>CM060307.1:37059900-37062400 GCA_030674185.1 Monoplex corrugatus | reverse complement strand
GACAGAGAGACAGAGAGACAGAGACAGAGAGAGAGGGAGAGAGACAGAGACAGATTTGGAGAGAGAGTGGCAGAGAGAGACACAGAGAGACAGAGGCAGAGAGAGAGAGAAAGCAAGAGATAGACAGAGAGCAAGAGATACACAGAGAGACAGAGAAAGACAGAGACAGAGAGACAGAGAGAGAGAATGGACGACACAGAGAGACATACAGAGTAAAAACGGAAAGTAATCCTATCAAGCCTACGCTGTTTTGCTTTCACGTAGTTAGATGCATTTCCTGAAAGACAAGATGGGAGAGTGGACCACTAATGGACAACACCAATCATCGTCATTAGTTTCGTCACGGTATTCCCCTGATGATGACCTTTCTCCCGCCGATCCATTGTACATAGCATGAGCAACGCGAGAACAGGGGAAAAGTTCTAACATCATCTTTGAATTGTTGTTGCCAGCATTCTGAATGCAAAGCATTTACTGGTGTAACGTGTCATGGGCGCCTTCATAGGAATTATGAAAACAAAAATTCTTTAAGTATACCTGTTCGCCGTTTGAAGGTTTTATAAATAACAATTACAAAGATTCTTAAGTATTTTTATATGGGAGTGTTTATATGGGCGTGGTAGTCAAATAGGTGAAGGTCAGAGTTGAGGGTGGAAGGTCCTAGGTTCGATTCATCTAGCCACCTCCGTTTTGTGGGTAAAGGATGGACATTTTTCCAGTCTTTCAGGTCAGCAAGTGTGCCGACCTGCCAGTTTGTATATCCCTTCATGTGTGTTACGCATGCAGAACTCAGTTATGTACGCCAAAGGATTCTGTAAGCCATGTCAGTGGCTGGCGTATAGAAACATGAAAACACCCAGCATGCACGTCCACCAAAGATGCAGACTGTACGACAACGAAGTGGAATATGTGATCAGCTCACCTAACAACTCCATGCTCGGTTGAAAAAAGGTCTGACTGTGTGAAATATGCAGTGAAAACAACTGAGTTGGAGAACAGCGTAGCACAAGAACGATTTATAATTTATTATGATAGGTAATAATTAGACCTTACTCAGACTGATTACATTTGATTTGTCTTTGTGTGTGTACGTGTTGTTGTCGTTGAGGTTGTTGTTGTTGTTTAAATTTTGTTGTTGTCGTTACGATGAACTTACCATATGATATTTAAGCCGCTTTCCTAAAAGGAGAGTGTGTTGGCGTAGTGCTGCGTCATAATGATTGCTGTGCTAGTACCGATATTGTTGCTGATGGCAATGATATGATGATTTCAGTGATGATGATGGCACCGACAATGCAACAAAAACACATCATCAAAGCAGACACAGTATGTCTGTCGTGTTCCATCATTTCTATGTTTCTCTGAACCCTAACCTACATCAGCCTAAACTAATCCCAATATAATCTTACACCGGCTTAGAGCTGATGTACACATTCCTTGGAAATATAATAGTTGAAAATATTCAGGGACTTTCGCTTGATGAAATTTTGTTGTTGTTGTTGGTGGTGGTGGTGGTGGTGGTGCAAAAACGAGCAAAATGATCATGATTTAAAACAACGATGACTGTGATGATGACAGTGATGATACTGCTGCTGATAATCATAATGACAAGACATTGAAAATGCCAAGCAATAAGTTACAGATTATTATATCACACTGGCTGACAAAGACAAGCAGACAGAAACAGAAAGACCACAAGCCCAGTATTTGATACGCAGAACACAGATGGTGGGCACTCAGGGGAAACGCAATGCTTCCTGGCTTCCAAAACAAGCTAGCGTGAGAGTAAACACTGCATTTGGCAGCCAGCACCACCACGTCTTGTGCATGCGCTAACCCGGAATGACCTTCGACCCATGATGATCTTTGCCCCAGTGAATAAGAGATGTGACCAGCTAAGCTGTTTCCCACCCCAGCTTTTCCCCTGAGCAAATTTTCGTTTTGAACTTTGCCATGAGGAACAAAAACTGTGACAAGCTAAAAATTGCTCCCTTCCTTGGTTTGTCACAGTATTCAGCAGCCTTCTAAAAGGGCGGTGAATAAGGGTTGTGCAGAGCTAAAATTGCTCCCCTTACGTAGATGTTCCCCAGGTATATTTTGACCCGTGAATACAAAATCTGAAACTGGTTGTCACATTAAATATGCCCCAATTTTCAGTTTTCAGTCAGGTAAAAAAAAATTTTAACAACACAGTATTGCTTCAACCCTCCATTTGCACCTTCTTCCCGCCTTTTCATTTGCTCTCAGAGACGGCTTTTATTAAGGTGGTTGACAATTTCATAGTCTCTTAGAGTGCATATTTCAAATGAAATATCTGTTGTGTCGTAGATCTGTTCGAGTACACACAAGATCATTGTGTGCATGTGGTTCATACTTCAAATACTGTGTCAAACACACCACTAATACTCCTTTTGATGCATAGCAAACTGTCTATACTTCATTTAAGGCAAGAAGAGGAGCCTGCATTTGTGACAATTAGTTATCTTTTTCCTTCTCTCTC
>CM060307.1:37042400-37047400 GCA_030674185.1 Monoplex corrugatus | reverse complement strand
ATACCACCTCGCTTCACGCCATGGGGATCACTCGTTATTTCTGTAGGCGCATTTTGGTTTGTTACCCTTTTGCTACGGAAAACCCTTAACGACACAACACATAACCAACACGTTTGTGGGGCCCCAGAAACCAATCTCCGACAATTGTGAAAACACACAAAGTTTTTTTGTTGTTGTTGTTGTTTTGTTTTTTGTTTTGTTTTGTTTTTTGTTTGTTTTTCTTTGTTGTTGTTGTTGTTGTTTTTGGTCACGTTACCCATCAAAAAAATTATCCAAGACCATCTTGTTAGGTATCCTGCAAGGAAGCAAGGAAACCATCCAAGGTGTACAAAGGAAGAGATTATATTCAACGTTAGACAAAACCTGTGCTTATCTGATCTGCTTGATTCCACACCGTCCAGACAGACTCAAGCAGACCCTGATGCCATGTCCCATCAGTTCCCCCAAAGAGGCATCACAAGATTCAAATGATTCCAGATCTGCTAACACACACAATGGCGTGTCATAGAAGGCCCAAATTGTGATGATAAATACCATAATCCTGAGCACATGCATTGATTAGGTGATGAAATGTTTTATAGCAAAGTGGCCACTAAGTCAAGTATGATCTTCAAAATAACTAATTTTCCTGTTCTAATCCTTTGACTCCCGTACCGTGTCCAGCCATGCTAGCAAAGCAGAAACTTAACCCTTTGATTTCCGCACCCTATCCACCGGCTTCTCTGTCTCCCCCCTCTCTCTCTCTCTCTCTCTCTCTCTGCAAGAAGCTGGTGGATAGGGTTAGGAAATCAAAGGGTCAAGTTTTTGCAGCTGGTTGATAAGATGTTGGAGTCAAAGGGCTAATGGACGTTTCACGGTGGACACACTCCCCACAGTAACCTTGCCCTATGCACTCCCCTTCCTCATCCTGTCCCTCCACTACACACACCTATTACTCTATTACCTTTCTCTGACACTGCACTCGGGCAGTTACCTCCCGTGCTGACGTCAGCTGATGTCTGCCGCTGCAATTATCTTCTTTCCGTTGGTGACAGTGATTTCCCCTGTCTCCGGGCAGTCTGGAGCGTGGTGTGATAATTGTCTCCCTTGTTTGAACATGGAAGACCTTAGCTGGGGTTGTGGCTTATGTGTCTCTCTGTCCATTTATCTGGCTGTCTGGCTGTGTATCTAGCTGTCTGGCTGTGTATCTGGCTGTCTGGCTGTCTATCTGGCTGTCTGGCTGTCTATCTGGTTGGCTGGCTGATTGGCGGTCTGGCTAGCAGGCTCGCTGGCATTCCCACTGGCTATCTGATTGGTTACTGCTTATCTGTTTGGCTGCTTAGCTGGCTATCTATCTGGCTCATCATCATCATCATGTGCCCTGCCGCATGTCGTTGGCCATCATGGCCCTCCAGGCATAATGATGATGATGGTAATGATATACACCCACTATGAATACTATGGATCCAAAGAACGTGAAGCCATTTCATTATTTGTGTGTTCGTGCCATTATGGGTTTACTGGGAGAAAGAAATGAGTAGTAGACAACTGGACAGCCCGATGTGAAGAAATGCAGCGTGACTTCATTATCTCTTTTATGCCATCAAATTCCAGGTCTTCCTTGGTCTGCCTTTTGTTTTAAATCCAGTACTTGAGACAAATTGTGTGAAACACGCATTGTTCCCATCACACATCATTGCCTGTAAGTAATGGATAAAATCTAAATGAAAAGGATAACATTTGTCAAAGTGCAGTTGCTATGTAAAACAAACTGAATTATGTTGGTTGATCTAGCTGCATTGCCCTCCTTGTAAACAATTAAAGAAAGTGTGCATCATGAGTACTGTCACTGATTGTATAACTGGTATACTCGCCAGGGGACTGACAGGATGCACCAGAAAACATGAGCCTCCATCTCTAGGTTACAGCATGAAGTAATATCAGATACTATGAATAATATCCATGGTCTTCCATTCATTGAGGTTTGCCATTTAATTCTTTGTTGGCGTTTGGAGACGATTACCTTCAACTGTTCCAGGCACCCTGAAGAACAGTCGTGGCCATTGTGTCATGGCGATTGTAGTGACCAAATCAGGTAAGTTTATGTCAACTCCCTGTTTGTAGAGGTATTAGTCTCACTCTGTATGTTAGTCTCACACTTGGGATAGGCTATACAGAATAGTTCCTTCAAGTGTTTGTTCTAAAAGGTTTAAGGTCTCTTCTTTATGAGTCAGTGAACAGTATCAACGTTCCACAACCAAAAACAACTTAAACTACAAATGACGTGAACAGTCTCGTAGAGAAGCTGATGATGCTGCGTCTATTGAAACAGTTTAGTATGGTCATTGCTGTAGTGAATCGAATCGAATCTGACGCAGAATTCTGCTGTGCAGCTGCCATCCTCTCATGTTACTGAAAGTGTTGACCTTTGCCAATATTTATCCATCCATAAAGGCTTCTGTGCTGCTCGTATATTTAAGATTAAAACCTCACTTATTCACTGCACATTTCCTTTCTCTAAGTCTTTGCACTGTCCACCAGGTTTTTTGGTAAGGCCTTAAGATTTGTTGCTACCCACTACGAGATGTGCATGATGATGATGGTAGGCTTTACCGTCAATCCGACGAATGAGTAGTCATATCAGTCTTTAGCTCCTGGTAGGGGTCTTCATGGGAAAAAGAAAAACAGTCCTGGAGGCAAACTTTTTTTCCACATGCAGTATTTCGGAAGGAGTCCTGCAGCCCTATGTTCTGTTTCGACAAGTCCTTCTTCTGTTCAACGTAAGCTATTCTGTGCTATTCAAATGTGATTGTGCTTTGCGTACACTGCTGTCGCCAACATGCTCTGTCAGTTTAGTCCTTTTCTCCCACTTGACGAAACAGCAGGAGAGTTTCAATCTTTTTCTCCTAATTTTTACATCTGGTGTTTTTTTGTTTGTGATCTTATGCTTGACAAAGGCCAGTTGGCGAAAATTTGCGCCTGTCTTGTCTGGTTGTATTAAACACACGTTCTGATTCTTTTTTGTGTGTTTTTTCTTGTTCCTGTTTGCTTGAACGCAGGCATTACACTTGTTTTGGATGCCTTCCTAGCTGGTGGTGTTGATGCCCACTGATGTCAATGAAGTGGCCTCCTCTGGTCATGGTGTCCTTGTTTCCGTTATCCATACAGAAGCATCTTTAGAATGCGGTTGTCATCCATACGGAAGGACAAGGCTCCAAATGCAAATTGCTATGACTATGTGTTGCCATTAATATTCCCATTGCCTGACCCAGCCACACACAGACCTGTCTGTAAACATTGACAAAGAATCAATATTTCTAATCACTTTGGGGCAGACAATATTTGTTGACGGGAGTTCAATTAATTAGAGACCTTTCATGTCTGCTGCCAAGTGTCGACTAGCGTCCTTAAACATGCATTAAAAAGCTGCGTGGAACAAAATTTGAAATAGAGTGGGGATTGGTTTTGTTGCTGGTGAATCATTTCTGGTTGTGAGGTCGTATTTGAGGATGCAGGGCTGGGGGGGGGGAGGTTGGGAGCTTTCTTGGTCTCGAAGATTCAGTTAAAGTATTGGCATTAAATGTCTGTGTGTTTCTGTGTAGATGGCATGATGGCTTATACAGAGCCTGCATGTACTTAGATGTGTATAAATACACGAGGGCAGTAGGTATTATGTGGGTCAGAAGGTAGGTTAGTATGTGCATGTGTATGTGCCATGCGCCCATGTGTGTGTATATATCAGTATGACAACGAAGATATGCACGTGTCAAGAACTGTTATTGTTGTCGTAACATGTCAATCATATCCCAATTATAGATCAGTCCAGAGAGAACTGGCAAATGCAAAGTTAAACTGGTTCTCATTATTTGGACTGTTTCCTCTAGAAATGTGAATCTATGCTTCTCTCTTCAATAGTCTCTTGGTTTGCACGCCAATCGTTCTAGCTTCGAAATTAAGATGTGTTACATTGTACTGGCCTTTTGTTATCTCACCTAACATTTTTGTTCTTCTGGTTTTGTTAGTCTGTGATTAGAGACACTTCCTTCCCTCCCACACCACCCTTTCCCCCACTTCCCTAGGATGGTTATCGCATTACTTGGGATTGTTGTTGACGTGTAAGTGATTTTTATCAATCAGTCAATCAATATGTACACGCACACTCGCATGTACGCAAACACACACGCGCACACACACACACACACACACACACACATATATATATATATATATATATATATATATATATAGATAGATAGATAGATAGATATATAGATAGATAGATAGTTGATAGATGGATGGATAGATAGATAGATAGATAGATAGATAGATAGATAGATAGATAGATAGATAGATAGATAGATTATGAATACCAGCTGAATTTACTGGCAATGAGAATAAGAATAGACAAGTCTAAAAAAAAAGCAGATACAGACTTACTTTTCAATAAACATAAGTAGATGTAAACCAATGCCCCCCTTTCACGGAAAAGGGACTGTGGCCAGAACAACTGTGGCACAGAGGGTTGCCATGTTTGTTGAAATCAGTGAGGAAAAGATGTGAATAGCACACGCATGCTTGATTTCCTTTCAGACAATTGTTCATTTTCCGGTTACGTCGCTTCACTTCTCCCAAAGACTGCCGCTGTTGCCTGGGGGCACTCGTTTCCCACTCGAAACCAGCACAGAATTGCGTTTTACCGAGCTCACAGGCAGAAAACCTGTAGATAATGGTTTCCACTTCTGTAGACATTTACCGGGATGAACTGGTTGGATGAGAATGGAGCTGGCTGGACCCTCAGGCGACAGAGAGAGTGGATGGGAGGGAGAAAATAGAATAGAAATATTATAGCAGGTCTGTTCAGTCAGCTGAGTTTATAAAAAAAAGTTGTTAGTATGACAGGGTACTGTAAATTTCCAGTGCTGATCTCTGATGAAGTTCTAGATCGTTATGCAAAAATCTCCGTTTACGAAATACGTTTTGGGTAAAACTCAATCGTGAAAATAGCAATACTTTGCTGCAGG
>CM060307.1:37032400-37039900 GCA_030674185.1 Monoplex corrugatus | reverse complement strand
AACAGTGTCAGATGCTCATTCACAGCAGAGTCAATCAACAAGATAAACGAAAATAACTTGCGTGATAGATAACTTGCGTGCACTTTAGATTGACTGGACTGCAGGCAAAACTTTTTTTAATTTCGGCATAATAACAAAAAATGCAGCAGGCATAATATTAAAAAGAACATTTTAATATAACAACTTAGATAAACATTTTAAAATGAGAAAATTTACCAAAACAAGTATGACTGCGGTGTCCGTTAAAACGTGATGGTAAGATATTGTTTGTAAGATAGTCATACAGTCATGCAGTACATCATCTACCGTTATCAGCAATAATATGGCTCTTAGACAGCAGTGCTACAAAACTACAAATTAACTACAAAGTGCTCTTCTGTATCACTGCTAGAATTGTGATGTATCTTTGCATATATAGTATCTATGAACTTTTAACAATTTCAAGATGAAAATGAAATGAGAATGCAAAAAATGAATAACACACTATGGAGAGCAATATCCACTTTGAATGGAGGATACATGCAGTAAGTTTCTTGAGCTAAATTTCAACCCATGCAGTCAAATTGCAAGGTATGAAATCTGCATCTACTTCATCAAATTCTCTTGAATACATCCTTATATAAATAGATAGATAGATAGATAGATAGATAGATAGCAGATAGATAGATAGATAGATAGATAGATAGATAGATAGATAGATAGATAGATAGATAGATAGATAACCATAGACTATCTGTGCATCATAGTTCTGGATCCCATGTATGTCATGTCCAAATAAACATGATCCAACATTTGGGCTGCTGTAAATATAGGTGTAAAAGCAGTTAAATTATCATAATATAATTGTCTCTCAACTGATTTGAATCCGGTTTTATTCCATATTTCATGTCATCGTAAATGTCCTCGTTTATGCTTTCTGTCAGCTTCTCCAGGTAATCATTGCACCAACCACGTTAAAGGAGTTGACTATCTTTTTTTCCCATGAGCTTTTAAGTTCTGCTGCTATTATGTGTCTGTGTGTCTATGTGTATCGTATCTTGTGTCTCGACATCGTTGTCAAACAGACAACGGCACGTGCGGAGCAGGAAGTAGCTGAGTAGGTGATAGGAGGGGTGTGGTCGCACGGGAGGCAGAGAGGAGGAAACTGTTGTGTTATGCAAACAGGGCAAGAGAAGGACAACATTCAAATCATGTCATCACGCTTACTTTTCCTGCAATAGTGAAGCGACTCTTGTTGGGACTGTGAATATCGATGGTTTCCTGCCAGAACGGGATAACTCAAAATGAATAAAGAAGGTAGGTACATCATTCTGGCAGGTAAATTCTCAATATATATTTAAGCCTTTCGAAATGTGTAACAGAATTTCAAGTACTTCAATCTAGCATTCAACACAAGAGGACGCGGAAATTCAGTTAAAATATACACTTTCTTTAGAGGTCCTTGATGAAAAGTAGAAGTTGTATGACGGATAACCGGAATGTTATTGTGGGTGGAGTCTTAGAAACATGAAATATCAACCATCAGTAAATTTTGCAAAGAGGTGCTTCAGTAGATATCAGCACGAAAGACTTCAGATTTCAGAACACTTTACTACTCAAAGATGGAAGCGTTAGGATCCACTGGACATGTTTCACTGTTAGACATTTCCTACCCTAATATTGATTTCACAGAGAGACAGACAGACAGACAGAGACAGAGATGGAGAAAGAGAGAGAGAGAGACAAACAGACAGACAGATAGAGACAGAGACAGACAACACACACGCATACACACCCCACACACACACACACACACACACACACACACACACACACACACACACACACACACACACAGACACACACACACACACGACATAAATGCAGTACTTCTGGATCACATTTTTTGTTGTGTAAATACTAATATGCAATCAGTCTATAAGGGTTTGAAGAGCAGTGCTATACAAACATGTAGTAGTAATAGTAGTGATAGTAGTCGTAGAAGTAAAAGTAGAAATAGTAGTAGCAATAGTAGTAGTAGAAGTGGTAGTAGTAGCAATAGTAGTAGTACTACTACTATCATTATTATCAGTGTTGTTGTTGTTATTGTTCATGTCATATTATTATTATCATATTACTGTTATTATTATTATAATGTAGCGCAGTGTAGAACACATCAAAAGCAATATGAAACCAAAAAAAAGAATACACACCAGTATGAAAGAGAATGTAGACCTTCTAACATCACATCATAACAGCTGCCTATTAATAAAACCAACTTGATTCAAACTGTCTGCAGTGAATACACACATTATACCACAACACAATCCTGCCTGTTAACACTGGGAAAACTGATATGCAGAATATGCAGTATGATTGCCTGCATGTGAATGTGCACATACTTTTAGAGCAATTTCGCTCCAGCGTATGAATGCAATCACATGATATTGTGAAGCTGTACTCTTTCATGATGTCACACCTGAACAGACTGGTGGTCAGATGCTTGAGGACGCCATTTTCGCGCCCCCTGTGTCCACAATGCTGGCCACTGCTCTCTTGCCCTTGGCCTGTCAGAAAATGCATATTTTTTCGCAAAAAAAATCATGAAAATTTTTTTAGACTGCCAGACAATTACTTCAACTCTGGCAGATAATTACTTACTTAGACTGCCAGATAATTACATAGACTGCCAGATAATCATTTAGACTGCCAGATAATTACTTCCCACAAATGTAAATGAGATAGCACTAGCATGTTACGGAGATAAAGAAAGGTGGTAAAAAAGGGGGAAAAGTAGAGAAGGGGAAAAAAGAAGAGAAATAAGAAAAGAATGACAAAAAGGAGAAGAGAAACAAAACCAAATGAACAGAACAGGAAACATAAAACAGTCAAGCCATCAATCATCATTTTGTATGTATGTCTAGACAATTTCTCTGTGATTGCTACAAATTCAGCAGTTTCGTAAAATTTATCCAGGTTAGTGTCCCCGAACAGTTGCACATTTTTTACATTTTGCTAATGTTGTGTCAAAACCTATTGACAGAGAATACAAAAGCCCCTTTTCAAACTTTCTATTTTCAGTAGGTCTTGTCCAAATTATGGATTATAGAATCAAACATACATTGTTGACATTCTTTCCTTTATTCATAGGTTTAACATCACAATCGCCACAATATGAATGGTAAAGGAAATCTTTGATATCAAGATCAAAGTGTGTATGCTGAAACACCACTATAAGAACGCAAGCAAGAAAGCGCGCACATACACACAACACACACACACACACACACACACACACACACACACACACACACATGCATGCATGCACGCATGCCTGCACGTACAAACATACACACACATACACAAACACACAGGCACACGCACAAACACACACATACACACACGCACACACTCTCTCTCTCTCTCTCTCTCTCTCTCTCCACACACACACACACACACACACACACACACACACACACACACACACACAAAACACACGTCCAATATCACTCATAGTGAAAAGACGATAAACCAAAGAATGGATACACACACACACACACACACGTATATATATATATATATATATATATATATATATATATATATATATATATATATACAGCCTCTTCTTTAATGGAAACTGTGAAAGGGGTTTGGAAACAACCAAACAGACACACATCCACGCATGGATTGGCACGAACACATATGAACAAATCCCCCATTAAAAACAACAACAACAAAAACTGGCGGAAAATAACAAGTGCAGCACACGAGCTCGCCGCCATGTTTACTGAAATCAGTGAGGAAAAGATCTGAATAGCACACGCATGCTTGATTTCCTTTCAGACAATTGTTCATTTTCCGGTTATGTCGCTTCACTTCTCCCAAAGATTGCCGCTGTTGCCTGGGGCCACTCATTTCCCACTCGAAACCAGCACAGAATTGCGTTTTACCGTGCTCGCAGGCAGAAAACCTATAGATAATGGTTTCCACTTCTATAGACATTTACCGGGATGAACTGGTTGGATGAGAATGGAGCTGGCTGGACCCTCAGGCGACAGAAAGAGTGGATGTGATGGAAAAAGTAAAAGGAAAGTAGAAATGTTACAAAGGTTCTCTTCTTTAAGCTGGGTTCGTTCAGAACTATAAAAAGAAGGTGACATGCTGATTGTCACTATGTCTGTTGAGTCCATGATCCTTCTATTTGTGTGTGTGTTGTGTGTGTGTGTGTGTGTGTGTGTGTGTGTGTGTGTGTGTGTGTGTGTGTGTGTGTGTGTGTTGTGTGTGTGAGTGTAATTGTGTGTCTCTGTGTGTCTGTGTCTGTGTCTGTGTGTCTGTGTCTGTGAGTAGAAATGTTACGATGGGTCTTTTCTTTTAGCTGGATTCGTTCAAAACTATAAAAAAAAAGAAGGTGACATGCTGATTGTCACTATGTCTGTTGAGTGAAATTATATCCATCATTCCATGATCCATGATCCTTCTATTTTGATGTGTGTGTGTATGTGTGTGTGTGTGTGTATGTGTGTGTCTGTGTGTGTCTGTGTGCGTGTGTATCTGTCTGTGTCTGTGTGTCTGTTTCTGTGTCTGTGTGTCTGTGCCTGTGCGCACGCATATTACAGAGAAAGAGAGTGTGTGAGTGTGTGTGAATCTGTGTGTGTGTGTGTGTGAATCTGTGTGTGTGTGTGTGTGTGTGTGTGTGTGTGTGTGTGGTGTGTGTGGTAACAGAAAAAGAGTGTGTGTAAGTGTTAATATCTGTGCATCTATGTGTTCATGTTTGTGTGTGTGTGTGTGTGTGCACGCATGAGCGCATTTGTGTGTGCATATTTGTGTGTGTGCGTGTGTCTTCTTGTGTGTGTATGTGTGTGTTTGTGTGTGAGTGTATGTGTGTGTGTTTGTGTGTGAGTGTATGTGTGTGTGTGAGTGTATGTGTGTGTGTGTGCGAATGTGTGTGTGTGTGTGTGTTTGTGTGTGTGTATGTGTGTGTGCGAGCGTAGGTGTGAATCTGTGTGAGTGTGTGTGTTGTGTGTGGGTGGGTGGCTGGGTGGCTGTGTGGGTGCACGCGCAGGCGCGTGGGCGTGTGTTGTGTATGCGTGTGTTTCAAAGAGCGATGGTACCCTAATCAGAGACAAGAGAAGCAGACAGCTTTGTGGCCTCAATCCTCTTTCTCCCTCTCTTATTCCCAACCTTCCTTCCTACAGCCCTCCAAGCAAAATGGCTCTGATCACGCACGTGCAGCACGAGCACACAATCTGTGTGCAACACCAGAAATAGACGTTGTTTCATAACTGTAATGTTAGGACGCTACCACCGACTGTGCACACAATATATACACACAATAAATGTCTATCGCTAAATGTGAAGTTTGTTTCATAACTATAAGGCAGTAATATAATACAGACTATACACACGATACATGTGTATTACCAAATGTAGAAGTTCCGTCATGACTATAAAGCAGTAAAATAAAACAACTACCGACTGTATACATAACATTTACGAACGATCTACGTGTAATTCCATATGCGCTCCATCCAAATCTGCCAGCACTTATCTGGTAGACTCCTTGAACCTGCGCAAAATTCTATCCACTGGAAAAAGTTCTTTAAATGGGGTAGTGGAAAAGGACGTTAAAAACCCCAAAGGTGACGTCACCAGAATGATGGAATCATAAAGATGGGCAGTGAACAGGTCTGTTTTTGATGTTGCAGTCTGGGACTGAACTCGAGATATCAGATCTTGAGTCTATGGCTTATTTAATAGAACCAACCAGCCCGTGGCTTGCTCAAAGGTTGAATCCACAACTTCTGTGTAACGAGCATAGCGTCCTATCTGCTAAGCTATTGGGTAAAAAAAACTGAGCTGTGTTGCCCATCGAAGGCTCGAACACACGATCCATGCATTATCAGCATGGCAATCTAACCACCTGAACAAGCAGATTATCACAAAATAATGAATGACTCCGTGTTTTATGGTATTATCTGTCAAACAAATTTCAGTTTGATTTTAGTATGCAAAGCAATGTCAGTAAACATGATGCGAAAATGTTCCAAGTGTACAACAAGATCAGTTTAGGCCTTTATGACTAGCAGTAATGATCTTTTTACTGGTTGGTTCTAGTGTTTTGAATGCAAATGGTTTTTGAGAAACTGCGTACTGGAAGGTGCTCTTTCCTTTTGAAACTGCACGAAGGAAGTTTGGAACTCTGCTCAACCCAGAGTAATCAGACTGGAAGAAAAGCTCTCATCTAATGTCGTAGCCCTATCCAGATGATGATGATGATGATGATGATGATGATGATGATGATGACGACGACGACGACGACGACGACGAAGATGACGAAAGATGATGATGATAATGGCGATGATGGCGATGATGGCGATATTGGCGATGATGATAAGGAAGATGATGATGATAGGTATACAATCTTCAGCATCAGGTGTGGGCCCTTATGTGGGATAGAAAACCAATTCTAGGGGCACATGTTTGTTTTATTTTCCCGCAGGTACTGAATGGAAAGGAGTCCTGCAATCCTGGTTCTGCTTCCAGTAGTCCCTCACTGATGAATAGCAACTGCTCTGTGTTGTTCAGATCTGATTCTGCTCTGCGCCCACTGCTGTCACTAGAAAGCTCCATTATGGGCAACGTCCTCCCCAGTTGACAGTGTTGACGCTACAGCTGATGAGGCAGGCCTTCAGTGTCCTTGTATTCTTTAAACGGCCTTCCCTGTTCACGGTGTTGTTGTTTCACCTCTCCATACTGGAGAATCTCTGAAAAGCAGTTGTCTGTCATGTAGACAATGTGTATTGTCCAAAGAATCTGGCACTTGATGAGTAGACACTCAATTCTTGGCAAGCCACGCTTCTTCAGGACTTGAAGTTTAAACACTCGATCTTGCCACGTGATGTTTCAGATCGTGGGCTGACATCTTTTGTGGAACTGTTCCAGCCATCCAGTATGCAAAGCATTGTATGTAACTATGACAAGAAAATATCTCAAGTATAGGTTAAAACCAGTTTAGGCCTCTACGTACAGCAGTAGTCATCTAAATACTGGTTGTTTCTAATGTTTTGAACGGAAAATTCTGTTTGAGAAAGTACGTAATGGAAGGTGCTGTTTACGGTGTTGTTGCTTCAGTTCTCCATACAGGAGAATCTCTGAGATAAGGTGTGATGTAGGATAGAAAACCAATCCTACAAACACATGTTGTTGTTTTTTCCACAGGCACTAAACAGAAAGAAGTCCTGCAATTCTGGTTCTACTACTGGTTGTCCCCCACTAATGAATACGAGTACCAACTGTTCTGCGCTGTTCAGATGTGATTGTGCTCTGCACCCATTGCTGTCGTTAGGAAGGTCTGTTGTGGACAACGTGCTCCCAGTTGACAGTGTTGATGCTACAGCTGATGAGACTGGCCTTCAGTATCTTTGTATTCCTTAAATGACCTTCCCTGTTTACGGTGTTGTTGTTTCAGCTCTCCATACAGAAGAATCTTTGAAATGCGCTTGTCTGTCATATAGACAG
>CM060307.1:37017400-37027400 GCA_030674185.1 Monoplex corrugatus | reverse complement strand
AAGGACCGAAACGCAAACAGGTAGAAAGGAACCGGGAATGTAAGCAAGGTGGATAAAATAAACGATAAAGTGCTCTACCACCCTCCCTCCTCCCAGCCCTCCCGCCTGCTCCCTTCTCTTACTGAAGAGGTCAGAGAGCAAAGAGATTTGTGTGCGGTGTGTACGTAATAAAACAAGACTGTCAAACCCTGCGATTCTTCTTCCGTTCTGAGTTGTTATTGTTGTTACCGAATTGAATATGCCCAAATGTTTCTTAACCAGCCTTCAAGTAAAAGTTTGGCTTAATCAGTCCTTTGTCCCTTCGTTCATTTCAAACCGTGCGAGCCTTCTTCCATTCTGAGTTGTTATTGTTGTTATCATATTGAATATGCCCAAATGTTTCTTTATCAATCTTCATGTAAAAGTTTGGTTCATCAGTCCCTTTATTAATTTCGTGTTTGTTTGTTTGTTTGTTTGTTTGTTTGTTTGTTTGTTTGTTTTTGTTTGTTTTGTTTGTTTTTTGTTTTGATTTCTGGTCACAATGGATTTTAACATGAGAAACTCGGGCTGCTCCCCCCGTTGAAAGCAGGTCACGGATAAGGCCATACTATCAGCATTTATGAAGTAAGAATATTACTTTCTTACATTCTATAAAATCATCAACTGACTTTTACATTTTAAATGACCATTGTAACTTTGGTTATTCATGACGATCTCTTGGTTCATGTAATGTGTACAGTTTGGCAAAGACAGTGGACAAAGCAGCGCAGGTGATTTTGTAGTGTAGCTTGGGTCACGACAACTGCCATTGTAATTATCATGCCTATTTATAAGTTACGCACAGTGAGTACCTAATAGTATGGATCTTGATCTTTGACTCAAACTTGCTTTAAAAACCATAATTTTGTCTGCACATACACCACACACACACACACACACACCACACACACACACAACACACATACACACACACACACACACACACACACAGAGTCTCAATTCATATTGATTAGAATCAGTCCCAACTACACAACACACACACACACACACACACACACACCACGCACGCACACACACACACACACACACACACACACACACACACACACACAGGGGGGGTCTCCATTCATATTGATTAGAATCAGTCCCTATCAGTCTGCTATCAATACGTGCGTGCGCATGTGCGCCCGCGTGTGTGCCAGCGTGTATGAGTGTGTCTGACTTGGGAGAGTGAAAAGGTCCCGAAGGGTGAAATCTTTTCAGAAAACAGTGAAGAGAGTTTTGCGAGTCGGTCCCAAATGTGTTTCGTTCAGAAGACTGTTGGCACAACGGGGTACTTGAACCCGATCCCCTGCTGGCTGCCGGTGACGTGGGCCCCTCTTGAAACCTCTTGGCGTCAGTCTAGCTGGGATAAGTGGCCGGGCCTGTTAGCGCGGCTCACTGGGCAAAAACTGTCGGAATAACTTTTGTCAGCAACAAGCCCCTTCAAACTCTCAAGTGCCGCCTCTTTCAAACCCTGACAGACGGTGGGGAAGGCTGTGAGTGACTTCCCTTGCAGGAATACAGTTCGTTCTCGCCAGCTCCACTCACTCCTGCTCTGGCCCTTACAATGCTGCTCGCGGCAGAGTCTTCGATACTTATGCAGGTGTGAGCCAGTTGTATCAAAGCTGCTATCGCTTTTGACTGGTTTAAGAATGTTATCAATATCCAGTTGCCTGCCTGTGTTAAGTTTATGAACAGACTGGCGTCTGTGATGATTAATTTGGAAGTCCATCCCACGGTATCGATCATTCGCGTACTTTGATGGTTTCCAGAGCAAACTTAAACTGACTGCTTTGAAAAGGTTTGTTCCTTTCTTTTCCTCCCTCTCTCCGAACTGACTGATGGTTTGATAACCTGGATCACTCAGAGCAGACAACTTTAGATGAAGCAAACTATGTCTCAATCATTTCAAAGATTCCAGATTTCTAAACATTGCCCCCACCCACCCCTCATCCTATCTCCTTCTGTGGTATGTCAGAGGGATTGGCCTTTTGTGCTCCTTTCTGACCCTCAGAACATCACCAAATTATAGGATATTTCAGCAACAGTCACTGGGAGCTTTCTTTCTCAAACTGCTGAGAAGCCACTCACCAGTGGAGCCTTTGATGCTGGTTAACTAGAATGTTTACTTTTTCCATTCTGCTTGTATTGGAAGGTGTCGTGCAGAGATGAATCTGGTGATCTGCAAATAAATGGGAAGTTTGGCCTGGAGTCATGTTACAGATGTGAAATGAGTTTACCTCTCCATCTGTTCAACACCGCTGTACTCTTGCTCTTGTTATTTAGTGTTCCTGAATTGTATCAGTTCTATTCAAAACCAAAACATACTACGTGGCAAAACCACTCTACCAACCCCTTATGACAAATGCTTAGTGGCATAGCCAGAATGAGTGAGCAGTCCATTATCTTCACACATACTTTTCCTTGTCTTAGAAAAAAAAACAGAGTAACCATTTGCATAGAGCCAAGCTATGGCACACAAACGACAGATCTGGAAGAGTGTGTTGAACAGTTGCTGCATATTTTCAAAACGATCCCCATGTACACACTGATACAGAAGGTCTTGGGTGATCTTACTCCTTACATGGAATGCTAAAACAGCAAATATAAAGAGTTTATCTCTTGATATATGCGTGATTGACTAATCACAAAATTTAGAGGAAAAATAAAACAAGCGCACGATGATAAAATCAGTAACACAAAATAAGGTTGGGAATTGCGTTTTTAATTTTAAACTATGTGATTTGACCTGGTTTTGAGTTTTATGAAGAAGGGTCACAGCCACGCATTTTTTTAATAAACTTTTTTTATATTCACTTTTTGCTTCAATCAAATAGACACCAAACATACAATTGGCATCCAAAAAACGATAAAAAAATCATATGCATATAAAAAGACTTCACCAACATATGAACTCCATACAGAATACAAATACACATAATGACATTTTATACATTGGAGGTGCAAAAATGTCAACATCCTTTTCATATTTTTCTCAAACTACATTTTTTTGTTTTACGACAGTCAAACATCAAGGACCAATGTGGTAACAGAAATGACATGAATCTATTCATAAAAAAACAAAGTATTGTTCACATACAAACACCCTATAAAATACAAAACATATACAGCCACACACTTACTACTACGTGCATTGTACGCAACTGCCATGTGAAACAAGTTGTGGCAAATCCTATGCGCACAAAAAGCCTTTGAATTGATGAAAATGTACTTTTCAACTACATAGTTGTGCCCATGCTTGCTTTTATAGTCTTATGTTTATGAGACCCGAGACAATATTGTCATCTGTGGTGCTGGTCAAAAAATATTAGGAACACCCTCAAAGATGCATCCCAGTAGTAGATAACATATGATTTGAGATCCAGTTCTTCTCAAGTGAACCAAGGACTCATACACTGATACTTACAGGATGATAGAGGACTTAAATCTACAACGTTCCAATCATCAAATGGATGAGCTAATTACAACTATAAGCAAGTGAAACAAAGAAATTTGATTAATCAGAAGAAATGTATTATGGCTTGACACTACCATTTCTTTGAGAAAGTGCCAAGCAAGTGCTTTCAGCTGCATTATTATCATCTTATTTTTATTGTTGTTGTTATTATTACTGTTAATATTATTATTATTATTATTATCATTATTATATTGTTGTTATTACCAATATAATTATTGTTGTCATTTTCATTATTATTACCTTATTGTCCACAGTACCATGTATGCACCATTAACTGGACCATTTAATAAGAGCATTGTTGATACAAAAACACTACCGTCTAAAATAGAGGGAATAAATCATCGTTGAACCGGTAAAACGTAAACGAAACCTCACTTCATTTATCCAGTAAGCAGAGCCAGTCAAATCCTTCAACTAGTCAGACTAATAAACCTACAAGGAGCCTTGCTCAATCAAAATCGAAGTAACTTATGCGCAATATGATTTGAACAGGTTAGAAAAGACGTAACTGAACATAATAAATTGACCATTAACTGTGAACGCGTAGCTTTTGATACAAATAAAATGTGAGCCAATCAGAGAAAAATTACGGTGCTGACGCAACTATGTATTGCGAACATAAGTTCCATGCTGAATATTCCCGCCTTCATTTCGAATAGGGGAGAGTATCGTCCAGGGTAACAACGTTTTGAAAGTCAGACGACAGAGGACAAACATTGCTCTCCATTAGCTGACTGTGTGCCTCTGGTTGAAGTAGATAACAGAGGCTCGTGTTGGACACTTCTCTCTCTCTCTCTCTCTCTCTCTCTCTCTCTCTCTCTCTCTTATGTGTCCACAGAGACGGGATACTTTCAGTCAGGGCCGCGTTTTTGAACGTGACCTTTGAACTTTTTCCCTTGACAGTGATGTTCCTGCACACTACAAGAGAGGCTCTTCTAAGTGATATGAAAATTGGTCACAAAATTAGAGTTCTTTGGCCAAAACCTGTTGTAACTCGAGATTAACATTTAAACTCCCTCACCCTGTCTATCAGCTTACTGCAAGCATGCTGGAGGATGGGACAGGAAAAGTGAAAGGGTTAAATTGTACAGGAAGCTGGTCGCTAGGGTGAGGGAGTGATTGCAGGAAGTTGGTGACAGGGTGAGGGGGGTGAGAGGGTTAAAATGATTGCCGAGCGTTTAAGGCGCTAACAAAGGCTCTAATTGAGGGCAAATGGAGACCACTCCTGTCTCCATTTACATGTCGGCTGTCAAGGGGGCTCGTGCAGCTCGGTGGCGTTTATTTTTCACGTCTCTCTGATTGGCCAGGTTTTTGTTATATGTATGTCACGGCGGATGATTAAAGTGGCAGCTGAGAAAGCCATTCAGATTCCTAGTTCTGAATTCTTGTGTTGTTAAAGTGGAACGATGTGAATTGACATAATTGTAATTAACATGCAATCTTGAAGAGAAAGGGGGGGGGGGGGGGGGGAGTAAGGATAAAAAGGAATAAAAGCAGAAAAACTAAACTCGCAAGTAAAACTCAAGAAAGGCTAAACTCACAATTAAAATCAAGAAAGACTAAACTCACAATTAAAAATCAAGAAGACTAAACTCACAATTAAAATCAAGAAAGACTAAACTCATAAGTGAAATCAAGAAAGAACCTAAAAACTAAATAAGTGAAATCAAGAAAGACCAAACTCAAAGTGAAAATCAAGAAAGACTAAACTCATAAGGAAATCAAGAAAGATTAAAACTAATAAGTGAAATCAAGAAAGACCAAACTCATAAGTGAAATCAAGAAAGACTAAACTCATAAGTGAAATCAAGAAAGACTAAACTCATAAGTGAAATCAAGAAAGACTAAACTAAAGTGAAATCAAGAAAGACAAACTCATAAGTGAAATCAAGAAAGACTAAACTCACAAGTAAAATCAAGAATAGACTAACTCACAAGTAAAATCAAGAAAGATTAAACTCACAAGTAAAATCAATCAAGATGAGCCATTGAAGTAATGATAATGACTTTGTCTGTTTGTTATGAAGGGATGAATAAGATAAACAATCAACTACCATAGCCATTAAATAACCTTACCCTGTGTCGCTCATTTTGGCTTCCCAGAACACCTCTAAACCTACCAGAACTGATGTCAGCATGAGGGCAAGGCATGAAGGTCCTCAGACTTTGTGACAATTTTTGAAAATACCAAAATCATGAGAATGGTGGTGATAGTGATAATGTTATGGAGTTCCATTAATTTTGAGACAGCTTGGCAGGACTGTGACTGTACTCTGTGTTCGCGATTATGGCCCTCCATACTAATCTATCTTTTGTCACTACAAGTATATCTCCCACTCACTCCGTCCTCATCCACTCCGTAAGTCCTCCTATATTTTCTCCCTGAGTCTACCTGGTGGTCTCTTTCCCTCCAGATTTCCTGTTGTGAAGAGGTGCTCAAAAATTTCTCTTTCCTCATAAAATGTCCCATAATGTTGCTTGTCTTTTCCTAATCTTCTTTATTCATGTTCTTTTTGTGTTTGCCTCCTTCAAGACTGTCTCGTTTGTTTTCTTTGCTGTCTATGGAACTCTTAACATTCTTCTTAGAATCCACATTTCAGTTTTCTCAATTTTGGTCTGACTTTGCGTGTTCACTGTCCACGCTTCACGTTCGTGCAGCAGTATCGGTTCTATACAACACTAAAGAACTCTCTTCCTGGTGTTAATTGATAGACATTTATTGGTAAGAACGCTTTTCGTTTTCTTTAATGCTGTTTTAGCTCGTCAAGTTCAGCTGGCTATTTCTAACGTGCATCTCTTGTCTGGTATGATGACTGTTCCCAGATATTTAAAGTTATCAGCTTGTCTTAATGCTGTGCCATCTGTTGTTATTTTGCATGAGGGGATTTCTTGTTTTTCCTATTACCATCACTTCAGTCTTCTTGCTATTTAGCTCCAGCTCTTTATTTCTTCTTTCTATTTCTATTATATTCACAAGATTTTGTAGGTCTTCTTCATTTCCTACAGTTAGAACAGTGTCTTCAGACAGCAGAGATAGACACACAGAGAGAGGAGAGAGACAGACAGACAGAGACACAGAGAGACAGAGAGGAGAGACAGAGAGAGACACACACAGAGAGAGATGAACGGTAACAAGCAGAAAACATTTTTACTGACGTGTTGGCGTTGTAGCCTAGTTCCTCGGGGCATTTCATTTCATGTACCTAAAGCCATATTAGTTCGTTCAGTTTGTCATTAGCGGTTACTCATAGTTTGTATGTAATTTCTTGTTTGGTTTGGTTTGTTTTTGTCTTGTTTCTATTCGCTATTTATACACCGATATTGACACACTGACATCGTAGTTCAGCGTATACTAAAGAGAGACTGAATGAATCAACGAACGAAAGAATGGAAGAAAAAAGCACTGATGGAAATTGTAAACAAAATAGGAAAGTGAAAAAAATAGTAAATGAATGAATGAACAAACGAATGACATAGCGCAAAAATGAATTAACGAAAACAAGAAAAAAAAGTAGGAGAAACCTAAAAGGTAGAAAAATAAACAACTGCACAAAAGATGGATTAAAGAAAAAGACCTGAAAAAATGATGTAGTACAAAAAACATAGAAACAACACACTATAAGGCAAAGAAAAAAAATACAAACGAAAGACAAAAAAGTGAACAGTGGGGAAGAGATCGGAGTAAGGAAAAAAAAGAGGAAAGAGAAGAAGACTACAAAAAAACCTGCAAACCACAAGGCAAAAAGTAGATATTACAGAAAAAAAGGACTAATGCCTGGCCAAGCTACGAAAACCTACGTGACAAGTCTGGGGTTCGGAGTTTTTTCAAGAGGGATTCATAGCGATCAGACAATTCCATATGCACTCCACCAAGATCTTTCAGTATAATAACATCTGGCAAACTCTTCAACCTGCGCGGAAGTCTATGCGATGGCAAGGTCTTGAAACGATACAGGGAAGAAGAACAAACGTGAAGAAACATTAAGCTGCCATCACCAGAATGAATAGAGCATTAAAAATGCACTGACCTGGCCAAATTTTATTTTGCAGGCTGGGATTGAATTAGAGACATCAGATCTGAAGTTCCTGTATATACATATGCAAATCCAAAACAAGTGTGACTTCCCGCATTCAAGCAAACAGGAACCAGAAAAAAAAGGGAAAAAAAAAGAAAAAAAAGAATAAGAACGCGTACTTAAATACAACAAGACAAGACAGGCACAAATTTTCGGCCAACTGGCATTTGTCAAGCGCAAGATCACAAACAAACAAACACCAGATACAAAAATTAGGAGAGAAAGACTGAAACTGGACGGAGCAGCAGGGAAGTTTCAGTCTTTTTCTCCTAATTTTTGTATCTGGTGTTTGTTTGTTTGTAATCTTACGCTTGACAAAGGCCAGTTGACCGAAAATTTGCGCCTGTCTTGTTGTATTAAATACGCGTTCTTATTCTTTTTTCCTGTCTTTTTTTTTGGTTCCGATACATATGCAAGCCTGCAAAACTCCGATCTTAAATTCTTCTCTACACATATGCCAGCCTGCAAAACACAGTGGCACACAAAAGGACCGAAAACCTAACCTTCGATTTATAAGCACATAAGAGAAGAAAGAAGCAATTAAAACTAAAATGTGATACCTGCCAAAGAAAACAAAAAACAAATAAAAAAAAAAAGAACAGCGAAGGACAACATAAAAGACAATACGCTGTAAAACGTTTAGGGCATGTAAAAACAACAGCAAAAGGGAAAACAAAAAGAAAGTATGAAAACAACACACAAAAAGAAATTGCTAAATACATCATGAAATATCACGCTCAAGGCCAGCTAAAGGAGAGAGAGAAGGGGGGGGGGGGGGAGTGAATCAACGGAACAAAAGAACAAAGCAGCCAAGAAAGAAACACACAAAAGAGAATACATATAATACTTGTTAAAGAAAGAAAAGAAGAGAAACAAAAGACAAGCTTATACACTGAAGACAGGAGCATCTGGCGGCTGCTGTGGGGGAGAGGGTAGCGGACAAAGTAATAAGTATTGATGAGATGCAGTCCAGCGCCCTAGCCCGGCAGGTGGGCTTACTGGTACCGATCGATGAAGTCATCTTCTGCGTTCACCCCAAAGACGCCCCCACCACAGATCTTCCCCATCACACACTCTCTGTCTCTTTGTCTCTCAGTTTTTGTCTGTCTGTCCCTGTGTCCCTGTCTGTCTCTGCTCTTTTCTGTCTTCCGTCTCTGTTCTCTCTCGTCTCTTCTCTGTCTCTCTCTCTGTCTCTGTCTCTGTCTCTGTCTCTCTCTCTCTCTCTCTCTCTCTCTCTCTCTCTCTCTTCTTTTTTATATCTTCTTTTGTAAATAGCAAGCACTCAGCTAAAAACATCGACGGAAATGGTCCAGCAGTAATACAGTGTCCCACGGCAGGTCGACATGGCTGGCTCCTGCGGACTTCCTGGCATTAAACTAAGATCTCGAGTGAATGAGCTTGGGTTTAGTGGAGTGTAGAGAAGCTGAGATGAGCTGAGTGGAATCAAAGCCATTGAAGCAGGATGGAAAAAATGGTGACAAGAAAGAAAGAGGAGGGGGGGGGGACCGATACGGAAAATGGGGAAAATGACATCACAATAGTACTCAAAAAAGAAAATGATATGATAATAGCACCAAGAAGAAGAAGAAAAAGAAGCAACACACAGACGTACACGCACGCACACACACGCACGTGTGCGCACGCACACACACACACACACACGCACATACATACTACGCACATACAGACATACACACACGCGCACATACAACACGCACACACACGCGCACACACACATACACACACACACACATGTATATGCATATACATATGTATATAAATATACATATATACAAGTATATATATGAAGGAAGGCCAAGGGCCGAAATATAGGAGAAAATAATCAATGCCCTTGTTGATTGTCTTGGAAAATTGAAGTGTATATATATATATATTTATATATATACACGTATGGAAAAGGAGGAAAAGTAACATACAATAGTGCCAACAAATGATATGACAATAGCACCAACAAGAAGAAGAACATGCACACACACACACACCACCACACACACACCGCGCACGCCACCACACACACACACACACATACCCTACAAACACACACGCAGGCACGCACACACACACATACACACACATATACAACACAACACATACACACATACACACACATACACAAACACACACACACACACACACACATCACTACACACATACACATACACATACACACACACATATTCACACACACCACTTTCAATTTCTTAGCGCAATTTTGAGACCACAGGGGCTAATCGAAATCGGGAAGGATTTCTCGGCTCTTTAGGACAAATCTGTAACGAGTTGATGCAGAGGTATAACAGAACATTTTGTAATTCTACCTTCTATCAGTCAGTCATGTTGACCAAAAGATTAGATATTCATAGTCGTTGTGTAAAACCACTATACCCCGCTAAAGGTGATTATC
>CM060307.1:37007400-37012400 GCA_030674185.1 Monoplex corrugatus | reverse complement strand
GAACTCAAAATTAATTAAGCACAGACTACAGCTCCCGGTGTCAGGTGTCCGCATCAGATTTTACCCATGTCAAGACAGATACGTCACGAAGTATCGCGCTCCGCTGAGCATACAGCGTACGTGAAGCATACTCAAACCATGTGACCTTCATCGAGACGACACGTCGCCGAAAGCGCAGCGGTGCACCTCAGTATATTCATATACAAAGTGATGGTACTATCAGTTCATATCAGACAAGAACATTTTTGAATCAATGTTTTGCTTACCAGACTCTCTGAATACCCTGTCCTTTTTCGAGTTCATATGTATCGCACAGGTAACTGAATCTCAAAGAAAAACATTTGACAGGTTCTGTTCTGCTTTGTGTCAAGGGTTTTTTTTTTCTTTTACACCTCAAACTCTTATTTGCCGAGAGTCTCTTATTACCTGCTGTTCACAAGCATGGAACAGAAGCCTCGAAAAACGAACAGAAGAAAAAAAAACAGGGCTGGCTAGTAGAGACACGGGAGGGGACAGAGCGGCAGGGGGTGAGGTCGTCCCATGGGGACCTGAATACGTGTGACATGGTGGAAAAACATAGGTGATGACAGAACCTGGGGCTGAGACACGAATCCCCCGTTGATCGTCGCCACACTACATGGCCAGCACAATGGCTGACACACCTCTACCCCTGCTTCCAAAAACATCACTGACAATGGACTGCTAGACTATGGAGTTACAGACCCCTTATTCTCTCCCTTCGTCTTTGCGTGTCATTGGGGTTGTCTTTTCCTCAAAGGACCTGAACCTGAAGCAGTGGCGTACAATTCTTATCAACACACCTGAAAGTTGGGACATGGACTTCCGTTGTGGTGTTGCCCTTTTTTCTTTTCTGATTCACGTCTTCCTTCTTTCAGTTCATCTTATTTGTTTCATATTTCATGAAACGTAAACTCTTTTTGATATACTTTATTTAGAAACAAAAATCATGACATAAAACAGCTTCGAACTCTCTTTATTGAATAATGGATTGCATGGCAGGACAGCTATTTGAATTATTTCTATCTGCATTTCTATTTATTTATTTATTTATTTAATTTGTTTATTTATGTATCTATTCATTTATTTATTCATTCATTCATTCATTCACTCATGCATTCATTCATTCATAATTTATCGATTTGGGACATTTGGTTTTATCAGCTGAAGTAGGAAGACACAGTTCTCATCACTCCCTGTAATTGGCTTCCAGTGGTAGAATTTGTAGTTTGGATGATGGTGGAGTTTTTTTTTTAACATAATGAAGACCTATATTTTGTTCATTTTCTTTTATTTCATTTTATTTCATTTCATTTTACTTGTTTTGTATATATTTTAGTTTAGTTTAGTTATTTCATTTTATTTCATTCTATTTATTTTTTTTTTTGTTTTTTTGTTTTTTTTTTTTATTTTATTTTATTTTATTTTATTTTATTTTATTTTATTTCATCTTATCTTATTTTATTTTTTTCATCTTGTTCTATTTTATTTTATTTTATTTCATTTTATTTTATTAAATGACAAGGGGGTGAGAAGAGGATAAACATAACGCCAGTGAAACACAAAGGTGCCATATCCACCCTTGTATTTAATCCTTTCAACACCAAGTCTGACACGATAATCCACAGTATTCCAGGGTCAAAACAACATGAAGAATAATAATGATGATAATGGAAAGCATACAGACCCACAACATTCGCACACACATACACTCATGGGCGCAAATTCAGGTGCACACAAACACACACACGCGCGCGCGCGCGCGCGCACACACACAACACATACACACACACTAACAAACAGCACACACACACAGACACAAACACACTCATACACACATAACATTTGTACACACATATACTCATGAGCGCACATGTAGGCACACATACACACACACACACACGCACACATACACGCACACACACATACACCACTACACCACGACACAACACACACACACACACACACACACACACACACACACACAACCATACTATACCACGACACACACACACACACTCACATACATACATACACATACACACACACACATACATACATTCACACGCACACACACACACGCACACACACACACACTCACACGCACGCACGGACGCAAGCACGCACGCGTGCACGCACACATTATTCAAAACATGTTTTATCTTAAATCGACTCGTTTCTTTAATCTTGACATATGACAGATGCATTGACAGGAACCCACAGAATCACGACTACGCTGCTTGCTTGCTTGCTTGCTTGCTTGCTTGCTTGCTTGCTTGCTTGTATTTGCTTAGTTGCTTAGTTGTTGGAGGTTGTTTGTTTCGATTTGTTTTTTTTGGTTGGCGGGGCTTGGTTGTAGAGGTTTCTTGTTTTATTTTGTTTTTTGTTTTGTGTTTGTGTTTGTGTGTTTGTTTGTTTGTTTTTTCTTTCTTTTTTCTTTCTTTCTTTCTTCTTTTTTCTTTCTTTCTTTCTTCGTTTCTTTGATTAGTTTGGTTTGTTGATTGTTTAGTTGAATTTTCCCTTCCCTACGCAGCTGACAAACAGTTTGACATGATATTCCAAGACCCCTATTCATGACTCACCATCGATATTGCCGCATTTTTTCTTCAACACATACTCTGCAGTCTTGAGCTGGCTAACAAAAGCATAACAAGGAATCACGAAGTTCCTGGAGAACAGCTGCCCACCTTATGGGGGTGTTAGTGCACTCACCATGAGTAGTGTTGTTTCTTATTATAAGCAGGGTGATGGAGAGCTGTTGTTTCTGTTCTCTGTCCTGGTCTAAAATAACGTTCTGTTGGGATCTCGGTTTTAAGTGCTTGTGTTTGATCCTTTTGCTTGCATTCCATGTGTGTGGGGGGTGGGGGGCGGGGAGGGAGGCATGTGATGACTTGGATGGACTGAGAAATTGGCTGTGTGGGAAGGAGGTGGAGGGAGGGGGGGCGTGTGGATATTAGAGAGAGAGGAGAAAGGTGTGCATGAATGTGTTTTCGAGGAAGGGTTTGTGTGTGTGTGTGGGGGGGGGAGGGAGGGGTGTGCGGTTGGATGATGAGAAATAGGCTGTGTGGAAGGGAAGTTGAGAGGAGACGTGTGGATGTTAGAGAGACAGAAGGTGTGTATGTACATGTTTTCAGAGAAGGGACAGTTGAGTTGGATGTTATATATATGTGTGTGTGTGTTGTATGTGTATGTGTGTGTGTGCGTGCGTGCGTGTTTGTGTGTGTGTGTGTTCGTGTGTATGTGTGTGTGTATGTGTGCGTGTGTGAGAGAGAGAGTGTGTGTGCACGTGCATCTGTTCGTATATGAGACCAGTGTACCTATCTACGTAAATAGATAATAGATAAATGATAAAATGATGATGAAATGAGGAGGAAGTAGGAGGAAAAGAGGAAGAAAAAGAAGAGTTGGACGAGGAGGCCGATGATGAGATCAAGACTGTGGTAGCGGTTATGGTTATGGCACTGGTGGTAGTGGGTGGTGGTGGTGGTAGTGGTGGGTGTAGTAATGATGGTAGTGGTGATGGTAGTGCGCCTGTGTATTTTTGGCATTTTGGGAAGGAAACAGAAAGAGGGCTGTATGCATTCTGAGAAGGGAAGAAAATACACGTTTGCTTGAACACATGTATGCTTACCACACTTACACGCTCTAGACTTCTGCTTGGAATACCCGCTGTCAAAACTGTACACTTAGGACTACGATAATTGTGCTGTATCAATTCCCCCAACATCTGGAGCAGCCTGCTAGAAACACCATAAGGTATTCAACAACAAATGCCTCCTTCAGGTCTGCTCAGAAAACCCATTCCTTTTGACAGCAGTTCTCATGAAAACATAGTAGGGGAATGCTGGTCTTCTTCTGTCGTTACCGAGGGAGAGATGGGAGGAGGGTAGAAGGAAGGGAGAAGGTACATCAGGAATGGTGGCAAAGACAGGCAAAAAGAAAGAGACAGACAGACAGACAGACAGACAGACAGGACAGCAAAGAGAAAGAGAGACAGACAGACAGACACACATACACACACACACACACACACACACACACACACACGTGCGCGCGCGCGCGCGCGGCACAGACAGAGAGAGAATTGGGCAGACATTTTCAACAGTTTTTGTTTGTTTGTTCTTTTTCTCTAAGGCTAGTTGATTGTAGATTGGTTTTAGTTCGTTTTGTTTAGTTGCTCATGTTGGTAGTGTTTTACCCCATGCTGGTAACTTGCTTTACTGTTGCCATTTTCAGTCTCTGTAAATAAATAGATAGATAGATAGATAGATAGATAGATAGATAGATAGATAGATAGATAGATAGATAGATAGATAGATAGATAGATAGATAGATAGATAGATAGATAGATAGATAGATAGATAGATAGACTAGATAGACAAGAAACCAGCATGGTGATATTTGTACCTATAGGTTCTACTGTCCGTATTGAACATATTTACCGAATTGTCATTTTGTTCTGTTTATCTCCCCAGAATATTTTCCCAGCGACAGGAAACTGTTACCAAGAAGGACGTTACACTACGTTATGACTCACGAAATCCTGTGGGTCACAGGGACACCACTGACGACTTTGCCACGAGTTTCCTCCACCTCTATCGGTCATCTGCCACTCTCTGGCAACAGCTGAACTGCAGGCCTGTCCATTCTTGGTGTTGTCTTATCATCCTTTCTTCCACTTTCCTGTTGTCTTTCCATCTCTTCTTGTGTCTTTCTCCTCTTCTTCCCCTATGGGACTGTGCCTTGAGGGTTGATATTTGCAGGCCAGAGGAGCCTGTGACATGACTGTGCTTCATCTTGCGTCTTTTTACTACAGTCACAAAGTCTTCAAATGGACCACTAGTTTGATTCTACTGCGTACTTTCTCGTAAAGATATGGTAGGTGTATGAGATGCGTAGCAGTTTTTTTACCGAGCCTCATCTGCATGGTCTGGCTACTCCTCTGTTAAGTCAGTTGTGAGAGTCTTTGTTGTGAGAGTCTT
>CM060307.1:36999900-37002400 GCA_030674185.1 Monoplex corrugatus | reverse complement strand
GAGGGTGGGCAAAGAAAAAAGAAAATGTTGAAAATGTACATAGCATTCATCAGTCACAGAACACTGTCCAACAAAATCAGTCAAGGAAAGTTGAAAGATATGACCGTAGTCATAATTCACACGCGTTTAACAATCATGATGATAGTAACAATGAGACACTCCTTTAGACCATGGCTGTACGCTTAAAAAACAACAACAAACTAACAGACAGCCATAGTTTCGAGTAAGAAAACTTGTTTTTCTTGTAATTAAATTCGATTTAGTTTAAAGACAAAAGGGTGCACCTGTCGTGTACATTGAAAAACTTGTGTCTGCTCTCTTCTATTCTATGCTATTATGGGTTGCTTTGGTTTTAGTCTACCTGTTACTGAAAACAGGGTGGAGAATGCAGAAGTTTGCATACACACCCAGGTTACACCCTAAGCATGTTTGTCTTCCGTATTAGCAACAGTTGAAGGAGGAAAGACTGTAGAGTGGTAGAGGAGTTGTGAATTGCATACTGTCTGCAAATGGTGATGTGATACGATAGCCAGTGAGATAATACGTGAACTTAGAGAAATGTCTTCATAAGACAGCTCTTGTTTTCAAGGGTACTGTCCACATGATTACAGAACAAAAATAATGTATATGAGCAGGAACACACGTCTGTAAAACTTCATATTTTCAAGGATATTATCCCCTAACTAGTTCCAGCTTAATGTGCCAACTTTGGCCATACGTGGAAGTGGCAGGAAGGGATGAAGAGGTTTGCTCATCACCTCTTTTATTTAGAGCATGTACTTTCACTACCTGCAAAGCACCAGCTATATATCCTATGTAATTTTGTAAATAATGATGAAGAAGCAAAGACTTGTTATCAACAAACACTTTTGATGAAAGGGAGACCTAACAATCAGTTTTCTCCTCCTCCTTCCTCTTTTTCTTCCTTCTCCTCCACTTCCTCCTCCTCCTCCTCCTCTCGTCCTTTCTCATCTCTTTCTTTTCTTCTCCTCCTCCTCCCCCTTTCCCCTGCTCTTCTCTTCTTCTCTCTCTTCTTCTTCTCTCTTCTTCCTTCTTCTTTTTCTTCTTCTTCATCTTCTTCTTCTTCTTCTTCTTCTTCTTCTTTTTATTATTCTTCTTCATCATCATCATCCTCTTCTTCTTCTTCTTCTTTCTTTTCTTCTTCTTCTTCTTCTTCTTCTTCTTCTTCTTCTTCTTCTCTTCTTCTTCTTCTTCTTCTTCTTCTTCTCTTCTTCTTTCTTCTTCTTCTTCTTTTCTTCTTCTTCTTCTTCTTCGCTTCTTCTTCTTCTTCTTCTCTTCTTCTTCTTCTTCTTCTTCTTTCTTCTTCTTCTTCGCATTCTTCTTCTCTTCTTCTTCTTCTTCTTCTTCTTCTTCTTCTCTTCTTCTTCTTCTTCTTCTTCTTCTTCTTCTTCTAGTTCATTCTTCTTCTTCGCATCTTCTCGCATTCTTCTCTTCTTCTTCTTCTTCTTCTTCTTCTTCCATTCTTCTTCGCATCTTCTTCTTCTTCTTCTTCTTCTTCTTCTTCTTCTTCTTCTCTTCTTCTTCTTCTTTTCTTCTTCTTCTTCTTCTTCTTCTTCTTCTCTTCTTCTTCTTCTTCTTCTTCTTCTTCTTTTCTTCTTCTTCTTCTTCTTCTTCTTCTTCTTTCTTCTTCTCTTCTTCTTCTTCTTCTTCTTCTTCTTCTTCTTCTTCTTCTTCTTCTTCTTCTTCTTCTTCTTTCTTCTTCTTCTTCTTCTTCTTCTCTTCTTCTTCTTCTTCTTCTTCGCATTCTTCTTCTTCTTCTTCTTCTCTTCTTCTTCGCTTCTTCTTCTCTTCTTCTTCTTCTTCTTCATTCTCTTCTTCCATTCTTCTTCGTTCTCTTCTTCTTCTTCTTCTTCTTCTTCTTCTTCTTCTTCTTCTTCTTCTTCTTCTTCTTCTTCTTCTTCTTCTTGCTTCTTCTTCTTCTTCTTCTTCTCTTCTTCTTCTTCTTTCCTTCTTCTTCTTCGCATTCTTCTTCTTCTCTTCGATTTCTTCTTCATTCTTCTTCTTCTTCTTCTTCTGCGTATTCTTCTTCTTCGTATCTCTTCTTCTTCTTCGTATTCTTCTTTCGTATTCTCTCTTCTTCTTCGTATTCTTCGTTCTTCTTTCTTCTTCTGTCGTCATATTCTTCTTCTTCTTCTTCTTCTTTTCTTCTTCTTCTTCTTTGCTTCTTCTTCTTCTTCTTCTTCGCTTCTTCTTCTTCGATTCTTCCTTCTTCTTTCGTTTCTTCTTTTCTCTTTTCTCTTCTTCTCTTCTTCTTCTTCTTCTTCTCTTCTTCTTCTTTCATTCTTCTTCTTCTTCTTCTTCTCGATTCTCTTCTTCTTCTTCTTCTCTTCTTCTTTCTTTTTAGTCTTTTCTTCTTCTGCTCTAGTACCATGACTTTATGGTGGGTAAACTTAAGTTCCTGTTTCCAATAGCATTTTCCATTTGATCCTATGATATTGGATAATATACACTAGATCAACATGAATATCTTTCGCATCAG
>CM060307.1:36974900-36994900 GCA_030674185.1 Monoplex corrugatus | reverse complement strand
ACGTGGATGGAGTTTATTCATTACCAAAAGAGCAAAATAGTGCATAAATTTCCACTGACGACCGGAAATCTATTTTTTCATGTTAAGGAGCCCTGTCATTCAAGACGTGGTCTGCCTTCAATGCGGCCTTTTTAAAATCTTTGGTCATTATTTCTTTTCCTGTGAAAATGAAGCTAACAAGAGAAAGAAAGACAGGCAAGCAGACAGAGAGACAGAACATAGTACAGACAGGCATAGACAGAGTGAGTAAACTCCACTGTTTTTCTGGTCTGCTGCCTATCTTCTTTCTATCTATGTGCTACACATACACACACACAACACACACACACATACACACACACACACGTACACATACACATACATATACACATACATGCACATTCAACACACACACACAACACAGCCACACAACACACACACACACACACACACACACACACACACACACACCGTGCATACACAGGCATACTCATACACACATACACATACACACACGCGCACAGACACACACTACGCGTGTGCACGCGCATAACAAGCATATACACATACATACACACAAACACACTCACACACCCCATATGCAAGCATACACACACACACACACACACGCTCGTACACGCACACACACACGCACACACACACACATACAGGCATACATACATACACACACACGCTCGCAAAAGCGCGCACACACACACCACACACACACACACAGCACGAAGCATACACACAACACACACCACGCGCACAACCGCACACGACTACACACACTACACACACACACACACACACACGCACTACACAGCACACACACACACCAAAAACCAAAACCCACACACGCACAACACCCCACACACACACACACACACACACACACACACACACACACACACACACACACACACACAGATACAAGGGCTGACAGGTCCACAATACACGATGTCACACACTGTCAAACCCTAATCCTCCCTGACCGGATTCATTCAGTATTGCCGCTTCAGCAGACCAGGGATGAAATCGAACTCAAAATTAATTAAGCACAGACTACAGCTCCCGGTGTCAGGTGTCCCCATCAGATTTTACCCATGTCAAGACAGATGCGTCACGAAATGTTACTCGTACTCCACTGGGCATACAGTGTGTGCAAAGCAAACGCGCAAACCGTGGTGACATGTCGCCAAAAATATGGAAGTGCGCCGCCATTTTTTTATACACATAAAGAGATGGTATTGTCAGTTCATTTTTGACAAAACTGTTTTTGAATCGATATTATTTTCTTGTTCAACAATATCAAAAAATCTCTCTTGTAGCACGAGTCTTTGGATGACAAGTAATTGAACCACAAAGATAAAACATTTGACATGATCTGTTTTGCATTGTTTCAGTTTACTCTTTTTTTCTGAGTTGTTTCCACCAAGAGTATCTTATTACTGGTCATCCAAAACAAGTGCGACTGTCCACGTTCAAGCAAACAGGAACCAGAAATAAAAAACACAAAAGAATCGGAATGTGTGTGTGTGTGTGTGTGTGTGTGTGTGTGTGTGTGTGTGTGTGTGTGTGTGTGTGTGTGTGTGTGTGTGTGTGTGTGTGTGTTGTGTGTGTGTGTGTGTGTGTGTGTGTGTGTGTTTTGGTATTTACTGGTCAGTCAGAAGCATGTAACAGAAGCCCTGAAAAACGAACAGAAGAAACAAATCAAGTCTGCCTAATAGAGACACTGGAGGGGACAAAACAGCAGGGGTTGAGGCCGTCCTACAGAGACCTGAATTCGTGTGACATGGTGGAAAAACACAGGTGATGACAGAACCCGGGACTGAGACACGATTCCCCCACTGATCGTCCCCACACTACATGGCCACCACAATGGCTCACATACTTCTCCCACTGCTTTGAAAAACATCATTGACAATAGACTACTAGACTGTGGGTTACAGGCCCCTTCTTTTCTCTTCCTTCGTCTTGCTTGTCATGAAAGTGTCTTTCTTTACTTGGGCCTGAGGCAGGGGCGTACAACTCTTACCAACACTCCTGAATGTTGCCATGGCCTTCCAGTGTACGTGAACGTTTTACTTTTCTTCTTCTTCTTCTTCTTCTTCTTTCTCCTCCTTTTTCGTTCATTGATTTTTAAGCGTTATTTTACCTAAATTATAGCAGGTTGGTTGGCACTTGTCATAGAACCAGGGTCTCAAAATCTAATGTTTTGAGTTCAATCCACAACATGTAACACATAAACCAGCTTTTTCGCAATGCTTGTATCTTTCTGGTGTTGTCAGCATAGCGTTTCGTAAGTCCTGTTCCACCTATCCGACTCATTCAATCCATCTCAAGACTTTACTGATGCATAGGGTTTTGTGCAGACTGAAGGAGTCAGCCAGAAGACTGATAGCAAATTGTGTGCAGCACATATGGAGTTGCCTGAGTGCACTGGGCCCTCTTCAACAAACTCAAGACTCGAAACACATCGTCTAGGGAGGTGAGGTATGTGGAAGCAATTTTAGGTAATTGAGGCCCATTTCCATATATGTTTTGGTGTCCTTAGGTACGTTTAAATTTGTATTCATGTGTGTTTATAAATCCCCTGTGCAATAAATTGGACGGAATGGTCAACGCCAGATGCATCTCGTTAGATTATGGTCTCGATTGCATTGATATGTGTACTTAATTTTCTTTTTTTTTTTTCTTTTTTTTTTCCTTTTTTTTCCTGGTTGAAGTTTTGCTTATCTTGAAGCTGTTATAGCCCTGATATGGCTCTGCACAGTCGGCTGGGCTTTAAATAACAATAACAATGACAATACCATTGTCTGGTGCTGTGTTAGTTGTACAGGTGATGTCTCTACACTTTGTGGAGTTTTGCTTGGTACCTTAGATTTCAGTGGCTCGCTCTGTTTGTGTGGATGACCCTCTCCTGTTGCTATCACAGAGAACAGGTCCCACAAGTTGTATACAGAGTTTAGAAATGAAGAAAAACTGAAGTCCCTTCCACTTCCTGTTAACGTAGCATAATAGTGATGAGAGGGTTCTATTAATTATTCATATCTGCATCTCTATCAATTAATGAATTAATCTATTCATTTGTTATATTTTTTATTTTATTTATTTATTATCTATTTATTTATCTATTTACTTACTTATTTATCATTTATTTATTTATTTATTCATTATTTATTTATTTATTCATTTATTTATTTATTTATTTATTCGTTTACTTATTTATTTACTCATTTACGGAAATTTTATTTCATTGGTTAAGATAGAAAAGTATAATGATTATAACATAAGAAAAGTATAATGATTATAGCATATTGTCTGATTATTGATTTTTTTCTATTTGTTGTTCGTTCGTTCGTTCGTTCGTTCGTTCGTTCGTTTTTGTGTGTGTGTGTGTGTGTGTGTGTGTGTGTGTGTGTGTGTGTGTGTGTGTGTGTGTGTGTGTGTGTGGTTTTTTGTGGGTTTTTTTTGGAGGGGGTGTTTTTTGTTGTTTTTGTTTGTTTGTTTGTTTGTTTGTTTGTTTGTTTGTTTGTTTGTTGTTCGTTCATGGTAATATTTTGTAGTTGTTGTGTGGGGGGGGGGGGTGCTTATTTGATTATTTTGTCCGTTTGTTCATTTGTATTTTGGTGGTGGTGGTGGTGGTGGTAGTGGTGGTGGTGGTGGTGGTGGTGGCAGTGCAGATTTTTCCCCTCGTATCCCTCATTCCCACCCCACCCCATCCCCACCCCCCACCCCCCTTTGTATTTCCTTTTTCCTTTTTTGTGCTGTAGTTGTTTCACTTGAGAAAGGAGGAAGGGATCAAACAGTGTGTAAACATGACACGGGTGTAACACAAAGGTGCCATCCCCGCCCAGTTCCCTTTATTTATTCCCCTCAGGGCAGAATATGACATGGTAATCCAAGTAAGTCTGGGCAAAACAACATGAAAACTAATGATAACAATGACAGGTCCATGTGTGGCTGTATGTGTGTGCGTGTCCATGAACGTGTGTTCAGGTAGACAATAGATGAAAGAGATGGAGGATCAGCAGAAAAAGAACCCATGACCGCAGGACCTGTTCTTATGCAATACCTGCGAAAGAATATCTACCTGTAGGATAGGTCTTGTGTCCCACTTGAAGATATACCTATCTATTGATTGGAACAATGGAAGAACTCAAGAGATGTGCTGCGGAAGAATATGTATACCTCTAGGATAGGTCTTGTATTCCACATGAAGACACATGCCAGGTGATAAAGACCATATACCTATTCATCGATTGGAACGATGGAAGAGCTCAAGAGATGTGCTGCAAAAGAATATGTACCTCTAGGATAGGTTTTGTATTCCACATGAAGACCCATACCAGGTGATAAAGACCATAAGCCTACCCATCTATCAAAGCAATGGGAGAGCCCCTGAAATGCGAAATGAAAAGATGATGATAAAGCTGATGGTAATGCTGCTGGTGATAATGATGGTAATAATAATGTATCAGCACCTGCAAATTTCTGGTATGTACTTGCAGCGACAAGAGATAGAATTGTATGCAGGGCCATAACCGCCTTGCTATGCGGCAGGGCATATGATGATGATGGTGACCTGCGTATTTGTACACATTGTGAAGAGAAAGCAAACAGAAGTGTGCTTATGCTGAAAAAAGGAAGGAATACACGCATGCTTAAGCACATATGGTAGAAGGTAGAAAGAAACTCTAGGGAGAGCTAGACAACAGAAGGTCTTCAGAGAAGTAACCCCCTTTAGACAAGTGTTTCGGCCCTGAATTCCTTACACTCTCGGGGGGCCGGGCCACATCCAGGTCATGACTCCTGGATGCCCTTCTGCTGTTGTCTATTTTTTTTTTTTTTTTTTTTTTCCCACGCCGGGGATCGAACCTGGGCGATTCTGCGCTTCAGAACTGCGGTACGCGGTTTTACCAATGTGCTAACGGGGCACACATCATCTGTAGGGAATTTAATCCTTATGAAGTTCACTTTTTTGGTTCCTCCTTGCCCAGATCCAGCTTGAGCTCCTTTCTGCTGCCTCTGCCATCGCTTTAAGGGCTCTAGTCCTCTTCTTCCCAGAAATGGCGAGTTGTTTCATGAGATCATAAGCGGAGGTGCCCACAAACCCTCTTGCCCCGACCTCTATGGCGAAGATTTTGACCCGCAGACCTGCTTTCTTCAGGGTGCTGGCAAGACCGGCGTATTTTTCGGTCTTGTAGATATGTGCTTCTTCCATTCTGCTTTCGTATGGCACAGTGAGTTCTATCAGAATCACTTGTTTCGAGGAGTCAGAGTGGAGAGCGATGTCTGGTCTCATGCCTGTCTTGCTGATGACATCTGGGTAATTTCTCCACTCTGGGAGGTCTGCTGTACACTCCCAGTCGACTGCTCCATCCAGAAGACCCTTTGGCAATGTGCTGGTTGTCATAGCCCTTTCGGGCCAGACCTGTTTCCCTCCTGCTTTGTAGAACGTTGTCATAGCAATTGGTGCGTTTGGGGTCATGATTTTTCGCTAACCACATCTGTGATCACTTTCAGAACTTGGTTGTGCCTCCATGTATACCTTCCTTGGGCTAGCGCTACTTTGCAAGAGCTTAGGACATGTTCCACTGTTTGTTTCTTCTGACAGAGCGGACATGCTGGGTCGTCTGCTTTCCCCCATTTCACTAAGTTTGCATTCGAGGGGAGCAGGTCATATACAGATCTGAGGAGGAAGCTTATCCTTAGAGGAGCCATGTGCCACATATCGTTCCAGCTGAGACTTCTTTGGAGTGCACTGTCCCATGTTGTCCATTGCCCCTGTTGACCTTGCTGGACTGCCTTCTGCACTCTTTTGACATCTTCTTCTTCCTTCAACTCCTGTATGATCATGTCTCTTTTTTCCTTCCCTTTGGCTTTGGACCACCACTGCATTTTTGTTGCTCCCAGTCCCTGTCTGTTGGTTTGCGTGTGTCCAATTATTTCTTTGATGCTGAGGTTTCTCTTGGCATTGTTTACAGCCTCTTGGACTTTCCACTTTCTGCCAGTTCTCAGCTTTGGATGAACTGCTCTCACGATATTGTCCTCCGATTCCTCCAGCATGCTCAACAGTCTTGCTTTTCCAACTTTGTATTCCTCCACTATGGATTTCAGAGGTAGCTTCAGCATTGCTTGACGACAGTAGAATGCAACATCAGTGAGACCAGGTGGGACACCGAGCCATTTTCTTGTGTATTTGTTGATTTTGGCTTCCATTGCTTCGACTGTGCTGGTGCAAATGTCATAGATTAGCAGTGGCCACAGCAGCTTTGGTATCAGCATGAACTGTAGACACCAGACTTTGTATTTGCCTGGCAGTCCGCAGTTATCTATTTTCTTCAGGCCTTCTTCTGCTGTTTGCTTGGTTTCACATCCCCTTTGTGTGTCTTTCAGGGAGTCATCATACCATCTTCCGAGACTTTTTACTGGCTCTTCTGTGACAGTGGGGATGGCTTGGTTGGCTACCATGAATTTGACTGAATCTGCCACTTTTCCTTTTCGCAGTGAGAGACTTCGGGATTTCTTAGGTTTGAACCTCATTCTTGAAGAGGCCACCAGCTCATCCAGCTGCTTTAAGATTTGGTGTGTCTCTTCCTCATCCGTGGACAAGACTGTTGTGTCATCCATGAAAGCTTTCAGAGGAGGCATCTGGTATCCATCTCCCAGATTCACTGGACCTGAACTCTTCATTGCAGCTTTCAAGATGACTTCCATTGCCAACACGAACAGTATGGGAGAGATTGCACAGCCCATTGCAATGCCCACCTCTAGGTCTATCCAGTCCGTGGTGTATTCTTTGGTAGAGAACCGCATTGAGAACCCTTGGAAATACTTCCTCAGCATTGTTCGGATGTTTTCTGGGATGTGATACATTTCAAGAGCCAGCTGGATCATATCGTGTGGAACTGATCCATATGCATTCGCCAGATCAAGCCAAACTACGTCAATGTCTCTCTTCTCTGTTCTTGCTTTTTGGATGGCATCCCAAATCAACGTGGCATGTTCCAAGCATCCAGGCATTCCTGGTATGCCTCCCTTTTGGACTGACATATCCAGATACTTGTTTTCAGTCAGGTATTTTGTCAATCTTGCTGCCATAACAGAGAAGAAGATTTTCCCCTCGACGTTCAGAAGTGATATTGGCCTGAACTGATTGATGCTGCTGGAGTTCTGCTCCTTCGGAATGTACACTCCTTCAGCTCTCATCCATTGGTCGCTGATCTTCTGGTTCCTCCATGCTGATCGAATCATCTTGTGGAGCCACTCGAGCACTTTTGGGCATTTCTTGTAGAGCAGGTATGGTATTCCGTTTGGTCCAGGTGCTGACTTGGCTCTGGCTTTCTTTACTACGTTCTTCACTTCATCCAGTGTTGGTGGTTTGTTATTGAATTTTCCTTCTGGCGCTGCAGGCCAAACCAGATTTTGGATTTCAAGTGGTGCCTCGCGCTGAGAATCGGAATATGTTTCCCTGAGATGCTGCTCTAGGGTTTCCTTGCCCACTGTGAGAGTCCCTGATTTGGGTTGTTCAAACAGCTTTCTTGCAAAGTCAAAGGGATCTTTGAAGAAACGATCTTGAGTCTTCTTCTTTTTGCTCTTTCTTCGCCTTGCTGATTCCACTTTGCTGAGAGCATTGTGTTTGGCCTTCAGATCTTTCCAGAGTTCCAGGAGCCCTTGCTTCTCGAATTCTGAGGCAGTTTTCATTCGCTTTTTAAGCTTCCTTTTCTCCCTCCGGATGCTCTCCATCTGTTGCTGTCTTCTGGATTTCTGGGGAGGCGTTTTTGTCTTTGGCTGCTTCACTCCATAAGTGTCCCTGCAGATAGAGTATATGATGTCTCCGTATGTGTCAAGTTTGTGTTCCAGCGTACTGTTCCCTATTAGCGCATTCAGCTTAAGGACAAGTTCCTCATCTAATTTCTCCCATTGTTCTTTTGCACCGGCAGGCGGCAAATTGAGTTTTCCACGTTTGGCGTTAAGAGCTTGTGCAAAATCCGCATCAGAACCGTCAGCGTGGATGTCCTTGGCACTATGGTTTAATTCCTGGCCTTGGTCATCCAACGTCTCACCTGCTATCGCAGTGCGCTGCTGCTGGTTCGTATGCGTCTTCAAACAGCCCATATGTATACATACCTCCTCCACAGCTGTAAATAGACACTTTGGATACCTCGTTGTCAAAACTGTACACTTGGAAATAACATGATTACCATGTATCGGTTCCCCAACATGTGGAGTGGGCTGTAACAAACACGGTAAGGTATTCATCAACAAGTGCCTGTACCAAATCTGCTTTGTATACTCAATGTTTTTACAGCAGTTCTCAAGATGATATTATTATAGTAGGTGAATACCGCTCTTCTGTCGGTACTTTTGTGTCAGACAGACATAAATGGGTGGATGGAGAGAGAAAGAAACAGAGACAGAGAGACAGAGACAGACACACAGACAGAGAGAAAGAGAGAAAGACAGGGAGACAGACGAACAGAGAGAGACAGACAGACAAACTAGTATGCGCAGATTTTATTCTTTATCTGAATGTTTTATTTATAATAGCATGCTGCACTTTAGACAGAAGAAACAAGGCAAGAAAATAAAGACAAGAAACAAAACAAGCTTCTACAAAAATGATCATCTTCTGATGCTTTTTCATATAAAGAGACATAGCTCAGCGGCTTAAAATAAGAAGTATAGAAGAATAAATTGAACAAAAGTTTAGATAAGACGTACGCAATTTATTACTGATCTTACACTTGAATCAAAATTCGCATTCTCGAATTTCCAGGAATTAATTCCGTGTTTCCATTATTACAACCATTGTCTGTAATAATAGACATAAGTTATATTTAAAAACTGAGCCTTATGTTCCATACTTAGGTCACAGTGACTGATTCAGTATCTCATATGGATCTTCTGTCCCCCACCTCCATCTTTTATTTTTAGTTATTCCATTTCTTACAGGCGTAAATATGCGAAATTGTATCTATGTACATATTACAATACTGGTGGTTTTTAATAGCTGTGCTCTTTTAATTTCTCAACTGCACAGAAATTTGCAATGAGAAAGGCGTGTGTTAGAAACAAGTATGTGTAAATTTTTGTCTAAAAAGGAAGATGATATAATCGCGTGACCACTTCGTTTTTCAATAGTATATTCGGCTGGTTGATCTATTGTTTTGCTTTGGCTTGGTTTGGTTTCTTAGTGAGTTTATTGTTGTTTTCAATCGTCGTAGTTAAAAAAAAAAAAAAAGAACACTTGACCACTGTTTGTTTGACTATGCTTTTTGTCTCATGCCTCAACAGTAAACACGTTTACCTCAGTCTTTTGTTCATTCTTGACTCTTTTTTTTTTTTCAATAATCCACTCTCAGCCTAAGGACCTTGTCATTGGGGAGGACAGCAGACTACAAAGGGCCGTCACTCTGACATCCCCACAGATCCGGGACCCCTATTACTCAGAGCGACGTGTCGGATGATTAGCGAAACTCAATACCAACCCACCTCGAAACGAGACCAATTAGATCAAGCCTGCAGGCGACATGATTCACACACACACTGTCCTTCCCTCCTTCCCTCCTTCCCTCCCTTTCTCACTCTCCTTCTTCCGTCTCTCTCTCTCTCTCTCTCTCTCTCTCTCTCTCTATCTATCTATCTCATTCTCTCTCTCTTCCCATCCCATAATTTCCTGCTGAACATCAAAATTCTTGAAAAGTTAGAAAGGGAGACCACTCCCACGAACATTCTACACTGCTTGCCGCTACTTTTCTGTAGTGGTGTGATCAAGTGATAAGACAAGTGAGTGAGGCCCCATGCACTTGCTTTTCTACATGTATTTGGAAACGATTCATTTAGGAAGCAATGACATTGAGGTTACAAATTGTAGAATGATCTCTCTCTCTCTCTCTCTCTCTCTCTCTCTCTCTCTCTCTCTCACTCACTCACTCACTCTCTCTCTCTATAATAATAATAATAATAATTACAATATTTATATAGCGCAAAATCTTGATAAAAAATCAAATCTAAGCGCTGAAGCAGACACACACGCAAGCACGCACGCACGCACGCACGCACACACACGCACGCACACACACACACACACATACACACACACACACACGCATGGCTATAAATGGGGAGAAAGAATAAAAGCAATAAAAGCAAGAATAAAAGCAATGGAAAATTATAGAGAGCATAGCATATACAATTATATATTATAACCATGTGATTCCCTCCGAGCGGAGACAGGCTGCAGAGGGGGGTTAGGATTTTATGCGGAGGAGAAAAGGTGAGTTTTGAGAGCGGACTTGAAGGAGACAAAAGTAGGTTGCTGACGGACTGAGAGAGGAAGTTTGTTCCAGGAGAGTGGACCAGAAACAGAGAAGGCTCGTGGACCATAGGTATTGAGCTTAGTGCGTGGAAAGCGAAAAGTCAGAGGATCAGAGGCAGACCGGAGGGTACGTGAGGGAACATAGATCTCAAGTAGGCTTGACAGGTAATCGGGGGCTGCGTTATTGAGGCTTTTGTAGCACATGGTGTCTAGTTTGTACTGTATGCGCTTTGATACAGGGAGCCAGTGAAGTTGTGCCAGGAGAGGAGATATGTGGTCAGCTTTTTTCTTTTTGAGTACAAGGCGTACAGCATTGTTTTGAATGCGCTGTAGGATGTGAATGGTGGAGGCAGGAAGACCAGACAGGAGTGAATTGCAATAGTCAATGCGAGACATTATGAAGGAGAGAACGAGTTTTGCAGTTGTTTCGACAGAGAGATACTTCCTGATCAGCCTTATACGATGGAGATGATAGTAGCAGGATCTGGCAGTTTGAGAAACAAAGTTGTTCATGGAGAGGGTAGAGTCAATGCAGACACCAAGGTTTTTAGCTGAATCAGAAATTGGGACTGATGTGTTACATAATGGGAGAGAAAGAGGAGGCAGCTGAGAAAGTTTCTGACGGGTGCCAATGAGGATAGCTTCTGTTTTGTCGTCATTAAGCTGAAGTCTATTGTGTGTCATCCAGTTCTTAATGTCCGAGTAACACTCAGTGGTGCGAGTCAACAGGCGCTGTATATTATCAGGTGAGTCACTGTCTTGAAGTTGGGTGTCATCAGCATTGTCTCTCTCTTCCATCTATCACTGTGTATGTGTGCGTGTGTTTGTCTCTATATGTGTGTATATGTGCGTGTGCGTGTGTGTGTGTGTGAGAGAGAGAGTGTGTGTGTCCTGAAGGGATTATAACGAAGCACAGGGTTTAAAAAATTGTTGTTGTTGTTGTTGTTGTTGTTGTTGTGTTTTTAACCCCAAAGAACTTATAAATATCCATCATTTCCCAGAATGTAGTTTGATATCATGTAAAATGGCAATTAACGAAGTTTGGTACTTTTTGTAGTGTAGTATGGTGTGGTGTGGTATGGTATGGTAATTTTTAACCCGAAGGAAATTTTCGAGATGAAATGCGGGATGTTCTTCCAAGTAATAGAGTGTCACCACTCACCATTGAGCAGTACAAATTTGTTTCTATTGTTTACTGTCATTGTTGACCTTACTGAGGTGAATTTCTTGCATGTTTTAGCAAGAGGCATATCTTGAATTTTTTGTTGAGGGTTCATTTACTTAATGTGCTATGTCAAGCTTTCGAAAGTTATTTTATTCTTCCTCCTGCTATTCTGTCTTCAAGCAAACAAAGCGCAGTGAGTATTCAATGAACATTGTGCATATTTTGCCGTTGTTTTTTTGTTTGTGTGTGTGTGTGTGTGTGTGTGTGTGTGTGTGTGTGTGTGTGTGTGTGTGTGTGTGTGTTGTGTGTGTGTGTGTGTGTGTGTGTGTGTGTGTGTATGTGTGTGTGTGTGTGGTGTTTTTCTATTTTCATTGCTATTATAATAACGGCAAAAATGTACATATCTATTATTGATACTGCTTTTATCTTTATTACATCATTATCGTCACTTTTGCTGTTAATGTTGGGGATTAACAAGTACTTGCTGTCCATGTGTCTGCTTTGGTTTCTCATGCTTTTGTAAAGCGCTTGACCAGGTGACACTCGTATGTCAACATTTTATCACAGTTCGTTTCTTTTAAAAACCTCTTTGATATTGTATGTGTTGTGTTCATCTGTATATTTATAGGCTTATGTTATGTGTGTAGAGTAGCAAAGGCCTGTTGTGAGTTTCTTTGGGACCCAATTCTACACAATCCACCGTAACTAATGAAGTTTTTTTGCAGGAGGGGGTGGGGGTGTTCGTGTGTGCTCAAACGTGGATTCTTCATAAAATGGGATATCATCATTATGGCTTCACTATCTTTTCAACAGACTTTTTTTTTTTTAAAAGCCTCAACAAGTGACCCAAGAAGAGGCTTTGACTATGAAATGCCTGAGCAGTGAAACAGACTAAAGAGGGGAAACAGGACGGGGATTTGTTTTAACAATAGTCTCCCCTCGTTGTCACCATGGTGCCTACTGTGTAAGGTCCAGGGTTGAGGGACTTGAGTGTCTGACCCGCTGACGGTGCTACATTGTCATCTGATTGTTCTGTGTTTCACGCTTGTCTGAACCATGTAGAGCTGTCATCCACTGCTCTCCTCTCTCCATGGAGGCCAGTGTCTGAGCTACTCTCAACTGTGTGCTTTGTTCGGCGTGGTTGATGGGTAACACGGCAATTTTCTATAAAGCGCCACGTTCTCTTTAACCCTTTGACTCCTGCATGCCATCCATCAGCATCCTGCATTGTCGACCATGCTACTAAAGCAAAAGCTTAACCCTTTGACTCCCTCGCCTCGGGTGAGGGAGTCAAAAGGTTAAGTTTTTGCAGTTGGTGGATAGGGTGCGGGAGTCAAAGGCTTAATATGAAAAAGCACTTCTGTAATCCAAAACAAGTGTGACTGCCTACGTTCAAGCAAAAAGGAACCAGAAAAAGAAAACACGAAAAAAAAAAGAATAAGAACGCGTATTTAATACAAAAAGACAAGACAGGCGCAAATTTTCTTTGTCAAGCGTATGATCACAAACAAACAAACACCAGATACAAAAATTAGGAGAAAAAGACTGAAACTTTCCTGCTGCTCTGTCCAGTGTGAGAGATCAAAGCACTTCTGTGTTCATGTTTCTTTTTTTCCAAAAGCGCTAATTTTAGAGACAGATACGATACGCATGATTATTTTCCTTAGAAGTTTTGAAAAAAAATACTGTTATGGCGTTTTATTGCTATTATTATTATTGTTTAAACCTCAGCCGACCGCACAGAGTCATATCAGGGCTATAACCGTTTCAGAACATACGCAATATTTTTACAGGACAAAAATGTCATGGCGTTTATTATTTTTGGTTTGTTGGCGCTGTTGTTAGGACCAGGGATTCATGATCTGATGTTTAATTTCAATCTCAATACACAACATGAAATGTGGTCTGTATGTCGCTTGTCTTAATACTTCAAGCATTTACTTTGGTAAGTGTTTCATACATTCTCTTCCTCCTCCTACCCATTTCAAGACATTTACAATGCATAGGTTTCGCACAAGTTTAAAGTGCTTTCGGATAATCGCCAGCAGATTTGAGTGAAGCTCAATAAATCTATCTTCAACAAACCCAAACCCAATTTTTTTTACTTCTTGAAAAAAGAATTTAAGATATACAAATTTTTCAGGATTTTTATGTGCATTTTCATCATGCTCTTGAAAACATTTCAAATGGCAAATTGTAAACTGTGAATCTCTACTCCTCTCTCTCTCTCTCTCTCTCTCTCTCTCTCTCTCTCTCTCTCTCTCTCTCTCTCTCTCTCTCTCTCTCTCTCTCTCTTTCCTCTCTCTCTCTCTCTCTGTCTTCCTCTCTCTCTCTTTCTCTTCCTCTCTCTCTCTTTCTCTCTTCTCTTTCTGTCGTTCTCCCCTCTCCCTTTCTCTCCCTCTGTGTGTGTGTGTGTGTGCGTGTATGTGTGTGTGTGTGTGTGTGTGTGTGTGTGTGTGTGTGTGTGTGTGTGTGTGTGTGTGTGTGTGTGTGTGGACAAAGATAAATTTGAATGGCGGGGAAAACATGCACACAAAGAATGAAATACCTAATTATCATATGTCAAAACCATTGAAAGGATAGGATGCCAGAATATATTCCACAGCTAATGAGCAGATATAACGAAGAAACAAAAACACCTTATTCAGATATACAATGGACAAGTTTGTATTCGATCTAAACATCAAGATTCACATTATGCATTGTAGCGTGTAGAGTATGATAAAAGTCTGTTTGCCTGAGTTTGTATTACCAAAGGAAATAAGAGGGAAGCGGGGAGAATTTTAAATATTAACTAAGTAACATAACTCTTGTATTAAAGGAACGTTCTGAGCTTACCACTTTATGCTTTGTGGCTGCGTCTTTGCTAGCTGAATGGGTAGCGCAAACTGTGTTGGGTTTGAGAAATTCTATATGGGAGATAACTCCGTGACTCTCAAGAGTTATGTTACTTAGTTGAGTTTGTATTTCCAAGGACGTTCTCTATCTGACCACTACGTTTAAGAATGTTTTATGTGTCACAAAAATGGTAATGAAGTATTAACGCTTTGACTCCTCCCACACCCTATCATTCAACTGCAAAAACTTAACCCTTTGATTCCCTCACCCTATCCACCAGCTTCCTGCAGGAAGCTGGTGGATAGGGTGAGGAAATCAAAGGGTTAAGTTTTTGCTTTGCTAGTTTAGTTGGCAATGCAGGATGCTAATGGACAGGGTGTGGGAGTCAAAGGGTTAAGAAATCATTTCGTTTTCATGTTTCCCCTCTTCTAACCTCTTGAGTCCGCGTACACACGTTTCTGTGTTCAACAGTATTGCTCATCTGAACATAGAATAACAATAGTATTACTAGTAATGAGGAGGAAGAGGAGGATGACGACGAGGAAGAGGCGGTTTTACGCAGGCTGTTGTTGCAGATGAAGCTGTAAAACCATACAGAATTTACCTGTCTACCTAACTGTCCGCCCACCACACGAAAGAAGGTGGAGAGTGCCGAGGTTTGTACGCACACCTTGAGTATGCTCTGCGTTAAGAGTTTGTCTTCAGCATTATCAGCAGTGGACGGAGGGGACACAGTACACGTAGAATGATGGAAGTTTAGTGAATTAATCACTTGCAACAACTGGTGTTACGATAGTATAAAACTGTCAGCTAATGAGTGCACTGAAATAAAGATCATTGTAAGAAAGTTTGTGCTTTCAAGGATGTTGTCCATTGGGTTTTCAGTCTGGGGATGTGTTGGTTAAGAGAAAAGTGTCTTTACTCATTATACTGCATACGTAATGCATACTTCTACGTTGTATTATACCAGTACACATCATGGATTATGAGTGATTTTGATAATTTTCATTTGTTTATCAACATACAATGTGAATGATTTTTTTTTTTAAAAAGACCATTCTTTGCAGGGGGAAAAAATATGTATGATTCATGTTCTCAAAGACATTAGGGCTGTGTGATCGGAAGGGATTAAGATGTTGCTAAAAATTTCATTCAAGTTGCCCATGAGTTTTCTTTATCTACCCATACACTTAATGAAGCCAGTGTACTGATACCTACTTTTCCGTTTCAGTTTCTCAAGACGACGTCTCCGTGGTCGGTATGAATTCCACATGCACTAATGTCACAGGGGCCGTGTGTATGGTGATCATGGAACAAGCCTTAAGCCTGCACATAAACCCGTGAGCTTTTCCGCTAACCCTCAACCATCCTACCCTTGCAATCGTTCAAACTTCAGAACACTTTATTACTCTAGGATAGTAGCATAAGGTCCCTCTGGACCTGTCTAACAGCTAGACCCTCCTATACTACACATATAACATCAGCAAAAAGACACAAGTGGAATGAAATACTTAAAACCATACGGACAAAATAATTGAAAACATGAACTCGAGCTCCCATGCAAGGGTCCCCTTATTTTTCCACAGTCTGTAGTTTCACATCACCAGTTAAAGCCAGTATAGAATTTACAACTCTTCCTTAAAGGCAGAAAGTTTTAAATTCTTTTATAATAGTATATCACGAATTTGACCCACACGCGTGTGTCCAAGTGCGCCTTGTGAGCGCGTGTCCACATACTACCGAAAACAAAAACCATGCCTCAAAACTAAATCTGATTATCATTTCCCATATCCTCCCCACTTTCAGCGTTACCAAAAAAGGAAATCAAAAACAAGATTCAAAATCAATATTGTCTCACTAATGGCATACCATTCTGTCTCATAAAATGACCACCGCCATGTGATACGAACTGCTCTGCATTCCAGGGAATTACGATGGTGGCCCAGTTTTAGTCCTGAAAGTCATCTCTGGTCCCTTTGGGAAAGTGTGATGAGCTGTCCAAAGTGTCAGACACAGTACCGTGATGGTCAATTTATGGTTATTGCAACAAGTGGCTGGTTTTAGAACCGCTCAGTTTATGGTTATTGTGACGACTGGGTGATTTCAGTTAATGCGATGGTCACACTACATTGTCTGGCGTTCGGGTGTTGGAGTTTGGCGTTGGTTCAATAGGGCATTGTTGATCTACAGTTCCATATGCGCTCTTCCCAAATCTGCTGAACAATCAGATGTCAAAATCCTTAAGTTTGAACAAACCCTGGGAAGGTCTTGAAACAAACACCATCAGAATGCTTGGAGCATTAAACATCACAAAATCAAGGGCACCAAGCTTGAATGGTTCCATAGTCAAACTATTCACAGAACAATTGCAACAGACATAGGTTCGAAAGAAATGAGCATTGTCACGACAATATATATGCATACATACATATACGTATATACTATATATAGAGGGTTTGTGGGGAAGAAAAATATACCAATCAATATTTTAGTGTTTGGAGCTGTAACCACTAACTGCAATTTTGACAAAAATGTAAAAAGTTGTTGAATGAAAGGTCTGTATGTGACTTCGTGGAAGCAATGTCTTACTCGGAGCAAAATATGGATTTAGGACTTCCTGCTTTCACAAAAATGCCGAAAACAAGTAAACACAAAATTGAAAAGTGCAATGCAAAAATTAATAGGAGTTATTTTAAATTACAAGAGGGCTGGATATTTTGTTATTGATGCAGTTTAACCTCTAGACGCAACTTAAACGATTTCGATTCTTTCTCACATAAGCAACCATCAGGTTTGTTTTTGTTGTTTTCAGTTGATAATACACGACTCTCTTTGTATTGTATAATTTACACTAATAACACAAATGCATTGCATTGTTGGCGTGTCATACAACTCATACCAGAATCGGTCTGTTTGTCTCTTTACTTTCTTTGTCTATTTGCTCTGTGAATTTGTTTTTCTTTCTTTTAATGAAATTGCGTTTAAATGTGAAATGAAAAATTACAATATATTTGACAAGGGGAAAAAAAGAAATTATGATTTAAATATAAAAATGTTGTCCAGTGTAAGACAACTTACCGCCTATTACGCCATCGGCATGGAGGGCAGCAACGAAGATTCCACACTCTGTCTGTTCTGGGCTAGACTTTTAACCCTTTGACTCCCGCACCCTGTCCTGCATTGTCAATCTTGTTATCAAAGCAAAAACTTTACCCTTTGACTCCATGCAGGGAGCTGGTGGATAGGGCGATGGAATCAAAGAGTTAAAATAGTCCAGGTGTGTTTCAGTCCCCTTCAAACCCCCTTCTGTCGTACGTCAACATATGTTCTTGGGTCTTCCTCTCTTACGTGTTCCCTCTGGTGTCCAGTGAAGGGCTGTCTAGGCGATGTTATCCTGTTCTCTTCTGATAATGTGTCCAGTCTATGTCCATTGTCTTTTTATTGTGACGATGGTGCCCTTACTCTCTTGATTTCATCAGACAAGTAGTTATTGGTTAGAGATGGTGTAAGGCCAGAAAGTTCGTATGATTTTTGGAGGTTCTTGGTACGGGAGGTCGATAGCTTGGTATGGCTCTCCGTCATCTTCTAAATGTGAGGTAAGACATTATATAACATGCGCACACTAGTCACCTCATCTCACCTCTCTCCTCGCTGGGATCGGCGGTAGGAGCCACGCTCGACGTCACAAGTCTTCTCTGAGTGACACAACTGAGACATCTGTGGGCGACCTCCTGGATCCCCAGACCACAGACTTCAGCTGTGTTGTTGAAATAGGAGGTGTGCGGTCGTCCATTTCTTCTCCTCGCCTCAACTTTCCCTTGCAGGACCGTTGACATCAGATCTGTTTTTGGTGTTTCTGATCGCATGGCCTAAGTGTTTCAGCGTTCTTTTTGTTGATCTCTGTCAACAGCTGGCGCCTGACATACAGTTCCTTTAACACGCTATCGTTTGTTCTTCTGTCTGTCCATTTGACTCTGCGAAGGCGTCTATAGAGCCACATTTCTGCTGCATTGATTTTATTTTCTTCGTCTTTTCTTAGTGTACACTAGTGGCAAGCTCAGTACACAAACTACGTGTATGTCTTACATACGAATTTCTTCCACGGATGACACCAGATGACAGTTCAAAACATCAGGCTTCCCCCAGCAGCAGCAGCTACCACTGACTGCCTTTCTCCATCTGCATTCCCATCTCCCTTCGCCACATTCATTCTTTTATGATGCTACTGTAACTAGGAGAAGAAAGGCAGGGGGCTTAGACAGAGACAATTGGGAAGGGAGGGGGTGGACTTTGAGAACAGGATTCAAAAGGATACTAGATTTGTGCCTGTCTCTTTCCCCTGTTCTTTGTTCTGTCAGGAAATGAACTGTCAGGTATTACGAATTGGATACTTCCGCAAGTCCCCCCTCCCCCCCCCCCTCTCCATTCCCAGTTTTGAGCAGACTGCCTGCCTCTTTTGACAGAGCTTTAGATTCAAGATTTCAAGTTTTGTGTCTCGAGTTCAGTCCCATCAGTCATTATCAAAATTGTTATGTTTGCTGTCCATCTTAACCCTTTGACTCCCGCACCCTGTCCACCAGCATCCTGCATTGTCAACCATGCTAGCAAAGCAAAAACGTAACCCTTTGACTCGCGCACCCTGTCCACCAGCATCCTGTATTGTCAACCATGCTAGCAAAGCAAAACCTTAACCCTTTGACTCCCGCACCCTGTCCACCAGCATCCTGTATTGTCAACCATGCTAGCAAAGCAAAAGCTTAACCCTTTGATTCCTTCACCCTATCCACCAGCTTCCTGCAGAGAGTCAAAGAGTTAAGTTTTTTGCAGTTAATGGATAGGGTATGGGATTCAAAGGGTTAATGCTTCCATCATTCTGACGGTGTCATCTGTTTTGTAGATTCCGATCTCCCTCTTTCCTATTTCAAAACTTTCTCAGCGCATGGGGTTTTGTGCAGGCTCTCAGAGCATGTTAGATAATTGTTGTCATTTTAGGTGGAGCGTACACATGGGATTGTCTGAATGCAGTAAATCCGTCTTTAGCAAACTCCAAACATCTGTTCATCCGCTCTTCATGCACTGACATCATTCACTTCCTTCTTCTTTCTCTCACTCTTTGTACCTCCATCCTTCAGCACGCTCTGTATCCCTTTATTTGTTTTTCCTTTGACTTTATCACCTGTCGCCTATTATCATCATCATCATTATCATCATCAGGTGCCGCATGGCGTTGGCGATCATGGACTTCCATCTGTCTCTATCTCTTGTTGCCTCAAGCATCTCTTCCACCCTCTTTGTCTTCAGCCACTCTGCAAGTCCGTCTAGTATCTTCCCCCTGGGTCTATCTGGTGTTTTCTTTCCCTCCAGCTTTCCCGTTGTGACCAGGTGCTCCAATTCCCCTTTACTCATAAAAGTGGCCAATAAATGTTGCCTGTCTTTTCCTAATCTTCCTTATGAATGATCTTGTGTCTGCCTCCATCAAGACTGTCTCGTTTGTTTTCTTTGCTGTCCATGGAACTCTCAACATTCTTCTTAGAAACCACATCTCAGCTGCCTCAATCTTGTTCTGGCTTTGCTGTCCCCCATCACGTAGTTCTATTTCTTTGGTCTTGTATTCGGTGGGTTTTTTGTTTTGTTTTGTTTTGTTTTTTGCGTGTGTATGGTTTTTTTGTTGTTGTTTTTTTTGTGTTTTGT
>CM060307.1:36962400-36969900 GCA_030674185.1 Monoplex corrugatus | reverse complement strand
TGTGGGTTTTTTGGTTGTTGTTTTTTTCTTGTTGTTGTTTGCTTGTTTGTTTTTCACATTTTGATGAAAGCTGTATAATCCTGAGGCGTCACGAAAGCCTAAATTTGAAAGGTAAGTCTCTAATTTCACGGTCATACGAAAATACGCCTTGAATTGGATTACATTTAAGAAGGTGTATGAGCAGCCTTTCATGAACTTATGACTGTCAGACATGTTTAGAATTTCACGACAGTCCGTTTACCGTTCTTATCACGTCAAATTATGTTTCGGTTGAAGCTTCTTCAAAGTAACTGTGATTCTGAGAAATACAGAATCCGAATTTTCTGTAATGTTATTTACATAAAAGGGGTGATTGTTAGAATGGTTTGATTATCTTGCTAAATAACGACATAAAAGTTCAAACTGACCCAGAAAATGGTGAAAGGTCAGCCAGCACGGACAAACTTTATTATCAAATATGCAACCACTCTGTTAAATAATTACGGCTTTTACCGCTTGTCGACAATATGAAGATAATACAAAGCTGTTTAACAGAGCACACAAAAACGGAAAATCCTGAAATGTCCTGGAAATCAATGTAAAATTTTTAAATCAGAAAAAATATCATTAGAGAGAAAAAAAGAAAAAGTAAGACCTGCACACCACAGCAAAAAGTCTAGCAAATAGAAATTCTTTATTTTTTTCCCGAAAGCAAATTTATTCTGCCCAGTGCCAGGCAGACGAATCCATCCCCTCCGCAAAGAACAGAACAAAAGGGTTGGCAAATGGTGGTAATGATGGTAATGGTGATGGTGCTGATGCCGAGTTGCATCAGGAAGAGTGATCTCATCTTGCCTGAGGCAGTAACTTCACAATGGAACGTCACACGTCTTCATCGTGTCCTTAAATTTCAATTTGAAAGAAAAGCAGTGTCAGAGAGATAAAATTTCCTATCGATTTGGTGCGGTGCTCTCTGTTTCTCTGTCTCTGTCTCTGTCTCTCGCTCTCTCGCTCTGTCTCTCTGTCTCTGTCTCTGTCTCTGTGCTTCTCTCTCTCTCTGTCTCTCTCTCTCTTTCTATCGCTCTCTTTCTATCGCTCTCTCTCTCTCTCTCTCTCTATCTATCTATCTATCTATCTGTCTGTCTATCTGTCTATCGATCTATCTATCTCTGTTTTTGTCTCTCTGTCTCTCTGTCTCTCTCTCTCTCTGTCTCTCTGTCTCTCTCTCTCTCTCTCTCTCTCTCTCTCTCTCTTTCTCTCTCTCTCTCCCTCTCTCTCTCTCTCTCTCAGTGTGTCAGTAAGAATTTCTGTTTATACTGGCGAATCCCTTCTTTGATGACAATTCATCCCTTTTTGAGCTCATGTGATATTAGCGATATTATCCTGCTTGTGATAATCTTGTGTTGCGACTTGATGAATTCACTGTGGATTGAAAAAGTGAGAACTCTGTAAAGCCGTGACGCAAGTCCCGCGTATAGTTATATTACTAATTTGACTCTGCTTTTGTTATTTGTTTTGTTTCGTTCATTTCTTTTAGGTCTGCTCTATTTTATGTTATTTGGTTTCATTTAAAATTTATTTGTACACTTTAGTTTAGTTTAGTTTAGTCTAGTCTAGTCTAGTCTAGTCTAGTCTAGTCTAGTCTAGTCTAGTCTAGTCTAGTTTCGTTTGAATTCGTTTCGTTTCGTTCTTCTAGGTTTTGGTTTGTTTGGTTTGTTGGTTTTTGATTTATTTGTTTAGTTTAGTTTAGTTTAGTTAGTTATTAGTTTTAGTTTAGTTTAGTTAGTTTAGTTTAGTTTCGTTTCGTTTCGTTTCGTTTCGTTTCGTTTCGTTTCGTTTCGTTTCGTTTGGGTTTAGTTTCGTTTAGTTGTTTAGTTTGTTTAGTTTAGTTTGTTTAGTTTCGTTTAGTTGTTTAGTTTCGTTTAGTTTAGTTTGTTTGTTCGTTTAGTTTCGTTTTAGTTTAGTTTAGTTTAGTTTAGTTTCGTTTAGTTTAGTTTCGTTTTAGTTAGTTCGTTTAGTTTAGTTTAGTGTTCAATTTAGTTTAGTTTAGTTAGTTTTAGTAGTTTTAGTTTAGTTGTTAGTTTAGTTTAGTTTAGTTTAGTTTAGTTTAGTTTTAGTTTAGTTTAGTTTAGTTTAGTTTAGTTTAGTTTAGTTTAGTTATTTGTTTGTTTCGTTTCGTTTCGTTTAGTTTAGTTTAGTTTAGTTTAGTTTAGTTTAGTTTAGTTTAGTTTTAGTTTAGTTTAGTTTAGTTTAGTTTAAGTTTAGTTTAGTTCAGTTTAGTTTAGTTTAGTTTCAGAGGGCAGCTGAAGAGCACTGTTTGTATGTCTTCCTCGTTTATGGTGTTTGTTTGCACCAAGACTGGGGAAATGCGTGTGATTTCGAACTACAAGAGAAATGCTTTTTTTTCCTTGTTGGGAAGCCCTGTCATTCAAGACTGTCTGGCTTCGGTGTGGCCCTTGTGAAACCTTTGTCGTTATTTCTTTCCGTCTACAAGCAGAGTTGAGAGAGAGAGAGAGAGGAGAGAGAGAGAGAGAGAGAGAGAGAGAGAGAGAGACAGACAGACAGACAGAAACAGACGGACGGACAGACAGACAGACACACACAGAGAGAGAAAGAGAGAGAGACAGACAGACAGAGACAGAGAGACACAGATAGACAGACAGAGACAGAGGCAGAGAAAAAGAGACAAAGAGAGAGAGAGGAGGGAGAGAGGGAGGAAGAGAAAGAAAGAGAGACAGGCAGAGAGACAGATAGAGACAGAAAAACAGAAACAGAGAAACAGAGAGAGAGACAGACAGAGAGGCAGAGAAAGAGGGAGGAAGACAGAGGGAGGGAGGAAAGGAGGGAGAGAGAGAGAGGGGGACAAACAAAATATCAGCCCGGTAGATAAGGAGTGAAGTGACTTCAATCAGTGATATTTAAGCTTTCGAAATTCTGTTTCTCTTCCAGTCTATTTTTCTGTCCATCTATCTGTTTGTCAAGCTGTGTGTAAACCAAAAGTGATGACTTCGGCGACGTGGGTGTAATATGAGACAGAGAAACTTCCAACGCATATTTATCAGTTGTTTTCCAGAAGAATCATTACTCATAGTGGACACATCTACCGTTCAGTACAATGTTGCTAGTATGCAACTTTTGGTAAGAATAAATTTTGGTAGACTTACAAGGTTAACGGTGAGCATGGTTTTTAACTGTTGTCTTTTATCTTAACCTGGTTGTCGTTTTTGACGAGGTGTTAAATAAATCTGATATGGCTCTATGGTTTATGTGCAGTCTTAAGGCTTGTGTCACGGTCACCATACACGTGGCACCTGTGACTTTAGTGCATATGGAATTTGTTCCGAGTGCTGAGACGTCATCTTGAGAAACTGAAACTGAAACTGATATTGCTCTAGTAGTCAGCTGGGCTACAAGCAATATGAACATGAACAAATAAGAATGACTCAGATTTTGAATGTACACTTCAGCTCAGGATGACTCAGAATTTAAATCATCATTTTCAATAAGAATGACTCAGAATTTTATCAATAACGACGAAAAAAGGGATCAAATATTTGATAAGGATTCTGCTTGTTGTTGGATTTTAGCCATCTCTTGGCCCAATATTTGCTTGAACGTATAGTATCGACTTTGCAAACGCACTTGGTCGATTTTCACACTGATACTGATGCAGACAGTACAGAGGACATATGAATGTTCAAAATAATTGTGTAGAAGGGGGAAGAAAGAGGAGGGGAGAAGAATGCATATCTGCCTGTCTTTCATCCACATATCTGTGTGTGTGCTGTACTTTTTTTTCTTTTTTTCTTTTTTTTTTTTTTTTTTTTTCCTTGTAAGGGTTGTGGTGGTTGTGGTTTTGAAAGACAATGGTTTTTACGTAAAATGTAAAAGTAACAGACGAAAGGCATTTTTTCTGCCTTCAGATTTCGATGATCTGTTTGTCTGTCTGTCTGTCTGTCTGTCTGTCTGTCTGTCTGTCTGTCTGTCTGTCTATCTGTCTGTCTGTCCGTCTGTCTTTTTCTTTCTGTCTTTCTTTCTTTCTTTTTTCTTTCCTTCTTTCTTTCTTTCTTTGATTTTTCTCCTCAAAAGTATTATTTCACAGTGCAGCACATATTTAAGGGTAAAATCATGAAATATGCCCATGTAAAGAAAAACAAACAAACAAAGAAACGAACAAAAAAGAGAGAAACATTTATATCCACGCGCATACAGAATGATGCAAACATTTATATCATTAGAACACATAAACATTTGGCTTCTAAGACCAAAGGATAGACAGAAAAACAAAACATTCAGACAAAAAAGACCGATAAATATGTGCTGACAGACACATAGGGTGTGTGTGTGTGTGTGTGTGTGTGTGTGTTATGTGTATGTGTGTGTGGTGTGTGTGCGTGTGTGTGTGTGTGTGTGTGTGCGTATGTGTTGTGTGTGTGTGTGTGTGTGTGCGTGTGTGTTTGAGCGTGTGTGTGTGTGTGGTGCACGTATGTGTGAGTGTGTGTGTGTGTGTGTGTTGTGAGTGTGTGTGTGTGTGTGTGTGTCTGTGTGTGTGTGTGTGTCTGTGTGTGTGTATATGTTTGTTGCTGTCCTGTGTGTGCACGTGCATGTGTTACTCAAGTACAAGTGTATGCTCGGAAATGTGAACGCTCGTATTTGTGATACTATATTTCTGTCCATATAGTTTAACTGGCTTAACCATCTTATCAAGATTGAATGAAATTGGATTTCATTTATGTGATGGTCGGTTGTCTGCATGGCTGATGTCAAATCATCACCCCAGTCCACTTTCTGCTCTTGTGTCTGATTGAACCGGAAGTGCAATGTTAGAGCTGGGGTCAGGCTACCGTCACCTGATTTCCTCACCTAGACATTTCAGCTCGTGTCATTTATTACTTCTGACATTCCATGCAAGTTTGTTTGTTTGTTTGTTTGTTTGTTTGTGTTGTGTTTGTTTTGTGTTGTTGTTGTGTTGTGTGTTTGTGTTTGTGTGTTGTGTGTGTGTTGTGTGTGTTTGTGTGTGTTGTGTGTCTGTGTGTGTGTGGTCGTGTTTGTGTGTGTGTTGTCTGTGTTGTGTGTGTGTGTGTGTGTGTGTGTGTGTGTGGTTGTGTGTGTGTTGTGTGTCTGTGTGTGTTCGTCTCTCTTCTGTCTGTCTGTTGTCTGTTTGTCTGTCTCGTCTGCTTCGTTCTGCTGTTTGTGTGTGTGTGTGTAGTGTGTGTGTGTGTGTGTGTGTGTGTGTGTGTGTGTGTGTGTGTGTGTGTGTGTGTGTTTTATATGAGGGAAAACAGACAAGAGATACCTAATGACATGTAGATAATTGAAAATGGACGTGCCACGTCTGGCTTCAAATCTCTCTCTTTTTCTGTCTGTCTGTCTGTCTCTCTGCTATCTCTCTGTCTGTCTGTCTGTCTCTCTCTCTCTCTCTCTCTCTCTTTCTGTCTCTCTCTCTCTCTTCTCATTCTGTCTCTTTCTGTCTCTCTCTGTCTCTCTTTCTATCTGTCTGTTTGTCTCTCTCTCTCTCTCTCTCTTCTCACTCTGTCTCTCTGTCTCTCTCCCTCTCTCTCTCTCTCTTCTCACTCTGTCTCACTCCTCTCTCCTCTCTCTCTTCCCTCTTCTCTCTCTCTCTCTACTCTCTTATTTCTCTTCTCTCTCTCTCTCTTTTTATTCTCTCTCTTTCTCTCTTTTTCCCCTCTCTCTCTCTCCCTCTCTCTTTCTGTCTCTCTGTCTTTGTCTGTTTGTGTCCTCTCTCACTCATTCTCCCCCCCCCCTTTCTATCCCTCTCTCTCTCTCTCTCTCTTTCTTTCTTTGTTTCTTTCTCTCTTTGTCAAGGAGAAAATGGTCATGTTGTATCGGATTTCAATAATATTCATGTCTCATTTACACACACGTCACGAACGATAAAACAATATAACGGTAGCGATACAAAAGAAAGTTACAATATGAAAAGGCAAGGTCTTGTTAAACATATTAGCTTCGACAAAAACAATGTCACAATTTTTCTCACATATAATATGTGTAATTGTGCATGCATCTTCTTCTCCTCCGCCCCCCCCCCCCCCCCCCCCCGACTTCACTTCAACCCATCCCCACATGCACAGACCAACAAACAGCCAGCTAAGGCAGCAAGGGCTGCTATACGACACCGCGAACTGAACAGGGCTGTTTATTTTGAATGGCTTGTAACAAAGACGGTTCCTACTTGTGTAGGACAACGATAACATTTTGTGAGGTGTGGAAGATATGGGAGGTAGCGCGGGGGGGGGGGGGGGGAGCAAGCGGGATAAGGTAAAGGGGTTGGGGTGGGGGGCAAGAGAGTGAGTGAATGAGGTGGTTCGGAGAAGGAGAGGAGAGAGAGAGAGAGATGGAATGGAGATACATGAGGCGGGTATAGTATGTCTGGGATGTGACTGTACTCCTGGATTTTGCAGAGTTTTCAGATCAGTTTGAAACACTATCTGATCAAATGTTCCCTTTTCCTAGGAAACATTAGGTTTAAGTAAGTAAAGCATCGGAAACATGCATGTTCATTCCGACAATTTGTCTGCACTTGCAAAAAAAAGGGGATGCGCGTAGTCATCGTTAGCTTGGTATACTAGGAGTAGTAAAAACCTGATAGAAATAAAACACATCTTGTTTCAGGCCAATCGTTATCAGCAGAACATATACCACCATTCAACAGAAACAATCGAACAAATAAAATAGTCGCGACCGCCATCACATGCTTGTGTTAAAGCTCATAATCTCTTTTTGATTTGGAGTTTGTTCAAGGACTCATCGCACTCACACAAATCCGTGTGCACCGAACTCAAACTGCCAGTAATTATGTTGTACCCAACCTACCAGAAGTTACGCTGGATCCAATCTGCCGGTAATTACGCTGCACCCAACCTACGATCCAATCTGCCAGTAATTACGCTGCACCCAACCTACCAGAAATTACGCCGGATCCAATCTGCCAGTAATTACGCCGCACCCAACTTACCAGAAGTTACGCTGGATCCAATCTGCCAGTAATTACACATCACCCAACCCACCAGAAGTTACGCTGGATCCAATCTACCTGTAATTACGCTGCACTCAACCTACGATCCAATCTGCCAGTAATTACGCTGCACCCAACCTACGATCCAATCTGCCAGTAATTACGCTGCACCCAACCTACCAGAAATTACGCCGGATCCAATCTGCCAGTAATTACGCAGCACCCAACCTACCAGAAGTTACGTTGGATCCAGTCTGCCAGTAATTACGCCGCACCCAACTTACCAGAAGTTACGCTGGATCCAATCTGCCAGTAATTACACATCACCCAACCTACCAGAAGTTACGCTGGATCCAATCTGCCTGTAATTACGCTGCACCCAACCTACGATCCAATCTGCCAGTAATTACGCTGCACCCAACCTACGATCCAATCTGCCAGTAATTACACTGCACCCAACCTACCAGAAGTTACGCTGGATCCAATCTGCCAGTAATTGCCCTGCACCCAATTTGCCAGTAATTGCGTTGGATCCAAACTAC
>CM060307.1:36907400-36957400 GCA_030674185.1 Monoplex corrugatus | reverse complement strand
CACATATACATGTACATACATACATACATACTACATACATACATACACATCATACATACATACATCACATACATACATATACATACATACACACACATACATACATACATAATACATAACATACACATCAACACACATACCATACATACATACATACATACATTCAACATCACACACACATACAACATGCACATACAGCAAACATACATACACACTATACTACACATACATACATACATACACAACATACACACATACATACAATGCATACTACATTAACAACAGACAACACACATCACACAACACACATACTACAACATAACACAAAATACACACACACATATACACACACATACAGCAACACTTATACTTACCTACACACAAACATACACTTAGCACAGTATCATACATCACGCATGCACCAACCACACAACTACTACATCAACAATTACACTCATAGTTAACACACATACGCATAATTATGATCTGTTACGCTTAAAAACGAATTGCACATGTATGCATGGCATGCATAGTGGACTGCAGCGCACCACATGACTTGGAGTTGTTTATATGTGGTGTAAACCGTAATATGGGTTTATGGTCAGCTTAACTATAAGGAACACGATTTCGATCTTGATTCATTCGCTTGCTCGCACGAGCGTAAGCGGCAACCCCACTCCCCCACCCCACACCCACCCCTATACACATACACAAACACGCACATACACACACATGAACAAACTACACACAACAATACACACACACACACACAACACACACACACACACAAACACACACACACACAAACACACTCTCTCTCACACACACACACACACACACACACACACTACACACACACACTCACAAACACACACACACACAAACACAACAACAACTAACAATAGACACCACACACACTCAGCACACACACACACACATACACACACACACACAACACACACACACACACACACACAACACACACACACACACACACACACACTTACACACACACACCGTCAAATATCACTCATAGAGAAAAGACGTTAAATCAAAAATGAACAATAGACACTCACACAACACACACGCACACACACACTCGTACTTGAACTTATCACCTTTATCACCCCCTCCCCCACACCCACACCCAACATTTACCCCTCTCCCTTTTCATCCACCCACACACACACACACACTCACACATACACATGCACAGAGGAACATACAGTTTTGATCAAAGGAAAGAAAAAACACATACACAACAGAATGAACCTTTTTCCACTGTTCACCTTTCCACTCTTGACAAGAGCCAAACCCCTCTACGCACGAAAGGCGAGACATACAGTGGATACCGAGCATTCCCTGGGGGTCGGGCCCCCAGCTATCTCTTACCCTGGAACAGAGATGCATTGAGAAGTGCAGCATCCACGCTATCCCAAATCCCCAGAGCCAGTGTCTGATGTTTTCTGTCATATTCTGCAGGCGTCAGAAACACTATTCTGTGGTATGATGATGTTCTGTCGACTTTGGTTTAGGGGTAGTGTTGGTTTGTGATTCTTGTGTTCTTTCTTGTTGAGTTGAAAATTTATTGAGAAGGTGAAAGAAAATCGACGTGCGTGCGTATGTGTTGTGTGTGTGTGTGTGTGTGTGTGTGTGTGTGTGTGTGTGTGTGTGTGTACTTTGTGTGTGTGTGTGTGTGTGTGCGTGTGTGTGTGCATGTGTGCAGAATTGTGTGTGTGCGTGTGTGTGTACATGTGTGTGTGTACATGTGTGTGTGTGTGTGTGTGTGCATGTGTGTGTGTTTCTACGTGCAAGTGAGTGCATATGAGTACGTGTGGGATGGGAGGAAGGGTATGGGCGTACTTGTGTGTCTGTGTCTGTGTGTGTGATCGTGAGTGTCTCAGTGTGTGTGTGTCTTGATTGTGCGTTTTGTTTCTGTGTATCTGTGTCAGTTTCTGAAGGTTTTGTGTGTGTGTGTGTGTGTGTGTGTGTGTGTGTTGTGTGTGTGTGTGTGTGTTTTGTGGTGTGTGTGTGTGTGTGTGTGTGTGTGTGTGTGTGTGTTCGTTCTTTAATTTAACGTCTTTTCACTATGAGTGATATTAGACGGGGGAAAAATGGGGTAATGAGAGTTGGACGGGTTGGATTGGGATCAGAGGGGAGACAGAGTAAGACTAAGAGACATAAGCAGGTGGGAAAATAGAAAAATGGGACAAGATCTTAACACTAACAATGGACACTAAAAATTAACATCAACAATGTGAAGAGAAAATTTTAACGCTAAAGTACAAACATCATAAACTTAAAGCAATGCATTAACAGGACTGTGAACCAATGATACTGAAATTCTAACTGACAAAGATTGATCTGAAGTTATTTCTTAAAATGAGTTTCAGAAAGTTTTCTTGTGTAAACATTTTTGGTAAAAAAGAACGCAGCATTTTTCAGTAAAATAAACAGTGAAACAGCGTGAATTGTTCGCCGCAAATACACTTGACATTTTTACAATATTTTGTTTTCAATGCGTTTAGCTGAATACGAAAATGAACAGCAACAATCGATCTCGAATGATATATAGAAGAATACTGCAATTTTTTACATACATTTTGAAATGAAAGTTTTATCATTTGTTTTGTCACAGATTTTTCATTGAAATGATCATGAAAACGAATCCATGAGGCTGATTCTAGCAAGCCGCAAGCTTCTTTTACGGAAGATTTGATACGTAATTCTACAGTATCATCAGAGTTGTGCGCACCTTGCTTAGCTGCTCTGTCAACTACTTCGTTGCCGTGAAGACCAACGTGAGAAGGCACCCAGCATAAACTGATATCTGTACCTTTTATCCTTAAACGATGTATTAGATGATTAGCCTCAGTAATTAGATCATATCTTGTGTCTGTATCAAAAGACTGTAAGGCATATAATACAGATTTTGAATCAACAAAGAAAACTACTTTGAAATATACAGGTTTAAGGTTTAATAGATAATGCAACGCTTGTATAATAGCGACTAATTCCGCTGTAAATATAGAAATATTTGGCCCAATGAAAAATGACTTTTGTATTTTAAATTTTGGGATATAAAATGCTGCTCCAGCAGATTTATTTTCTAAGACTGATCCATCGGTAAAAATATGGAGGTGGGTACGGTATTTTTCATCGATGTGTTCTCTTGCTGTGCATATCGAAATGTTGATGTTTTCATATTTCTTAACATCTGTATAATCAATATCAAAAGTAGCTCTAAGCATTTCCCATGTAGGGATAGGTGTTGTGGATGGTGTCTCAGCTATTTCATCCAGATTTATGTTAGACTGTTTGACAAAGTCAGATACATAAGTTGCAACAGTCATTTGTGATGCAATGTTGTTTGCTCGTTTTGGAAAGTCAACATCAGACCTGATTTTAATTTCCTTGCTCACAAAACTGTCCGTTTGTGAAGTAGTTCTAACGGCAAACTTTGCTGTCGCTAGCTCACGATAGTTGTTCAGAGACAGAATACCAGCAACTTTGTACGTTTCCAGATTTGAAGAATGGGCTGGTACATCTAGTGCAATTTTAAGACTTTTGCAGTCTAAACTTTGAATCTTCTTTAGTAAATATTTGGGTGCACTGAAAAACACTTCTTGCGCATAGGATAATTTGGATCTTACAAGTGCTGTTGATAGATGAAGTAGTATGTTTGTATCCATTCCCCAGGGTAATCTGCTTACTATCTTTAGAAAATTTAAGGCTTTTTTTGCTTTTGTTAAAATATAATCAAAATGGACATTCCAGTTTAATTTCGATGTTATAAAGACTCCCAGAAATTTTACAACCTGTTTGTAACGTATCACTTCACCATGCAGTCTGAAAGTTGGCAAGTTACTTAAAGTACCACCAGGATTAAATAGTATCATGTTAGATTTTTTCTTTTGACAAAGACAGACCATTTTCTAACATGTACTTTCCAAGACTATCTAGATCAGATTGATACAACTTCCTGATGTAATTCTGCGCTCTCTGGGGAGTTTAAAGTAATATTCATCCAGATACATATATCATCAGCGTACTGTACCAAAACAACACGATTTGACAGTGCATTAGGAAGATCCTGTATAAGGATATTAAATAAAATAGGTGCTATAACTGAACCTTGAGGAATTCCCATGTCAAGACGTCGCGAAGTCGAATAACTTGTTCCCACTCTTGCCTGAATTGTTCTTTTGGCTAAATAGGACTTAATATAATTATACATATTGCCAGATAGACCAATAGTTTTCAGCTTGTACAATAAACGTGTATGCCAAACTTGATCATAAGCTTTTTTCACATCAAAAAAAGTTGCTAAAACACTTTTTCTACGGGCAAACTGTTGTTTTATCTGAGTTGTAAGTTTAACCAGATGCTCGACCGTGGATCTCCCTTTTCTGAAACCTGCCTGGTTTACCGGGATAACGTTATTTTTATCACAGTAATGTATGAGTCTGTTTAAGACCAATCTTTCCATTAGTTTGCTCGTATGGGACGTCAAAGCAATAGGCCTATAACTGTTTTTGTTGTTTTTAGGCTTTCCAGCTTTTAATATAGGTATAACAATAGACTTTTGCCATGCCTGTGGTACAGTTCCACTCACCCAGCATTTCTGAAAAATTTTGTATAAGAAAATAATAAAGTTTTCTGGAAGATGCTTAATCATTTCAGTTGAAACAGCATCGAGACCTACCGAACTCCTTTTGTTGTTTCTCTGTAGTGTTTGCAGGTAGGAGACAAACCGTCTACTTTGCTATTTTCAGCAAAGAGTTCTACAAAAGTTTCAGCTTTGTCCATGTCGGAAGGAAATTTGTTACATGTATCAATCATTATTGGACACCTAGGTAAGCTGGCTCCATTTTACATTTGATTCATTTTTGTCCAGACTTTATGGAAATCATTATACTCTGTAATTTCTTTGGTGCAGTATGATGCCCAATAATCTTTCTTTGCTTCAGCGATGATTTTATTACACTGGGTGTTAGCTTTTTTCATTTCCATGTGATCTTCAGGTTTTCTGCTTTAGATGTAGATTTTGAATTTCTCTTTTTTTTTTATACTGAACTGCTTTTTCACATGCCTCTGTCCACCAAACATTACCCAAACGATTATTGGACTTAAAAGTTTTGAGTTTCGGGATGGAGAGGTCTGCAACAGCTAGAACTGACTCCTGGAACTCAGAAAACATAGCGTCTACATTTTCACTTTCATAAAACTTATATTCTTGTATAGCAAGAGCAGTCTGAAACAAGGACCTATCAGTGCGCGTGTAATTATATTTTGGTATTATGTCAGGAGTGCTGTCTTTCATCCTGTTGTTGTCATTAGTTATTGTTATGATGATAGATAAGTAATCACTTCCCAAAGCATCTCTGTGCGTGTCCCAGGTACAGCATGGTACTAATTCTGCTGATATTAGGGACAGATCGATGGCTGTTGCCCGGTGTTTGGAAACATCAGGAATTCTAGTGACACTCCCATCATTCAAAAGGTAAAGCGCACTGTCAACTATATTTTCTACCAATCGATTGCTTGTAACAGTACAACAGTCTTTTTCCCAAAACGGGGAGTGGGAATTAAAGTCTCCACCTATTAGCCATTTACCGTGCTCCAGATCTGGAATCGTACGCAGCCAGTCTGTGTTGTGGTCATTTGGACCTGTTGGGAGGTAGACTGACAAAACGTTCAGGATGAAAGAATTACTGAATTGTACTATGGCGGCACAAGCGTGTAAGTCTTCAGTTGATGTTAAAACTGGGGAGGTATATATGTGATACTGTAACTCTTTGAGTATATATATTGCAGTGGCTACTTTCTTTCCGGGATTTCCCAAGGCAAATATTGGAGGATAATAATAATTTTGGAAATTAGGAAGTTGTTTGTGTGTGTGGTGTGTGTGTGTGTGTGTGTGTGTGTGTGTGTGTGTGTGTGTGTGTGTGTGTGTGTGTGTGTGTGTGTGTGTGTGTGTGTGTGTGTGTGTGTGTTGTGTGTATGTAGTGTGTGTGTGTGTGTGTGTGTGTATGAAGTGTGTTGTGTGTGTGTTTGTGGTGTGTGTGGTTCTGTGTTTGTTTGTGTGTCTGTGTGTTGTGCGTGTGTGTGTGTGAGGTATGTGTGTGTGTGTAAGTGTGTGTGTGTGTAAGTGTGTTCACATGTGCGTGTTTGTACTTATATGTCTGTGTCTATGCCTGTCCATCTGTATGTCCAAAATTATTATGAGGCCATGTCTAATGATTTCTGTCTTATTCACAAGGCGTCAGAAAGATGACACTCTGGCATGATGATCTGCTGTCCATTCTGGTTTGGTATGGAGAACGTCAAGCTTTCATGCTTGATGTTCATTCTTGTTAGCTGAGAATTTATGGCCAACGTACCAAAATAAGAAACTTGCACACACCACACACACACACACACACACACACACACACACACACACACACACACACACACACACACACACACACACACACACACACCACACACACACACACACACACTGTGCTTGTCTCTGTGTCAGTTTCTCTGTCTCTCTATCACTCTATCTCTGTCTCTGTCTATCTGTCTGTTTCTCTCTTCTCTCTTGTTTCTCTCTCTTCTCTTCTCTTCTTTCTCTCTCTCTCTCCCTCTTTCTTTCGTCTCTCTCTCTCTCTTTCTCTTCTCTCTCCATCTCTCTTTCTGCCTCTCTCTCTTTCTCTCTCTCTCTCTCTCGCTCTCTCTCTCTCTCTCTCTCTCTCTCTCTCTCTCTCTCTCTCTCTCTCTCTCTCTCCTCCTCTGCCTGTCTCTGACTGTGTCAGTTTCTCTGTCTCTCTGTCTGTGTCTGTATGTCTCTGTATGTCTCTCTGTCTCTGTCTGTCTATCTGTCTGTCTTCTGTCTGTTTCTCTCTCTTTCTACCTCTCCCCCCTCTCTCTCTCTCTCTCTCTCTTTCTCTCTCTCTCCCTGCCTGTCTCTGTCTGTGTCAGTTTCTCTGTCTCTCTGTATGTGTCTGTATGTCTCTGTCTCTGTTTGTCTATCTGTCTGTCTCTCTCTCTCTCTCTCTCCTCTCTCTCTCTTTCTGTCTCTCTCCATCTGTCTGTCTGTATCTCTCTCTCTCCCTCTCTCTCTCTCTCTCTCTCTCTCTCCCTCTCTCTCTCTCATTCTCTGTGTGTGTGTGTGTGTGTCTCTCTCTCTCTAGCCTGTCTCTGTGTCAGTTTCTCTGTCTCTCTGTCTGTGTCTGTATGTCTCTCTGTCTCTGTCTGTCTATTGTCTTCTCTCTCTCTCTCTCCCTCTCTCTCTCTCCCCTCTCCCTCTCTCTCTCTCTCCTCTCTCTCGATCTGTTTGTCTATCAGATTCCTTCTGTTCGTGTGAAGTATGCACGCATGTATGAATCATAAGATGAGGTAGGCGTTCTCAGCTTCTCTACTTTGTGTGCAAGAACACTATATGATAATATGTGTCGTGTCAAAAGATTTTACTTTAGCATGATACCATATTGTATATACATGGTATGGACTGACATGGAAGTTGAGGGTTTTCACTCTCTGACCTAAGTGTCGATAGACTGAATTACTTGGCATATCCCAAAGACTTTTGGCAGAGAGTCAGTCTGTGGTATTACAACGCATTCTGGCCTTTAGATAGCTTTTTACGAAAGTCTGGTTTCCCATCTCCTTTTTAACAAAAAAGATAGATACAGATTAATCTTTACTAAATTTGGAACATATGAGTCAACCATTGGGTAGTCGTGAATACGTAATTATGGCGCCAAGATCAAGGTCACATGGATAAAAAAAAAAACCCCACTAAAATCAGCATTTTGAAGGCACTACGGTATTTTCTCTGAAATTTCTAACAATATTTATATTCTGGTGTAACTGTTTGGACAGTCTAGACCCTATCATTGTCTATGTTTTACCTCAAATTTCATTTCAAATGATGCTTCTACGTGGTCACAGTGACCTTGAAAAATAGAAAATCTGGATTTTCCAGCAGGAAGTCAGAATTTTATGTGTAGAATGGAAGATTGTTAGAATGGCTTGACCATCTTGTTTTAAGCTATTAAGGCCTTTAAAACCCATGACAGACAACACTTGCTTTCCCCTAGATATTATCCTGACTGACAATCACACTCCTGGCTACAGCTAGTCTGATGTGAGTGAAGCCTTCATCTCTTAGTTTCTGTGTGTTGAACGACCACGCTGTGGGACAGGGACTATTTTGTCTATCAACAACCTGTCTGAGGGCGGCCTGTGATGTGTACTGGAGCTTGTTAACACTACATGCTCCGGCTGTCAGCACGCTGAAAGAGGTGCTATAACTCGTAAACCTTCCTGTCTCAGTCAGCCCTCTGCTTAACTCCAATCTTCGGAATGTAGAATCGTTGTAATACTTTGTTCGTTGAGATCAACGGTTTTTTCCCCGAGTGGATACTGTTGGTGTGCAGGTTTTTGATTTTAACTAATTGTCATTTCAAAACAAGTGCGACTGCATGCGTTCAAGCAAACAGGAACCAGAAAAATCACAACATTAGAAGCAGAACGCGTATTTAATACAACAAGACAAGACAGGCGCAAATTTTTGGCCTTTGTCAAGCGTGAATGTAAGATCACAAACAAAAACCATATACAAAGAGAAAAAAACAAACTTCCCTGTTGCTTCGTCCAATGGGAAAAGGGGACAAAAATGAGTCATTTCTCTTCTTCCACTGGACTATGCAGCGGGGAAGTTTCAGTCTTTTTCTCTTAATTTTGTATTTGGTGTTTGTGATCTTACATTCACGCTCGACAAAGGCCAGTTGGCCGAAAATTTGCGCCTGTCTTGTCTTGTTGTATATAAAATACGCGTTCTGATTCTATTTTCGTGTTTTTCTTGTTCCTAATTGTCATTTCATTTAGTGTGGTGGTTTGACTCTTTTTATAAAGCCATGGACTCAAAATCTGATGTATGGAGTTCAATCCCGCTTGGCAACGTAAAAGTTGTCTTGTTCACTGCTCACTTTCATGCTTTGGTCGTCTGGTGATGTCAGTGACTCAAAGTCCCATTCCCATTTCCCACCCCCTATTTCAAGACCTTGCCAGCACATAGGGTTTTGCGCAGTCTCAAACAAATCCACAAGATAACTGATGGCAAAATTGGATGCAGCGCGTATGGATTTGTCCTAGTTCAGTGATTCCCTCTTGAAGAAGCATTTTTCCAGACTCCAAACCCCTTTGACTGGTCATTGATGACAAAAGGTTTATAGTTGTATTAGATCTTGTTGACGCGCGCTTTCAGTTTTGATTGATGCTTGTTTTGTTGAATTTGTTGCTTGTTCAAACATAACTTGAGATCTAATTAACGGTCGTTGACAAAAGCAGCAACAGTTGTACTAGCAGTGTATAACCGTTAAGACAGGATTGTTTGTTAGGTCGTAGTTTCTGGCTTGTAGATAAGTTGAACATTTCCGAAACAGTATAAATGGTACGATTTCAGTTTCTCAAGATGACTTGTCCGCGCTTGAAATGAATTCCAAATGCACTAACTTCACATAAACTCATGAGCAGGCCAGGTCCTGAGATCCTACCTAGCCTATGTGTTACCTAGTCCACTTTTTTTTTTTTTTAATAAGCGAAAGGATTTGCTGTTAATCAAATCATGTTGATAGATGGACTGCACAGCTCCAACTGATAGTGTGTGTTAATGTCAAGTTTACAAAGAGTACATTTTTTCAATGTGAGATTTAGGGTTAAAGATCCATTTCATTGGAAGCTGTGGATGCACAAATTTCTTTGTTTTTGTGGAACTGCTGCAGTACAAAGTATAGAAAAAGAAAAGAAAAACCCAGAGATAACAAGATACCCAACATACTTTCATAGAAATGACACACACATACAAACTTTCTCTTTTCAGACATCAGACACTCTCACATATTGGGTCCAAAGACAGCATTGTAGTAACCTTACACAAAACATCAAAACTATATACTGACATTTTTTTTTTTTAGGATCATTGCACTCAGGGAAGTTACCTTTGAGCTCACCTTTTTTTCGTCCCATTTTCTTCGCCATTTTAATGGCCACAGAAGCTGAAACAGTTTTTATTATGCGATGATGATGATGTCGATGTGGATACTAATCATAATGCTATGGAGTTCCATCTAGGATTGAGACTGCGTGACAGGGTTGTACTCTACGCTTACTATCATAATCTGTCCTGGCGTCAACCAGGCCCGAGAGATACAGACACCTATGATGTTGGTCCGAAGATTTGAGCAACACCCTCAGTGATGCATCCGTGAAGTGGATGAGACTCGACTGTGTGGTCCCAGTTTTCCCAATGAGCCCATAGCACGCCCAGCTCTGGGTAGGAGCTGATTAGAGCTGAAAAATCCCACAATGATTTTTGAAGGGACTGATGGGGATTCGAATCCACAACTTTCCAGTCGGTAGTCCGTTGTGTTAACCCTTACACCACAGCGACTGGTTCTATATACAGAAAATTACTTGAACATCATAAATGCTGATCCTTATATCAACCTGAACAAAGAGGGAATTTTCCGATAAATGTCAAGCTTAACTCTGTTTCGCTGTAATACTGAGAAGCCATTCTCCAGCTTATAAACATTTAATGTGTAAAGACGTGTCCCTTTGCACAAGTAGTATCGTCTTACATGCACAGTTAAATCAAGCGAGAAAGACTGACAGAACAGGAAGAAAATGAGGGCGGGAGGAAAAGATTGGGTGGCTTGGGGATGGGGGAGGATGGTGGTGGTTGGGGGGGGGGGGTCGGGTAGGAGAAGAATGAAAAACTTAAAGAATGATGGGGGCCGATAGTTATTTATGTACGTGTGGCTCTAAAAAAAAAGTGTGCGTGTGTGTGTGTTGTGTGTGTGTGTGTGTGTGTGTGTGTGTGTGTGTGTGTTGGTATGTGTGTCTGTGTATGTGTGTGTCTGCATGTGTGCCTGTGCGTGTCTGCAAGTGTGTGTGTATGTGTGTGTGCGCGTGTGTGTGTGTATGTGTGTGTGCGCGTGTGTGTGTGGAGTGTGTGTGTGTGCGTGTGTGTGTATCTGTGTATGTCTGTATTTGCCTCTGTATGTGTGTGTGTGTGAGTGTGTCTCTCTGTGTGTGTGTGTGTGTGTGTGTGTGTGTGTGGTGTGAGTGTGCGTGCGTGATGATTTGCAAGTACATGCGTCCATGTGCACACGTAATGCTTGTGTTCGCCCCACTTTCTACATGCTAGAGACGGAGAGACCGAGACAGACAGAGAGAGACAGAGACAAACAGAGACAGAGACAGACAGAGAGACAGAGACAGACAGAGACAGACAGACAGACAGACAAACAGAGACACAAATGCAGAGAGAGAGACACACACACACAGACACACAGACAGACACAAGGACAGAGACAGAGAGACAGAGACTGAGTGCGCAATTGTTTTATTTTGTTTACATGTATTTGCGCGCTTGTGTGCATGATTATGAAGCAAGCAGATTTTACGCAGAATCATTGCAGGTTGGCTCACACAGGTGAAAGATTTTTGAACGGAAGATTTAGTATTATGAGTTCAGACCCAGGCCACAACATAAAAAAAAAAATGCTTCGCTCGCTGCCCATCCCAACACCCCCATCATTCTGGTGGAGTCGGCTTAGTGCTCTAACTCTACAGTTGCACCAACCCACGTTTGCCCTACGTGCGGGCGAGCTTTCCTGGCCCGGATTGGCCTCAGCAGCCACCTCCGGATCCCCTGGTCAAAACTGAAGTCGTGGTCTTCGCCAACGAAGGATGAACAGCACTTCTGTCCCTCCCCACCAAAAAAATCTTGTGAGCGCATTGCGTTTCGCGCAGGTTCAAAGCTACTTTTGGGTGGAGAGCATATGGCATTCTCCGAACGCGGTACATCGATTTTGAACACACTTATCATCATCATCAAATGCCTTGCCATATCATCATCATCAGGTGCCTTGCCGCATGGCGTTGGCGATCGTGGACTTCCATCTGTCTCTTTCTCTTGTTGCCTCAAGCACGTCTTCCACCCTCTTTGTCCTCAGCCACTCTGCAAGTTCGTCTAGTATCTTCTCTCTGGGCCTACCTGGTGCTCTCTTTCCCTCCAGCTTTCCTGTTGTGACCAGGTGCTCTAATTCTCCTTTCCTTCATCAAATGGCCTATAAATTTTGCCTGTCTTTTCCTAATATTCCTTATGAATGATCTTCTTGGGTCTGCCTCCATCAAGACTGTCTCGTTTGTTTTCTTTGCTGTCCATGGAACTCTCAACATTCTTCTTTGAAACCACATCTCGGCGGCCTCAATCTTGTTCTGGCTTCGCTTGTTGACTGTCCACACCTCACAACCGTATAACATTATCGGTTCTATATAACATTTAAGAACTCTCTTCCTGATGTTAATTGATAGGCATTTGTTGGTAAGAGTGCCTGTCATCTTCCCGAATGCTGTTTTGGCTCGGCCGATTCTGCTGGCTATTTCTGATGTGCATCTGCCGTCTGATGAAATGATCGTCCCCAGGTATTTAAGCTTATCAACCTGTCTCAAGGTTGTGCCGTTTGCTATTATTTTGCATGACGGAATTTCATGTTTCTTACTGATCCAAACTGTGTTTTACGTCTACGCGCTTGTGTGTGTGCGTGTGTACGTCTGCGTATCCGTGCATTTGTAAGAAAATCCATCAACCAGAAAAAGACGTTTCGCTGCACACACAAAAAAAGTGAGGGCATGAAAATAAGCATGTAACGCGGCGGATCAGAGAATATGAACAGAATTTCACAAAGAATAACATTTTCTTTCCCAATCCCCCCCCCCCTTAGTTTCCCCGTCAACAAGGGGCTCTGTCCAATTTGTTAAGAACTTAATCCAGCTTCAAATACTTGCCACGCCACCTAAAGCCTCCGTTTTAATCTTTTCATAGCTGCCTGTCAAACCTTAGCTCAGCAGGCTGCTTTCAGAAAATGTGTGTGGCTCTTTCTGTGGAGTGGGAAAGGAGATAATAAAGGTTTTGACTCGGTGTTGTCGGTTGAGGAAAGTTTCTGGCATGAGAGAGAGTCTGTGTGTGTGTGTGTGTGTGTGTGTGGTGGTGGTCTTTGATTTAATGTCTATTCACTAAAGTGATTTTAGACACAAAAAAAAAAAAAAAAAAAAAAAAAAAGGTGGGGGGGGGGGGGGAGTGATAGAGGAGGAGTGAAGAAGATATTTGAAAATTGTCAATTTTGAATTTGAGAAAAGATGATCCAGAAAACAACTGTTTTGAAGAGGGGAAGGTAAAACTAACAAATAATGTTACCATAATTATCGATTTAAACAAACAAACTGACAAACAAAATTAGTAAATATCCGGAAGAAATGAATAAAAAGTAAAACTAATAATTGACTAACCACAACAATGAACAAGTCAAATAACATTTTAAAGGTAATTCGCTATAGGACTTTTTGACAGGCTAACAAAAAATTCATACAGTAATGATGATGAGGCAAATATGTCAGAAACTGTACTCACAGATAGTGTTGGAATATGTCGTTTTACCCTAACGCAAGAAAGAATATGACTATGTGTTATCTTCTTTCCACACAGACACACTATGTTATTGGTATATTTTGTTTTGAATGCATCAAGTTTCCATCTGTACATAAGGGACTGTATAGTTCTGCTGGCATGAAGCTGCTTAAGTATTTTGCTAACCTCAAAGTTCATGTGACATTTATCATACTTTTTCTGTTTTAATTGGAACTGCTTCCAGACGTAGTTGTCCACTAAAGTGTAATTCTCGTGCAACGAGAGAGAAAGCTGGATATTGTTTGAATCTGGTGAGTTATTAGCTCCCCGTTTGGCAGCCCTGTCAACTTTATTATTATAACTAAAAGAACTATGAGAAGGTATCCAGCAGAAAGTAATATCAGTGCCTCTTAAAGATAAATTATGAATCAAGTGACTTATTTCCAGAATCATTTCTGATCTTGTTTGTAATTTTGATAATTCAAGAGCCTGAAGTACTGATTTTGAATCAACGCAAAGAAGTATCTGAAAAATTGTCCTAGGAAGACTTATCAGAAAGTTTAAAGCCATTAATATTGCAAAGAGTTCAGCTGTAAAGATAGATTTATCAAGTCCTATGTAGAAAGATTTTTCAATTTTGAGAGCAGGTATTAAAAACGCTGAGCCTGCTTTTCTTTCAATTACTGACCCATCAGTGTAAATTTTCAAATGATCAGAATATACGTCGTTTATATGACATTTAACCTGACTTGCCAGTAAGTTTATATTGTCTCCTTTTTTTAAATTAGTGTGGTGTACGTCAAATCGTGCTCTTTGGAGTTCCCAACTGGGTACTGGCGAAAAGGAAGGTCGTATAGATACAGGATCTACGTCTAGATCAATTCCTGAGCCTTTCATGACGTCAGATGTGTATGTTGCAAGTGTGACCTGTGAAGATATTGATTTAGCTCGTTTTGGAAAGTCGGTATCTGATCTCAGTTTAATTTCTGTTTCTGAGATGTTTTCTACGGTAGTGTTTCTTAACAAAAATTTAGTAGAAGCGACTTTCCTTTGCTCATCAAGTGGCAACAGTTTGATTTCATTATATGTCCGAAGACAGGAAGCATGCATTGGAAGACCCAGTGCAAGTTTGAAACCTTTACAATCTATGCTCTGCAGTTTTTTTAGTAAGTGTTTCGGTGCACTGAAGAAGATTTCTTGAGCATAGGTTAATTTAGATCTAACAAGCGATTTACAAAGATGAACAAGTGTTGATGAATCTTGACCCCATGTCTGTTTGCGAACTATTTTTATGAAATTTAAACTTTTTTGAGCTTTGGTTAATAAGTATTCAATATGCTGATTCCAAGATAATTTTGCTGTAAGGAAAACTCCTAAGAATTTAATCGACTCGTTAAACTGAAGAAGAGTATCTCCCAGTTTGAAAGTGGGAATATTTACTGGGTTAGCTCCATTATTAAATAAAACTATTTTTGTTTTTTCCAGGGATAGATGTAACCCATTTTCTACCATGTATCGCGCTATTTTATCAAGTTCTAATTGGTAGCACTTGCGTGTATAATTGATACAGCGCAAAGGAGTTTTCTTTTTCATATTTACCTGCATCCACATGCATAAATCGTCAGCATATTGAGCTAAAACTACATGCTTAGATACTTTACTGGGTAAGTCATGCATTAATATCATGAAAAGAAGGGGAGCTATAACGGATCCCTGAGGGATACCCATTTGAAGAATTCGTTTCGTGGAATATACATTTTCAATCCTCGTTTGAAATACTCTGTTTTCTAAGAAACACTTAACATAGCCAAAAATGTGACCTGTCAGCCCAATACTTTTAAATTTGAATAACAATCGGGAGTGCCACACTTGATCGTATGCTTTCGTTATATCAAAAAATGTAGCTAAAACACATTGACGTCTTGCAAATTGTTGTTTTATATTAGTAGTTAGCTTTGTTAGGATCTCTACTGGTGACCTGCCTTTTCGAAATCCTGCCTGATTTACTGGTATTATTTTATTCTTTTCACAATAGTGCATCAGTCTCTTTAAGATTATTTTCTCCATTAGTTTACATACATGTGATGTTAATGCAATTGGCCTGTAGTTTTTCAAATCGGTATTACATTTACCTGGTTTTAATACAGGAACCACTATTGTTTCTTTCCAGTTGTTAGGCATTATCCCACTATTCCAGCATTTTTGAAATATGTCATGTAGCAAGATTATAAAATTTTCTGGTAAATTTTTCAGCATCTCATTGGAAATTGCATCTAGTCCAACTGACGTTTTTTTACTTGGAAGGGACTGAATGGCATCTTTTAATTCTTGAAGTGTGAGTGATGCATTTATGTAGTGAGTATTGTCAGAGGCAGGGTCCTTATATACATCTTTCTTTTCATCTCGTTCCCTATAATTTCTATCAGAGACAGGGAGTCCTTCTACACGACAGGCCTCAGCAAACACGTCTGCAAAAGCTTCTGCTTTTTCCAATGAGCTAGGAATAGGGTTATTTTCTAGCTTTATTGGAATTGATGGCAACTTAATCCCGTTTTTCATTAATTTTAGTTTTTCCCAAATCTTTATCGTGTCTTTGTGGTTATTTACTTCACATGTACAAAAAGATGTCCAGTGTTGTTCTTTGGCTTGCTCTATGATTCTGTTACACTTAATGTTGGCACTTTTCATCGCTGTATGATTTTCAGGTGACCTGTTTGCTAAATAAATTTTGTATTTTTCTTTCTTTTCGTTCACTGCCTTTTGACAGTCCTCATTCCACCAGACATTTCCATGATGTTTTCCTATTTTTGACACTGTAAGTTTTGGAATTGAAATGTTAGCAGCCCTTAAGAGTGAGTTACAGAAAACTTCGTACGTTTCGTTTATGTTCATTGCTTCAGATAGATCTGTTCTTGTCTTTTCAAGGATTGCCTTAAAACTGATCCAGTCAGCGTTTTTATAATTAAACTTGGGTAAACTATCTTGTGGTATGGCTTCTATTTCTGTAGTATGGTTTAGGGTAAGACGTATGGGGATGTGATCTGATCCCAACAAGTCATCCTCTGTTTGCCATGTGGCGTTTGGGGCTAGGGATGGTGAGATTAAAGTAAGGTCGATAGCTGTGGGTCTGTGGGTTGGTATATCGGGGATCCGGGTAACGTGTCCGTTGTTAAGTAAATATAAATTGGAATCTACAATATTTTCAATCAACCTGTTGCTTGTTATGTTTGTACAATACTTTTCCCAAAATGGGGCATGTGCATTAAAATCACCTCCAATTATCCACTTGTCGTCCTGATCTTGAAAGTGTTTTAACCATTCAGTGTTCACAGAGTCTGGGCCTCTTGGTAAGTATACAGAGGCCATATTCACAACTAACGATGAGGAAAATTTTATAATGATTGCACATGATGAAATAAATGCGGTAGATTTAGGTACTGGCGATGATCGTTCACAATAGTTCAGTCCTTCACGAATGTATATAGCTGTTTGTATACGGCCACCGTCATTTACAGAGTCACATATTGGTGGATAATAAAAACCGGATATTTTAGGTAATTTGGTTTTGATGGTATTCAGCGATTGTAGGAGCATGACATGGACGTTTTTTAGAAGAGAGATAGTTACTCAAATATGAGATGTTTTTAACAATGGAACGTGCGTTCCACTGAAAAATGTTGATATCACTTACTACACACGTCTTCATGAGGAACGGTTGAATAACTTTAGAACAATATTTAACTTTGAATTAAAAGGTACAAATAGGATAAAAATGAAGTATGTGAACAAGAAAATAATTAAGTAAAACAATATAGCTGAGAACTGAACGAAGAGAAACTGAATCTGGGCTGAATCTAAAATGACCAAGGAGAGAAGAAAAACGGAGATTGAAAGCCGGGTCTTTGTTGATGTCGTTGTCGGTTTGATCTCCTCCTCGGTTTTTCCCAGAAAAGCTGATGGATTTGCCTCCCTAAGTTTCTGGCCAGAACGCTCGCCCCTCTGATGGTTGGATGGACGTCGTCCTGGCTGACTTGAGTGTGACTGATAGTTTGAAGATTGTCATTGTTGACGTATTCGACACTCGCTGCTTTAAGAAGTCGCACTTTTGTTAGGGCATTTAGGAGCTCTCTTTTAGCGTTTAGGTGTTTGTCCCTCACAGGAGCTACCTGACTTAAAACTACCCTGGCTTTTGGAAATTGGGTGTTGATAGTTTTCACACAGGTGTCAAGAGTTGTGCTACATTCAGTGGGCTCCTTTGTTTTTAAATCTGTGATCCCCACATGTAAAACTACACAGTCAGGTTCAGGTGTCAGCTCTTCTTTTGATTTTTCAATTGCAATCTTACAGTCCTCGATGGTATGGATCTTTCTCGTGGCCACCTGAAAACCGTATGAAGAGCCCAGTCTTTTTCCATCCACCTTATTGAGGACTGAGTCGTGAACGATAAGGACACGGGGAAGAACATTTGATTGTGGTCTGGAACGTGTTGACGATAGCGCAGTTTTGACGTCACGGTTAGGTTTTGTGGAGACGTCTGGTCTATGTTTGACGACATTTCTCCTGCCATTTTGTGTCCTCGCCCGATCTTCCAGTTTGGGGGGTTGAGCTGCGCATTCCGCGTAGGTGGAGAATTTGTCCATCGGTGACATGGTGGTGAAGTCACCGTGGACTGCGGAATCCGTCTGGCACGCAACGGTGGTCGTAAGTTTGGTGCACTTATTGACGTCGCGCAGCTCTTTTAACGTTGTATTGTTTTCCAATAAAGTTTTCTGTCTGAATGTAGCATGGTTGTGAGAATGTGGATTTGTTTAGACATTTCTTGAATGGTGTTGTTTAAAATGTCTATCTCCCTTACCGCCTCTTGACAGCGGCAGCCACATGATGATCTTGATTGTAGCTGTGCGATGTGTGGCTGACTCCTGGATGGTGAAAGGGTGCGACCGGAGGTCTGTTCTTTTTGATGTTCTTCGAGTTCTGGGGTCTCTGAAGGTGGTGATGTCTCTGCCCTGGTGTTGTCTGTCCCACGGGTGGTTTTCTTTACTTTTTCTTTGATGACACAACGTTTGGACCGTGTCATTTTCAGCCTAGACGATTCCTCTCTGAAAACGTTCTGTTAGAAAGCCGCCATCTTGGCGTAGTGTGTGTGTGTGTGTGTGTGTGTGTGTGTGTGTGTGTGTGTGTGTGTGTGTGTGCGTGCGTGCGTGTGTGTGTGTGTGTGTGCGTGTGTGTGTGTGTGTGTGTGTGTGTGCATTGATACAAGCGTGCAAAAAAGTTTTGGAGTGGCAATTCCACATCCTTATGTATTTTGCACAATATACATATAATCCATTCCAATACATTCAAGCAGATACACTGAAAACCCCATCATAAGCCTCTTCACACAACAACTGTGTCACTTGAAGATTAACGACAGAACACATTATTTCTAACTACATTTCAGTACTGGCAATACTGTCAACAATGCTCAGTACCGGCGAAACCTACATATCAATCCTCAGCAATTTGAAAGAAATTATAATAAAATCAATTGAAATTTTAGGAGTTTGATTGTTTAATGTGTGTGTGTGTGTGTGTTTGTGTTTGTGTGTATGTGTAGTTGTGTGTATGTGTGTGTGTTTGTGTGTGTGTGTTTGTATGTATGTGTTTGTGTGTATGTGTGTGTGTTTGTGTGTGTGTGTGTGCGTGTGCGTGTGCGAGTGTGTGTGTCCGTGTGTGTGTGTGCGTGTGCGTGCGTTCGTGTTTGTGTGTGTGTGTGTGTGTGTGTGTGTGTGCATGTTGTGCCCACGCTTTTTGTTATTTTCATGTAAATTTTCTCACCCGTTTTTCACACCGCCTTCACTCCACTCACTTCATTATTCAACACACATCGAAACCCACACCGAACTTGAGGTAATAATGTATGCAGTACATGAAAGAGAGAGGTGGGAAGACAGACAGACAGACAGACAGACAGAGAGGGGGGAGAGGAAGAGGTGGGAAGACAGACAGACAGACAGACAGACAGACAGAGGGGGGGGAGGAAGAGAGAGAGAGGGACTGACTGAGAAAAAGACAGAGAGGAAAGGCCATACTAACTGTTCACCTAATCCATACCTTTCAGCACATGTTTTAAAGCTGTGGGCAGGATGCTTCTTGTTGTTGTTGTTGTTGTTGTTGTTGTTGTTGTTGTTGTTGTTGTTGTTGTTGTTGTTGTTTGATAAAGCAATGGACTAAAGATCAGATTCCGTGATTCAATCCCAGCCCCTAGCCCATGCAACAACCTGCTGCCTATCTTCTTAATGGTCCAATCGTTCTGGTGATGTCAGCTTGGTGTTTATAAGTTCCATTTCCCCTTCACTTCAATACCTCTCCAGCACATATCTTTTTGCAGACCCAAAGAGTCTGGCAGATAATTTCTTGCAGATTTGGGTGGATCACATAAGAAACTGTATCAGAACGATAAATTCCGTGTCGTGGTACCTGGAGTCAGAGACCACCACTGTGCAAGAACAAGACAGATTTACGAAGTACAAGAGAGCAAATGTCGAGACGACACATCTTACACAAGTCATAGATGATGTGTTCTAAGCAGAGAAAGTGACACAAGCTCTATTCATCGACATGCAAAATGTCTTTGACAAGGTGTGGAAAGATGGTCCCCTTATCCAACTTTTGTGTAGTGACATCCAAGGCGATATGTATTGGTGGACCAAGCCATATCTGTAGAACCTCAGAGCTGGGATACTTGTACATAGACTCTGAATGCGAAGTGTGTGTGCGTGTGTGTGTGTGTGTGTGTGTGTGTGTGTGTGTGTGTGTGTGTGTGTGTGTGTGTGTGTGTGTGTGTGTGTGTGCATTATGGAGTACCTCAAGGGGGAGTACTGTCACCATGTCTGTTCATACTCTTTATCAAAGACATCGTAACAGAGCTACCCAAAAAAATACATGTAGCGCCCTCTTCAGACGATCTGGAACTTTCGTGCACTGAAGAGTATGCAAGAACTATCACCTACAGCATGCAGATAGCCCTGGACCGTCTCATCCTGGACCAACACCTGGTGTGTGACCATCAACAAAGAAAAGTCGTCGCTATAGTCTTCTCTCTCTTCACCTTAGCATAGCCACGAAACCTGACACTCTACGACATGACACTACAACACGATTGTTTTATACCTGTACTTCCCGACTAGTCTAGTTTGTTTGCTTGTTAAGTTTTTCATTACTCCTTGAATGTTACAATTTTTAATTTTGTTAAGATATTCCTCCTGTCCCACTTCTATTCCACCAGATTATAACAGATGACTTGTCATACATGCTCGTAGCGCGCGCGCACGCACGCACACACAAACAACACACACACACACACACACACACACACACACACACACACACACACACACACACACACACACACACACACACACACAACCTTGCACATTCTGAATGCTTTTCTCTGGTTCATTAAATTGTTTTTGTTACCTTATATGATAGAATGCCTTTATGATTTTATAGATTCAAGCATGTCTGTCAAGATTCTTTATGGCCACACCCTAAGTTCGGCTCCAGCTTAAGAATGACAGGTGCCCAATCACACCAACAGAACCATGATAGAATCCAGAACTATTCAGTGTGTATCATCAACAGCGCAACGAGCTCCACACTGATTGAGGAGATGGCAACATGGCAACATGGCAACTGCAAGAGAACAGAGGTTCTCCACCAGGGAAAGACAAACTGAAGAACATCATCACCTTTATCTCAATTCAAAAGACGAGAACAGGGACGTGAGCAAGAGAACCCTTACTCCGACATGCTTAATAAAGACAGGTACTATCATGAAGCGTGGATACAGGTCTACACAGATGGATCTGCTATGGATGCAATCAAAATAGGAGGCGATGGGGTATACATCCAATTCCCAAACTTGTTTCTGTTTGCAGCGTGAGACGTGTTCAAACTGAACACGACACAACACGACGCAACACAACACAACACAGCACGGTATGAAAGGATGTCGCTTTGCCTATATGAACAATTAGAGCCCGACTCGACGTGCACAATCTTTTTTTTTTTTCCATTTTTGGTGACAGAAATATCGGTGAACGTTTGTGTTTAGTGTGTATGATGCCTTAGTCACTTTATTTTTACCAGCAAGGTTTCAACCAGATGAACATCCTAGATATCATCTTGTCACAAGACAGATGAACAGTACACAGACACACGGACAAAATCAACTGGGCTGATAAAAAACAAAAACACTGTCTTAATAAAATAAATATGCCAGGTATTGTACGCGTCAACATCAACAACAAAATCAACAGTAACAATAATCCAACATTGATGACATCATCATTCTCGGTGAAGACACAACAATAACAAAGGCAAAGGAACAAAGAGTTTCAGATATTTATTATTCAATGCAAATTGAATGCAAAATGACTCGTAAGCTGTCTCAAAAATATTTTCTTTGTTGTACAAAACGTCAATGTCTCAAATTTGTTTTCCAAAATGTAACGGCATATAAGATGTAAGCTGTACCAAATGTATCATTCAAAACTGGTAGAAAGAAACTCTAGGAGAGCTAGACAACAGAAGGTCTTCAGAGAAGTAACCCTTTAGACAAGTGTTTCGGCCCTGAATTCCTTACACTCTCGGGGGCCGGGCCACATCCAGGTCATGACTCCTGGATGCCCTTCTGCTGTATTTAATGGACTTGGTCTCAAAAATATTTTCCAAAATGGTACACAAACTTTGAGCTCCGTTAAATCGGTCTTACTTCATTATCATGCATGTAATCATAAGCACCATCATCATAAACTGTTCTTATCAAAATGACAGCCAAAAAAAATCAACTGTAATGATAAATTGCACGCCTGCGTTTGTACAAAGTAAAATGACTTCAGCCCAGTAAAAACGCGATAAACGGTGCTAAGAAAAAACACATTCCAAAGCTTAACTGAACCCCTCGGGGTTTGGAATTTGTTCAAGTGAAACGTGTTGCACTCAACCAACTCCATATAGACTCCACCTAAATCTTACAGCAATTATCTGACAACTTCAGCCTGCAACAAAGTGTATATACTAACAAGGCTTTGAAACAGAGATGGGGAGGGGGTGGTGGGAAGACATAAGAAATGCGAAGCTGACGTCAACGAAATATCAAAACATTAAGATAGGCAGCGAAGAGTCCAGCTTTTATTCTGCAGGCTGGGGCTGAACTCAAGACATGATCCATATTCTTGATTCCACAGATCTTTCAAAAGATCCCATCAGCCAATGTCAGAATAAAAATGTGTGGCCCATCTGATAGTCAAAACCACGACCCATACATTGTAAGTATATCTCTTGACCCGATTAAACTAGTAGGCCACTTAAAGAAAGTGAAAAAAATTCTTTTTAAAAAAAAGAAATAGGGGCGAGATTTTTAAAAAAGTGCGGTTCACTTGAGGATCAAACCCACGACCCTTGCGTTATCACTACGATGCTCTAATTAACCGAGCTATCAGACCACATGGTTTATGTGCAGGCTTAAGGCCTGTGCCGTGATCACCATACACATGGCATCTGTGACGTTAGTATATATGGAATTCGTTCCGAGCGCGGAGACGTCGTCTTGAGAAACTGAAACTGAAACTCAGACAACATAAATAACAATAAATGTAACCTGTGTGAGGGTCACTTCCATGACTATTGTGTTATCAGCATGGTACTGTAATTGACTGAGCTACTGCACCAGGTAAGAACAATTATCTTTTTAAATGTTTCCCACTGAGGGTCAAACTCACGCCGTTTGCGTTATCAGCATCAGTTTTTAATCCACTGAGCTTTTGGATCAAATAAAAAAATCAATACGAATATCAACAAAAATTGTCTGGTTTTCAATGAATGCAGAATGTCAATAAAAAAAAAAAGGTTAATGCAATAAATACCGCTGACCAAGATACCATGTAGATGTGTACAAGGCATTCTTACAAAGCTGAAAGCATTTTACATTTTTTGTATGCTGTCATATTTGAACAAAAGATGACTTACATCCAACTTATTGTTCTAAATCATTAGGAAAAACTCAGAACTAATGTTCCACGGAAAAATAATATATTTATGAAGTTTATAAAACATAAGATATTTAACTAAGAGGATTACATATATGCATTCTACGTATTGTGTTGCATTGAATTGTGGGAACTAATGTAATCTTTTAAAAAAATGGGACTTTCAGAAATTTTCCATGATGATTTCTGTTTGGAAACAAACGACAGCATTGATCACATATTTTGGTACTACTTTGACGTTAAGTGATTTTGGGAAGGTGTAAAAATAATGTTGAAGTCAAAATGTACTGCTTGCACAAACATCAGATTTACTGAACGCATAATACTGTTCGGAATCGACGAAAGTATTCACACCAATAACAATGTTTAATTCAATCATAACTGCAGGAAAACATATTTATAAATTTACAAATAAAAAACATTCCTGACGTCGTTTCTTTTAAGAAATATTTGATAACAAAATATTGCATAGAAGAATATTACACAAAACTGACATGGAGCGTACATTCAGAAGAAAATTGCAATTGTATTTTCCCTTGTTTGAAACTCAGTTGTCATTTTTTTTCTTGAACATAACACGTGTTCATTCTCCCACTGGTTTACCCGTATATGTTTATGTTCTTGCTGAATGATTTTACTCAGTATATCTGTATGTACGCGTATTATATGTAGGGGTATATTTCTGATATATTGATATCTATATGTAAGTATGACTCTCTGTATATACAGATATATACGTCCTTTGTAAATCAGCTTTTTTGACGCAATTGTACATATGGTTTGCTACTAACATTTGTCAAAATGCCTTCTTTAAAAAAAAAAAACAATTGAAAAACATGTATACAAAAATTCACATATCTTTGACAAAACACAAACTTGTTGGGTTTGCTAATAACATTTGTCAAAGCGCCTTCTTTAAAATAAGTTATGACAAGTTTCAGAAATAAAAAAAAACTTATGTAAAAAAATTCATATATCTTTGACACAACACAAACGTGTTGGATGTATGGCTACTAGCTAAAACCTGTCCAGGACTCGAGAAACCTACCTTCAAACCACAGATTAGACAATCCCTCCACTTGATCTTAAGTTGTGTTCTAGGTGCTAGTTTTTGTTTTGTATGGTTTCGTTTTGTTTCAGTTTTTTAAGAGGTAATAAACCGAAGTCCCTTGAGCAACACACTCAGCTTATGAAACTCCCACGACCACGAAGGAGTTTTCTGTGAGAAAGTTCAGTAGAAAACTCAACTTCCATAAGTAAACAGAAATTTATCTATACAGAAAATGGGTGACGCTGAACTTTTGCGACATATACTTCCCATGGAGGCAGCACGAATTCCACAAGGTCAAATCCATTTATGACGAAACAGAAATGAATATAATGCAAAGAAATGCAATTGCACTGTTAATCAGCGCACTGTTATTAAAAGATACATGCAACCATTAAAATCATTGAAGCGCTAACAGTTTCATTCATCACATCCAGTTTATCACAAAGGCTCGTTAACATTTACATTTACATTAAATGAAGCCCATCTTCTTTCCTATGATCATTTCGAGAACTGCAAAACCAGAACAGAAACACTGAAACACACAAGCTTGATCCTCATCAGAATAGAATTATCTACGGACTTCATCAGATATGAAATTATGATACATGAGTTTTGGTGCTGATCAATTATTATCCAGAGTCAAACGTGCTATGGGACCGTTGAGAAGATAGGGAGGTTGTAGCTGAGTCTCACCCATTTCATGCTGATGCATCATTGAGGATGTTGCATAAAACTTCTTGACCAACAATGCAGATGTCTGTATCTCTCAGGCCTGGCTCGCGCCAAGATATGTCATAAAAGTAAGCGTTGATATTTTAGGCTTCAACTTCAGTGGTTTTCACATCTTCTTCTGTTTCCTTTTTCTTTCTTCCCATTATGATTGCACATCGATAATCAGCTGCTTGCCTGTTGAACAGGACTTCGTTATATACAGTCTCAGGAAGATCCAGACTCCTAACCCTGTCTTCTCTACCTCGAGGATCACACCCCAAAAGTATGGACACTTCAATGCAAGCTGCAGACAACAAACTACGAGGTTGTCTTACGACTGAGCGAAGAAATTTTGCCATAGGTGTGTCCTCGTCACCATCCAGCATCTCCTGGACGATTTCCTCATTGGCCAGAATGGCTAACTCGCTGTTGTTTACTGCTCCAGTCTCATACAGCAGTTTGGCCTCTTCCACCAAGTCTTGCTCGACGGCAAGGGCAAACAGTGGCGCGAACTTCGTATCATACTGAAGTCGGAAAGGAACACAATCACCCGTCACAGATTCACAGCCATAATGCAGAGGTCTACAAGTGGATAACACACGGGAAGCAAAGTCCAACGCCATGCACTTTTTCTTCTCTTTTTCATTGACGTAACTATTATCATCTCTTTTTGAGTGAGAATGGCGGCACCGACGGCATATTTCTTCTTCTAATATGCGTGGACATAAATAGTTATACAACTTGCTATCATGATTAACAATTGTCCTTTCAATTAGAGTTTCTTTATCCAAGCCTTTAGCCTGTACCTTTTCGATAATCTCAAACACTGCACACATTTTATCTGGGTAACACTCGATAAATATCCTCTCAAAACAGTTTGTTTGCATTATCATCAGAGTGGCCAGAGAATCGAAATACACATCTCCAAGCGTAAGTGGGTTATCCACCTTCCCAATGTGAGTCAGCAATTCTCTCAGCAGCTCAGTGGTATCTTATGACATCGAGGTGTTGTCGTGTGAAGTTTACAGCACGTTGGTATTGTTTATTTTCCACTAGTTCTGAAATATGAAACAGGTCTCTTGTTTGCTGACGATTTCTGTCCATGTCTGCAACAGAATTCTGAACACACACACACACACACACACACACACACACACACACACACACACACACACACACACACACACACACACACATACACACACACACACACACAACATACACACACACAACCACGCACGAATGCACACGCTCGTATACACACATACTTGCATACATACACATACATATAGACACGCACATGAACACATACATGCACTTACACTCATATGCACGCACGACCACGCACACACGAGTCCCACATACATATACACGCCCCCTCTCCACTCACACACACACACACAAACACACACACACACACACACACACACTCTCTCTCTCTCTCTCTCTTCCTCTCTCTCTCTCTCTCTTTCAGTTTCAATTTCAATTTCAGTCTTCACACAGAGAGACAGAGACAGACAGACAGACAGACAGACAGAGACAGAGACAGAAACAGAGACAGAGAGTTTCAGTTTCATTTTCATTTTCAGTTTCAATGTCACTTTAATTTCAATTTCAGATTCTCAAGTCAAGCATTATAGAGGCGCTCATCTAAATGGAATGTGAAAGTTCTGGATCTGTACTATCAATGTGTCAAATGAATTAACAGATAAGTACATTAACGAAATGGATTAATTAACAACATACGACATCAAATACACAAACGAAATCTAAATAAATAACAGAAAGAAAGAAAAAAAAATGAACAAGACACTAGGCATTCTTCAAACCAAGACAGACTCACCTATTGGACGTCTTTCCACACAGACCTATGGACCCTACTGACAAACGATAACAGTGAGCTAAGTTCACAACAAAGAGGCAGAATTATGTTTTTCAATGTGAAATGTATGTTTAGTAAAAATGTTTAAGTTGAGACTCTTATTTCCCCAAGAACTAGGAATGTTTTGGTGTCGGGGGGGGGGGGGGGTTGTATTTATGACATTTGAGGGAATAAAAGGTGCAGAAATGAATGCGGTATAGTGTGTGTCTATTTTGTGTGTGTGTGTGTGTGTGTGTGTGTGTGTGTGTGTGTGTGTGTGTGTGTGTGGTGTGGAGTGTGGTGTGTGTGTGAGTGTGAGTGTGTGTGCGCGCGCCCTTGTGTTTGTGTGTGAATGTGTGTGTGTGTGTGTGTGTGTGTGTGTGTGTGTGTGTGTGTGTTGTGTGTGTGTGTGTGTGTGTGGCGCGCACTCGCGTGTGTGTATGTGGTGTGCTGGTGATGGTGGTGGTGTGTGTGTGTGTATGTGTGCGTGTGTGTGTGTGTGTTTGTGTGTGTGATGTTCATAAAGACCTGTGTTTATCAAATGATTTATGTTTTTTCTTCCTCATGTCTTCTTTGGATCAATAATACTTTTACCTATTTCTGATTTCATGTTATGACCTATTATCATTTTTTATGATTATGATTATATTGCATTAACGTATGTATTCGACTATGTTTATACTGCATTAATATAAAGATCTGGTCAACTTCCTTCGGCTTTTCTTTCTTTCTTTCTTTCTTTCTTTCTTTGGTATAATCCATCACTTCTTAAAATGTAACGAGCATTCGTTTACATGGACCGTTTGGGTTAAAAGGAAGTACTAGTAGTACAAGCAGCAGCAGTATTAGTAGTAGAAGTAGTAGCAGTATTATTTATTATTCAATGCAAACTGAATGCAAAATGACTTGTAAGCTGTCTAAAAAACATTTTTGAGTGGTATACGAAATATCATAGTCTCAAAATTATTTTCCAAATGTACTGGCATACAAAATGTAAGCTGCACCATATTCACTATTCAAACCAGTAGCAAAATGTAAATCGTCTAAAACTTATTTTCCCAAATTCACAAACTTTAAGCTCTCTTCGATCGGTGCTTCAATATCATGCATATACTCACTATCAGTACTTCATTATCATGCATGTACTCACTATCAGTACTTCATTATCATGCATGTACTCACTATCAGTACTTCAGTATCATGCATGTACTCACTATCAGTACTTCATTATCATGCATGTACTCACTATCATTACTTCAGTATCATGCATGTACTCACTATCAGTACTTCATTATCATGCATGTACTCACTATCAGTACTTCATTATCATGCATGTACTCACTATCATTACTTCAGTATCATGCATGTACTCACTATCAGTACTTCATTATCATGCATGTACTCACTATCATTACTTCAGTATCATGCATGTACTCACTATCAGTACTTCAGTATCATGCATGTACTCACTATCAGTACTTCATTATCATGCATGTATTCACTATCAGTACTTCAGTATCATGCATGTACTCACTATCAGTACTTCAGTATCATGCATGTACTCACTATCAGTACTTCAGTATCATGCATGTACTCACTATCAGTACTTCATTATCATGCATGTACTCACTATCAGTACTTCATTATCATGCATGTACTCACTATCAGTACTTCATTATCATGCATGTACTCACTATCAGTACTTCAGTATCATGCATGTACTCACTATCAGTACTTCATTATCATGCATGTACTCACAGTCAGTACTTCATTATCATGCATATACTCACTATCAGTACTTCAGTATCATGCATGTACTCACTATCAGTACTTCATTATCATGCATGTACTCACTATCAGTACTTCATTATCATGCATGTATTCACTATCAGTACTTCATTATCATGCATGTACTCACTATCAGTACTTCATTATCATGCATGTACTCACAATCAACACTTCAGTATCATGCATGTACTCACAATCAGTACTTCAGTATCATGCATGTACTCACAATCAGTACTTCATTATCATGCATGTACTCACTATCAGTACTTCATTATCATGCATGTACTCACTATCAACACTTCAGTATCATGCATGTACTCACTATCAGTACTTCATTATCATGCATGTACTCACTATCAGTACTTCATTATCATGCATGTACTCACAATCAACACTTCAGTATCATGCATGTACTCACAATCAGTACTTCAGTATCATGCATGTACTCACAATCAGTACTTCATTATCATGCATGTACTCACAATCAACACTTCAGTATCATGCATGTATTCACAATCAGTACTTCAGTATCATGCATGTACTCACTATCAGTACTTCAGTATCATGCATGTACTCACTATCAGTACTTCATTATCATGCATGTATTCACAATCAGTACTTCAGTATCATGCATGTACTCACTATCAGTACTTCATTATCATGCATGTACTCACAATCAGTACTTCATTATCATGCATGTATTCACAATCAGTACTTCAGTATCATGCATGTACTCACTATCAGTACTTCATTATCATGCATGTACTCACTATCAGTACTTCATTATCATGCATGTATTCACAATCAGTACTTCATTATCATGCATGTACTCACAATCAGTACTTCATTATCATGCATGTACTCACAATCAACACTTCAGTATCATGCATGTACTCACAATCAGTACTTCAGTATCATGCATGTACTCACAATCAGTACTTCATTATCATGCATGTACTCACAATCAGTACTTCAGTATCATGCATGTACTCACAATCACCATCATCATAAAACCATTCATTATCAAAATGACAGCAAGAAAATCAGAGCTGTTATTGGAAACGGCGTTCATGCGTTTGCACAGAGTAAAACAATTTTATCCCAGTAAAAACGTTGGAAACAATGTTAAGAATAAGAGGAAACCATTCCAGACCTTAGCTGGACAGATCAGAATGAGAGAGGGGAAATATTAAAAGGTGAAGGTGGGTTTGGAGTTTGTTCAAGAGACATTCATCACGCTCGAACAATTCCATACACACTCCAGCTAAATCTGACCGCAATTATTTAACAGACGCCTTCAGCCTGTAACAAATTCTACGTGCTGGCAAGGTTTCGAAATTGGGTGGGTGGGAGTGGGTGCACAAGATATACTTAGCTGATATCACAAGAATTATGAAAGCATTAAATGGGCAGTGAATAGGCCAATTTATATTTTTGCAAGCTGAGACCGAACTCGAGACATAAATTCTTGATTCCCAAGCTGTTTTAAAAGATCCCACTGGCCAATGTCAAAAGAAATCTGTGACCCACTTGAGGATTCAAACCCACGATCCATAGCGTTGTAACCAATTGACTGAACAACCATTTCATAAAAAGCAAAACAATTTTCCTTTAAAAATAACAAATGAACAACATTTAGAAAATGTATGGCTCATCTAAGGGTCAAACCTACGACCCTTGCGTTATCACCATGATGCTCTAATTAACCAAACCATCAAACAACATAAATAACAATAGCTGTGACCTGTCTTTGGGTCAATTTCATGACTATTGCGTTATCAGCATGGCACTGTAAGTGACTGAGCTACTGCACCAGGTAAAAACAATTGTTCTATAAATGTCGCCCATTGAAGGTCAAACTTGCGCACCTTGCGTTATCAGTATGGGTTTTTAATCCACTGAGCCACTGGATCAAATAAAACATATCAATAAAAACATTTGGTTTGCTTCAGAATCGAAACCATCACTCTTCTTTCATCAGCATAACTTCGAATTCAGCTAAGCTAAAAGATCACCAATGGAGGTGGGTGTGTACTCACTACTCAATATAGAGACAGTAATCCTACAATGATCATGTCTGTCCATGTCTATGATCCATGTCTGTGCATGTCTATGATCCATGTCCGTCCATGTCTATGATCCATGTCTATGATCCATGTCTATGATCCATGTCTGTCCATGTCTATGATCCAAGTCTGTCCATGTCTATGATCCATGTTTGTACATGTCTATATGATCTATGTCTGTGCATATCTATGATCCATGTCTTTCCATTCCATGATCTATGTCTATGATCCATGTCTATGATCCATGTCTGTCCATGTCTATGATCCATGTCTGTCCATGTCTATATGATCCATATCTGTGCATGTCTATGATCCATGTTTGTCCATGCCTATGATCTATATTTGCACATGTTCATGATCCACATCTATGATCCATGTCTGTCCATGTCTATGATCCATGTCTGTCCATGTCCATGATAAATATCTATGATCCATGTCTATCTATGTCTATGATCCATGTCTGTCTATGTCTATGATCCATGCCTGTCCATGTCCATGATCCATGTCTGTACCAATGTGACAAATGGTGAAGACATATGAATACAAATACAATGGTTAGATAATCAGCACACAGCCAACGAAATATACATCACTATATCGTCTAATATCAGTAATAATATCGTCTAATATCACTGATAGTGAAAAGACGTTAAATCAAAGAACGAACGAATATACCATCAACCACTGAAGCCATCAAATCCATAGCAGTTCCACTTACCACATCCACATTATTACGAAGGCTCATGTACATTTCCACTGACGTTTAGTATAGCTCGTCTCACTGATTGATTGATTCGGTTCAGTTTTTACGTCGACACCCACCTCAAGTGATATGGCCGACAGGGATAACCATCCCAGCGATGTGTGGGAAGGGGGCTTATCTAATCCTATACTGCCACCACCAGAACAACAATGGTGTTAAGATGGAACAGTGAGACGGCCAGTTTTAATGTAGTGCACCCCGGGACTAGAACCCACAACCATTAGCATGTGAATCCAACGCTCAAACCAACTGAGCTACTAGGACCCAAGTCAACAGCCCTCTTGCTACTTGTGGTCATTTCAAAACTGTAGAGTCGACAGCGAGTGCCCCCTTCAGTGTCCACATCACACTTCCGTGTAGCATAAGAGAACGGCAGTTTAATATGCACAATCATAAATAATTCATCACGATCTTGAAAGCCCTGCGTCACCTATGATGCCTCTAACGACTCTGTACAACGTTGTTATGAAGAAATTCATGCATATAAAAATATTGACACAAATGTTGCAAGGTGCGCGCTCGCACGCACACACACACACGCGCGCGCGCGCGCACACAAACACACACCAACGCCACAACCTCCAGTACCATCACCAAGCGCCATTGTCACCATCATCACCACCGCCCATGTTCTCACACAACATACAACCAAGACCATGTACAGTCACTGTTCTACTTTATCTTTAAGTTTCGAGTATTTACGAAGAAAGGGCTAGCTGAAACAAATATGTTTAACCCTTCGACTCCCACACCCTGTCTACCAGCATCCTGCATCGCCAACCATGCTAGTAAAGCAAAAACAACCCTTACATTCCCTCACCCTATCCACCAGCTTCCTGCAGATTTTGCAGTTGGTGAATAGGATGCGGAAGTCAAAGTTAAACGAGGTTTTGAACACAGGAAGAGAGAGGGCAGTGTGGAGTGTTGAGGGAATACTGTTCAGATGACTGCACCTTGGTAGCAAAATGATCTCTGGCCTTAGGGTGGGGGGGTGTCGGTAGGTGTGGGTGTGTGGGTGTGGATGTGTGAGAGTGTGTGGGGGTGTGGGTGTGGGTGAGGGTGAGTGAGGGTGAGTGAGGCTGTGTGTGGGGGGTTGTGAGGGTGTGTGTGTGTGAGTGTGTGTGTGTGTGTGTTGTGTGGTGTGTGTGTGTTGTGTGTGTGTGTGTGTGTGTGTGTGTTGTGTGTGTCGATGTGTGTGTGTGGATGTGTGTGATGTGTGTGGATGTGTATGTGGATTGTGGTGAGTGGAGTGTGTGTGTGTGTGTGTGAGTTTGAGTGTGGTGGGAGGGAGTAGAGAGTGTGGTGTGTGGTGTGAGTGTGGTGTTGGTGGAGTGTGGGTGTGGGTGGTGCGTGGTCGTGGAGTGTGGGTGGTGGGTGGTGGGTGGTGGTTTGGTGGGTGTGGTGGGTGTGTGTGCGTGCGTGTTGTGTGCGTGGTGTGTGTGTGTGTATGTTTGTGTGTGTGTTTGTGTGTGTGTATGTTTGTGTGTGTGTGCATGTGTGTGTGTGTGTGTATGTTGTGTGTGTGTGTATGTTTGTGTGTGGTGTGTGTGTGTGTGTGTGTGTGTGTGTGTGTGGTGCGCGCGCGCGCGTTTTACTGCGGGCACTGTCAGGAGCAGTTCAGAACTGAACTGCAGACAACCACAAGCCTGACAGTCAGTCAGAAGTAACGATAAATACGGTGTTAGAGAACAATGAAAGACACTAAAGGTCAGCGTGGTCATTTTTGTACTAAATGTGGAATTCTATGGGACCCACTGGAGTTACTTGAACAGTGCAGTAATAATTATGATTCTGTTTTGTTTCGTTTAACTTTGATTTGCTTTGGGTTTTTCGTGTTTGTTTTTTTGTTTGTTTGTTTGTTTTTGTTTTTTGTTTGTTTGTTTGTTTTGTTTTGTTTGATTTTAACAAATGAGTCTGTCAGCATTATTTCAAACTATTGAACCATCTCAGACATGAGGTAATATTCGTATTTTAGGCTTCAATTCAGTTCATTTAATCTGTCTCTGATTTCTTTTGCCTTTCTTTCCATGACTGCATTTCGATAATCAGCTGCAAGACTTAAACACAAGACTTTGTCATATAAAATCTCAGGAAGATCCAGACTCCTAACCCTGTCTTCTCTACCTCGAGGATCACACCCCAAAAGTATGGACACTTCAATGCAAGCTGCAGACAACAAACTACGAGGCTGTCTTACGACTGAGCGAAGAAATTTTGCCATAGGTGTGTCCTCGTCACAATCCAGCATCTCCTGGACGATTTCCTCATTAGCCAGAATAGCCAACTCGCTGTTGTTTACTGCTCCAGTCTCATACAGCAGTTTGGCCTCTTCCACCAAATCTTCCTTGACGGCAAGGGCAAACAGTGGAGCGAGGTTCGTATCATATGGAAGTTGGAAAGGAACACAATCAGCCGTCATAGATTCACAGCCATAATGCAGAGGTTTACAGGAGGATAACACACGGGAAGCGAAGTCCAAGGACCAGCAGTTTTTCTTCTCTGTTTCACTGAGGTACGTATGATAATCTTCTGTAATGTGACAACGTTGGCACTGACGACATGCGACCAGTCCTGAAGGGTCATAGCTTAAGTAACTGCACAGCGCACGGTCATGATTGACAAGTGTTCTATTCACTAACACTGTTTTATCCATACCTTTGGCCTGTGCCTTTGTGATAAGCTCAAACACTGCGCACATTTTATTTGGATAACAACTAAAAAACATCCTCTCAAAACAATTCGATTCCAGGGTCAGCAAAGTAGCCAGCGAATCGTAAAACTCATCCCCAAGCGTGAGCGGGTCATCCACCATCTTCACCACACTCAGCAACACTGACAGCAGCCACCAGTACGTTATCAAAGGGGTTTGCTGGTGTACAAAGTTCAGAGCGTCCTGGTATCGCTTATTTGCCACAAGCGCCAACATACAATTCATGCGTTGGACTTGTTCCTGAACGTCTGCCATGTCTGCCAAAAGAAACCTGAAAACACCCACGTAGCCTACGTACTCACACATACACACACGCACCTATACTCTGGCGCACGTGCACACACACTCATGCACGCACTCACGAACGCGCACACGTCACACACACACACACACACACACACATGCACAAAGGCACACACACGCACACACACACACACCCCACATGAGACAAGCACTTTTGAATGAAGAGTGAAGAAGGGAGCAAAGGACGTGTCAAGAGAGAAACAGAGGGAATGAGGGCGTAAGAGGAAAGGAAGCAGCGACTGTAGACAAGGTAAGGGTAAAAGACTGAAAGATCAAATCATTGTCATCATCATGTGCCCTGCTGCATGGAGTTGGCGATCATGGCCCTCCATACGCATCTATCCCTTGCTGCCGCAAGCACATCTTCCTCCCTCTCTGTCCTCAGCCACCCTGCAAGTCCGTCCAATATTTTTTCCTCGAGTTTGCCTGGTGTTCTCTTTTCCTCCAGCTTTCCCATCATGACCAGATGCTCTAATTCCCTTTTCCTCTTAAAACGGCCTATAAATGTTGATTGTCTTTTCCCAATCTTCTTTGTCAATGATCTTCTTGTGTCTGCCTCCATCAAGACTGTCTCGTTTGTTTTCTTTGCTGTCCATGGAATTCCCAACATTCTTCTTAGAAACCACATCTCAGCTGCCTCAATCTAGTTCTGGCTTTGCTTGTTGACCAGTGTTGATCAGTGTACTTGACACAATTATTTATGCGTGTATTCGTGGAGTCATTTATCTTATTCATGTGTTTGTCTAGCGTGACTTGTCTATCTATTTATCACTTTATCAATGCACTGTTTCCACTTATCTCTCCAACAGCTAGACATAGAACCCCTAAGCGATTTAGTAATAATTCAAGACCTTGCCACCAAGTGGAGTTTATGCACAAGCACATGGATATGTCATAATCATTTTGGATCATATTGATCTACATGATGTTTGCGATGTTGATGTACATAGAATTTTTCCCGATCGCAAAAATGTTGTCCCGAGAAAACCGACACCGAAACTGTACCGAAGCTGTCCTTTCCATCGTACTTTATAGTTCACAATGCTACAGGATGAGAGAGGGGACCTTAACAAAGCTTTGACCATTTCTTACAAGGATCTCGCCATTATCTCCAATCGACAATAATACCAGCCAAATACGATCGACAGCATCAGACACCATCATCTAGACGATGGGGATGAACAAGGCACGTCACCCACAGAGACCATATTAAAAAGATCAGCCAGACCGCCTTTCATTGAACACCTGAGGGAAGATGAAAGAGAGAAAACGACACAAGAGCACCTGGCAATGACCAGTGGCAGGAGAACTCGGATCCTAAAAACTACCTGCGGTAACAAATGGAGGTTGGTAGATATGAAGGAGGGGGGATCTTTATTTGGCAGCGTGTATGTCCCCTTACTATAGGTAGAAAGAAACTCTAGGGAGAGCTAGACAACAGAAGGTCTTCAGAGAAGTAACCCCCTTTAGACAAGTGTTTCGGCCCTGAACTCCTTACACTCTCGGGGGCCGGGCCACATCCAGGTCATGACTCCTGGATGCCCTTCTGCTGTTGTCTATTTTTTTTTCCCCACGCCGGGGAGCGAACCTGGGCGATTCTGCGCTTCAGAACTGCGGTACGCGGTTTTACCAATGTGCTAACGGGGCACACATCATCTCTAGGGAATTTAATCCTTATGAAGTTCCTTTTTGGTTCCTCCTTGCCCAGATCCAGCTTGAGCTCCTTTCTGCTGCCTCTGCCATCGCTTTAAGGGCTCTAGTCTTCTTCTTCCCAGAAATGGCGAGTTGTTTCATGAGATCATAAGCGGAGGTGCCCACAAACCCTCTTGCCCCGACCTCTATGGCGAAGATTTTGACCCGCAGACCTGCTTTCTTCAGGGTGCTGGCAAGACCGGCGTATTTTTTGGTCTTGTAGATATGTGCTTCTTCCATTCTGCTTTCGTATGGCACAGTGACTTCTATCAGAATCACTTGTTTCGAGGAGTCAGAGTGGAGAGCGATGTCTGGTCTCATGCCTGTCTTGCTGATGACATCTGGGTAATTTCTCCACTCTGGGAGGTCTGCTGTACACTCCCAGTCGACTGCTCCATCCAGAAGACCCTTTGGCAATGTGCTGGTTGTCATAGCAATTTCGGGCCAGACCTGTTTCCCTCCTGCTTTGTAGAACGTTGTCATAGCAATTGGTGCGTTTGGGGTCATGGTTTTTTCGCTAATCACGTCTGTGATCACTTTCAGAACTTGGTTGTGCCTCCATGTATACCTTCCTTGGGCTAGCGCTACTTTGCAAGAGCTTAGGACATGTTCCACTGTATGTTTCTTCTGACAGAGCGGACATGCTGGGTCATCTGATTTCCCCCATTTCACTAAGTTTGCATTCGAGGGGAGCAGGTCATATACCGATCTGAGGAGCCATGTGCCACATATCGTTCCAGCTGAGACTTCTTTGGAGTGCACTGTCCCATGTTGTCCATTGCCCCTGTTGACCTTGCTGGACTGCCTTCTATAAAACATACTGCCATCAAAAATTCAATAAAAATAGAAATTGGGCGGTTTTTTTTCATTATTCTAAGACATCGCAGTGAAATGAGTAAGGAGTAATGATAATCCAATTTCTTTGAGATCAACCTTTCCAAGTGAGCGAATTGTTAGAAATCTTAACCTTTCTCAAAGCCATCATAAGAGTGATGCTCATCTCCTCTCCTTTGCCGTTTCGCCTTCCCAAACACAAAACAGCGTCAGATGCCCATTCATCAAACTGAAAAATATTAGCTCCACTTTTATGCCAACCAGGAATCAAAATTAACAAACAGATCATTAAATATAGATTCCTTAGCATTATGCTACAAAAAGGAAAAGAATAAATAGAGAGACAAAGACATGACATTCAGTACAGTTAAATCAAGACACTCACCAACTGGACGTCTTTTCTCACAGGGGACTGGACCTTGACTGACAAACGAACACACTGAGCTGGGTTCACAACAAAGAGTCAAAAATGTGATTTTTTCTTTTTCTTTTTTTTTTTCTTTTTTTCTTTTTTTTTTTTTTTTTTTTTGGGGGGGGGGGGTATAATCCCCTTAACTGAATAAAGATGATAACTTGTCAGTAATGTTTCCCCATGAAATAGGGTATTTGGGGGGTCAAGAATGTAACAGGGACAAACGGATATGGCTATCCCATAATCCTGAACTCTTAGATCAGCGACGTGGTAGAAACCTCAACTTTTCATGGGACTTATATCATGAGGATATAGTGGCAATATCGTCTTCCTCACTGCTTCGCCTTCCACAGCCTTGATAAAACGTCAGGAGTCCGTTAAAAGCTCGGTAGACAGGAGATGTCTTGTACATGGTTTCCTCCAATCAGGGTTAAACTTTTCCATGTACATTTGGAAAACATGGTTGTCTAACTTTAAACCAACCAGGCCACTTTCCATATAGAATCAACACATATACCGCTCATGTTGTCATATATATATATGGTACTTGCTTACTGATCATTATGCCCTTGGCATATATGGCACCAATGAAGATCGCATTCCTGTCCATTCTGTGCCAGCCTCTGTGTGGCACTGCTGGTGTGTTTCTTGACCTTGAGTTCTTCTACTGTTCATTGCCATGTGTTCTTGGGTCTTCCTCTCTTATGTCTTCCTTTCAGTGTCCAATGAATAGCAGTCTGGGTGATGTTATCCTATTCTCTGTGGGTGATGTTTGCCCAACAGATCTTTATGGATGACACTGGACGGAGCAGCACGGAAGTTTCAATCTTTTTCTCCTAATTTTGGTATCTTGTTTGTGGTCTTACGCTTGCCAAAGGTCAGTTGGCCGAAGATTTGTGTCTGTCTTGTTTTCTTGTATTAAATACACGTTCTCATTCTTTTTTCGTTTTTTTTTTTTAATAATTTTCTTCTGGTTCCTGTTTGCTTGAACGCGGGCAGTCACACTTGTTTTTGGAGATCTGCATGGTGTCTATAACCAGCTGAATGCATGCACTGGGCGATTAGTTGTTGGTTGGAAATGTTGTTGATCCAAACGATTTGTATGATACTTCAGAGATCATTTGTGTAGACGGTTGATACCTTAGTAAGGTCGCTCTTTGTCGTCTGCCAGGAAAGGATTCTAAGCCGTAAAGTAAAGTGGAAAAGACACCGTTTTTGTATAGTCTCAGTTTGTTTTTGATACTGTTCTGGGGAGGAGGGGGCAGCTGCTTCATATTTTGTTCAACATTTTGAAGGTGTTTCTGGCCTTACGCAGATGTCTCTAGCTTTAGATATATAGATATGTATATATATATATATATATATACATATATATATATATATATGTGTGTGTGTGTGTGTGTGTGTGTGTGTGTGTGTGTGTGTGTGTGTGTGTGTTGTCTGTCTGTCTGTCTGTCTGTGTCTCTGTGTATGTGTGTGTGTGTATTTTTAAAGCTATTTTTACTTAAAGCCCAGCCCAGTGAGAATTCTGTCCCTTAGTTGAGCAAAACTGATGTTCACACTTTTATTTCCCCCAAGAACTGCGAATGTTTTGGGGTCAGGGGAGGGGGTTGTATTCATGGGATTTGAGGGAATAAAAGGTGCAGAAATGAATGCGGTATAGTGTGTGTGTGTGTGTGTGTGTGAGTGTGTGTGTGTGTAAATGTGTGTGTGTGTGTGTGTGTGTGTGTGTGTGTGTGTGTGTGTGTGTGTGTGTGTGTGTGTGTGTGTGTGTGTGTGGGTGTGTGTACGTCCGTGTGTGTGAGTGTGAGTGCGAGTGCCAGTGTGTGTGTGTGTGTGTGTGTGTGTGTGTGCGTGTGTGTGTGTGTACGTCCGTGTGTTTGTGTGTGAGTGCATGTGTGTGTGTGTTTGTGCACGCGCGCTTGTGTCTATGTGATGTGCTGGTGGTGGTGGTGTGTGTGTATGTATGTGTGCGCGTGTGTGTGTTTGTGTGTGTGATGTTCATAAAGACCTGTGTTTATCAAATGATTTATACCTTTTTTCTTCCTCATATCTTCTTTGGATTGATAACACTTTTACCTATTTCTGATTTCATGTTATGATCTATTATTATTTTTGATGATTATGATTACAGTGTGTTAATCATGTATTCGAATATGTTTATACGCATTAATATAAAGAGCTGGTCAACTGCCCTCGGCTTTTGTTTGTTTGTTTGTTTGTTTGTTTGTTTGTTTGTTTGTTTGTTTGTTTGTTTGTTTGTTTGTTTGTTTGTTTTTTGTTGTGTTTGTGTTTTTGTGTGTTGTTTTTGTTTTTGTTTTGTTTGTTTGTTTGTTTGTTTTTTGTTTGTTGTGTTGAGTTTTGTTGTGTTTTTGTTTGTTTGTTGTTTTGTTGTTTTTTGTTGTTTGTTGTTTGTGTGTTTTGTGTGTTTGTTTGTTGTTGTTTTTTTGTTGTTGTTTTTGTTGTTTGTGTTTGTTGTTGTTTGTGTTTGTTGTTGTTGTTTGTTGTTTGTGTTTGTTTGTTTTTGTTGTTTGTTGTTTGTTTGTTTGTTTGTTTTTGTTGTTGTTTGTTTGTTTGTTGTTTTGTTTTGTTTTTTGTGTTGTTTTTTTGTTAATCCATCACTACGTAAAGTATAACGAGCATCCTTTTATATGGACCGTTTGGGTTAAAAGGAAGTACTAGTAGTACAAATAGCAGCAGTATTGGTAGTAGAAGTAGAAGCAGTAGCAGCATTAGCAGCAGTAGTAATAGTGATAGTAGTAGTAGTAGTAGTAATAAAACAGCAACTTAGAAAACAAAAATGTTAGTAAGTGCTGGCTCGATATTCAAGCTTTACCTTTAAACATGACTTAGAAGCTTGTAATGACAGGAACAGATTGTGGTAACTATGTTGTTTTGGTGTTTCTTTCTACAGACTATTCTACTGCTCACACAGACTAAAGCAAAGTAAGTTGTTGTTGTTTTTTGGGGGGACATCTCTAAATCCAGCTTTTATACATTAACCCTTTGACTCCCGACCCTGTCCACCAGCATCTGCTTGTCAACATGCTAGCAAGCAAAAACTTAATCTGTTCCTCCCCTATCCCAGGTCTGATGGAATGGTGGATGGTGAGGGAATCAAAGGGTTAAGTTTTTGCGGTTGGTGGATGGGGTGCGGGGGTCAAAGGATTAATAGCCGCAGGACTGGGGAATCTACATAAACTGTCAGGATCAAGCCATTGTGAATCCCCTTTTACAAGAAACCCCGCACTGCTGCCCAGTCATTTCAGTAGAGTTCAGTAGTGCTCTTTTCATTCAGCTTCGTTTTAGAACATCATCTGCCAATACACTTCCTGATGACTGTGATCACACAAAGGCACAGGACCAGACCAGTCAACTTGGTGAAGTACTTAGCTCAACATACCACTGAATTTGTGAGTTTGAATTTCCATCAGTCCAAAAAAAAGATTGTCAGATTTTTTCCGGTGACGGCTGCAACCAGATTTCAGCATGCTCCAGATTTGTTTGGAAGATTGGGAACACACAGCTAGTAGAGTCTCATTCATTTTGTTGATGTGTCAGTGAGGGTGTTGCTCAACTTTTCTTACCAACAGCACACGTGTTGTCATCCCTAAGCCCTGGTTGATGCCAGGATGTATTGTGAATGTAAACATTAAGTACAGCCCTGTCATGCAATGTCAGTTTCAAAACAGAACTCTGTACAGTTATCATTATCATCCCCATTCTGATTATCACAGTACTGTAGAAAAAATTAGTCTCACATTTTGTGGTTCTTCGTTGCATACTCTCATGGTGAAGTCAGTTTAGATGCGTTTGGCGATGTATTAGAGAGCCGAAATAAGTAACATACGAAAGTGACATAGCAGTGATGCAGAAGATGAGGGCAACAAAAGATGAATGAATGCAAAGTCAATGAGTCCGCCTGATCAATATTCTTCCTTCTTTCAACAGGAGACAGCTGCCAGGTCAGAAAATGATTTGAAATGCCTTGTGCAGAATGTGTTGATGGAGAAACCAAGATTGCCAGAATGTTTGAGACAGAGTGTTTAATCAGTCTGACGTGTCAGAGAGTGCATCAAATCCCGTCATCACAGAAACTGATGTAGCTCAGCTGTGGCATCTGTATCCCTAAGACTGCGTGGTAGAATTCAACGCCATGTCATGCAGCACACAACAGATAGTAGACTCTGATTCCAGACCTCTGTCGCCTGTTCCCTTTTGCCAGCCTTGGCGTTTCTTACACACACACACACACACACACCACACACACACACACACACACACACACACACACACACACACACCAACACTCACACACACACACACACACACACACACTCACACACACACTACACACATCACACACACACACTCACACACACACACACACACACACACACACACACACACACACACACACACACAACACACATACACACACGCACACACACCACAAACCACGCACGAATACACACACGCATATACACACCACACATACTTGCATACATACACATACATATAGACACGCCCGCGAACACATACATGCACTTACACTCACACGCACGCACGACCACGCACATACATGCACTTACACTCACACGCACGCATGACCACCCACCATTTCTCTGATTGTTGTATCCCTGATTATGTCTCGTCTGCGTGATCGTGCGTGCGTGTATATTGAAAATGTTGTGGACTCAAGATTTCCTACCGTTTGTCGCCCATCTTAATGCTGTAACTAGTGTGGTGATGTTAGCTCTCAGTGTTTCAGATATCACATTCACCCTGTCCCTTTCTCTACTTCCATTCTACCCATCATTTCAAGGTCTTGTCAGCGCACATGGCTTTTCTTATGTTCAAAGAATCTGTCACGCAATTTCTGGTAGGCTTGGGTGGAGCGCACACGAAACTCATCATCATCATGTGCCCTGCCGCGTGGCGTTGGCGATCACGGCCCTCCCTACAAATCTATCCCTTGTCGCTGCAAGCGCATCTCCCACCCTCTCTGTCCTCGGCCACCCTGTAAGTCCGTCCAATATTTTCTACCTGGGTCTACCTGGTGTTCTCTTTCCCTCCAGCTTTCCTGTTGCATATGAAACTGAGTGTCTTAAATGCCTCTTGAGCCAACTCCGAACTCTTGATTAAGCACTAAGATTTTAAAAACTGACCTCTCTCGGTCACGTGCAAAACCATGATTCTCGCTGGAGCCAGATATGTAGATATGTCAACAGATTTGTCAAAAGTCATCACTAAAGAACCAAGCCAACTTCACTGAAAGACCGACGACTTTCGCACACTGAATAGCCATGATCGATACAAGAAAGGGGAAAGAAAAGGAAGAGAATGACATGGATAAGTAAAAAAAAGGTGGAGATGAGGAAGAGAGATAAGGAAAAGAAGAAAAAAACAGGGGAGGTTTAAATCTTCGTTTTCCAGCTTGGATATATGCAACTCGCGTTTCGATGTATGGTCTGTGGTTACGATTAGTTTTCAAGCTACGCTCATACTAACACAGAGTCTGTGAAAAAAGGACGAAAAAATTATGTAAGCGAGTCACGCTTTGTTTCTATTTACAGCACGAAATCTGTTTAACGCTTTGACTTCCGCACCCTGTCCACCAGCATCCTGCATTTTCAACGATGCCAGCAAAGCAAAAACTTAACCCTTTGACTCCCTCACCCTATCCACCAGCTTCCTGCAGAAAGCTGGTGGATAAGGTGAGGGAGTCAAACGGTTTAAGTTTTTGCAGTAGGTAGATAGGGTGCGGAGTCAGAGGGTTAAACTGAACACGACACAACACAACACAGCAAGGTATGAACGGACGTCGCTTTCCAAATACGAACACTTAAAGCGCGACTCGATATCATCATCATCATCGTCACCAAGTGCCTTGCCACATGGCGTTGGCGATCATGGCCTTCCATATGTATCTATCCCTTGTTACTGCAAGCACATCCTTCACCCTCTGTCCTCAGCCACTCTGCAAGTCCGTCCAATATTTTTTCCATGGGTCCACCTGGTATTCTCTTTCCCTCCAGCTTTCCTGTTGTGACCAGGTGCTCCAAATCCCCCTTCCTCATAAAATGGCCTATAAATGTTGCCTGTCTTTTCTTAATTTTCCTTATGAATGATCTTCGTGTGTCTGCCTCCATCACGACTGTCTCGTTTGTTTTCTTTGCTGTCCACGGAACTCTCAACATTCTTCTAAGAAACCACATGTCGGCTGCCTCAATCTTGTTCTGGTTTGTCTCGATATGTACGATCTTTTTTTTTTTTTTTTTTTGCATATATGGTGACAGAAATGTCGGTGGACTTTTGTGTTTAGTGTGAGTAGTGCCTTATTCAGTTAAGTTTCACCAGCAAAGTTTCTACCAGATGAACATCCTAGATATCATCTTGTCACAACACAGATGGACAGCACACACACACACACACACACACACACACACACACACACACACACACACACACACACACACACACACACACACACACACACACACACACACAAAACTGCACACATACAAAACCAACTGGGTTGATACGGACCAACATTGCCTTAATGAAATAAATAAACCAGATAATGTCTACATCACCATCAACAACAACAAAATCAACAGTAACAACAATCCAACACTGATGACATCATCATTCTCGTTGAAGACACAACAATAACAAAGGCAAAGGCACAAAATAGTTTCACATATTTATTATTCAAAGCAAACAGAATGCAAAATGACTTGTAAGCTGTCTCAAAATTTTTTGAGTGGTATACAAAATATCATTGTCTCAATATTTTTTTTCTAAATGTACTGGCATACAAAATGTAAGCTACACCAAATTGCGCACAAACTTTAAGCTCTCTTAAATCAGTACTTCATTATCATTCATGTCTTCACAATCAGTACTTCATTATCATGCATGTATTCACAATCAACACTTCATTATCATGCATGTACTCACAGACACCATCACCATAAAACCATTCATTATCAAAATGACAGCAAGAAAATCAGAGCTGTTATTGGAAACTGCGTTCATGCGTTTCCAAAAAGTAAAACAATTTTAGCCCAGTAAAAACGTTGGAAACAGTGTTAAGATTAAGAGAAAATTATTCCAGACCTTAGCTGGACAGATCAGAATGAGAGAGGGGAAATGTTAAAAGGTGAAGGTGGGTTTGGAGTTTGTTCAAGAGACATTCATCACGCTCGAACAATTCCATACACACTCCAGCTAAATCTGACCACAATTATTTAACAGACGCCTTCAGCCTGTAACAAATTCTACGTGCTGGCAAGGTTTCGAAATTGGGTGGGTGGGAGTGGGTGCACAAGATATACTTAGCTGATATCACAAGAATTATGAAAGCATTAAGATGGGCAGCGAATAGGCCAATTTATATTTTGCAAGCTGAGACTGAACTCGAGACATAAATTCTTGATTCCCAACTGTTTTAAAAGATCCCACTGGCCAATGGCAAAATAAATATGTGACCCACTTGAGGATTCAAACCCACGATCCATAGCGTTGTAACCAATTGACTGTACAGCCATTTTATAAAACAAAGCAAAACAATTTTCCTTTAAAAATAACAAAAGGTACGAGATTTTAAAAATGTATGGCTCATCTAAGGGTCACACCTACGACCCTTGCGTTATCACCATGATGCTCTAATTAACCAAGCTATCAAACCACATAAATAACAATAACTGTGACCTGTCTTTGGGTCGCTTCCATGTCTATTGCGTTATCAGCATGGCACTGTAAATGACTGAGCTACTGCACCAGGTAAAAACAATTGTTTTATAAATGTCGCCCATTGAGGGTCAACCTTGCGCCCCTTGCGTTATCAGTATGGGTTTTTAATCCACTGAGCCACTGGATCAAATACAAAAACTCAATAAAAACATGTGGTTTGTTTGAGAATCGAAACCATCACTCTTGTTTCATCAGCATAACTTCGAATTCAGCTGAGCTAAGAGATCACCAATGGAGGTGGGTGTATACTCACTACTCAATATAGAGACAGTAATCCTACAATGATTATGTCTGTCCATGTCTATGATCCATGTCTGTCCATGTCTATGATCCAAGTCTGTCCATGTCTATGATCTATGTTTGTACATGTCTATATGATCTATGTCTGTGCATGTCTATGATCCATGTCTGTCCATGTCTATGATCCATGTCTGTCCATGTCCATGATCCATGTCTATGATCCATGTCTATGATCCATGTCTGTCCATGTCCATGATCCATGTCTGTCCATGTCTATGATCCATGTCTGTCCATGTCTATATGATCTATGTCTGTGCTGTCTATGACCCATGTTTGTCCATGCCTATTATCTATGTTTCCACATGTCCATGATCCATGTCTGTCTATGTCTATGATCTATGTCTGTGCATGTCTATGATCCATGTCTGTCCATGTCCATGATCCATGTCTGTACCAATGTGACAAAAGGTGAAGACATATGAATATAAATACAATGGTTAGATAATCAGCACACAGCCAACGAAATATACATCACTATATCGTCTAATATCAGTAATAATATCGTCTAATATCACTGATAGTGAAAAGACGTTAAATCAAAGAATGAACGAATATACCATCAACCACTGAAGCCATTAAATCCATAGCAGTTCCACCTACCACATCCACATTATTACGAAGGCTCATGTACATGTACATTTCCACTGACGTTTAGTACAGCTCGTCTCACTGATTGATTGATTCGATTCAGTTTTTACGTCGACACCCACCTCAAGTGATATGGCCGACAGGGATAACCGTCCCAGCGAAGTGGGGGAAGGGAGCTTATCTAATCCTATACTGAAACCACCAGAACAACAATGATGTTAAGGTGGAACAGTGAGAAGGCCAGTTTTAATGTAGTGCACCCCGGGACTAGAACCCACAACCATTAGCATGTGAATCCGACGCTCAAACCAACTGACTACTAGGACCCAAGTCAACAGCCCTCTTGCTACTTGTGGTCATTTCAAGACTGTAGAGTCGACAGCGAGTGCCCCCTTCAGTGTCCACATCACACTACCATGTAACATAAGAGAATGGCAGTTTAATGTGCACAATCATAAATAATTCATCACGATCTTGAAAGCCCTGCGTCACCTATGATGCCTCTAACGACTCTGTACAACGTTGTAATGAAGAAATTCATACATATAAAAATACTGACACAAATGTTGCACCGTGCGCACTCGCACGCACAAACACACGCGCGCCGCGCGCGCGCGCACACACACTCGCACGTGCGCGCACAACACACACACACACCAACGCCACAACCTCCAGTACCACCACCTAGCGCCATTGCCACCATCATCACCACCGACCATGTTCTAACACAACATACAACCAAGACCACGTAACTCCGTATTTCCACAGTACAGTCACAGTTCTACTTTATCTTTTAAGTTTCCAGTATTTACGAGGAAACGGCTAGCTGAAACAAATATGTTCAACCCTTCGACTCCCGCACCCTGTCCACCAGCATCCTGCATAGCCAACCATGCTAGCAAAGCAAAAGCAACCCTTAGAATCCCTCACCCTATCCACCAGCTTCCTGGAGGAAGGTGGTGGACAGGGTGAGGGAATCAAAGGGTTAAGATTTTGCAGTTGGTGAATAGGATGCGGGAGTCAAAGTTTAACGAGGTGAGGTTTGAAAACAGGAAGAGAGAGGGCAGTGTGCAGCGTTAAGGGAATACTGTTCAGATGACTGCATCTTGGTAGCAAAATGATCTCTGGCATTAGGGTGGGGGTGTTCGGAAGGTGTGGGGTGTGTGGGCATGTGTGTGTGTGGGGGGGTGTGTGGATGTGTGAGGGTGTGTGGGGGTGTGGGGTGTGTGGGTGTCTGTGTGGATGTGTGAGACTGTGTTGGGGTGTGTGGGGGTGTGTGTGAGGGTGTGGGGTGTGTGAGGGTGTGGGTGTGGGGTTGTGAGGGTGGGTGTGTGTGTGTGTGTGTGTATGTGTGTGTGGATGTGTGTGGATGTGTGTGGATATGTGTGTGTGGATGTGTGTGTGAATGTAAGAAAGAGAGGAGTGTGAGTGAGTGTGTGTGTGTGTGTGTGTGTGAGGTGTGTTGGAGTGTGGGTGTGGTGGGCGTAGGGTGTGGGTGTGGGTGGTGGTGTGGTGGTTGGTGTGGGTGTGTGTGTGTGGTGTGTGTGGCGTGTGTGTGTGGTATGTTTGTGGTGGTGTGTTGTGTGTGTGTGTTTGTGTGTTTGTTTGTGTTTGTGTGTGTTTGTGTGTGTGTGTGTGCGTGTTTTACTGTGGGCACTGTGAGGGGCAGTTCAGAACTGAACTGCAGACAACAACAAACCTGACAGTCAGTCAGAAGAAACGATGAATATGGTGATAGAGAACAATGAAAGACACTAAAGGTCAGCGTGGTCATTTTTGTACTAAATGTGGTATTCTATGGGACCCACTGGAGTTACTTGAACAGTGGAGCAATAATTATGATTCTATTATGATTGTGTTTGTTTCGTTTTATTTGATTTGCTTTGGGTTTTTAGTGTGTTGTTTGTTTGTTTGTTTGTTTGTTTGTTTGTTGTTTGTTTGTTTGTTTGTTTGTTTTTGTTTGTTGTTTGTTTGTTTTGTTTGTTTGTTTTTTTAACGAATGAGTCTGTCAGCATTATTTCAAACTATTGAACCATCTCAGACATGATGGTAATATTCGTATTTTAGGCTTCAATTCAGTTCATTTAATCTGTCTCTGATTTCTTTTGCCTTTCTTTCATGACTGCATTTCGATAATCAGCTGCAAGACTTAAACACAAGACTTTGTCATATAAAATCTCAGGAAGATCCAGACTCCTAACCCTGTCTTCTCTACCTCGAGGATCACACCCCAAAAGTATGGACACTTGAATGCAAGCTGCAGACAACAAACTACGAGGCTGTCTTACGACTGAGCGAAGAAATTTTGCCATAGGTGTGTCCTCGTCACCATCCAGCATCTCCTGGACGATTCCTCATTGGCCAGAATGGCCAACTCGCTGTTGTTTACTGCTCCAGTCTCATACAGCGGGTTTGGCCTCTTCCACCAAGTCTTCCTTGACGGCAAGGGCAAACAGTGGCGCTAGTTCGTATTATATGAAGTGGAAAGGAACACAATAGCCGTCATAGATTCACAAGCCGTAATGCAGAGGTTTACAGGAGGATAACACACGGGAAGCGAAGTCCAAGGACCGGCACTTTTTCTTCTCTGTTTCACTGAGTACGTATGATAATCTCCTATAATGTCAGAACGTTGGCACTGACGACATGCGACCAGTCCTGAAGCGTCTAAGCTTATTAAGTAATGCACAGCGCGCGATCATGATTGACAAGTGTTCTATTCACTAACACTGTTTTATCCATACCTTTGGCCTGTGCCTTTGTGATAAGTCAAACACTGCACACATTTTATCTGGATAACAACTAAAAAACATCCTCTCAAAACAATTCGATTCCAGGGTCAGCAAAGTAGCCATTGAATCGTAGAACTCATCCCCCAGCGTGAGCGGGTCATCCACCGTCTCCACCACACTCAGCAACATTGTCAGCAGCCGCTGGTACGTTATCGTAGGGGTGTGCTGGTGTACAAAGTTCAGAGCATCCTGGTATCGCTTATTTGCCACCAGCGCCAACATACAATTCATGCGTTGGACTTGTTCCTGAACGTCTGCCATGTCTGCCAAAAGAAACCTGAAAAACACACGTAGCCTACGTACACTCACATGCACACACGCACCTACACTCTGGTGCACGTGCACACACTCATGCACGCACTCACGAACGCGCGCACGTCACACACACACACACACATACATGCACAGAGGCATACACATGCACACACACACACACACATGCACAGAGGCACACACCGCACACACACACACACACACACACACACACACACACACACACACACACACACACACAACACCCACACGAGACAAGGCACTTTTGAACGAAGAGTGAAGAAGGGAGCAAAGGACGTGTCAAGAGAGAAACAGAGGGAATGAGGGCGTAAGAGGAAAGGAAGCAGCGACTGTAGACAAGGTGAGGGTAAAAGACTGAAAGATCAAATCATTGTCATCATCATGTGCCCTGCTGCATGGAGTTGGCGATCATGGCCCTCCATACGCATCTATCCCTTGCTGCCGCAAGCACATCTTCCATCCTCTCTGTCCTCAGCCACCCTGCAAGTCCGTCCAATATTTTTTCCTTGGGTTTGCCTGGTGTTCTCTGTCCCTCCAGCTTTCCTGTCATGACCAGATGCTCTAATTCCATTTTCCTC
>CM060307.1:36859900-36902400 GCA_030674185.1 Monoplex corrugatus | reverse complement strand
TCTCATCATTCTAGGTGACATCAATGTCCACTATGACAACACTCCACCGTTATGACACAAGACATATCATCAACTCTCTGTCCAATCACAATATGACTCAACACATTTCTGAACCAACCCATCAAAAAGGTCACATTCTTGACTGGATCATTTCTCGTGATCACCACAATTCCGCTACTGACAACTGCTTAGTTCTTTCTACCCGTCTAACTTCAGCCCTTCCATCTGACCACTCTGCAATTCTCTGTTCTCTCAACATTTCTCCTCCTTCCCGTACCATGCGCACAGTGACTCGACGCAATCTCAAATCTATCGACCTCTCCACATTTTCATCTGATGCCTCCCGTCTCCTTTCTGAAAAGTCACATAACCTTGCCGATGAATTCTATACTACTCTCCACATCTTCTGGACACTCATGCTCCAGCCACAACCCGTCTTTTACCTGACCGCCCCCCTACCCCTGGCTCACTCATGAGATCGCCTGTGCAAAACGTGCCCGCCGCAGAGCAGAGCGCGCTGGCGCAAATCCAAACTCACTGTACACAGGCAACTTTTCCAAGCCTCTAAAACAAAAGTATCCACCCTCATTGCATCAGCAAAAACAAGCTATTTCCAAACCAAAATCCTGAATGCCTCTTCTTCAAAAGAACTCTTTACAACCATGAATCATCTCCTTGGCACACGAAAAGATTTACCTCTCCCAACAAAACATACAAATGGAGAACTCCCATCTGTATTCTCCAACTATTTCACCACCAAAATACAAACTCTTCGTGACAGGCTTGACAGGACACCCTGTCAACCATGCCCACCTGACTCTTCCTTCTCTGGCACACCTCTTACTACTTTTACCCCAGTCTCACAAGAAGAAATTCTCAACACAATCAGATCCATGTCGTTCAAAACCTGCGAACTGGATCCTCTTCCAGGATCTCTCTACGCCGACTGTCTCCCTACTCTCCTCCCATTCATCACTGACATCATCAACACTTCTCTTCAAACTGGAACTGTCCCAGATTCTTTCAAGTCTGCTATTGTTCACCCTCTCCTCAAGAAACACAATTTAGATCCAAATGAACTGAAAAATTACCGGCCTATCTCTAGTCTCTCTTTCTTGTCAAAACTCCTTGAAAAAGTCGTCCTCAACCAGCTGAACTCTCACCTGTCTGCCAACAATCTCCTCAATCCTTTCCAGTCAGCCTACCGCCAGTGCCATAGCACTGAAAATGCCCTACTACACATTCTCAACAATCTCCTCCTTGCAACTGATACTGGCAAAGTCTCTCTCCTCACACTCCTTGATCTGTCTGCAGCCTTTGATACCATTGATCATGGTATTCTCCTTTCTAGACTTCATCATACTTTTGGCATCTCTGACATTGCTCTGTCTTGGTTCACTTCATACCTATCCAACAGAAAACAAACCGTTCTCATCAATGGCACTTACTCTCAACCTGCATACCTGACCTGTGGTGTTCCACAAGGATCTGTCCTTGGCCCTGTTCTTTTCACTCTTTACACCTCCCCCCTGTCCACCATCATCAACTCCCATTCTATAAAACACCACTTCTATGCTGATGACACCCAACTTCAAGACAGTGACTCACCTGATAATATACAGAGCCTGTTGACTCGCACCACTGAGTGTTACTCGGACATTAAGAACTGGATGACACACAATAGACTTCAGCTTAATGACGACAAAACAGAAGCTATCCTCATTGGCACCCGTCAGAAACTTTCTCAGCTGCCTCCTCTTTCTCTCCCATTATGTAACACATCAGTCCCAATTTCTGATTCAGCTAAAAACCTTGGTGTCTGCATTGACTCTACCCTCTCCATGAACAACTTTGTTTCTCAAACTGCCAGATCCTGCTACTATCATCTCCATCGTATAAGGCTGATCAGGAAGTATCTCTCTGTCGAAACAACTGCAAAACTCGTTCTCTCCTTCATAATGTCTCGCATTGACTATTGCAATTCACTCCTGTCTGGTCTTCCTGCCTCCACCATTCACATCCTACAGCGCATTCAAAACAATGCTGCACGCCTTGTACTCAAAAAGAAAAAAGCTGACCACATATCTCCTCTCCTGGCACAACTTCACTGGCTCCCTGTATCAAAGCGCATACAGTACAAACTAGACACCATGTGCTACAAAAGCCTCAATAACGCAGCCCCCGATTACCTGTCAAGCCTACTTGAGATCTATGTTCCCTCACGTACCCTCCGGTCTGCCTCTGATCCTCTGACTTTTCGCTTTCCACGCACTAAGCTCAATACCTATGGTCCACGAGCCTTCTCTGTTTCTGGTCCACTCTCCTGGAACAAACTTCCTCTCTCAGTCCGTCAGCAACCTACTTTTGCCTTCTCCTTCACCTTTTCTCCTCCGCATAAAATCCTAACCTCACTCAACCCCCCCCCCCCCCCCCTCTGCAGCCTGTCTCCGCTCGGAGGGGAATCACATGGTTATAATATATAATTGTATATGCTATGCTCTCTATAATTTTCCATTGCTTTTATTCTTGCTTTTATTGCTTTTATTCTTTCTCCCATTTATAGCCATGCGTGTGTGTGTGTGTGTGTGTGTGTGTGTGTGTGTGTCGTGCGTGTGTGTGCGTGCGTGCGTGCGTGCGTGCGTGCGTGCGTGCGTGCTTGCGTGTGTGTCTGCTTCAGCGCTTAGATTTGATTTTTTTATCAAGATTTTGCGCTATATAAATATTGTAATTATTATAAAATATTGTAATTATTATTATGATGTTCATAAAGACCTGTGTTTATCAAATGATTTATACCTTTTTTCTTCCTCATATCTTCTTTGGATTGATAACACTTTTACCTATTTCTGATTTCATGTTATGATCTATTATTATTTTTGATGATTATGATTACAGTGTGTTAATTATGTATCCGAATATGTTTATACTGCATTAATATAAAGAGCTGGTCGACTGCCCTCGGCTTTTGTTTGTTTGTTTGTTTGTTTGTTTGTTGTTTATTTGTTTGTTTGTTATAATCCATCACTCGTAAAGTACATATAACGAGCATCCTTTTACATGGACCGTTTGGGTTAAAAGGAAGTACTAGTAGTACAAGTAGCAGCAGTATTAGTAGTAGAAGTAGAAGCAGTAGCAGCATTAGCAGCAGTAGTAATAGTGATAGTAGTAGTTGTAATAAAACAGCAACTTAGAAAACAAAAATGTTAGTAAGTGCTGGCTCGATATTCAAGCTTTACCTTTAAACACGACTTAGAAGCTTGTAATGACAGGAACAGATGTGTGGTAACTATGATGTTTTGGTGTTTCTTTCTACAGACTATTCTACTGCTCACACAGACTTAAGGCCAAAGTAAGTTGTTGTTGTTGTTTTTTTTGGGGGGGACATCTCTAAATCCAGCTTTTATACATTAACCCTTTGACTCCCGCACCCTGTTCACCAGCATCTTGCATTGTCAACCATGTTAGCAAAGCAAAAACTTAACCCTTTGATTCCCTCGCCCTATCCACCAGGTTCCTGCAGGAAGCTGGTGGATAGGGTGAGGGAATCAAAAGGTTAAGTTTTTGCGGTTGGTGGATGGGGTGCGGGGGTCAAAGGGTTAACAGCCGTAGGACTGGGGAATCTACATAAACTGTCAGGATCAAGCCATTGTGAACCCCCTCTTTACAAGAAACCCCGCACTGCTGCCTAGTCATTTCAGTAGAGTTCAATAGTGGCTGTTCTCATTCAGCTGCGTTTTAGAACATCATCTACGAAGACACTTCCTGATGACTGTGATCACATAAAGGCACAGGACCAGACCAGTCAACTTGGTGAAGTACTTAGCTCAACATACCACTGAATTTGTGAGTTTGAACTTCCATCAGTCCAAAAAAAAGATTGTCAGTTTTTTTCCGTGACCGGCTGCTACCCAGATTTCAGCATGCTCCAGATTTGTTCGGAAGATTGGGAACACACAGCTAGTAGAGTCTCATTCATTTTGTTGATGTGTCAATGAGGGTGTTGCTCAAATTTTCTTACCAACAGCACACGTGTTGTCATCCCTAAGCCCTGGTTGACGCCAGGATATATTGTGAATGTAAACATTAAGTACAGCCCTGTCATGCAATGTCAGTTTCAAAACAGAACTCTGTACAGTTATCATTATCATCCCCATTCTGATTATCACAGTACTGTAGAAAAAATTAGTCTCACATTTTGTGGTTCTTCGTTGCATACTCTCATGGTGAAGTCAGTTTAGATGCGTTTGGCGATGTATTAGAGAGCCGAAATAAGTAACATACGAAAGTGACATAGCAGTGATGCAGAAGATGAGGGCAACAAAAGATAAATGAATGCAAAGTCAATGAGCCCGCCTGATTACTGTTCTTCCTTCTTTCAAAATGGAGACAGCTGCCAGGTCAGAAAATGATAGTTGGATGGAGAAACCAAGATTGCCAGAATGTTTGAGACAGAGTGTTTAAATCAGTCTGACGTGTCAGAGAGTGCATCAAATCCCGTCATCACAGAAATCTGATGTAGCTCAGCTGTGGCATCTGTATCCCTAAGACTGCGTGGTAGAATTCAACGCCATGTCATGCAGCACACAACAGATAGTAGACTCTATTCCAGACCTCTGTCGCCTGTTCCCTTTTCCCAGCCTTGGCGTTTCTTACACACACACACACACACACACACACACACACACACACACAACACACACACACACACACACACACTCACTCACACACTCACCACACACACACACACACACACTCACACACACATACACACACACTCACACACACACACTCACACACACACACACACACACACACACACACACACACACACACACACACACACACATACACACACGCACACACACCCACAAACCACGCACGAATACACACACGCATATACACACCACACATACTTGCATACATACACATACATATAGACACGCCCGCGAACACATACATGCACTTACACTCACACGCACGCACGACCACGCACATGCATGCACTTACACTCACACGCACGCATGACCACCCACCATTTCTCTGATTGTTGTATCCCTGATCATGTCTCGTCTGCGTGATCGTGCGTGCGTGTATATTGAAAATGTTGTGGACTCAAGATTTCCTACCGTTTGTCGCCCATCTTAATGCTGTAACTAGTGTGGTGATGTTAGCTCTCAGTGTTTCAGATATCACATTCACCCTGTCCCTTTCTCTACTTCCATTCTACCCATCATTTCAAGGTCTTCTCAGCGCACATGGCTTTTCTTATGCTCAAGGAATCTGTCACGCAATTTCTGGTAGGCTTGGGTGGAGGCACACGAAACTCATCATCATCATGTGCCCTGCCGCGTGGCGTTGGCGATCACGGCCCTCCCTACAAATCTATCCCTTGTCGCTGCAAGCGCATCTCCCACCCTCTCTGTCCTCGGCCACCCTGTAAGTCCGTCCAATATTTTCTCCCTGGGTCTACCTGGTGTTCTCTTTCCCTCCAGCTTTCCTGTTGCATATGAAACTGAGTGCCTTAAATGCCTCTTGAGCCAACTCCGAACTCTTGATTAAGCGCTAAGATTTTTAAAAACTGACCTCTCTTGGTCACGTGCAAAACCATGATTCTCGTTGGAGCCAGATATGTCAACAGATTTGTCAAAAGTCATCACTAAACAACCAAGCAATTTTCACTGAAAGACCAACGACTTTCGCTCACTGAATAGAAATTATCCATACAAGAAAGGGGAGAGGAAAGGGAGAGAATGACATGGATAAGTAGAAGAAGGTGGAGACGGGGAAGAGAGACATGGAAACGAAGAAAAAAACAGGGGAGGTCTAAATCCTTATTTTTCAGCTTGGATATATGCAACCTGCGTTTCGATGTATGGTCTGTGGTTAAGATTAGTTTTCAAGCTACGCTCATACTAACACAGCTGTCTGTGAAAAAAGGACGAAAAGATGATGCATAGCGAGTCACGCTTTGTTTCTATTTACAGTTCGAGACCCGTTTAAACCTTTGACTTCCGCATCCTGTCCACCAGCACCCTGCATTTTCAACGATACTAGCAAAGCATAAACTTAACCCTTTGACTCCCTTACACTATCCACCAGCTTCTTGCAGGAAGCTGGTGGATAGGGTGAAGGAGTCAAACAGTTAAGTTTTTGCAGTAGGTAAACAGGGTGCGGGAGTAAGAGGGTTAAACTGAACACAACACAGCACGGTATGAACGGATGTCGCTTTCCAAATACGAACAATTAGAGCGCAACTCAATATACACAAGTTTGTTTGTTTGTTTGTTTGTTTGTTTGTTTGTTTGTTTGTTTGTTTGTTTGTTGTTGTTTGTTTTTGTTTGTTTTGTTTGTTTTTGTTTTGTTTTTGTTTGTTTTGTTTCGTTTTATATGGTGAGAGAAGTGTCGGTGGACTTGTGTTTAGTGTGACTGGTGCCTTATTCAGATAAGTTTCACCAGCAAAGTTTCTACGAGATGAACATCCTAGATATCATCTTGTCACAAAACAAAGGGACAGCACACACAACACACACACACACACACACACACACACACACACACACACACACACACACACACCACACACACACACACACTGCACACATACAAAACCAACTGGGTTGATACAAACAACATTGCCTTAATAAAGTAGATAAACCAGATAATGTCTCCATCGCCATCAACAACAACAAAATCAACAGTAACAACAATCCAACACTGATGACATCATCATTCTCGGTGAAGACACAACAATAACAAAGGCAAAGCACAAACTAGTTTCATATATTTATTATTCAATGCAAACAGAATGCAAAATGACTTTTAAGCTGTCTCAAAAATATTTTTGAGTGGTATACAAAATATCATTGTCTCAAAATTATTTTCCAAATGTACTGGCATACAAAATGTAGGCTGCACCAAATTTGTTATTCAAACCAGTAACAAAATGTAAATCGTCTAAAAATTATGTTCCCAAATTGCGCACAAACTTTAAGCTCTCTTAAATCAGTACTTCATTATCATTCATGTCTTCACAATCAGTACTTCATTATCTTGCATGTATTCACAATCAGTACTTCAGTATCATGCATGTACTCACAGACACCATCATCATAAAACCATTCATTATCAAAATGACAGCAAGAAAATCAGAGCTGTTATTGGAAACTGCGTTCATGCGTTTGCACAAAGTAAAACAATTTTAGCCCAGTAAAAACGTTGGAAACAGTGTTAAGAATAAGAAAATTCATTCCAGACCCTAGCTGGACAGATCAGAATGAGAGAGGGGAAATGTTAAAAGGTGAAGGTGGGTTTGGAGTTTGTTCAAGAGATATTCATCACACTCGAACAATTCCATACACACTCCAGCTAAATCTGACCGCAATTATTTAACAGACGCCTTCAGCCTGTAACAAATTCTACGTGCTGGCAAGGCTTCGAAATTGGGTGGGTGGGAGTGGGTGCACAAGATATACTTAGCTGATATCACAAGAATTATGAGAGCATTAAGATGGGCAGCGAATAAGCCAGTTTATATTTTTGCAGGCTGAGACTGAACTCGAGACATAAATTCTTGATTCCCAAGCTGTTTTAAAAGATTCCACTGGCCAATATCAAAATAAATATGTGACCCACTTGAGCATTCAAACCCATGATCCATAGCGTTGTAACCAATTGACTGAACAGCCATTTTATAAAAAGCAAAACAATTTTCCTTTAAAAATAACAAAATGGACAAGATTTTAAAAATGTATGGCTCGTCTAAGGGTCAAACCTACGACCCTTGCGTTATCACCATGATGCTCTAATTAACCAAGCTATCAAACCACATAAATAACAATAACTGTGACCTGTCTTTGGGTCGCTTCCATGTCTATTGCATTATCAGCATGGCACTGTAAGTGACTGAGCTACTGCACCAGGTAAAAACAATTGTTTTATACATGTCGCCCATTGAGGGTCAACCTTGCGCCCCTTGCGTTATCAGTATGGGTTTTTAATCCACTGAGCCATTGGATCAAATACAAAAAATCAATAAAAACATGTGGTTTGCTTCAGAATCGAAACCATCACTCTTGTTTCATCAGCATAACTTCGAATTCAGCTGAGCTAAGAGATCACCAATGGAGGTGGGTGTATACTCACTACTCAATATAGAGACAGTAATCCTACAATGATCATGTCTATCCATGTCTATGATCCATGTCTGTCCATGTCTATGATCCATGTCTATAATCCATTTCTGTCCATGGCTATGATCCATGTCTGTCCATGTCTATGATCCATGTCTGTCCATGTCTATGATCCATGTCTGTCCATGTCTATGATCCCTGTCTATGATCCATGTCTGTCCATGTCTATGATCCAAGTCAATCCATGTCTATGATCCATATCTGTCCATGTCTATGATCCATGTCTGTCCATATCTATGATCCATGTCTATAATCCATGTCTGTCCATGTCTATGATCCATGTCTGTCCATGTCTATGATCCATGTCTGTCCATGTCTATGATCCATTTCTGTCCATGTCTATGATCCATGTCTGTCCATCTCTATGATTCATGTCTATGATCCATGTCTGTCCATGTCTATGATCCAAGTCAATCCATGTCTATGATCCATATCTGTCATGTCATGATCCATGTCTGTCCATATCTATGATCCATGTCTATGATCCATGTCTGTCCATGTCTATGATCCATGTCTGTCCATGTCTATGATCCATGTCTGTCCATGTCTATGATCCATGTCTGTCCATGTCTATGATCCATGTCTGTCCATGTATATGATCCATGTCTGTCCATGTCTATGATCCATGTCAGTCCATGTCCATGATCCATGTCTGTCTATGTCTATGATCCATGTCAGTCCATGTCCATGATCCATGTCTGTCTATGTCTATGATCCATGTCTGTCCATGTCTATGATCCATGTCAGTCCATGTCCATGATCCATGTCTGTCTATGTCTATGAGTCATGTCTGTCTATGTCTATGATCCATGTCTGTCCATGTCTATGATCCATGTCAGTCCATGTCCATGATCCATGTCTGTCCATGTCTATGATCCATGTCAGTCCATGTCCATGATCCATGTCTGTCCATGTCTATGATCCATGTCTGTCTATGTCCATGATCCATGTCTGTCTATGTCTATGATCGATGTCTGTCCATGTCTATGATCCTTGTCTGTCCATGTCTTGATCCATGTCTGTCCATGTCTATGATCCATGTCTGTCCATGTCTATGATTCATGTCTGTCTATGTCTATGATCCATGTCTGTCCATGTCTACGATCCATGTCTGTACCAATGTGACAAAAGGTGAAGTCATATGAATACAAATACAACGGTTAAATAATCAGCACACAGCCAACGAAATATACATCACTATATCGTCTAATATCAGTAATAATATCGTCTAATATCACTGATAGTGAAAAGACGTTAAATCAAAGAACGAACGAATATACCATCAACGACTGAAGCCATCAAATCCATAGCAGTTCCACTTACCACATCCACATTATTACGAAGGGTCATGTACATTTCTACTGACGTTTAGTACAGCTCGTCTCACTGATTGATTCGGTTCAATTTTTACTGATTGATTGATTCGTTGTTTTTACGTCGACACCCACCTCAAGTGATATGGCCGACGGGGATAACCATCCCAGCGAAGTGGGGGAAGGGGCTTATCTAATTCTATATTGACACCACCTGAACAACAATGATGTTAAGATGGAACAGTGAGAAGGCCGGTTTTAATGAAGTGCACCCCGGGACTAGAACCCACAACCATTAGCATGTGAATCCGACGCTCAAACCAAACTGAGCTACTAGGACCCAAGTCAACAGCCCTCTTTCTACTTGTGGTCATTTCAAGACTGAAGAGTCGACAGCGAGTGCCCCCTTCAGTGTCCACATCACACTACCATGTAACATAAGAGAATGGCAGTTTAATCATAAATATAATTCATCACGATCTTGAAAGCCTTGCGTTACCTATGATGCCTCTAACGACTCTGTTCAATGTTGTTATGAAGAAATTTATACATATAAAAATATTGGCACAAATGTTGCACCGTAAGCGCTCGCACGCACACACACGCGCGCGCACACACACACACACACACACACACACACACACACACACACACACACACACACACACACACACACACACACACCACACCAACGCCACAACCTCCAGTACCACCACCAAGCGTCATTGTCACCATCATCACCACCGACCATGTTCTAACACAACATACAACCAAGACCATGTAACTCCTTATTTCCACAGTACAGTCACAGTTCTACTTTATCTTTTTTAAAGTTTCCAGTATTTACGAGGAAAGGGCTAGCTGAAACAGATATGTTTAACCCTTCGACTCCCGCACCCTGTCCACCAGCATCCTGCATCGCCAACCATGCTAGCAAAGCAAAAACAACCCTTAGATTCCCTCACAGGGTGAGGGAATCAAAGGGTTAAGATTTTGCAGTTGGTGAATAGGATGCGGGAGTCAAAGTTAAACGAGGTTTTGAACACAGGAAGAGAGAGGGCAGTGTGGAGCGTTGAGGGAATACTGTTCACATGATTGCATCTTGGTAGCAAAATGATCTCTGGCCTTAGGGTGGGGGTGTGTCGGTAGGTGTGGGGTGTGTGGGTATGTGTGGGGTGGGGTGGGGGGGTGTGGATGTGTGAGTGTGTGGGGGGTGTGGGTGGGTGAGTGAGGGCGTGGGTGTGTGTGTGGGGTTGTGAGGGTGTGTGAGTGCGTGGGTGTGTGTGTGGGGTTGTGAGGGGGTGTGGGGTGTGGTGTGTGTGGTGTGTGTGTGTGTGTGTGGTGTGTGTGTGTGTGTGTGTGTGTGTGTGATGTGTGTGTGTGGATGTGTGTGTGGTGTGTGATGTGTGGATGTTGTGTGTGGATGTGTGTGTGGATGTGTGTGGATGTGTGTGAGTGTGAGTGTGAGTGAGTGGAGAGAGAGATGTGTGTGTGGTGTGTGTGTGATGTGTGTAGTGTGTGTGTGTGAGTTGAGGGTGGGTGTGTGGGCGTGGGATGGGTGTGGTGGTGGGTGGTGGTTGGTGGGATGGGGTGTGGGTGTGTGTGCGTGTGTGTGTGGGTGTGTGTGTGTGATGTGTGTGTGTGTTTGTGTGTGTGTGTTTTGTGTGAGTGTGTGTGTGTGTGTGTTTGTGTGTGTGTGTGTGTGTGTTGTGTGTGTGTGGTGTGTGTGTGTTGTGTGTGGCATGTGTGTGCGTGTTTTAAATGGTGCACTGTGAGGAGCAGTTCAGAACTGAACTGCAGACATGACAAACCTGACAGTCAGTCAGAAGAAACGATAAATATGGTGTTAGAGAACAATGAAAGACACTAAAGGTCAGCGTGGTAGTTTTTGTACTAAATGTGGAATCTATGGAACCCATGAAATTACTTGAACAGTGGAGCAATAATTATGATTGTTTTTTTCGTTTAATGTGGATTTCTTTGGGTTTTTCATCTTTGTTTTGCTTGTTTATTTGTTTGTTTGTTTTTTCTTTGTTTGTTTTGTTTGTTTGTTTTTGTTTTTTGTTTGTTTGTTTGTTTTGTTTGTTTTTAACGAATGAGTCTGTCAGCAGTATTTCAAACTATTGAACCATCTCAGACATGATGGTAATATTCGTATTTTAGGCTTCAATTCAGTTCATTTAATCTGTCTCTGATTTCTTTTGCCTTTCTTTCCATGACTGCATTTCGATAATCAGCTGCAAGATTTAAACACAAGACTTTGTCATATAAAATCTCAGGAAGATCCAGACCCCTAACCCTGTCTTCTCTACCTCGAGGATCACACCCCAAAAGTATGGACACTTCAATGCAAGCTGCAGACAACAACCTACGAGGCTGTCTTACGACTGAGCGAAGAAATTTTGCCATAGGTGTGTCCTCGTCACCATCCAGCATCTCCTGGATGTTTTCCTCATTGGCCAGAATGGCCAACTCGCTGTTGTTTACTGCTCCAGTCTCATACAGCAGTTTGGCCTCTTCCACCAAGTCTTCCTTGACGGCAATGGCAAACAGTGGCGCGAGGTTCGTATCATATGGAAGTTGGAAAGGAACACAATCAGCCGTCATAGATTCACAGCCGTAATGCAGAGGTTTACGGGAGGATAACACACGGGAAGCGAAGTCCAAGGACCGGCACTTTTTCTTCTCTGTTTCACTGTGGTACGTATGATAATCTCCTATAATGTGAAAACGGAGGCACTGACGACATGTGACCAGTTCTGAAGCGTCTGAGGTTAAGTAATCGTGCAGCACGCGATCATGATTGACATGTGTTCTATTCACTAACATTGTTTTATCCATACCTTTGGCCTGTGCCTTTGTAATAAGCTCAAACACTGCGCACATTTTATTTGGATAACAATTAAAAAACAACCTCTCAAAACAATTCGATTGCAGGGTCAGCAAAGTAGCCAGCGAATCGTAAAACTCATCCCCCAGCGTGAGCGGATAATCCACCGTCTCCAGCACACTCAGCAACACTGACAGCAGCCACCGGTACGTTATCAAAGGGGTTTGCTGGTGTACAAAATTCAAAGCATCCTGGTATCGCTTATTTGCCACCAGCGCCAACACAATATGCATGCGTTTGTCATGTTCCTGACCGTCTGCCATGTCAGCAAAAGAAACCTGAAAACACCCACGTAGCCTACGTACACACTCATGCACACACGCACCTACACTCTCGAGCACGTGCACACACCCATGCACGCACTCACGAACGCGCGCACGTCACACACATACACACACACACACAACCCACATGAGACAAGGCACTTTTGAATGAAGAGCGAAGAAGGGAGCAAAGGACGTGTCAAGAGAGAAACAGAGGGAATGAGGGCATAAGAGGAAAGGAAGCAGTGACTGTAGACAAGGTGAGGGTAAAAGACTGAAAGATCAAATCATCATCATCATCATGTGCCCTGCCGCTTGGCATTGGCTATCATGGCCCTCCATACGCATCTATCCCTTGCTTCCACAAGCACATCTTCCAACCTCTCTGTCCTCAGCCACCCCGCAAGTCCCGTCCAATATTTTTTCCTTGGATTTGCCTGGTGTTCTCTTTCCCTCCAGTTTTCCCATTGTGACCAGATGCTCTAATTCCCTTTTCCTCATAAAATGGCCTATAAATCTTGATTGTCTTTTCCCAATCTTCCTTGTCGATGATCTTCTTGTGTCTGCCTCCATCAAGACTGCCTCGTGTGTTTTCTTTGCTGTCCATGGAACTCCCAACATTCTTCTTAGAAACCACATCTCGGCTGCCTCAATTTTGTTCTGGCTTTGCTTGTTGACCAGTGTTGATCAATGTACTTGACACAATTATTTATGTGTGTATTCGTGAAGTCATTTATCTTATTTATGTGTTTGTCTAGCGGACTTAGTCTATCCACTTATCAGTTTATCAATGCACTGTTTCCCCTTATCTCTCCAACAGACGAAATCTTGCATGTCCTATACTCACCAGCACATGCAGTACAAATCATCCTGTCTGTAACCTCTGCACAACACATTTACCTAAACATCAGCCTGAAGAATACAGCGGTAATGACAATGAACATCCCAACTCTTCATTATTGCAAGTAAATGGAGCAGACTTGCCCGCAAGTGAAGAGTTTGCCTATATTACACAGCATCATCAGACAAGATGGAGGAAGCAGGCAGCGATACCATGGGCTAACTCAGCAAGTCAAGAATACCTTCAGAATGCTGAAAGTGGGAGGCCCCCCACATCTTCCAATTTAGCATCACCACTACAACACTTTTCCCTGCAATATAGTTTTAAGCTTCCTCCAGTGAAAGAAAAAGAGAAAGCTAGACATAGAACCCCTAAGCTAGTTAGTAATAATTCAAGACTTTGCCACCAAGTGGAGTTTATGCACAAGCACATGGCATATGTTATAATCATTTTGGATCATATTCCATTAAATGTACATGATGTTAGCGATGTTGATGTACATGGAATTTTTTTTCCGATCACAAAAATGTTGTCCCGAAACTGTACCGAAGCTGTCCTCTCCATCGTACTTTATAGTTCACAGGATGAGAGAGGGACCTTATCAAAGCTTTGACCCTTTCTTACAAGGATCTCGCCATTATCTCCAACTGGCGATAATACCAGCCCAATGCGATCGACAGCATCAGACACCATCATTTCTTTATCACGAGATTACTCACATTCATACTACAAAGTGACACCCCCACCCCTACCTTACCTACTCATTAGCCTGCACAAAAAAACGAAACAAAAAAAAGTAAAAGCTATGTGTGGAGCTGTCAGCAGGCTACCACGTTCGCTTTTCATCCATTACTATGGACTAGCTGACCCCAGGTTGCAGTAGGCAACTCAGGCCCGCAAACCATCCCTATCCACACACAATGAGACAAAGTATGGGGAAGTTTACTGGAGGAGTCTGTTGACCCGTGAAACAAATTGTCAGGGGTCTTGGAATCGACGAACAAACAGATCCTTAAATAGATACATCAACATTATGCAACAAAAAAAGAAAAGAATAATAGAGAGACAAAGAAATGACATTCCGTATAGTTAAATCAAGACACTCACCTACTGGACGTCTTTTCTCACAGGGGACTGGACCTTGACTGCCTAACGAACACACTGAGCTGGGTTCACAGCAATGAGTCAAAATGTGCTTTTTTTTTTCTTTTTTTTTTTTTTTTTTTTGAGGGGGGAGGGGGAGGATAATTTCCTTAACTGAGTAAAGATGACAACTTGTCAGTAATGCTTCCCCATGAAATAGGGTATTTGGGGGGTCAAGAATGTATCAGGGATAAACGGTAATGGTTTTTTCCATCTCCCTGATCTCTGAGATCAGGGAGGTTGTAGCAACCTCAGCTTTTCATGGGATCGGTATCATGAAGATAGTGCCAGTCTCCTCTTCCTCACTGCTTCACCTTCCCCAGTCCTCATAAAGGGTCAGGTATCCATTAAAGGCTCGGTGTACATGGTTTCCTCCAGTGAGGGTTGAACTTTTGCAAGTCCATTTGGAAACACGTATGGTCTAACTTTAAACCAACCAGGCCTCTTTCCATATTGAATCCACATACACCGATCATGTTGTTACATACATATAATACTTGCTTACTGATCATTATGCCCTTGGGTATATGGCACCAATGAAGATCCCACTCCTGTCAAATTCTGTGCCAGCCTCTGTGTGGCACTGGTGGTGTGTTTCATGACCTTGGGTTCTTCTACTGTTCATCACCATGTGTTTTGTGGTCTTCCTCTCTTGCGTCTTCCTTTCATTGTCCAACGAACGGCAGTCTGGGTGATTTATCCTGTTCTCTGTGGGTGGTGTTTGCCCAACATGTCTTTATGGATGACACTGGACAAAGGCCAGTTGGCCGAAAATTTGCGCCTGTATTGTCTTCTTGTATTAAATACGCTTTCTGATTCTTTTTTAGTGTTTTTTTTTTCCTGGTTCCTGTTTGCTTGAACACGGGCATTCACACTTGTTTTTGGAGATCTGTATGGTGTCTATAACCAGCTGAATGTATGCACTAGACGATTAGTTGTTGATTGGAAATGTGGTTGATCCAAAAGATTTGTATGATACTTCAGAGATCATTTGTGTAGACGGTTGATACTTAGTAAGGTCGCTCTTTGTCGTCTTCCAGGAAAGGATTCTAAGCTGTAAAATAAAGTGGTGAAGACACCGTTTTTGTATAGTCTCAGTTTGTTTTTGATACTGTTCTGGGGAGGAGATGCAGCTGCTTCATATTTTGTTCAGCATTTTGAAGGTGTTTCTGGCCTTACGCAGATGTCTCTAGCTTTAGATATATGGATATAGTGTGTGTAATAATGATTATATATTATATATACATATATATATACATATATATTGTATAATATAATATATATGTTGTGTGTGTGTGTGTGTCTGTGTGCTGTGTCTGTGTGTGTGTCTGTGTGTGTCTGTGTCTCTGTGTCTCTGTCGTGTATCTGGTGTGTGTGTGTGTGTGTGTTGTGTGTGTGTGTGGGTTGTGAGTGTGTGTGTGTATGTGTGTGTGTGGTGTGTGTGTGTGTGTGTGTGTGTGTGTGTGTGTGTGCGTATTTTTATAGCTATATTTGCTTAAAGCCCAGCCGACTGCGTAGAGCCATATCAGGGCTATAACCGTCTCAAAACACACAGCATTTCGACAGGAAAAGAAAATTAAGTATGCATACCAATGCATTTGCACACATAATCCAAGAAAATGCCTTTGTCGTTGATCCCTCCGTCCAATTTATCGCACAGGAGGTTTAAAAACATACCTGAATACAAATTTAAAACATAACTAAGGACACTAAAACATATATAAAAACAGGTCTGAATTGCCTGAAATTGCTTCCGTATATCTCATTTCCCAAGAGCCAAAAATGCATTTAATACTGTACGCAATTGTCAATCCTAAGAGAAAGTACGTAAGAAACACATACGGTAAATGGGCCAGCAAGGCACAAAAATATGATAGGAAGAAATGACAGAAAGCAAACAACGAGGCAGAACAAAGTAAGTGACAGAAAGGGGGAAATTTCTAGCATAGAATTTCCAGAAGGTGGGGATACTGTTTTTACTGAAAGAGCCCCAGCATCCCCACGAGGGTGGCGCATATGTGTGTGTGTGTGTGTGTGTGTGTGTGTGTGTGTGTGTGTGTGTGTGTGTGTGGTGTGTGTGTGTGGGTGTGTGTGTCGTGTGCTGTGGTGTATGCGCACGCGTTGTGTGTATATGTTTGCGTGTATGTGCAAAGATATGCGCCTATAGGCGTATATGTATGTGCATGTGAATCTCTCTCTCTCTCTCTCTCTCTCTCTCTCTCTCTCTCTCTCTCTCTCTCTCTCTCTCTCTCTCTCTCGGACCCTCCCTCTCTCTCTGCTTCTCCGTCTTTCACCCTCTCTCTGGCTTACTCCCTCATCCTATCTCTTTTACGTATTTGTATTCGTGTACACAATTTATAAAAAAAATTACTACATGTTAGCATGTCTGTATCTGTTGCACATACACACGTCCATCTATGCATGACAGCTGACATTGTGATTAAGTAGAACATTTCCTTTGAACCGAACGTGAGAGGGTGATACAGGAATTTTTGCCACGTGAAAGTGAGAGAGAGAGAGACAGAGACAGAGACACACAGAGATATAGAGCGGGAAAGAGAGAGAGAGGGGGGGGGAGCACATTTACAGGTCACCTATTCCACACCTTTCAACACGTTTTTCAGAGCTTATTGTTATTGTTGTTTTAATTCAAAGCCCAGCCTGCAGCTTACAGCCATATCAGGGCTATAACCATTTCAAGATATACACAACATTTCAACAGGACAATGCATTCGCTCACATAATCTAAGGAGATGCCCCTGGCGTTGACCACTCCAATTTATCACACAGGGGATTTAAAAAACATATCTGAATACTGATATAAACATAATTGATGAACACAGGAGGTTTAAAACACATACCTGAATACAAATTTAAACACGTAAACATATATAAAACCAGGTCTAAATTACCTAAAATTGCTTTCGCATATCTCATTTCCCTAGAGCCAAAAATGCACATAATGCATGTACCCAATTATCAATCCTAAGAGAAAGTACGTAAAACCTTATCAAACACATACAAGCGAATGGACCAGCAAGGCTGAAAATGATAAGAAGAAATGACAACGCAAAGGAGGTAGAAAGAAACAAAGAGAGTGACAGAAAAGAGGAAATTTCTAGCACAGAATTTCCAGAAGGTGGGGATCCTATTTATACTCAAAGAGTCCCCGGCATTCCCATTAGGGGGATGGGGGTACACAGACAGTACGCAGACAACATCGACTGGTTTGATACAAACTAACATTGTCTTCAAGAAAAAAAAAACAATCACTGTTCTTTATATGTCTCTAGCAACAACGACAACAACAAGAAAAAGTAACAGTAACAACAAATTACCACTGATGACAACAACACTCTCAACAAAATAAACAATAACCACCGCATTGACAAATAGTTTGGCAAATTTATTATTCAAAAGATCATGCAGAGAAAATAACTTTACGTTGTCTCAAAAAATGGTATACAAAATGCAAGTTCTCTGAAATTCATTGCACAAGATGATACACAAAAGGTAGGGTGTCTCAAAATCGTTTCCAAAATGTAACGGCACACAGAATGTAAGCTGCACCGAATTTGTCATTCAAAATGGTGTGCATAATGTGGAGTCTCCCTAAGTTATATTTTCAAAATAGTAAAAAACTTCTCTTAAATATATCAATTTCACTTTATTGTCATGCATGCACTTATACAGATAAATGGGTAGCAGTGCAGTCCCTAAACGTGCTCTCTGCAGTGGGAACAGTACGAATTACTCTTGTGTTAAAGAATGAATTAAAACGTTAGCACTAAACACAAGTAAAATGTTAAATAATCACCACACTATCAGTGAAATATGACATCGACCATTAAAGTCATCAGACCATTAGAAGGTCCATTTATCACATCCATGTTACTACAAAGGCTCATTTACATTTCCATTGACATTCAGTACAGCCCGTCTTACCAATTGAAGTCATTTCGGGACTGTAAAATCGACACTTTTAAGCAGACACCAAGCAGTTAAAAACAAGAAAATCCGCAAGAATGGACAATGTTCCAGGAGAGTTGTTAAAACATGCTAGAAAAGAGAGGTCTAAAAGCAATGCACCATCTTTGTTGTAAAATCTGGAATACTCATCATTGCCAACAGATTGGAAACTTCAAGAATTTGTTATGCTTTATTTATAAGAGTGGCGATGTCAAAGATTGCAACAACTACACTCCCACCACACACACACACACACACACACACACACACACCACACACACACACACACACACACAACACACCACACACACACACACACACACACACCAATGCCACAACCTCCAGTACCACCACCAAGCCATTGTCACCATCATCACCACCGACCATGTTCTAACACAACATACAACCAAGACCACGTAACTCCATATTTCCACAGTACAGTCACAGTTCTACTTTATCTTTTAAGTTTTCAGTATTAACGAGGAAAGGGCTAGCTGAAAGAAATATGTTCAACCCTTCGACTCCCGCACCTTGTCCACCAGCATCCTGCATCGCCAACCATGCTAGCAAAGTAAAAACAACCCTTAGATTCCCTCACCCTATCCACCAGCTTCCTGGAGGAAGGTGGTGGACAGGGTGAGGGAATCAAAGGTTAAGATTTTGCAGTTGGTGAATAGGATGCGGGAGTCAAAGTTAAACGAGGTTTTGAAAACAGGAGGAGAGAGGGCAGTGTGGAGCGTTAAGGGAATACTGTTCACATGACTGCATCTTGGTAGCAAAATGATCTCTGGCCTTAGGGTGGGGGTGTGTCGGGAGGTGTGGGGTGTGTGGGCATGTGTGTGGGGGGGGTGTGTGTGGATGTGTGAGGGTGTGTGGGGTGTGGGGTGTGTGGGGGTGGGGTGTGTGGGGGTATGGGGTGTGTGGGTGTATGTGTGGATGTGAGAGTGTGTTGGGGTGTGTAGGTGTGTGGGTGTGTGAGGGTGAGTGAGGGTGTGTGCGTGTGGGGGGGGGGGTTGTGAGGTTGTGGTGTGTGTGTGTGTGTGTATGTGTGTGTGTGTGTGTGTGTGTGGATGTGTGTGGATGTGTGTGTGGATGTGTGTGTGAGTGTAAGAGAGAGAGAGAGAGAGAATATGTGTGTGTGTGTGTGTGTGTGTAGGTTTGTTGGAGAGTGGGTGTGGGTGGGCGTGGGCGTGGGTGTGGGTGGTGGGTTTGGGTTGGGTGTGTGTGCGTGCGTGTGTGTGTGTGTTTGTGTGTATGCGTATGTTTGTGTGTGTATGTTTGTGTGTGTGTATGTGTATGTTTGTGTGTGTATGTTTGTGTGTGTGTGTGTGTGTGTGTGTGTGTGTGTGTGTGTGTGTGTGTGTGTGTGTGTGTGTGTGTGTGTGTGTGTGTGTGCGTGGTGTGTACGGTGTTTTACTGTGGGCACTGTGAGGAGCAGTTCAGAACTGAACTGCAGACAACGACAAACCTGACAGTCAGTCAGAAGAAACGATAAATATGGTGTTAGAGAACAATGAAAGACACTAAAGGTCAGCGTGGTCATTTTTGTACTAAATGTGGAATTCAATGGGACCCACTGGAGTTACTTGAACAGTGGAGCAATAATTATGATTCTATTATGATTCTGTTTTGTTTCGTTTTACTTTTGATTTGCTTTGGTTTTTAGTGTTTGTTTGTTTGTTTGTTTGTTTTGTTTGTTTGTTTGTTTGTTTGTTTGTTTGTTTTGGTTTTGTTTGTTTGTTTTGTTTGTTTTGTTTGTTTTTAACGAATGAGTCTGTCAGCATTATTTCAAACTATTGAACCATCTCAGATATGATGGTAATATTCGTATTTTAGGCTTCAATTCAGTTCATTTAATCTGTCTCTGATTTCTTTTGCCTTTCTTTTCATGACTGCATTTCGATAATCAGCTGCAAGACTTAAACACAAGACTTTGTCATATAAAATCTCAGGAAGATCCAGACTCCTAACCCTGTCTTCTCTACCTCGAGGATCACACCCCAAAAGTATGGACACTTGAATGCAAGCTGCAGACAACAAACTACGAGGCTGTCTTACGACTGAGCGAAGAAATTTTGCCATAGGTGTGTCCTCGCCACCATCCAGCATCTCCTGGACGATTTCCTCATTGGCCAGAATGGCCAACTCGCTGTTGTTTACTGCTCCAGTCTCATACAGCAGGTTGGCCTCTTCCACCAAGTCTTCCTTGATGGCAAGGGCAAACAGTGGCGCTAGGTTCGTATTATACGGAAGTGGAAAGGAACACAATTAGCCGTCATAGATTCACAGCCGTAATGCAGAGGTTTACAGGAGGATAACACACGGGAAGCGAAGTCCAAGGACCAGCACTTTTTTCTTCTCTGTTTCACTGAAGTATGTATGATAATCTCCTATAATGTCAGAACGTTGGCACTGACGACATGTGACCAGTCCTGAATCGTCTAAGCTTATTAAGTAATAGCACAGCGCGCGATCATGATTGACAAGTGTTCTATTCACTAACACTGTTTTATCCATACCTTTGGCCTGTGCCTTTGTGATAAGCTCAAACACTGCACACATTTTATCTGGATAACAACTAAAAAACATCCTCTCAAAACAATTCGATTCCAGGGTCAGCAAAGTAGCCATTGAATCGTAGAACTCATCCCCCAGCGTGAGCGGGTCATCCACCGTCTCCACCACACTCAGCAACATTGTCAGCAGCCGCTGGTACGTTATCGTAGGGGTGTGCTGGTGTACAAAGTTCAGAGCATCCTGGTATCGCTTATTTGCCACCAGCGCCAACATACAATTCATGCGTTGGACTTGTTCCTGAACGTCTGCCATGTCAGCAAAAGAAACCTGAAAACACGTAGCCTACGTACACTCACATGCACACACGCACCTACACTCTGTGCACGTGCACACACTCATGCACGCACTCACGAACGCGCGCACGTCACACACACACACACACATACATGCACAGAGGCATACACATGCACACACACACAACACATGCACAGAGCCACACACACCACACACACACACCACACACACACACACACAACACACACACACACACACCACACACACACACACACCCACACGAGACAAGGCACTTTTGAACGAAGAGTGAAGAAGGGAGCAAAGGACGTGTCAAGAGAGAAACAGAGGGAATGAGGGCGTAAGAGGAAAGGAAGCAGCGACTGTAGACAAGGTGAGGGTAAAAGACTGAAAGATCAAATCATTGTCATCATCATGTGCCCTGCTGCATGGAGTTGGCGATCATGGCCCTCCATACGCATCTATCCCTTGCTGCCGCAAGCACATCTTCCATCCTCTCTGTCCTCAGCCACCCTGCAAGTCCGTCCAATATTTTTTCCTTGGGTTTGCCTGGTGTTCTCTTCCCTCCAGCTTTCCTGTCATGACCAAAATGCTCTAATCCATTTTCCTCTTAAAATGGCCTATAAATGGTAATTGTCTTTTCTCTATCTTCTTTGTCAATGATCTTCTTGTGTCTGCCTCCATCAAGACTGTCTCGTTTGTTTTCTTTGCTGTCCATGGAACTCCCAACATTCTTCTTAGAAACCACATCTCAGCTGCCTCAATTCCTGTTCTGGATTTGCTTGTTGATCAGTGTTGATCAGTGTACTTGACACAATTATTTATGTGTGTATTCGTGGAGTCATTTATCTTATTCATGTGTTTGTCTAGCGTGACTAGTCTATCCATTTATCAGTTTATCAATGCACTGTTTCCCCTTATCTCTCCAACAGACGAAGATCTTGCATGTCCTATACTCACCAGCACATGCAGTACAAATCATCCTGTCTGTAACCTCTGCACAACACATTTACCTAAACATCAGCCTGAAGAATACAGCGGTAATGACAATGAACATCCCAACTCTTCATTATTGCAAGTAAATGGAGCAGACTTGCTCGCAAGTGAAGAGTTTGCCTATCTTACACAGCATCGTCAGACAAGATGGAGGAAGCAGGCAGCGATACCATGGGCTAACTCAGCAAGTCAAGAATACCTCAGAATGCTAGAAGTGGGAGGCCCCCCACATCTTCCAATTTAGCATCACCACCACAACACTTTTCCCTGCAACAGTTTTAAGTTTCCTCCAGTGACAGAATGAGAGAAAGCTAGACATAGAACCCCTAAGCGAGTTAGTAATAATTCAAGACCTTGCCACCAAGTAGAGTTTATGCACAAGCACATGGCATATGTTATAATCATTTTGGATCATATTCCATTAGATCTACATGATGTTAGCGATGTTGATGTACATGGAAATTTTTTCCCGATCGCAAAAATGTTGTCCTAAAAAAACCGAAACTGTACCGAAGCTGTCCTTTCCATCGTACTTTATAGTTCACAATGCTACAGGATGAGAGAGGGGACCTTATCAAAGCTTTGACCCTTTCTTACAAGGATCTCGCCATTATCTCCAACCGACGATAATACCAGCCCAATGCGATCAACAGCATCAGACACCATCATCTAGACGATGGGGATGAAATAGGCACATCACCCACAGAGACCATAAAAAAATCAACCAGACCGCCTTTCATTGGACACCTGAGGAAAGATGAAGGAGAGAAGACGTAACCAAAGACATGAATTGGGACGAACACATAAACAACCTGTGTTTCAAAGGAAATAGAACACTCAAATTCCTCCCACGGAACCTGAAAATCAGCTCTTCAGAGATCAAGGAACGAGCCTACAATGCGATAGTTTGCCCCCATCTGGAGTACGCGTCTTCCGTCTGGGACCCCCATACAGAGAAAAACATAACCAAAATAGAAGCGGTTCAAAGACGAGCTGCACGCTTCGTCCTTAACAGATATAGGAACACTTCTAGTGTTAGCAGCATGCTGGTCACACTGGACTGGCCCTCATTGGAGAAACGACGGCAAGTAGCAAGACTCTCTATGCTGTTCAAAGGCCTTGTTCACTGTCCCAGCCTAAAAGCAAAACTAGTCCCTCTACCTGACCATAAGCAACGTGGCCATGACAGACAGTACCACTTGATCGCATCAAGGACCCAGTATAGAGCTGCTTCATTTCTGCCTAGAACTGTCAAGAACTGGAACAATCTCCAACAAGGAACAGTTGAGGCCACAACACTTGACACATTCATGTCAAGGGCCTCCAAAATCCCAGACTAGACTGACCCCCCTTCCCTCCCCCCACTTCCCCTCAGAGCCCCTCCCCATCCACCCCCTTGCTTCCCTCTTCACCCCACCATCATCACATTAAAACTGAACTATAAAGACATGTCCACTACCTAGATTTATCTGCTGCAAACCCCCCAATTATAGGCACCAGAATAATCAACTTTGATTGTGGGCCCTCAACACTGAAGAGGAAGACAAAAGAATACCTGGCGATGACCAGTGGCAGGAGAACTCGGATCCTAAAAACTACCCGGAATAACAAATGGAGGTTGGCAGATATGAGGGAAGGAGGATCTTTGTTTGGTAGTAAGTATGTCCCCTTACTACAAAACATACTGTCATCAAAAATTCTATATAAATGTGGCCAAAAAAAATTGGGCATTCTTTTTCATTATTCTAAAATATCGCAGCTAAATAACTTTAAAAAAATGGTATACTGGTAGTCTAATATTTCCGAGGTCAACCTTTCCAAGTAAGAAATGTTAACCTTTTTCAAAGCCATCATTATAAGAGTGGTGCCCATTTCCTCTCCTTTGCTGCTTCACCTTCCCCAACATCAAACAGCGTCAGATGTCCATCTATCAAACTGGAAAGTAGCAGCTATACTTCTATACTATTGCTATTGTTATTGTTATATTTTTGTTTTAAGCCCAGCCGACTGCATAGAGCCATATCAGGGCTATAACCGTTTCAAAAATACTCGTTACTTCAACAGGAAAAAAAAAAGAAAAGAAAATTAAATACACATATCAATGCATTCGCGCACATAACCTAAGGCCATGCCCCTGGCATTGACCACTCCGTCCAATTTATCGCACAGGGGATTTATAAAAAAAAAAGCACTCCTGAATACAAGCTTAAACATAACTGAGGACATTATAACATATAAAAACAGGCCTAAATTACCTAAAATTGCTTCCGCATATCTCAATTCCCTAGAGCCAAAAATGCTCTTATTGGATGCACCCAATTAGCAATCCTAAGAGAAATAATTATTACGTTTGACTTTATCGAACAAATACAGACGAATGGACCAGCAAGGCAAAAAATGATAGGAAAAAATGACAGAATGCAAAGGAGGAAGAAGAAGAAACAAACAGAGTCACAGAAAAGAGGAAATTTCTAGCACAGAATTCCCATTATGTGGGAATATTATGTATACTGAAAGAGCCATCGGTATCCCCACGGGGATTACTTCTACGCTAACAAGGTATCGAATCTTCTTCTTCTTCCGTAAAGTCTCCACAATCAACAGGCTGATTATTATGAGACTGTGAAACAGGGGCTCTGCTTTAAAAAACTATTGTTTCCTATTTCTTTATCACGAGATTACTCACATTCATACTACAAAGTGACACCCCCCCACCCCTACCTTACCTACTCATTAGCCTGCACAAAAAACAAAACAAAAAAAAGGTAAAAGCTATGTGTGGAGCTGTCAGCAGGCTACCACGTTCGCTTTTCATCCATTACTATGGACTAGCTGACCCCAGGTTGCAGTAGGCAACTCAGGCCCGCATCATCCTTCCACTCATCCATTCACACAATGAGACAAAGTATGGGGAAGTTTACTGGAGGAGTCTGTTGACCCGTGACACAAATGTGTCAAGGGTCTTGGCATCGACGAACAAACAGATCCTTAAATAGATACATCAACATTATGCTACAAAAAAAGAAAAGAATAAATACAGAGACAAAGAAATGACATTCCGTATAGTTAAATCAAGACACTCACCTACTGGACGTCTTTTCTCACAGGGGACTGGACCTTGACTGCCTAACGAACACACTGAGCTGGGTTCACAGCAAAGAGTCAAAATGTTCTTTTTTTTTTTTTTTTTTTTTGAAGGGGGAGAGGGAGGATAATTTCTTTAACTGAGTAAAGATGACAACTTGTCAGTAATGTTTCCCCATCAAATAGGGTATTTGGGGGGTCAAGAATATATCAGGGATAAACGGTAATGGTTTTCTCATATCCCCGAGCTCTGAGATAAACGAGGTGGTAGCAACCTCAGCTTTTTATGGGATCAGTATCATGAAGATAGTGCCAGTCTCCTATTCCTCACTGCTTCACCTTCCCCAACCCTGATAAAGGGTCAGGTATCCCTTAAAGGCTCGGTGTACATGGTTTCCTCCAACAAGGGCTGAACTTTTGCAAGTCCATTTGGAACACGTAAGGTCTAACTTTAAACCAACCAGGCCTCTTTCCATATTGAATCAACACATACACCGCTCATGTTGTTACATACATATAATACTTGCTTACTGATCATTATGCCCTTGGCATATATGGCACCAATGAAGATCCCACTCCCTCTCAAATTCTGTGCCAGCCTCTGTGTGGCACTGGTGGTGTGTTTCATGACCTTGGGTTCTTCTACTGTTCATCGCCATGTGTTTTGTGGTCTTCCTCTCTTGCATCTTCCTTTCATTGTCCAACGAACAGCAGTCTGGGTGATGTTATCCTGTTCTTTGTGGGTGGTGTTTGCCCAACATGTCTTTATGGATGACACTGGACAGAGCAGCAGGAGAGTTTCAATCTTTTTCTCCTAATTTCTCTATCTGGTGTTTGTTTGTTTGTGATCTTACGCTTGACAAAGGCCAGTTGGCCGAAAATTTGCGCCTGTCTTGTTTTCTTGTATTAAATACGCTTTCTTATTCTTTTTTCGTGTTTTTTTTTCTGGTTCCTGTTTGTTTGAACACGGGCAGTCACAATTGTTTTTGGAGATCTGTATGATGTCTATAACCAGCTGAATGCATGCACTAGACGATTAGTTGTTGATTGGAAATGTTGTTGATCCAAAAGATTCGTATGATACTTCAGAGATCATGTGTGTAGACTGTTGATACCTTAGTAAGGTCGCTGTTTGTCTTCTTCCAAGATACGATTCTAAGCCGTAAAATAAAGAGGAAAAGACACAGCTTTTGTATAGTCTCATTTAGTTTTTAATACTTTTCTGGGGAGGAGGGGACAGGTGTTTCATATTTTGTTCAGCATTTTGAAGGTGTTTCTGGCCTTACACAGATGTCTTCAGCTTTAGATATACAGATATGTATGTATGTATGTATGTATGTATATATATATATATATATATATATATATAATATACATATAAATATATATATATATACATATGTGTGTCTCTGTGTGTGTGTGTGTGTGTGTGTGTGTGTGTGTGTGTGTGTGTGTGTGTGTGTGTTGTGTGCGTGTGTCTGTCTGTGTCTCTGTGTATGTGTGTGTGTGTGTGTCTGTGTGTATTTTTAAAGCTATTTTTGCTTTAAGCCCAGCCAACTGCGTAGAGCCATATCAGGGCTATAACCATCTCAAAACAAACAGCATTTCAACAGGGAAAAAAAGGGAAAAGAAAATTAAGTATGCATACCAATGCATTTGCGCACATAATCCAAGAAAATGCCTTTGTGTTGATCCCTCCGTCCAATTTATCGCACATGAGGTTTAAAACACATACCTGAATACAAATTTAAACATAACTAAGGACATCTAAACATATATAAAAACAGGTCTGAATTACCTGAAATTGCTTCCGCATATCTCATTTCCCTAGAGCCAAAAATGCATTTAATACATAATAATAATTACAATATTTATATAGCGCAGAATCTTGATAAAATCAAATCTAAGTGCTGAAACAGACACACACGCACGCACGCACACACACGACACGCACACACACACACACACACACACACACACACACACACACACACACACACACACACACACACACGCATGGCTATAAATGGGGAGAAAGAATAAAAGCAATGGAAAATTATAGAGAGCATATTATATACAATTATATATTACAATGTGATTCCCTTCCGAGTGCAGACAGGCTGCAGAGGGGGTTGAGTGAGGTCAGGATTTTATGCAGAGGAGAAAAGGTGAGTTTTGAGAGCGGACTTGAAGGAGACAAAAGTAGTTAGTGACGGACTGAGAGGGGAAGTTTGTTCCAGGAGAGTGGATCAGAAACAGAGAAGGCTCGTGGACCATAGGTATTGAGCTTAGTGCGTGGAAAGCGAAAAGTCAGAGGATCAGAGGCAGAGCGGAGGGTACGTGAGGGAACATAGATATCAAGTAGGCTTGACAGGTAATCGGGGGCTGCGTTATTGAGGCTTTTGTAGCACATGGTATCTAGTTTGTACTGTATGCGCTTTGATACAGGGAGCCAGTGAAGTTGTGCCAGGAGAGGAGATATGTGGTCAGCTTTTTTCCTTTTTGAGTGCAAGGCGTGCAGCATTGTTTTGAATGCGCTGTAGGATGTGAATGGTGGAGGCAAGGAGACCAGACAGGAGTGAATTGCAATAATCAATGCCAGACATTATGAAGGAGAGAACGAGTTTTGCAGTTGTTTCGACAGAGAGATACTTCCTGATCAGGCTTATACGATGGAGGTGATAGTAGCAAGATCTGGCGGTTTGAGAAACAAAGTTGTTCATGGACAGGGTAGAGTCAATGCAGACACCAAGGTTTTTAGCTGAATCAGAAATTGGAACTGATGTGTTACATAATGGGAGAGAAAGAGGAGGCAGCCGAGAAAGTTTCTGAGGGTGCCAATGAGGATAGCTCCTGTCTTGTCGTCGTTAAGCTGAAGTTTGTTGTATGTCATCCAGTTCTTAATGTCCGAGTAACACTCAGTGGTGCGAGTCAAGAGGCGCTGTATATTGTCAGGTGAGTCACTGTCTTGAAGTTGGGTGTCATCAGCATAGAAGTGGTGTTTTATAGAGTGGGAGTTGATGATGGTGGACAGGGGGGAGGTGTAAAGAGTGAAAAGAACAGGGCCAAGGACAGATCCTTGTGGAACACCACAGGTCAGGTATGCAGGGTTGAGAGTAAGTGCCATTGATGAGAACAGTTTGTTTTCTGTTTGATAGATATGAAGTGAACCAGGAGAGAGCAATGTCAGAGATGCCAAAAGTATGATGGAGTCTAGAAAAGAGAATACCATGATCAATGGTATCAAAGGCTGCAGACAGATCAAGGAGTGTGAGGAGAGAGAATTTGCCAGTATCAGTTGCAAGGAGGAGATTGTTGAGAATGTGTAGTAGGGCAGTTTCAGTGCTATGGCACTGGCGGTAGGCTGACTGGAAAGGATTGAGGAGATTGTTGGCAGACAGGTGAGAGTTCAGCTGGTTGAGGACAACTTTTTCAAGCAGTTTTGACAAGAAAAAGAGATTAGAGATAGGCCGGTAATTTTTCAGTTCATCTGGGTCTAAATTGTATTTCTTGAGGAGAGGGTGAACAATAGCAGACTTGAAAGAATCTGGGACAGTTCCAGTTTGAAGAGAAGTGTTGATGATGTCAGTGATGAATGGGAGGAGAGTAGGGAGACAGTCGGAGTAGAGAGAACCTGGAAGAGGATCCAGTTCACATGTACCCAATTATCAGTCCTAAGAGAAAATACGTAAGACTTTATCGTACACATACGGTGAATAGGCCAGCAAGGCACAAAAAATGATAGGAACAAATGACAGAAAGCAAACAAGGCAGAACAAAGAAAGTGACAGAAAAGAGGAAATTTCTAGCATAGAATTTCCAGAAGTATGAATACTGTTTTTAATCATAATAATAATAATAATTACAATATTTATATAGCGCAAAATCTTGATAAAATCAAATCTAAGCGCTGAAACAGACACACACACGCACGCACGCACACACACACACACGCGCGCGCGCGCGCGCCGACACACACACACACACACACACACACGCACACAGCTATAAATGGGGAGAAAGAATAAAAGCAATGGAAAATTATAGAGCATATTTACTGAAAGAGCTCCCAGCATCCCCACGAGGGTGGCGTGTGTGTGTGTGTGTGTGTGTGTGTGTGTGTGTGTGTGTGTGTGTGTGTGTGTGTGTGTGTGTGTGTGTGTGTGTGTGTGTGTGTGTGCGTAAGTGTGTGTGTGTGTATGCGCACGCGTTGTGTGTATATGTTTGCGTGTATGTGCAAAGATATGCGCCTATAGGCGTATATGTATGTGCATGTGAATCTCTCTCTCTCTCTCTCTCCTCTCTCTCTCTCTCTCTCTCTCTCTCTCTCTCTCTCTTTCCCTCCCTCTCTGACGCTCCCTCTCTGCTTCTCCGTCTTTCATCCTCTCTCTGGCTTACTCCCTCTTCCTATCTCTTTTCTCTTTTACGTATTTGTATTCGTGTACACAATTTATTAAAAAAAATTACTACATGTTAGCATGTCTGTATCTGTTGCACATACACACGTCCATCTATGCATGACAGCTGACATTGTGATTAAGTAGAACATTTCCCTTTGAACCGAACGTGAGAGGGTGATACAGGAATTTTTGCCACGTGAAAATGAGAAAGAGAGAGACAGAGACAGAGACACACAGAGATATAGAGCGGGAGAGAGAGAGAGGGGGGGGGAGCACATTTACAGGTCACCTATTCCACACCTTTCAACACGTTTTTCAGAGCTTATTGTTATTGTTGTTTTAATTCAAAGCCCAGCCTGCAGCTTACAGCCATATCAGGGCTATAACCATTTCAAGATATACACAACATTTCAACAGGACAATGCATTCGCTCACATAATCTAAGGAGATGCCCCTGGCGTTGACCACTCCAATTTATCACACAGGGGATTTAAAAAACATATCTGAATACTGATATAAACATAATGATGAACACAGGAGGTTTAAAACACATACCTGAATACAAAATTAAACACGTAAACATATATAAAACCAGGTCTAAATTACCTAAAATTGCTTTCGCATATCTCATTTCCCTAGATCCAAAAATGCACATAATGCATGTACCCAATTATCAATCCTAAGAGAAAGTACGTAAAACCTTATCAAACACATACAAGCGAATGGACCAGCAAGGCTGAAAATGATAAGAAGAAATGACAACGCAAAGGAGGTAGAAAGAAACAAAGAGAGTGACAGAAAAGAGGAAATTTCTAGCACAGAATTTCCAGAAGGTGGGGATCCTATTTATACTCAAACAGCCCCCGGCATTCCCATTAGGGGGATGGGGGTACACAGACAGTACGCAGACAACATCGACTGGTTTGATACAAACTAACATTGTCTTCAAGAAAAAAAAAACTCACTGTTCTTTATGCCTCTAGCAACAACAACAACAACAACAAGAAAAAGTAAGAGTAGCAACAAATTACCACTGATGACAACAACACTCTCAACAAAATAAACAATAACCAACGCATTGACAAATAGTTTGGCAAATTTATTGTTCAAAAGATCATGCAGAGAAAATAACTTTACGTTGTCTCAAAAAATGGTATACAAAATGCAAGTTGTCTGAAATTCATTACATAAGATGATACACAAAAGGTAGGGTGTCTCAAAATCGTTTCCAAAATGTAACGGCACACAGAATGTAAGCTGCACCGAATTTGTCTTTCAAAATGGTGTGCAAAATGTGGAGTCTCCCTAAGTTATTTTTCAAAATGGTACAAAACTTCTCTTAAATATATCAATTTCACTTTATTGTCATGCATGCACTTATACAGATAAATGGGTAGCAGTGCTGCCCCTAAACGTGCTCTCTGCAGTGGGAACAGTACGAATTACTCTTGTGTTAAAGAATGAATTAAAACGTTAGCACTAACTACAAGTAAAATGTTAAATAATCACCACACTATCAGTGAAATATGACATCAACCATTAAAGTCATCAGACCATTAGAAGGTCCATTTATCACATCCATGTTACTACAAAGGCTCATTTACATTTCCATTGACATTCAGTACAGCCCGTCTTACCAATTGAAGTCATTTCGGGACTGTAAAATCGACACTTTTAAGCAGCCACCAAGCAGTTAAAAACAAGAAAATCCGCAAGAATGGACAATGTTCCAGGAGAGTTGTTAAAACATGCTAGAAAAGAAGGTCTAAAAGCAATGCACCATCTTTGTTGTAAAATCTGGAATACTCATCAGTGGCCAACAGATTGGAAACTTCAAGATTTGTGATGCTTCATTTATAAGAGTGGCAATGTCAAAGATTGCAACAATACAGAACCATTGCCCTAATCAGCCACGCCGATGAGATTTTGCTCATAACTATTCTCAACAGATTGAATCTCCAGATTGAGGAAGAACTATCTGCCGGGCAGGCTACAGATCCAACAGAGGTACAGTTGACATGTTATTTGTGTTATAAATACTCAAAAAGAAAATAGAAAGCACTGATGAAGAAATTTTTTGTGACCTTCATAGACTATAGCAAGCATCTGGTAGTGTCATTCATCTCCACCTATTCAACGCAATAGTCAAAATTTGCTTTCCTAAACATCTCGTTTCATTAATTGTCTCGTTACGTAAAGACCGAAAGGCTACAGTTAGATGGGACTGTCAAAAATGTGAATTTTTCAACGTCCACAGGGGAGTTAGACAAGGTTGTATCTTCTCGCCGTATCTCTTTAACATCTACACAGAACAAATCATGAGAGATTCTGATATAGAAGGCATGGGCATAAAGATAGGATAGGAAAAAACTTACAAACCTGCGCTGTGCTGATGATACTGCCCTATTAGCAGACAACATTACCAATACGAAAATAATTCTATACAGGGTGGATGCAGCAGGCAAAAAGGCTGACCTAAACTTGAACGCCATGAAAATAAAGTACTACGTATCAAAGGCAAAGACACTGAAAACAATCAAGACATCTTAATTAACAAAGTTCCTTTAGAAATGTTACAGATTTCAAATATTTTGGTTCTGTAAAAATTGATGATGGAACCTGTTCAAAAAACATCAAAATAAGAATTGGAATGGCAAAGTAAAAATTATCCAACTCAACAATATCTGGGAAGTCAGAGGCGTACCAAATGGCCTATAAATTAAATTTTCAAAATGTTTGATCTGGCCAATCATGGTTTATGGCTGCTAAGCCTGGACTCTCAGAAAAGCTGACTGCACAAGAATTGAGCAGTAGAGATGTGGTTTAATCGGAGACTACTACGTGTCAAATGGACAGATAAAAGAACTAATGAAAGCGTCCTGGAAAACTTGATACCATCAAAAATTACTAGCAGACATCACGAAGAGAAGGCTAAAATACATTTGCTATGTGTCACATAGCAAGAACACAGACCTCATGGCAACCACTTTTTCATGGAAAACAGCGGCAAAAAGGAAGAAAGGCAGATCTCCAATCCCATACATCGAGAACATAACCAACATCAGTGGCCTAAATATTCAAGAAGATTTCCGCAAAAGTCAAGACAGAGCGGTTTGGAGAGGGGGGCAGTGTCAAAGAGTGCAGCGGCCAACACTGAACCTGGTGACGCCGACAGGTGAGACGGGTGAGAATTGACAACGAGTGCCCACTCCATTGTTCACATGACAATACTGTGATCAGAATACAACAGTTAAGCATGCATAATGATAAATGTGATTATCATAGTACAGAAGTTTAGCATGCATAATGATAAATAATGTGGTCAGAATACAGCAGTTTAGCATGCATAATGATAAAATAATGTGATTATCAGAGCACAGCAATTTTGCATGCACAATTAATGATAAAATAATGTGATTATCAGAGTACAACAGTTCAGCATGCATAATGATAAAATAATGTGATTATCAGAGTACAACAGTTCAGCATGCATAATGATAAAATAATGTGATTATCAGAGTACAACAGTTTAGCATGCATAATGATAAAATAATGAGATTATCAGAGTACAGCAATTTAGCATGCATAATGATAAAATAATGTGATTATCAGAGTACAACAGTTTAGCATGCATAATGATAAAATAATGAGATTATCAGAGTACAGCAATTTAGCACTCATAATGATAAAATAATTGATTATCAGAGTACAACAGTTTAGCATGCATAATGATAAAATAATGATTATCAGAGTACAGCAGTTTAGCATGCATAATGATAAAATAATGATTATCAGAGTACAACAGTTAGCATGCATAATGATAAAATAATGATTATCAGAGTACAACAGTTTAGCATGCATTATGATAAAATAATGTGATTATCAGAGTACAACAGTTTAGCATCCATTATGATAAAATAATGTGATTATCAGAGTACAACAGTTTAGCATGCATAATGATAAAATAATGATTATCAGAGTACAACAGTTTAGCATGCATTATGATAAAATAATGATTATCAGAGTACAACAGTTTAGCATCCATTATGATAAAATAATGATTATCAGAGTACAACAGTTTAGCATGCATAATGATAAAATAATGATTATCAGAGTACAACAGTTTAGCATGCATAATGATAAAATAATGTGATTATCAGAGTTCAACAGTTCAGCATGCATAATGATAAAATAATGTGATTATCAGAGTTCAACAGTTCAGCATGCATAATGATAAATTAATGTGATTATCAGAGTACAACAGTTTAGCATGCATAATGATAAAATAATGTGATTATCAGAGTTCAACAGTTTAGCATGCATAATGATAAAATAATGAGATTATCAGAGTACAGCAATTTAGCACTCATAATGATAAAATAATGTGATTATCAGAGTACAACAGTTTAGCATGCATAATGATAAAATAATGATTATCAGAGTACAACAGTTTAGCATGCATAATGATAAAATAATGATTATCAGAGTACAACAGTTTAGCATGCATAATGATAAAATAATGAGATTATCAGAGTACAGCAGTTTAGCATCCATAATGATAAAATAATGTGATTATCAGAGTACAGCAGTTTAGCAGACGCAATGATAAAACAATTCATCACGATATAGACACCGTCCAGCACCTACGATGCCTCTGACGACTTAATACAAAATTAATGTGAAGAAATTAATACGTAAAAACATTGACATAAATATTGCGTCCTGCACACGCACGCACACACGCACTCACACGCACACACTCGCACACACACGCACACACACACAATTTCCACCCCGCAACCATCACAAATGTAACCTTCAGCAGTATCGCCAGCACCACTACTACCATCGACAAGACTAACACAACATAAAACCAAGACCACATAATTTCCTATTTACAAAGAATAGTCAGTTTATCATAATGATGATAAACTGTGACTATTCTCTGATAAACAACTTTCCCTACGCAGATGACACCGATCTAATTGCAGAAAATGAAAGGGACCTACAAAACCTTGTGAATATGATATAAATAGAAAGCAAAAATAAAAGGTTGGAGCTCTATAGCAAGAAGACTGAAGTCATGGTAATCAGTGAAAAACATGAAATCCCCTCATGTAAAATAACAGCAAATGGCAAGACTTTCAGACAGGTTGCTAAGTTTAAATACCTGGGAACGGTCATCTCACCAGACGGCAGATGCACATCAGAAATAGCCAGCAGAATCGGCCAAGCCAAAACAGCATTCAAGAAGATGAAAAGCATTCTAGCCGACAAATGCCTATCGGTTAACATCAGGAAGGGAGTGCTTGAGTGTTATTGTTATACAAAACCGATAATGTAATACGGTTGTGAGGCGTGGACAGTCAACATGCAAAGCCAGAACAAGACTGAGGCGGCCGAAATGTGGTTTCTAAGAAGAATGTTGAGAGTTCCAGCGACAGCAAAGAAAACAAACGAGACAGTCTTGATGGAGGCAGACACAAGAAGAGCACTGATAAAGAAGATTACATAAAGAAAAGCAACATGTATAGGCCATTTTAATAGAAAAGGGGAATTAGAGCAACTGGTCACAACAGGAAAGCTGGAGGGAAATAGAACACAAGGTAGACCCAGGGAGAAAATATTGAACGGACTTGCAGGGTGGCTGAGGACAGAGAGGGTGGAAGATGTGCTTGCAGCAGCAAGGGATAGATACATATGGAGGGCCATGATCGCCAAGGCCATGCGGCAGGGCACATGATGATGGTGAGTCACAATTTTTACTTTTCCTTTTGTGTGTGTGTGTCGAGTAATTGCATGGTAAAGGCTAGATGAAGCAGATGTATTTTAACGAGGTTTTGAAAATGGGTAGAGATGGGGCATTTCAGAGTGCCGATAGATTATAATTAAATAACTGCTCCTTGGTAGCCCAATATTTTCTGTCCATTGACTTTTATGTGTCCTGAGGACACTGTGATTAGCTTAGAACTGAACCGCAGACGACGACAAGGCTGATGGTCGGTCAGTGGAAATAGTAAGTATGGTGTTCGAGAACCATGAAAGAAACTGAAGGTTAACGAGGTAACTTTGTATTTCATGCAGAATTTATGGAGAATTTTGAGCAGTGGAACAATGATTAGGGTTGGACTGGATTGGGTAAGTTGGGACTGGGTCAGGTCCTGTCAGGTTGGTTCGGTACGGTTGGGTTGGGTTGGGATAGGGTTTATGTTTTTCTTGAATGAATCTGACAGTATTCTTTCGCACAATTGAACTATCTGAGAGATGATGATGATGCTTGAATCTGAGGCTTCAAATTCAGTGCCTTTAATCTTTCTCTTTTTCTTTTTTCCTTGCTTCCATCATTGCATATCGATAATCAGCTGCTTGTCTGTTAAACAAGACTCTGTCATATAAAATCTCAGGAAGATCCAGACACCTAACCCTGTCTTCTCTACCTCGAGGATCACACCCCAAAAGTATGGACACTTCAATGCAAGCTGCAGACAACAAACTACGAGGCTGTCTTACGACTGAGCGAAGAAAGTTTGCCATAGGCGTGTCCTCGTCACCATCCACCATCTCCTGGATGTTTTTTTCATGGGCCAGAAACGCCAACTCGCTGTTGTTTACTGCTCCAGTCTCATACAGCAGTTTGGCCTCTTCCAGTAGGCCTTTCCTGACGGCAACGGCAAACAGTGGCGAGAGCTTCGTATCATATAGAAGTCGGAAAGGAACAGATTCATGGCCATAATGCAGAGGTTTACAGGTGGATAACACACGGGAAGCAAAGTCCAACGACATGCATTCTTCCTGCTCCGTTTTACTGGTGCAAATAATATAATCTCTCAATGCGTGAATAAGGTGGCACTGACGGCATCGTATCCCTATAAGGTCTGTGTTTAAATATTTGTACAGCTTAAGTTCATGACTGACAGCTACTCGATCCATCACAGTTTTCACATCCATGCCTTTGGCCTGCGCCTTTGTGATAACCTCAAACAGTGCGCACATTTTATTTGGGTAAAAACCATCAAATATCCTATCAATAAAAGTTGAATTTCGGATCAACGCAGCAGCCAGCACATCGAAATAGTCATCCCCCAGCTGTAGTGGGTCATCAGCAGTTATACCCACATTCACCAAGGAATGCACCAGGCACCGGTACGTTACGAAAGTGGGCTGTTGTTGTACAAGGTTAAGAGCATCTTGGAATTGTTTATTTGCCACCAGCGCTTTAGCACGATTTAAGGGATTGGGATCGTTCTGACCAGGACCGTCTTCCATGTCAACAGAAAAACCTGAAAGCACATCCACAAATGTTCGTGCACACATGCAAACACACACTTGCTCACTCACACACATGCACACACGCAGACACAAAACACACACACACACACGCACACACACAAACAAAACACACACAAACACACACAAACACACACACACACAAACACCCACACATACACACACACACACACGCACGCACACACACACACACACACACACACACACACACACACACACACACACACACACACACACACAAAATAGCATTAGTTTTAATGAAGTATGAGGACAGGACAAGCGGAGATATCAAGAGGGAAGCAGAGGAGTGAAGGAGCTGGAGGAAGAAAGGAAGAAGCGACCATAAACAGAGGGAAGGTAAAAGAATGAAAGATCAAATATGATTTTGTAACATTCTTTTATAGATTTGTGTTCAAATCTCAGATTTACTGGGAAACATGGTACCCTTTGGCGTGGATAAAAATGTACACACAAATTCGGAATTTGAGCCGATTATCCTGTTTGGAAAGATGTACATATATAAATGAATTTTTTTAAAAGACCCTTTCAAACTCATCCTTTTAAAAATAAATCATATACAAATATAATCTGCAAAATTACCGTGGAACTTACACGCTTTTACAAAGGAATAGCTGTCATGCCTACCATTTATTGCAATTGCCATTACACGCATTATCATAGTCTATCACAAATACGACTACTGACAAAAGTTTGATTTTTAAATGGCCTATCCATTTATGTTTGTGTTTTTCATGCTTTGCAGCTGCTAATTATGTTTTATGGAAATACTGATATCCTCTTATGAATATGTAGCTGGCTTACAGGCATACGAAATTTCTAGTTCTCCGTTGTAGTTGCTGTCACGCTTTGTTATTATTGTCATGTATATGTCTGTGTGTAGTGTTTTTGAATTTTTGCCACAAACGCATGACTAAGAAACAGGAAAACAAAAATAAACAGGTAGATGAATAAATAGATGAAGGGTCAGATGATTCAAAGAGAAAAATGTCCAAGAGAAGAAGATGTGAGGGGTGGGTAGCTATTCACTGGTGCCAACCGTTTTCTATTAAGGTCAGTAGTCAGACTGCGGGTGTTTATTGTTATTGTTATTCATCCATTTATCAGCTGAACATTATGTTATTTGGCACAGTTACGTCTGTGTGTATCCATTCAAGCACCCACCCAGTCATTTGATTAATTCGTTCATATAGTGTCACTCGTCTATCCATTAATTTTATTATCACTCATTTATCCACTCATCAATGTATCCATTTACTGTTTCACTTTCACTCTCTTTTCAACATTCGAAGATCTTGCCTGTACAGACGATTTGGCACTGCTTTCCTGTATTCACCAGTATATGTACAGGCGATTTGGCACTGCTTTACTGTATTCACCAGTATATGTACAGGCGATTTGGCACTGCTTTACTGTATTCACCAGTACATGTACAGACGATTTGGCACTGCTTTACTGTATTCACCAGTACATGTACAGACGATTTGGCACTGCTTTACTGTATTCACCAGTATATGTACAGGCATTTGGCACTGCTTTACTGTATTCACCAGTATATGTACAGGCGATTTGGCACTGCTTTACTGTATTCACCAGTATATGTACAGCGATTTGGCACTGCTTTACTATTCACCAGTATATGTACAGGCGATTTGGCACTGCTTTCTTGTATTCACCAGTACATGTACAGACGATTTGGCACTGCTTTCCTTATCACCAGTACACGTACAGACGATTTGGCACTGCTTTCCTGTATTCACCAGTACATGTACAGACGATTTGGCACTGCTTTCCTATATCACCAGTACACGTACAGACGATTCTGGCACTGCTTTCCTATATTCACCAGTACATGTACAGAGCACAAGAGATAATGACAATGAACATCTAAACCCTTTATTAATTCAAGTAGTATAAAAACAGACCTACCCACAGCTAAAGTATTTATCTAACTTAGGCAACACTTTCAAACACGATGGCGGAACAAGCCACGACACCAAGTGCCATTCTCAGCAAAGTCAAGAAACACCCACAGAATGCTGAAAGCGAGAGGTTCCCCCTCCCCCAATTTGAAATCACTGCCAAGCTGAGACTGCGCACATTTCACGGCAATATAGCTTTAAGTTTCCTCCGATGACAGACAGAGAGAAGGATACACTTATACAGAACCCCAAGACCTTGCCACCGCGTGTGGTTTATGCGCAGGTGCGTAGCAAATGTCATCATTTTGAGTCATACTCCATTACATGTCGTTTATTGTGTTAATGTAGATGGAATTCATCCTGATGGTATAATCGTTGTCTTGAGAAACCTGACACTGCAACTATTCCAGAGCTCTGTCCTCTCCACCGTACTTGACAGTAAAGAACGCTGTAGGATGATGGACGGACCTTAACAAGCTGTCAACCTTTCTCAAAAGAAATCTCTCAATTTATTCAACTTATCTATCCCAACACCATCTCCAACCAAAAATCAATCGCCCGATACAAGGAGTTGAATACAATCTTCAAGACAATGGAGATGAGTTGGACACATCATCCATAGACAGCACAATGACGTCATAAACAGCACAATAACGTCATAGACAGCACGAGTCTTCCTGGTGCTCTCTTTCCCTCAGTTTTCCTGTTATGACCAGTTGCTCTAATTCCCCTTTCCACGTAAAATGGCCTATAAATGTTGCCTGTCTTTTCCTAACCTTTCCTATCAATGATCTTCTTGTGTCTGCCTCCATCAACACTGTCTCGTTTCTTTTCTTTGCTGTCCATGGAACTCTTAACATTCTTCTTAGAAACCACATCTCGGCTGCCTCAATCTTGTTCTTAAATATCGAAGAGCAATAAATTACTAAAAACGGTAATCTACTGTCTCCTAGGTCATTCGTTTTTAGGTGAGCGGGTTGGTACAAATCTTAACCTTTCTCAAGGTCAGCATAATAACGGTGGTGCCTATCTCCTCTTCTTTGCTGCTTTACCTTCTGCAAAACTGAACAGCGTCAGGTGTCATTTCATCAAATTGGTTAAAGGAGCGGTCTACTTCTGTGATAACCAGGCATCATATAAATAAATAAGTAGATGAATGATATGCTGCAATATTAATCTCAGCAAATGAATAAACAGAAACGAAAAGATCAGACCAAAAACTCACTTATTGAACGTCTTTTCTCACAGAAACCAAGGCTGACTGACTGACAAACGATAGCACTGAGCCGAGTTCATATCAAAGGGAAAGAATCAGAAAAAGTTTGAAGAGAATTATGCCCCTTAACTGAGTATAATTGATCACTTGTCAGTGATGCCCCCCCCCCCCCCCCCCCAACGAAATAGGAGATTTTAGTGTCAAGAGAATACAGAAGATATTGTGAAGAAAGAGTGTACACAGGGTAAATAGTAAAGGGTGTCCCATACCCATGTCATAGATTAGTGATGTAATAGAGATCTCAATTTTTTCATGGAGCCAGAATTGTAAGGATGGTGTCTATCTCTTCTTCCCCGTTGCTTCACTCTCCCTAGCCCTGAAAAAGGGTAATGGGTACACACAAGTCTAGACTGGAGATTTCTCGGATATAATTTTACCAGTCAGGGTTGAGCTTTTGCACTCTATTTGGAAGACAGGCGCTCTAGCTGTCACCCTTTGACTCCTGCATCCTGTCTTCCAGCATCCCGCATTGTCACCCATGCTAGCAAAGCAAAACCTTAACCCTTTGACTCCTGCACCCTTTTCACCCTTTTCACCAGCTTCCTGCAGGAAGCTGATGGATAGGGTAAGGCGGTCGAAGAGTTAGGTTTTTGCAGTCGGCGGATAGGGTGCGGGAGTCAAAGGGTTAAATACTCATTGTCACATGACAGTTGCATGTATGTTTCGTTCAGAAACGATTCCTGTTTTCTGTCTAAGTATCATGAGTGTTGAAGTCTGTTCTGCAGTCCACTTAGGAATGGAAGAAAAAGAAGGAAAGAAAAACAAAAGAAGAAAAAGCAAGATTGGCGAGCCATTCTGCCAATCTCCTTTTTCTTTGAAAACAAGAAACACCTTTTTAAAACATGAAAAAATAAAAAAGCATTTGTTCTGAACGAACCTCCCCTCTCAGGTTTTTGCACGCGGCTGGATGGTCCTTTTGATAGAGAAAGGACAAACATCTGATTTTTCCAGTTCTGGCAGATTTGGGCGGAACATATATATGGTATTATCCGAGTGTCGCCAATCCTTCTTGAATTTACTCTGACTTGCAGGCCTATATCTTTTTGCTTGCTTGTTTGTTCGTTATAATTTGTTTTAAAATCTCGGTGCTGAGTGGTTTATTTTTTTGTTTTTGTTTGTTTGTTGGATCGTTCTTTCGTTTGTTTGCTTCTTTCCTTCCTTCTTTCTTTCTTTTCTTTCTTTCTTTCTTCGTTCGTTCGTTCGTTCGTTCGTTTGCTTCTTTCCTTCTTTCTTTCTTTCTTACTTTCTTTCTTCGTTCGTTCGTTCGTTCGTTCGTTTGCTTCTTTCCTTCTTTCTTTCTTTCTTTCTTTCTTCGTTCGTTTGTTCGTTCGTTCGTTTGTTCGTTCGTTCGTTCGTTCGTTTGTTCGGTCGGTCGTTTGTTGTTTCTCTGTCTTTCTTGTTTGCTTGTTTGTCTTGTTTGTCTGTCTGTTTGTTTGTTTGTTTGTTTGTTTGTGAGTGGATTTATTTTTATGTATTGCAGTTGCTGTTTTTGTTTATTACCACTCTTTTTACATTTCAAACTTTTTCTTCTCCTTCGCCTTCTTTCCGTTTTTTTTTTTTTTTTTTTTTTTTTTTTTTTTTGAACGGGATTGAAAAATGGCAAGATGCACGCTCGATGCTGTGAAATGGCTGCCGACAGCTGAGCTGCGTCCGGGCCCAATCAGTAATCTTGTGTGTCACGTGGTCTGTCCTCACCAATCTCCGCTTACATGTAATCTCTGTGTGACATCACACGCTGTGCAGTCGGCAATAATCTCCCTTGTGAACTTCACAAACTCCAATTTCGCTCCGCACCTCACCCTTCCTGCTTCGCCCCCACTCCCATTTGTCTCTCTGTCTGTCTGTGTCTGTCTGTCTCTCTATCTGTCTGTCTCTGTCTGTCCGTCTGTCTCTGTCTTCGTCTCTCTCTGTTTCTCTCTGTCTCTCATTCTGTCTCTCTGTCTCTGTCTCTCTTTTTTTCTCTCTCTTTCTCTCTCTCTCTCTTTATCTCTCTCTCTCTCTCCTCCCTCTTTCAGTCTCTGTCTCTGTCTCTCTGTCTCTCTGTCTCTCTGTCTCTCTCTCTCTCTCTCTCTCTCTCTCT
>CM060307.1:36847400-36857400 GCA_030674185.1 Monoplex corrugatus | reverse complement strand
CACGAAACACCCGAGGGTGCTGGATAGGACCCTGAACACCAATGCCTCACCACTCTCTGGACATCTTGGTTAGAACCTTTTCATATATGATTTATTTACTTTTGACTTTCTATGAGAAAAATGCAAACACATCTACATACTTGTTATGTATGTATGTATATATATTATATATATAATAATGTATATATATATATATATATATATACAAATAGATAGATAGATAGATAGATAGATAGATAGATAGATAGATAGACAGATAGATAGATAGACAGACAGATAGATAGATAGATAGATAGATAGATAGATAGATAGATAGATAGATAGATAGATAGATAGATAGATAGATGTCCAATTCTGCCGAAACATTATCATGCAGATGTATGACATTTCACAAAAGTACATTACACACGTTACAACTGGATGATTTGAGTCAAGGTAATGATACAGCCGATCGAATCAAGCATTTTCAATCAGTCTTTATAAAATAAAATAAAAAGACAGTCTGAAAGCTATTGCAGTTCGTGTTCATTAATGACACATGTTTCTCAACATCCTACAGATTTTTCAGATATCTCCTGAACAAATTGATTTGTGATGCATAGTCTTTATATCTACATTTACTTCATATTTGCATTTGTAAACGTACCACATGGCTTGCAGCAAAATCATATCAAATATGGGTTCCGATTTTTTTTTAAATGTTTGTCGTGTTCTCTGTTAAAACCTTGATCATGTAACTCTGCCGCACCCTGGCTGACGTAACATGATAGTGAATGAAAAACACAAAAAACACACACAAAATTCTCCAGCACACAACATGACGTGGTGAGAAAAAGCAGAAGAGGCGGGCCGGAAAAACTCCAGTGACAGAGGAGGGAAAGTGAATGCGCCTGTTCTTCAACATTCCTTTTAAAACCTCTTGCTGTCACTTTCGCTTAAACACACGGCCTCCCTGTTTTCCTGGGAGCCGTGATTACATGTGTGTTGCCATTATTTTCTGCCAGGCTGAGAGAAAGATAGGGGGACGATTGGAAGTGAAAAGCTATCGCCTGTTTATCAGCAATATTGTTGTCAGAAGGGAGAGACGTGTAGATGTGGAAATCGGTTCTAAGCTTGTCCACAGTGATGACGTGTTTGTGGTTTAACCCTTTTCGTTCCCTCACCGTATCCCACCAATTTCCACTAGCTTGCTTCCTGCAGGAATTCTGAGTTTGTTGAAGAGAGATTGACCCCATTCCGACATTCCATATGCGCTCCAGTCAAATCTGACATTAGCAAGAAACTCAGGAGATAGGTGGGACAGTAGAAGGTCCTCAGAGAAGAAACCCCCTTCAAGCTTTTTTGGCCTTACGCTCATGACAAGAAGGATTCACCGCAATCGCACAGTTCCATATGCGCTTCACTCAAATCTGACAGCAATTGTTTTGCAGAGTGTTTGAGCCTGGGCAAAAACCTATGCACTGGCAATGTGGGGGATTGGAGGTTGGTGCAGAACGGGACTAAAGAAACATTTTGCTGACACCACCAAAACTTTTGGAGCATTAAGATTGGCAGCGACCAGGTCCATTTCACAGACTAGGCTTTGAACTCAAGACATCAGGTCTAAGGCCCATGGCTCTGTCTACAGAGCCGCCCAGTCTGCAAAAAATGGTAGAAGCTGGTGGATAGGGTGAGGGGGTGAAAGGGTTAAGATAGCTAGGGCAAATCTAATGTCAGACGTTATTGTGTTGTCTGCACGTGACGATTGTGGCCTGGTTCAACCAAGTTCAGTTCAAGTCATCACGAGGTTCATGTGCAAGCTTCTGGCATTTGTCACTATTGTTTGCATTCTTTTCCATCTCATGGCATCTGTGGTGTTACTGCATGTGGAATTTCCCGAGCGCGGTAACACCGTGCAAACTGATAAATGATAAAAGCCACGTCAGCGACATCTAAATCAGCTCAGTCACGTGTCCGAGATAAGAGGCATATTTGAGACATAAAGAGGCATATTCAAGACAGGAGCATATCTGAGACAAAGAAGCACATTTAGCAAGGACATATGTGAAACAAAGAGATATATTTGGGACAGTTTTAGAGAAAGAGGCAAAGACGCCCACTTGAGAAGAGGCACGTTTGAGACAAAGAGGCAAAAAGAGGCAAAGACGCATATTTGTGACAAAGAGGCATATTTGAAACAACGCGTCATATTACAGACAGTTTCAAATAAAGAGACAAACAAGCTTATTTGTGACAATGAGGCATATTTGAGACAATTTGAGACAAAGAGGCAAAGAAGCCTATCTGAGACAAAAAGGCACACGTGAGACAGTTTGAGACAGAAAGGTGTTTTTGAGACAAAGCAGCATATTTAAGACTATTCGAGGCAAAGAGGCATATTTAGAAAAAAGAAAACGCTTCATATTTAAGACATTTTCAAACAAAGAGACAAAAGAGGCTTATTTGAGACAAAGAGGCATATTTGAGACAATTTTAGACCGAGAGGCAAAGAGGCATGTTAAATAAATACAAAGAGGCATATCTGAGACAATTTTAGACCGAGAGGCAAAAAGGTACGTTGACACAAGAAGCTCCGCTATGGCACTACTGCGTACAGGAACCAGGAAGAAAAACACGGAAAAAAACCCTGAAATTTCCCTGCTGCTTCGTCCAATGTGAGTTTAGTCCTTTTCTCAAACTAGACGAAGCAACAGGGAAGTTTCAGTCTTTTTCTCCTAATTTTTGTATTTCGTGTTTGTTCGTTTGTGATCTTACGCTTGAAATTTGTGCCTGTCCTGTCTGGTTGTATTAAATGCGCGTTCTGATTCTTTCTTTCGTGGTTTTTTTCTTCTTTTTTTGTGTTTGTTTTTCGTTTGTTTGTTTGTTTATTTGTTTGTTTTGGGGGGGGGGATGTTTCTGATTCCTGTTTGCTTGAACGTGGGCAGTCACACTTGTTTTGGATTAGTAATGTATGCAGTTAAAACAGCTCAAGTATGTCAGTTCAGTTTATGTCATCTCAGTACGACATCAGGGCAAGGCCATATCCGCTCAGTGGAATATGTTAGATAAGATGTCAGAGTATGGAACAATCGCAAATCAAGCATGCTTTTTTTTTTCTTTTTTTGATGGGGGGGAGGGAAGGTGGAGGGTGGTGGTAGTTTACTGACAATTTTGCCGAGGATCACTTCCGTTTCACGCGCACCGACATACACACACACACACACACACACACACACACACACACATATATATATATATATATATATATATATATATACATGTATACATGTATAATATATATATATATATATATTATAATATATGTATATTACACATCACACACACACACATGCATGCACCCTGACACACACATACAGACACCCAACATCCATACATACAAACATGCATTGACACATACATACACGTGCACACACACATCACACACACATTCGTTATCACTCAGTAAAACGTTAATCAAAGAAAACACACATAAAACACATAAACACATACATACAATATACATTACATCACACACACATACATACAGACATACATACTCACATAGACATACACCCACACCTACATACACACACCAACATGCACACGTATGCACACATACAGATACATAAACTCATGCATACACACACGTACATACGCACACACAAAACACTTCACAAACACACAAACACAAACAAACACAACACACAGACACAGACACACACACACAACACACCACACGCACGCACGCATGCACACACACACACACAACCCAACACGACACAATGAGAGACAGAGAGAGAGAGAAAGAGAGGGAGAGAAATGAGGCTGCAATGAATGTTATCAAAATAAATGACACACGTACACGCACGCATGCACGCACACACACACACAACACACACGCGCGCGCCTCTACACATACATCACACACCCCTACACACACATACACACACACTTGACACACACACACGCACATACACACACACACACACACACAACACACACACACACTCACACACACACACACACACACACACACACACACACACACACACACACACACACCACACACACACACACAACGAACGAACGAACGAACGAGGCTGCAATGAATGTAATGAAATCAATAAGACACCCACACGCACGTACACACATACAACCCACACACACATGCAGAGACAGACAGACAGACAGAGAGGCAGAGACAGAGAGACAAAGACAGAGAGACAGGGAGAGAGAGAAAGACACAGACAGACACACACAGACAGAGAGACACAGAAACAGAAGACACACAGGGGAGACAGACACACACACACAACACACACACACACACAGAGAAAGACAGAGACAGAGAGACAGACAGGGAGAGAGAGAGACAGACAGAAAACAGAGAGACAGAGAGACAGACAGGGAGAGACAGACAGACAGAGAGACAGAGACAGACGACAGAGAGAGAACTCACACACTCAAATAAGTCTGCAATGAATTCAACAGGTAGCAAAGCAAGAAGCATACCACAAAACCTAACCTACACTAGCAACACAAGCACCTTGCATAACTACTTTCCACGAGTCAGCTTTCAGGCCACAAAACCCTCAGACAACAGATGATGAATTAAAGAGGTCAGGAAAAACCGCTGCCTGTTGAATGCGTTCTGTCTGTGGTCACGTTTGTCAAAATGCCAGTGATGATGATGATGTCAACTGAGGTCGCGACCATTGCGATGACCCCTTTTCTGTTCTTTCTTACATTTTGTCATTTCTTTCTTTTCCTCGTTTTTCTTCCAGCTCTTTTCTGTCTTATTTTCTTTGTTTCGTTTCTTTTCTTTCTGTCTGTCTTTTATTTTTTCTGTCTGTCTTTTTTCTTTAATTTTTTTTTCTTCTTTCATTCTTTCATTGTTTCATTTCTTTTCTAATATTGTTTGTTCCATTTCTAATATTTCTTTCTTTCTTACATTTTTTTTCTGTCTTTTATTCATTTTTTCGTTTCTTATCATTTTTTTTTTCATTTATTCCTTCATTTCTTCTATTTCTTTCTCTCTGTCTTTCATTTCTCTTTTTTCTGTCTTATTCCAGCACCACCTTTAAGATTTTGACAAATGACGAAACTATTGTCCTGTGTTTATTCTATATTTTAAAAAATAGAAAAGGACTATTGTGATACAGTGGTCAGGGGGTACCGATTCAGATAGGCTCGAGGCGTTTATGTGTTTGTCTGCCTGCCTCCCTGCCTGCCTACCTATTTGTCTGTCTGTCTGTCTGTCTGTATGTATGTATGTATGTATGTATGTATGCATATATGTATGTATGTATGTATGTATGTATGTATGTATGTTTGTATGTATGTATGCATGTATCTATGTATGTATGTCCCCCGTGGGGATGCCGGGGCTCTTTCAGTATAAATAGCATAACCACATTCTGGAAATGCTGTGCTAGAAATTTTCTCGTTTCTGTTGCTGTCTTTTTTTTTTCTGCCTTGCTCTTTTGCTTTCTTTCATTTCTTCCAATCATTTTCTGCTTTGCTGGTCCTTTCACCTGTTTGTGTTCAATAGTCTTACATACTTTCTCTTAGGAGTGATAATTGTGTACATGTATTAAGTGCATGTTTGGATCTAGGGAAATGAGATATGCAGAAGCAATTTTAGGTCATTTAGGCCCGTTTGATATATGTTTTAATGTCCTAAATTAGTTTTCAATTTGTATTCAGGTATGTTTTTATGTGTGATAAATTCGACCGAGCAGTCAACGCTAGGAGCATCTCCTTAGATTATGTGCTCGAATGCATTGATATGTGTACTTAATTTTCCGTTCCTTTTTCTCCTGTTAAGTTAATCCTATTAAGAATGATCACGATGAGGACAAGAAATAGTATCAAAAGAGAAATAGCAGAAGAACCATGTGGATTTGTGGAAGGAAAAGGAACTATTAATGCCATATACATCCTAAGAACTATCATAGAGAGGTCAATCGAGATGAATACGGATTTATATTTATGCTTTGTTGATTATACCAAAGCTTTCCATCGGGTAAGACATGAAGAATTGATCAACCAACTAGAAAGACTCAATATTGATGGAAAAGATCTATGAATACTCAGAAATATGTATTGAGAACAAACAGCTGCAATGAGAATAGAAAACGATGTAAGCTCTTTCCAAAATATCAAAAGAGGAGTCAGACAAGTTTGTGTTTTGTCACCAGATCTGTTTTCGCTTTACAACAAAAACATCATGAGAAATCTAGAGGAAGACCCTGGATTTAAGATTGGAGGAAAAATGACAAACAACATTCGATACGCAGATGACACCGTGCTAATTGCAGAAAGTGAAAGGGGCCTACAAAACCTTGTGTATATACTAGAAATAGAAAGCAAAGATGAGGGGTTGGAACTAAACAGCAAGAAGACTAAAGTCATGGTGATCAGTAAAAAAAAAAAATGAAATACCCTCATGCAAAATAACAGCAAACGGCACAACCTTGAGACAGGTTGATAATTTTAAATACCTGGGAACGATCATTTCATCAGACGGCAGATGCACATCAGAAATAGCAGCAGAATCGGCCTGGCCAAAACAGCATTCAAGAAGATGAAAAGCATTCTTACCAACAAATGCCTATCAATTAACATCTGGAAGAGAGTTCTTGAATGTTATATAGAACCGATAATGTTATACGGTTGTGAGGCGTGGACAGTCAACACGCAAAGCCAGAACAAGATTGAAGCAGCCGAGATGTGGTTTCTGAGAAGAATGTTGAGAGTTACATGGACAGCAAAGAAAACAAACGAGACAGTCTTGATGGAGGCAGACACAAGAAGATCATTCATGAGGAAGATTAGGAAAAGACAGGCAACATTTATAGGCCATTTTATGAGGAAAGGGTAATTGGAGCACCTGGTCACAACAGGAAAGCTGGAGGGAAATAGAACACCAAGTAGACCCATTTTAGCGGTGTCAGCTTAGTGTTTTTATAGGTCCCTCACCCCCTACATATTTCAAGATCTTGCCGGTGCTTGGGGTTTTGAACAAGCTCAGGTAGTCTTCAAGATAATTGCTGTCAGATCTGGGTGAAGCGCATATGGAATTTCCCACTTCGATGAATCCCTCTTTAACAAACTCCAAACTCCTTATTCCACTGACTTCTTGTTGTTCAGCAAACGGGTGTGGTTTGTGAAACGGGTTCATAGGGGAAATGTTGACATGGGCTAAATCATAATGTTCATTTTCAAACTTCCAATCTATAAAATGTCATTATGTATATTCTGTATACTATGTGGAGTTCATGTGTCAACATTGTCTTTTCATATGTGTAGAAAAATGTTTGTTGTTGTCATTCTTCGTTGCCACATTGTATGTTAGATTTCCGTTTGTTCATCATCATTATCATGTGCCCTCCGCATGGCATTGGCGATCATGGCCCTCCATATGTATCTATCCCTTGTTGCCGCAAGCACATCTTCCACCCTCTCTGTCCTCAGCCACTCTGCAAGTCCGTCCAATACTTTTTCCCCGGGTCTACCTGGTGCTGTTGTGAAACAAAAATAAATTTTGAAAAAAGGTTAAAGAAAAGATTCCACTTACTACTATTGCATCACTTTGTCTAAGTATGGCTTGATCGTGTCAGTTTTGATTAAGCCTTTTTCGTGGGAAGGAGGGATGGAGGGATTGGAAGGTGCAGGTAAAAACCAATGACTAAAAGATACGTTGGTTGATAACATTGTGCGGTAAAGGGGGAAGGGAGAGAGAGTGTGTGTGTGTGTTTGAGCGAAGGGTCGTGGCAATACAATGGGTGTCCGCAAGCCCCGCGTCGCAGTGAGACAGGAATCCATTCACCTCCCGCTCTTGGCACTGATCCCACAAGGGCCTTTGCCACCCCGGGTACAAATAGCCGGGGGACCAGATTGCTCTAAACGGGTAGGCGCCAAGTGTTTGTCGGGCTGTCAGCCTGGCCTGACCTTTGTCACCTGCGGGGAACGGGTTTCCCGTGCTGGTGGGGTCAGATGGCAGTGTACTGTCATCTCCCAGCCTGTCAGGGTTTTTCAATGGACACGTTTTTACCATTCACCATTGGCAATATCCCCTGATCTGGGTAAATCTAGAGATAAATGAGTTCTGTGGCCTCCTCCTCCTCCTCCTCCTCCTTTTCCTTCTCCTCCTATCACCTCTACTCTCTCTTTCCTTCCCCCTCTCTCTCTCTCTCTCTCTCTCTCTCTCTGTCTCCATCTGTGTGTCTGTCTGTCTCTCTCTCTCTCTCTCTCTCTCCGTCTCTCTCTCTGTGTGTCTCTCTCTCTCTTTCTTCCGCTGAGTCACGCGTGTGTTGTGCACACACACACACACACATGCATGTACACGCACAAGCACGCATTCACGCACACATACATATATGTATGTGTGTGTATATATATATATATATATATATATATAGAGAGAGAGAGAGAGAGAGAGATGGATAGACAGACAGACAGACGTACAAATAGATAGATAGATAGATAGATATATAGGTAGAAGGTAGAAAGAAACTCTAGGGAGAGCTAGACAACAGAAGGTCTTCAGAGAAGTAACCCCCTTTAGACAAGTGTTTCGGCCCTGAATTCCTTACACTCTCGGGGGGCCGGGCCACATCCAGGTCATGACTCCTGGATGCCCTTCTGTCTATTTTTTTTTTTTTTTTTTTTTTTCCCACGCCGGGGAGCGAACCTGGGCGATTCTGCGCTTCAGAACTGCGGTACGCGGTTTTACCAATGTGCTAACGGGGCACACATCATCTGTAGGGAATTTAATCCTTATGAAGTTCACTTTTGGTTCCTCCTTGCCCAGATCCAGCTTGAGCTCCTTTCTGCTGCCTCTGCCATCGCTTTAAGGGCTCTAGTCCTCTTCTTCCCAGAAATGGCGAGTTGTTTCATGAGATCATAAGCGGAGATGCCCACAAACCCTCTTGCCCCGACCTCTATGGCGAAGATTTTGACCCGCAGACCTGCTTTCTTCAGGGTGCTGGCAAGACCGGCGTATTTTTCGGTCTTGTAGATATGTGCTTCTTCCATTCTACTTTCGTATGGCACAGTGAGTTCTATAAGAATCACTTGTTTCGAGGAGTCAGAGTGGAGAGCGATGTCTGGTCTCATGCCTGTCTTGCTGATGACATCTGGGTAATTTCTCCACTCTGGGAGGTCTGCTGTACACTCCCAGTCGACTGCTCCATCCAGAAGACCCTTTGGCAATGTGCTGGTTGTCATAGCACTTTCGGGCCAGACCTGTTTCCCTCCTGCTTTGTAGAACGTTGTCATAGCAATTGGTGCGTTTGGGGTCATGGTTTTTTCGCTAACCACGTCTGTGATCACTTTCAGAACTTGGTTGTGCCTCCATGTATACCTTCCTTGGGCTAGCGCTACTTTGCAAGAGCTTAGGACATGTTCCACTGTTTGTTTCTTCTGACAGAGCGGACATGCTGGGTCGTCTGATTTCCCCCATTTCACTAAGTTTGCATTCGAGGGGAGCAGGTCATATACAGATCTGAGGAGGAAGCTTATCCTTAGAGGAGCCATGTGCCACATATCGTTCCAGCTGAGACTTCTTTGGAGTGCACTGTCCCATGTTGTCCATTGCCCCTGTTGACCTTGCTGGACTGCCTTCTGCACTCTTTTGACATCTTCTTCTTCCTTCAACTCCTGTATGATCATGTCTCTTTTTTCCTTCCTTTTGGCTTTGGACCACCACTGCATTTTTGTTGCTCCCAGTCCCTGTCTGTTGGTTTGCGTGTGTCCAATTATTTCTTTGATGCTGAGGTTTCTCTTGGCATTGTTTACAGCCTCTTGGACTTTCCACTTTCTGCCAGTTCTCAGCTTTGGATGAACTGATCTCACGATATTGTCTTCCGATTCCTCCAGCATGCTCAACAGTCTTGCTTTTCCAACTTTGTATTCCTCCACTATGGATTTGAGAGGTAGCTTCAGCATTGCTTGACGACAGTAGAATGCAACATCAGTGAGACCAGGTGGGACACCGAGCCATTTTCTTGTGTATTTG
>CM060307.1:36817400-36827400 GCA_030674185.1 Monoplex corrugatus | reverse complement strand
CGTCAGATGTGATAATAATAATAATAATAATAATAATAATAATATATTTTATTTATATAGCGCAAAATCTTGACAAAATCAAATCTAAGCGCTGAGCGTATACATGCATACATACCTACATACATATGAGCGTATACATGCATACATACATGCTTACATACTTACATACATAAATCTAAGCTGAGCGTATACATGCATACATACATACATACATAAATCTAAGCGTATACATACATACATACATACATACATACATACGTACGCACATGCATACATAATAATTACAATATTTATATAGCGCAAATCTCGACAAAATCAAATCCAAGCGCCGAAAAGACACACACGCACACACGCACGCACGCACGCACACTCACACACACACACACACACACACACACACACACACACACACACACACACACACACACACACACACACACACACACACACACACATGCATGGCCACAAATGGGGAGAAAAGAATAAAAGCAATAAGAGCAAGAATAAAACCAATGGAAAACCACAGAGAGCACATCATATACAATTATATATTAAAACAAAGTGATTCCCCTCCGAGCGGAGACAGGCTGCAGAGGGGGGTTGAGTGAGGTTAGGATTTTATGCAGAGGAGAAAAGGTGAGTTTTGAGAGCGGACTTGAAGGAGGCAAAAGTAGGTTGCTGACGGACTGAGAGAGGAAGTTTGTTCCAGGAGAGTGGACCAGAAACTGAGAAGGCTCGTGGACCATAGGTATTGATTGAGCTTAGTGCGTGGAAAGCGAAAAGTCAGAGGATCGGAGGCAGAGCGGAGGGTACGTGAGGGAAGATAGATCTCAAGTAGGCTTGACAGGTAATCGGGGGCTGCGTTATTGAGGCTTTTGTAGCACATGGTGTCTAGTTTGTACTGTATGCGCTTTGATACAGGGAGCCAGTGAAGTTGTGCCAGGAGAGGAGATATGTGGTCAGCTTTTTTCTTTTTGAGTACAAGGCGTACAGCATTGTTTTGAATGCGCTGTAGGATGTGAATGGTGGAGGCAGGAAGACCAGACAGGAGTGAATTGCAATAGTCAATGCGAGACATTATGAAGGAGAGAGAACGAGTTTTGCAGTTGTTTCGACAGAGAGATACTTCCTGATCAGGCTTATACGATGGAGATGATAGTAGCAAGATCTGGCAGTTTGAGAAACAAAGTTGTTCATGGACAGGGTAGAGTCAATGCAGACACCAAGGTTTTTAGCTGAATCAGAAATTGGGACTGATGTGTTACATAATGGGAGAGAAAGAGGAGGCAGCTGGGAAAGTTTCTGACGGGTGCCAATGAGGATAGCTTCTGTCTTGTCGTCATTAAGCTGAAGTCTATTGTGTGTCATCCAGTTCTTAATGTCCGAGTAACACTCAGTGGTGCGAGTCAACAGGCGCTGTATATTATCAGGTGAGTCACTATCTTGAAGTTGGGTGTCATCAGCATAGAAGTGGTGTTTTATAGAGTGGGAGTTGATGATGGTGGACAGGGGGGAGGTATAAAGAGTGAAAAGAACAGGGCCAAGGACAGATCCTTGTGGAACACCACAGGTCAGGTATGCAGGTTGAGGGTAAGTGCCATTGATGAGAACAGTTTGTTTTCTGTTTGATAAATACGAAGTGAAAAAGGAGAGAGCAATGTCAGAGATGCCAAAAGTATGATGAAGTCTAGAAAGGAGAATACCATGGTCAATGGTATCGAAAGCTGCAGACAGATCAAGGAGTGTGAGGAGAGAGACTTTGCCAGTATCAGTTGCAAGGAGGAGATTGTTGAGAATGTGTAGTAGGGCAGTTTCAGTGCTATGGCACTGGCGGTAGGCTGACTGGAAAGGATTGAGGAGATTGTTGGCAGACAGGTGAGAGTTCAGCTGGTTGAGGACGACTTTTTCAAGGAGTTTTGACAAGAAAGAGAGATTAGAGATAGGCCTGTAATTTTTCAGTTCATTTGGGTCTAAATTGTGTTTCTTGAGGAGAGGGTGAACAATAGCAGACTTGAAAGAATCTGGGACAGTTCCAGTTTGAAAAGAAGTGTTGATGATGTCAGTGATGAATGGGAGGAGAGTAGGGAGACAATCGGAGTAGAGAGAACCTGGAAGAGGATCCAGTTCGCAGGTTTTGAACGACATGGATCTGATTGTGTTGAAAATTTCTTCTTGTGAGACTGGGGTAAAAGTAGTGAGAGGTGTGCCAGAGAAGGAAGGGTCAGGTGGGCATGGTTGACAGGGTGTCCTGTCAAGCCTGTCACGAAGAGTTTGTATTTTGGTGGTGAAATACTTAGAGAATACAGATGGGAGTTCTTCATTTGTATGTTTTGTTGGGAGAGGTAAGTCTTTTCGTGTGCCAAGGAGATGATTCATGGTTGTAAAGAGTTCTTTTGAAGAAGAGGCATTCAGGATTTTGGTTTGGAAATAGCTTGTTTTTGCAGATGCAATGAGGGTGGACACAAACACACACACACACGTCAGATGTGATACGATATAAACACACACACACACACACACACACACACACACACACACACACACACACACACACACACACACACACACACGTCAGATGCAATACGATATAAACACACACACACACACACACACACACACACACACACACACACACACAAACACACACACACACACACACGCATGTCAGATGCGATACGATGTAAACACACACACACACACACACACACACACACACGCACGCACGCACGCACGCACGCTCACACACACACGTCAGATGCGATATGATATAGAAACACACGCTCGCGCGCGCACACACACACACACACACACACACACACACACACACACACACACACACACACACACACACACACACACACACACACACACACACACACACACGTCAGATGCGATACGACATAAAAACACGCGCGCACATACACACACACACACACACACACACACACACACACACACAAACACACACAACACACACACACACGTCAGATGTGATACGACATAAAGACAAAACAATGTGATATAATGTAATATAGTGCGATAAAGTACGGCACAAAACACATCGTTTAATTCCCCCGTGGGGATGCTGGGGGCTCTTTCAGTATAAATAGTATCCCCACTTTCCAGAAATTATTTGCTAGAAACTGTCTCTTGTCTACTACTCTCTGTGTTTCTGCGTTGTTGTTTGGCTTTCTGTCATTTCTTCCTATCATTTTCTGCCTTACTGTCCATTTACCTGTATGTGTTCTAAGAAACCTTACATACTTTCTTAGGATTGTTAGTTGGGTACATGTATTAAGTGCATGTTTTGGCTCTACGGAGATGTAATGTGCTGAAGCAATTCATAGTGATTTAGACCAGTTTTTATATGTTTCATTGTCCTTAGTTATGCTTACAGTTGTATTCAAGTTGTTGTTGTTGTTGTTGTTGTTGTTGTTGCTGCTGTTTTAGACCCCTAGGTGATAAGTTGGACGGAGTGGTCAATGCTGGGGGCACATATCCTTAGATTATGTGCACGAATGCATTTATATGTGTGCTTAATTTTCTTTTCCAGTTATTTTCCCAGTAAGGTATTGTGTAAGTTCAGAGATGCTTATAGCTCTGATATAGCTCTGCACAGTTGCTGTTTAAAACAAAATTAACAATACCAATGATAATGCTTTTTGTATTGTCTCTCTGTCTATGTTCCTGTTTATGTAGCTTACTCTGTGCAGGTGACTGGTCTGTATATGCGTAAGCGGTTTGCATCTGTATGTGTGTTTTGTATGTATGTCTGTGTGTGCCTGTTGTTTGTGCGTCCATGTCTGTCTGTTTGTATGTTTGAAATGCATTTAGAATCCTTTCTTTTATGATCTCTTTGTTTGTTAAGGTTTTTGTTTGTTTGTTTGTTTGTTTTTTTTTTGTTTGTTTGTTTGTTTGTTTGTCATACACACCCTTGTGTTTCACGTCCATCTGAACAGCAGTTTCTCAATCCACAACGCACACACACACACACACACACACACACACACACACACACACACACACACACACACACACACACACGTGCTCACAAACGCAAACACACACACACACACACACACACACACACACACACACACACACACACACACACACACAGTTCACATACACACTAACACGCAGTTATTTTTTACTGTATCTTTAATACTCGTAAAATGTGTGCGTGTATGGGCCCAAGTGTGTCTATCTGTGTGTGTATGTGTGTGTGTGTGTGTGTGTGTGCGTGTGTGTGTGTGTGTGTGTGTGTGTGTGTGTGTGTGTATGTGTGTGTGTGTGTGCGTGTGTATGTGTTTCTAAAATGTGTATGTGTACATGTGCGTGTAAATGTGTGTTTAAGTGTGCGTAAGTGAGGGGGGGGGGGTTGAGGGGGATGGGATGTCAACAGAAGAAGAATAGACACGAAAATATAATTGACAGAAACGGCTCTACCATGTTTCCATAACAAATCTTGAGGAGGGTGAGGGAACTGACACCTGCCTGCTGTCATAATGAACAGTCTGATGATTCTGAGATAAATTGAAAGTGAAATAAATGTGCTGTTTTGTTTTGTTTTTTTCAAGCACACCCACCCAGCTGCCTCATTTATATTTGTCCACTAGGGTCCACTTCGAGACATTCTCGTCAACTTTATCTGAACTACAGCAATTTATAACCTACAGGAAACAAGTATTAATTAAACAAGTATCTGTTAGCACACGCCTCTTGCGTTGCGTCATTTATACGTGTCTGATGGAGTCCGCTTCATCAAACCCACGTAAATTTTGTCTTAAATACGACAATTTACGGCCTCACCTTTGTGGCTTTAATTAGTCAGAATTATTCACGCTTTTCGCGGTGTCGCTGATACGTATCTGACAGTAGTGTCAGATGTACAGATTAGCCAAGCCGTAATATGAACAGGGACATGTTTTATCATCAGGGAGAATCTTGTGTTAAAGAAGCTGTCTGACGCGTTATCATGAAGTGTGGAAGAGAAAAGAGAGAATGTGTTTTCCACAGAGCAATATTTGGTTCCTGCAATTGAATCTCTTCTGTAACTTCAAGACAGAAACTGTCTACCATGTTTCCATAACAAATCTTGAGAGGGGCGGGGGGTGGGGGGGGGAGGAATGATACCTACCAGCTGTCATAATGAACAGTCCAATGATTCTGAAATACATTGAAAACGAGATAATGTTATTTTTTATTGTTTTGTTTTCTTCTAAGCACCCACCCCCCACCCCCCCCCCCCCCCCCCCCCCCCCCCCAGCTGCTGCCTCATTTATATATGTCCACCGGAATCCGCTTCGAGAAACTCTTGTCAACTTTGTGTCAACTGCAACAATTTATGACCTAAAGGAAACAAGTATTAATTAAGCCTTTGGCTCCTGCACCCTATTTGCCAACCACCAAACTTTTGCCCTTTGACTCCCTTACCCTATCTACCAGCTTCCTGCAGAAAGACGGTGGTTAGGGTTAGGGAGTCAAAGAGTTAAGTTTTTACCTTGATAGTATGGTTGAGGATGCAGGATGCTGGCGGACAAGGGTGCGGGAGTCAAAGGGTTAAGCAGGTATCTGTTAGCACACGCACTCTTGCGTTGCGTTATTTATACGTGTCTTATGGTGTTTGCTTCATGAATCCCACGTAAATTTTGTCTTAACTACAACGATTTACGGCCTCACCTTTGTGGCTTTAATTAGTCAGAATTATTCACGCTTTTCGCAGTGTCGCTGACACGTATCTGACAGTGTCAGATGTACAGATTAGCCAAGCCGTGACATGAACCGGGACATGTTTTACTATCAGGGAGAATCTTGTGTTAAAGGAGCTGTCTTGCGCGTTTTCATGGAACGTGGAACAGACAAGAAAGAATGTGTTTTCCACACAACGACTTTTGGTTCCTGCAATTGAATCTACCCTGTAATGACAAGGCTGGTTGGTTCTTTTGATAGAAGTGTGGACACAAGATCTGATATCTCGAGTTCAAACACAACCACAACATTAACCCTTTGACTCCCCCATTCTTTCCACCAATTGCAAAAACTTAACCCTTTGACTCCCTCACTCTATCCACCAGCTTCCTGCAGGAAACTGGTAGAAACAGTGAGGCCATCAAAGAGTTAAGTTTTTGCTTTGCTAGCATGGTTGACAACACAGAATGCTGGTGGACAGGGTGTGGGAGTCAAAGAGTTAAAAAAAAAAAAAGAACTGGCCTGTTCATTGCTCATCTTAATATTTCCATCATTTTGGTGGTATCATTGTAGTGTCCCTCCCCCTCCCCCTTCTCATTTCAAGATCTTGCCAGAACGTAGGGTTTTGCACATGTTCGGGGAATCTGCCAGATAAATGCTGGCAGATTTGGGTGGAGTGTATATGGAACTATCCAAGTGCAGTGAGTCCCTCTTAAACAATGTCCGAAAGTCCAAGAACCTGTCAAATTGTAGATCATAACATGCAGACATCACCTCATGAATAATACGCAATCAATTCATGCTTTTTATCAAAAAAATTATAAAAGAAGAGAAAACAGAGGAAATTTTGGCGAAGAAAAGCAACAGAAAAATACACCATAAGAGAGACCATTGAACAAGAAAGGGCATGTAAAGTGCCCGCACACACACATGCACGCACGCACGCGCAAACACACACACACACACACACACACACACACACACACACACACACACACACACACACACACACACACACACAACACACACACAGCAAGCACACGTACGTACAAACACACAATAAAAAAAGACATTAAAGATGATGCGCATACCTGCTTGCAACTGAGGTCCATTTTAAAACACACACAAAACAAAAAACATGCAAGAAATATTTCCTGAGTTTCTTGGCGCATTCATGGGGTATTTCTATAATCAAAGTATCAACACAAAAAGATGGGAGGGGTGTATTCTTACTGTTATTATTGCTATTGTTTTTGTTGTTGTTGTTGTTGTTGTTGTTATTGTTGTTGTTTTGTGTGCATGCGTATGTGAGTGTTTGTAAGTGTCTATGTGCACGTGTGTGTGTGTGTGTGTGTGTGTGTGTGTGTGTGTGTGTGTGTGTGTGTGTGTAAATGTCTGCATGAGCGTGCGCAAGTGAGGGATGGGATGTTAACAGAAGAAAAGATGGAAACGAAAATGTAACTGACAGAAACTGCTCTACAATGTTTCCATAACAAATCTTGAGAAAGGGGAGGGAACTGACACCAGCCTGCTGTCGTAATGAACAGTCTGATGATTCTGAGATGAACTGAAAATGAAATAAATGTTATGTTTTGGATTTGGTTTTTGTGTTGTTTTTTTTTCTTTCTTTTGTTTTGTTTCGTTTCCCCTCCTCTTGCCCCCTCCCCCCTCCTTTTTTTTTTTTTTTTCAAGCACACCCACCCAGTTGCTGCTCATTTTATATATGTCCACTACAGTCAGCTTCGAGATATTCTCGTCAACTTTGTCTCAACTACAGCAATTTAGAACCAACAGGAAACAAGTATTAATTAAACAGGTATCCATTTGCACACGCCTCTTGCGTTGCGTCATTTATACGTGTCTGATGGAGTCCGTTTCATCAAACCCACGTAAATTTTGTCTTAACTACGACAATTTATGGCCTCACCTTTGTGGCTTCAATTAGTCAGAATTATTCACGCTTTTCGCAGTGTCGCTGACACGTATCTGACAGTGTCAGATGTAGAGATTAGCCAAGCCGTGATATGAACCGGGACATGTTTTATCATCAGGGAGAATCTTGTGTTAAAGGAGCTGTCTGGCGCGTTTTCATGGAGTGTGGAAGAGACAAGAAAGAATGTGTTTTTCCACAGTTTCTTGACACATTCATGTGGTATTTCCATATTCAAAGTATCAAATCAAAAATTGTGAGAGGGGTGTGTTTTTGCTGTTGCTATTGTTACTGTTTTCTTGTTCTTTATTTGGTTTTTGATTTGTGTGTGTGAGTGTGTGCAAATGGAGAGAAATAAGACCTTAGAACGGAAGCAACAAAAAAAGTAGTTTGGTCCCTTTAACCAAAACATTCCAAGTGTATATAACCACCGAAGCATCATCGCACAAGACATATCTTCTATGACACGTGTCACCAAAAACAGCAGTCCTTGACAGATAAACGGTTTTACGGCGTAATATAAGCAAGATAAGACTTTCTTTCTCTGGATACTTCAGACTTTAGTACGCAAACCTCCAAGGTATCCACGCGTTTCATAACCAGTATCCCATTTCTGAAGGCACCAATCTCACTGCCTCGTAGTCTGGAAATGTAACCGCAAACATAATCAAAGATTCTAACCTTATGGCAAGAATCTGGGGACAATGAAGTAGTACTAACCTATTTCATTGGCTGTGATGGGACCATTACAAGTAGTACATCTCTACCAAAAAAAAATGACTAAAAAAAACAGCAACCTCTCTACGACTTTATAATCAGAAAGATCAAAAGAGCAAACAAGATGGCGATTATTTAAGGAGTTTTGTTTGATCCTGTTAAAGAAGGAAATCAATATTGCACACATAAACCTAATGCCTCTCTTATCCTTCTATAACAGATTCAATTTCCGGTCTAAAAGTACGTCCATCTTTATTGTTGCCCCGGGTGAAGTGTAACAGCAAACGCCATCAAAGACTGCACCCCTATAAGGAAGAAGTCTTTAACAAGGTGATGAGACTTTCGAGTGTTATGTTTCATTCATTTAATGTAACAACTGCCACTCTTCCATCTTTGAAGGCCGTGGTTTCTGGCTGATTCATGGTCTGGAAATGTAACAGCAAGACACGAATAAAGTTTCTATTTAAGGTCTTTGATAAGATAGTGAGAAGTTAAAGCGTTGTGCTAAAGATCCTTTAAAACTATAACACCTGGATAACTGTTGGGGCATCCTTACACACACACACCACACCTCTCTCTCTCTCTCTCTCTCTCTCTCTCTCTCTCTCTCTCTCTCTCTGTCTACCTATCTATCTCTCAGTCGCTCTCTCTGTGTCTGTCTCTTGTCTCTGTCTTTCTCTCTCTCTCTCTGGCTCTCTCTCGTTCTCTCTCTCTCTCTCCTCTCTCTGGCTCTCTCTCTGCTCTCTCTCTCTCTGTCTGGCTCTTCTATTTATTTATTTATAAATCTGGCTCTCTCTCGTTCTCTCTCTCTATCTGTCTCTCTCTCGTCCACTCTCTCTCTCTCTTTTTCTCTCTCTCTCTCTTTCCTCTCTCTTTCTCTCTCTCTCTCTCTTTCTCTCTCTCTCTCCCTGAAAGGAGCAGACTGTCACTGACTCGTATCAGAGGTGCTTGCTGTCTACATCTGCCTGCTGGTTTCCTGACGAGCTGATGACGTGTGTTTATCAATGGCTGGCTGGTTTGCACGTGCGGCAAGTTCAAGCGTGACCGATTGTTTCTGCAGCGTCAAGTCTTGCTGCCATTACATGACGTAAGTAAATTCTGTGCTCAGTTCGTAATTCTGACTGGATCCTTCCATGTTCCCTTGTGCGCTTTCTTAGAGTGTCGAGAGTTTCGCCAGTTTGTCTGGTACCTGACTGGCTCTTATTCTTTGTTTGTTATTCTTTTGTTTGTCTGTGTGTGTGTGTGTGTGTGTGTGTGTGTGTGTGTGTGTGTGTGTGGTGTGTGTGTGTGTGTGTGTGTGTGTGTGTGTGTATGTGTGTCTCTGTGTCTCTGTGTCTCTGTGTGTCTGTCTTGATTAGCTGGTTGGTTGGTTGGTTGGTTGGTTGGTTTGTTGGTTGGTTGGTTGGTGGTTTTTCGTTTGTTTGTTGTAAGTATGTATATATTTGTTTGTTTCTTTGCTGGTTGGCTGGTTTCTTCGTTAGTTTGTATTGTTCGTTCGTTTTATGTATATACATCGCAATTGTGTAAGTCATCTGCTGTAGGTTGTAAACTACGGAAAGTCAATGCTTTCTATAGGCAAATCACTGCTCCTCTATATCGCTTAATAACTTCTGAGAGTGTGGAGTTTGTCGTTTTTGGTGTTTGTCTTTTTTTTTTTTTTTT
>CM060307.1:36802400-36812400 GCA_030674185.1 Monoplex corrugatus | reverse complement strand
TCTATAAGTGTGTCTCGCCAAATCGTCCTGGAGTCCCAGCGTACACAACACTGGACCACTTAAATTACACATTTTCTTTCAAAGCGTCCCGATTTTTTTTTTCAAATCCGTGTAACACGTTGTCTTTGCCCACACTGTGCAGGCGTTATGTTGCTACATAGTCTGTAGACCCTTTCTTTGGTGAGCGTATTTTCAAAGTGTCTATAAGCCACAGAACACTAACATGAATTACTAGATCTTTACTGTTCATACTTGATGTGCTGCGTGCATATACGCACGAAATGGGTTTAGGCAAGAACAGGTTGGTACACAAGTTGACTTGGAAAATTAGGAAAACTTCCAACCTTTACCCTGACAAGGCAGGGAGCACCCAGGCAGGATCGTTCCCCAGACCGTCCGATACGAAGTCTAACGTCTTAGTCATTGACGTAGTTCTGATATATTTTTGAACATGCCCAACTTGATCGTTAAATTGCTGTTAATCAGACTAAGACAGTGATGACTAGCAAACCTGTATCCCCATGGGGATGCCAGGAGCTCTTTCAGTATAAATAGTATCCCCCACCTTTCCGAAATTATGTGCTAGAAATTTGCTTTTTTTTTATTTGTTATTTTCTTTGTTTCTTTCTCCTCCTTTGCTTTCTTTCATTTCTGCCTATCATTTTCTGCCTTGCTGGTCCATTCACCTGTATGTTTTCGAAAGTCTTGCGTACTTTCTCTTAGGATTGATTATTGAGGATATGTATTAAGTGCATTTTTGGCTGTAAGGAAATGAGATATGTGGAATAAATTCTAGGTAATTCAGGTCCGCTTTTATGTATGTTTTAGTTTCTTTAGTCATGTTTAAACGTGTATTCAGGTACGTATTTAATTCCACGGTGTGATAAATTCGACGGAGTGGTCAACGCCAGGGGCATCGCCTTAGATTATGAGCGCGAATGCATTGATATCCGTATTTAACTTTCTTTTCCTTTTTAACTGTTGAAATATTGTGTGTGTTCTCAAAAGGTAAACCCTTATATGGCTCTGACTCCCGCACCTTGTCCGCCACCATCTTCCATTCTCGACCACACTAGCAAAGCAAAACCTTAACCCTTTGATTCCACACCCTATCCACCAGCTTCCTACAGGAAGCTGGTCGATAGGGCAATGGAGTCTAAGGGTCAAGTTTTTGCAGTTGGTGGATCGGATGCGGGAGTCAAAGGGAAAATTTTTTTAACAAATCAGTGAGAATTTGAATAACAGTGCAATTACCATGCCAGTCTCTTGTTTCTATGTCTCTGGCTAGTTGTGAAGTGACGTGGTAATCCTTCCCCATGGGAGGATGGAGGCTGATCATTGATTAAGCTGTCCTCGGATTGCATCACCAACAGAGCCCGGCATCCCAACATGGGATCACGGTTGATAAAGCGCCTGCTTGCAAACAGCACTCACACTGACAGAAACAGGTCGTGGAGCACGTCCAACACCCACAATGCTGCCTTTGATGTCGGAGGTGATGGTTTGGCTGGGGGTCTTTCTCCTGTCACTCGTTTGTCTATTAGGGGGATAAGTTAAGAGGCAGGGTTTATCCCCCTGTCTGATGGATACAGGGGGGGGGGGCGGGGGGCGTGAGAGTGAACTGGCTTGTGGGTTGTGGGGCTCGCCGTCATCGTTAACCCCTTTTCACCCCCTAAACTCTTGACGGGGGCGTCTGTGATGAAAATCTGGTGTGCCTTTTAATTAACCCTTTGGCTCCTCCACCCTATCTACCAACTTCAGTTTCAGTTTCAGTTTTCTCCAACTGCAAAAACCTAAACACTTTGACTCCTTCATCCTATCCACCAGATTCTTGCAGGATGAGGAAAACTGGGAGATAAGGTGAGGGAGTCAAAGGGTTAAGTTCTTTTTTTTTTTTTTTTTTTTTTGCTTTGCTAGCGTCGTTAACGATGCAGGATGCTGATGGACAGAATGCAGGAGTCAAAGGGTTAATAGGGATTCAATTCCATATGCGCTCCATCCATGTCTACCAGCAATTACTTGGCAGGCTCCTTGAGCCCGTGCACTGGTAAGATCTTGAAATAGGGGAGTGGGTAGGGACAACGTACCCCCTGTGGGGATGCCGGGGTCTCTTTCAGTACAAATAGTATCCCCACCTTCTGGAAATTCTGTGCTAGAAATTTCATCTTTTCTGTCATGCTCTTTGTTTCTGCCTTGTTCCTTTGCTTGCTGTCATTTCTTCTGATCATTTTCTGCCTTGCTGGTCGCTTCACCTGTATCTGTTCGATAAAGTTTTACATACTTTTTCCTAGGATTGATAATTGCGTATATGTATAAATGCATTTTGGGCTCTAGGGAGGTGAAATATGCACGGAAGCAATTCTAGATGATTTGTGCCCGTTTTTATATGTTTTGGTGTTCTTAGGTATGCTTAAATTTGTATTCAGGTGTGTTTTTTAAAAACCCCTGTGCGATAAATTGGACGGAGTGGTCAACGCCGGGGGCATGTCCTTAGATTATGTGCGCAAATGCATTGATATGTGTACTTAATTTTCTTTTCCTTTCTTTTTTCCTGTTGAATTATTGTATGTTTTGAAGCGGTTGTAGTCCTGATATGGCTCTACGCAGTCGGCTGGGCCTTAACAACAATAATAATAATGGACAACGTGGCCTATGAATCACTTGACACAATCAGAATGATCGGAATATTCAGATGGGTAGCGAACAAGATAAGTCTTATGTTGCAGGATGGGATCGAACCCAGACCATGAGATCTTGAATCCACAGGTGTGTTAAAAAAAAGTCAACCAGTCCGCGTGAAAGGGTGGGATAATCGAGTGGTTAGGACATCGGAATTATTATTGCTGTTGTTGTCGTTGTTGTTGTTGTTGTTTGTCTTGTTCTTTTCTTGTTCTTGTTCTTGTTTTCTTAGTAGTAGAAGTAGTAATAATAGTAGTAGCAGTGGTAGCAGCAGCAGCAGCAGCAGTAGTAATAATTACAATATTAATAATTACAATATTTATATAGCGCAAAAATCTTGATAAAATCAAATCTAAGCGCTGAAGCAGACACACACGCAAGCACGCACGAACGCACGCACGCACACACACGCACACATACACACACACACACACACACACACACACACACACACACACACACACACACACACACACGCATGGCTATAAATGGGGAGAAAGAATAAAAGCAATAAAAGCAAGAATAAAAGCAATGGAAAATTATAGAGAGCATAGCATATACAATTATATATTATAACCATGTGATTCCCCTCCGAGCGGAGACAGGCTGCAGAGAGGGAGGGGGGGGGTTGAGTGAGGTTAGGATTTTATGCGGAGGAGAAAAAGGTGAGTTTTGAGAGCGGACTTGAAGGAAACAAAAGTAGGTTGCTGACGGACTGAGAGAGGAAGTTTGTTCCTGGAGAGTGGACCAGAAACAGAGAAGGCTCGTGGACCATAGGTATTGAGCTTAATGCGTGGAAAGCGAAAAGTCAGAGGATCGGAGGCAGAGCGGAGGGTACGTGAGGGAACATAGATCTCAAGTAGGCTTGACAGGTAATCGGGGGCTGCGTTATTGAGGCTTTTGTAGCACATGGTGTCTAGTTTGTACTGTATGCGCTTTGATACAGGGAGCCAGTGAAGTTGTGCCAGGAGAGGAGATATGTGGTCAGCTTTTTTCTTTTTGAGTACAAGGCGTACAGCATTGTTTTGAATGCGCTGTAGGATGTGAATGGTGGAGGCAGGAAGACCAGACAGGAGTGAATTGCAATAGTCAATGCGAGACATTATGAAGGAGAGAACGAGTTTTGCAGTTGTTTCGACAGAGAGATACTTCCTGATCAGCCTTATACGATGGAGATGATAGTAGCAAGATCTGGCAGTTTGAGAAACAAAATTGTTCATGGAGAGGGTAGAGTCAATGCAGACACCAAGGTTTTTAGCTGAATCAGAAATTGGGACTGATGTGTTACATAATGGGAGAGAAAGAGGAGGCAGCTGAGAAAGTTTCTGACGGGTGCTAATGAGGATAGCTTCTGTCATTATTATTTACTGTTATTATTATTATCATCATCATCATCACCATCATCGTTATTGTCATTATACCATTACCATTATCATTATTGTACCATCATTATCATCATTGATATTATCATTATCAGTATTATTGTGGTAGTAGAACTGTCGTTAGAAGTAGTAGTATCAGTAACTTAATTTGTTGTTGCTGTTGTTGTTGTTGTCGTCGTCGTCGTAACGTCATCACCATCATCATCATCATCTTTATTATTTAAAGCCAAACCGACTACACAGGACCATATCATCAGGGTACAACCATCTCAAAACACACACAAACACCTCATTGATCCTGAAAAGATAACTACCTGGAAAGGAGAATTAAGTACACATATTAACGCGTTAGTGCATATAATCTAAAGATATGCACCTGACGTTGACATTCGGCCCAGCTCATCACCAGGGTTAAAAAAATTTTTACTTTAAACCATAAACATAACAAAGTACTCTAAAGCAGATAAAGCATATAATATATATGAAACCAAGCCTAGACTATTAATAATTGCTTCTTCACAGCGCATTTCCAGAGTGCCAAACTGTAGTTATTAGATGTACCCAAGACCAACAGAATCTTGTGAATGAATGTCATGAAAATAGACAGCAGAAATAAGGGGCTGGAGTTAAATAGTAAAAAGACTGACGCCGTGTTAGTCAGTAAAGAAAATCCCCTCATGTAAAATAACAGCAAATGTATAACACTGGGAAAAGTTAATAGGTTGAAATATCTAGGAACAGTCATTTCCCCAGACGACAGAATTCACATTGGAAATATCCAGCAGAATTGGTCAAGCTAAAACAGCATTCCAGAAAATGAAAAGTGTTCTTACCAACAAATGTCTATCTATGGACATCAGGAAGAGAGCTTTTCAGTGTTTTATAAGACAAAAGCTGTTGGACGGATGCGAGGCGTGGGCAGTCAACAAGCAATCGAGGCGGCTGAAATGTGGTTTCTAAGAGAATATTAAGAGTTCTATGGACAGCAACAACAACAACAACAAAAAAGGAGACACTCTTCAGAGAAGCAAACATAAAAACAACATTAATGAAGAAGATTAGGAAAAGACAAGCAACATTTATGGGAAATTTTATGAGGCAAAAGAAATTTGAACACCCAGCCACAACTGGAAAGTTAGAATCAAAAAGAGCACCAGGTAGACCCCACGAGAAAACATTATACAGTTTGCAGAGTGGGTGGGGACAAGAAAGGTAGGAGATACACACTTGCAGTAACAAAAGATAGATTCGTATGGAGGGCCATGATTGTCAACGCCATGCAGCAAGGCACATGATGATGATGATGATGATGATCATCATCATCATCATCATCATCATCGTCGTCGTCGTCGTCGTCGTCACCATCACATAACATCATCATCATCATCATCATCATCATTATCACCATCATTTGCTTGAATGCTGGCAATGACTTTGATTTGGATAAGATAAGGGAGTAAAAGGGTTAAACTGGCCGAAGCTGCAAGATCAGGTGTCTGAGGGAGTGAAAGAGTTAAACGAGTATAGGGCGTAGCTAATACATTGTGTATTGAGAACTACATGGACATTGGGATAACAGTTATCAGTTCGGACAGTCCAACGGTAACGTGTGTCGCCACATTTATCAAAGCGAGACACACCAATGCATTGTTTATTGTATGAAGTAGTCAAGGCAAGTGTGGAGAGATTGTCATAGCTCCGAGAGAGGAAAAAAACGGGTTGTTTCCCTTGCCAAGATGAGAAGACTAAACAACAACGAGGAGACAAGAAAGAGACAAAACAAACATTTCATGCGACGGAGCAATATAAAATACGAAATAAAACAAAACAGAACGAAACATAACATATCACCTGATTTGGGAGCATAAAACCTTCATATTGAAGGGACCACAATGCGGTCACAGTGCTTTGAGAAAACTGGCGCTTTCCCGTGTCTGTCTAACTGTTGTCCAATCATCAGCCGTCTTTTCTTTTCTACCTCCACCCCACCCCCACCTCTGTGTGTGTGTGTGTGTGTGTGTGTGTGTGTGTGTGTGTGTGTGTGTGTGTGTGTGTGTGTGTGTGTGTTTGTACTGTCTTCCTCAAACGTTTCTGTTTTATTTTGTTTTGTCTTTCAGACAAGACACTTTATTCTGTTGAGTAAAAGGCCTACTTTGTTTTGTTTGTCTGTTTGTTTGGTTGGTTGGTTGGTTGGTTGGTTGGTTGGTTGGTTGGTTGGTCGGCCGGTTGGTTGGTTGGTCGGCCGGTTGGTTGATTGGTTGGTCGGTCGGTTGGTTGGTTGGTTGGTTCGTTCGTTCGTTCGTTTGTTCGTTCGTTCGTTCGTGTGTTCGTTCGTTCGTTCGTCCGTTTGTTTGTTCGTTCGCTCACTCGCTCGCTGATTTTTTTTTCTTTTCTTTTTTTTTTTTTTTTTGGTCTCCTTCCTGTTTATTCTCTTCACGGTTGAAAGTAAAACAGTCCTTCTTTCTATCTTTTGAGGCTCTGACAATCTTTTACATTTGCCTGACTTTGTAGTCGGTCCCTGGTAGTCGTTTATGAGGAATGAGAAATTAGAGCATCTGGTCACATTAAGAAAGCTGGAGGGAAGGAGAACACCAGATAGACCCAGGGAGAAATATTGGACGGATTTGCAAGATGGCTGAGGACAGAGAGAGTAGTAAATGTACTTGCAGCGACAAGGGACAGATTCGTGTGGAGGGCCATGATCGCCAACGCCATGCGGCTGGCTCATGATGATGATGATATGTAATCAAGTCAAAGTACACCAGTGCATTGTTTATTGTATGTGGACAAGGCACACCAGTGTATTGTGTGTAGTTCAAACGGTAAGATAACTGTTGCCTTTCTGACATTTCAAGTGTTAGTTCTGCTGTCACATCAATACGCACTTCTTTGCTTATTGTTTGTTTCTTATTGTTGTTTGTTTACTGTCTGTTGAGTAACGAACGGATACTTTTACGTTATTTTTTTTTCAGCAGCAGTATTTTAAATTCCAGCACATGTGGGACCAATGACCTCTGCGCTTTGAGCCAACGATGTTTCATCCTGAGCCCGTCCCACACCACCCAGACTGTTTTGTGTATGTGAGTTTGTGGGTGTGTAACTCTATGTATGTGTCTGTTTGCGTGTGAGTGGGGGTGGGTGCGTTTGTGTGTGCAAGAAAGAGGGAAAGAGAGGGACAGAGAGAGACAGGGGCACAGACACAGTGTTTGTGTGCGTGTGTGAATGTGTGTGTGTGTGTGCGAGCGCGCTTGTGTGTGTGTGTGTGTGTGTGCGCGCTTGCTTGTGTGCATGTGTTTGCGTGTTTATGTGGGGGGGGGGTGCATGCGTTTGTATGTGCAAGTGTGAAAAGAGAAAGAGAGGGACAGAGAGAAACAGAGGCACAGACATACAGACAGACACACCGACAGACAGAAGAAAGTTGAGCGTTTGGAAAGAGCACGGATTAGGTGGGAGGGGGGGATAAGGACAGGGATTTTGTGGACCAGTGGGAGGGAGCTGACAGTGTACCTTACGGGGGGACCCGTTTACTTTGGCCTGTTTAAAGTTTCTCGCCCCCCTGATCTGTGAGCAAACTATGGGGGCAGTGGAAGGGCAACAGCCAGACTTAGCTCATGTCAACACGCTGTGTGCATGGTTCTATCACTTCCACAATTGTTCCCGATGAAGTCTTGTCACTGTGTAACTCACACACCTACAAGCAAAGCCAAAGCCAGAACCAGACTGAGGCAGCCGAGATGTGGTTTCTAAGAAAAATGTTGAAAGTTCCATGGACAGCAAAGAAAACAAATGAGACAGCCTTGGAGGCAGACACAAGGAGATCGTTTAAAAGGAAGATTAGGAAAAGACATGCAACATTTATAGGGCTATTTTATGAGGAAAGGGGAATTAAATCACCTGGTCACAACAGGAAAGCTGGAGGGAAAGAGAACACCAGTTAGACCCTGTGAGAAAATATTGGACGGACTTGCAGGGTGGCTGAGGACAAAGAGGGTGGAAGATGTGCTTGCAGCAACAAGGGATAGATACACATGGAGGACCATGATTGCCAACGCCATGCGGCAGAGCACTTGATGATGATGATGATGTAGCTCACACACCAAATGCAGACAACAGAATAGTGACATCATCATGGTCACTAAACCACGATGGAGATGGATTGCCCACATTATACGAAGACAGTAGAATAACATCACCCGGACTGCCGGTCACTGGACACCAGAAAGAAAACTCAAGAGAGGAAGACGAAGGAACATCTGGAAACGAACAGCGGAAGGAGATCTCAAGGCCTTAAACACACCTGAGGCATTATACAGAGCCTGACGTCGAACAGACAGGAATGGAGGATCATCATTGCTGCCCTACTTGCCAGCAGGATAATCGGCAGTAATAAAGGAATATATATATATATATGTGTGTGTGTGTGTGTGTGTGTGTGTGTGTGTGTGTGTGTGTGTGTGTGTGTGTGTGTGTGTGTGTGTGTGTGTGTGTGTGTGTGTGTGTGTGTGTGTGTGTGTGTGTGCTAAAACCATTATACTAAAGCAAAAAGGATTACGTTAGAAGTTTAGAACAAAACCAAATTCAAGTGTGAACGATTTCTTGAATACTATGGCAAGGAAGAGGCGCACTTTTGGCGCAATGGCCTTTTCATCAAAATGTGCAAGAGCTTTTTGTCAAATACAAAAAGTTTTGCTTATTTTTTGCAAGCCATAGGACTCAAATGAACAAACTGAACAACCATAAAGCAGTCGAGGTGATTTTTTTTAGCACGAAATTATGTTAGTGCATTGTTCGGATTATACTCAAGGACCATCTCTGATCGTCAGGCTTATGTTTGTTTGCATTCCCATTTTGACAATCTGTTTTTTATTTAACCCTTTGACTCCCACACCCTATCCACCAACTGTAAAAACTTAACCCTTTGACTCCCTCACCTTATCCACCAGCTTCCTGCAGGGAGCTGGTGGATAGGGTAAGGAATCAAACTGTTAAGTTTTTGCTTTGCTAACATGGTTGACAGTGAAGGATGCTGGTGGACAGGCTGCGGGACACAGAGGGTTAAATTTAAGTAGAGCATCTAAATATTAAATCTTGACGGGAATCTGTAATAATAGCAATATAGGGATGTGTGTTAAGGGCATATAACTGAAAAATAGCATTAAGTCTTCAGTGTTAAGTCCATCACACTTGTCCCAGTAAGGGTTTAGAAGTGGTCTTCCAAAGCGTGATACACAATTTAAGGGTAAGTTTTTGCATTGTAACAGACAAATGTTCGCGGTATTCGAGGATTGCCAATACACCGATGTACTTTGCTTTACAAATTACGAAAGATAGAAAGAACTACAAATAAGCTAGTCTCGTTTGGGCAGAAAATGAAGGTTTGTAACAAAATTTTGTAATGTTCAAGGAGCCTACAAATAAGCCGGCAGCGTGTTGACAGAACGATCAGATAGCTTATCAGCACAACAAATCATGACAGCAGAAAGTCAGCACTTAAAAATGTGTAAGAAGATGTTCTTTTTATTTCTATACTTTTTTTTTACACTGTATAATGGCCTTTTTATTCCTATACTTTTTCTTTTTTACACTGTTTAATGGCCTTTTTATTTACATACTTTTTCTTTTTTACACTGTATAATGGCCTTTTTATTTACATACTTTTTCCCTTTTTACACTGTGTAATGGCCTTTTTATTTACATACTTTTTCTTTTTTACACTGTTTAATGGCCTTTTTATTTACATACTTTTTCCCTTTTTACACTGTATAATGGCCTTTTTATTTACATACTTTTTCTTTTTTACACTGTATAATGGCCTTTTTATTTACATACTTTTTCTTTTTTACACTGTATAATGGCCTTTTTATTTACATACTTTTTCTTTTTTACACTGTATAATGGCCTTTTTATTTACATACTTTTTCTTTTTTACACTGTATAAT
>CM060307.1:36789900-36794900 GCA_030674185.1 Monoplex corrugatus | reverse complement strand
GACGTCACAGCGTACGAATGTTTCCATAAGGCAGACAGCACGTAGATTATGCACTGGAGATCCCACACAAGCAAGATGAATTCCATAGACAGACGTGCAGACCCTTCACGCCTTGTGGAGGTCTGTGGTTTTTATCTAACATGCGGGCTATAAGCTGTACAAATACCGTTTCCAGCCTATCTCGTTTGAGCTCTACATGCATCTGCATACATTTCCCTATCAATGACCTCACACAATGCAGACTACTGATGGGTGTAGGGCGGGAGGGGGGAGTGTATGCATGATATAGTTTCATTCACAGAAAGATAACATGATAATGGACACTCTAGTTCATCGGACAGATGAGTAAGCTTAGAAGGTCTTCATCGTCTGGTATGGGTCTTCATATGGATCACAAGACTGACCGTGGAAGGGCGTGTATTGCTGCAAGCATTGCAAGGGAAAGAATCCTGCGGCCTTGGGTTCTGCTTCCGCCAGTACTTGCTCTGTTAAATAGTAACCGTTTTGTGCTGTTCTAACGTGACTGTATCCTGTGCACACTGCTATCGCCAGTTTAACCCTTCGACTACTCCATGCTGTTCACCAGCATCCTGCATGGTCAACCATGCTAGCAAAGCAAAACTTAACCCTTTGTCTCTCTCACCCTGCAGGAAGCTGGAGAACATGGCGAGGGAGTCAAAGGGTAAAGTTTTTGCGGTCAGTGGATATGGTGGGGAGTCAAAGAGTTAATCTGTTGAGGCACTGTCTTCCAAGTTGATGGTGACTGCCACAGCTAATGTCTGGTTTCAGAGTTCATTCCACAGCTAATGACTGGTTTCAGAGTTGATGTCACAGCTAATGATGGTTTCAGTATTGATACCACAGCTAATACTGTTTCAAGTTGATCAAGCTAATGACTGGTTTCACAGTTGATACAGCTATGACTGTTCGAGTGATGTCAACTATGATGTTTCAGTATTGATACCACAGCTAATGACTGGTTTCAGAGTTGATGTCACAGCTAATGACTGGTTTCACAGTTGATACCACAGCTAATGACTGGTTTCAGAGTTGATGTCACACCTAATGACTGGTTTCAGTATTGATACCACAGCTAATGACTGTTTCAGAGTTGATGTCACAGCTAATGACTGTTTCACATTGTACCAGCTATGATGTTCAGAGTTCATCCACAGCTAATGACTGGTTTCACAGTTGATACCACAGCTAATGACTGGTTTCAGAGTTGATGTCACAGCTAATGACTGGTTTCAGTATTGATACCACAGCTAATGACTGGTTTCAGAGTTGATGTCACAGCTAATGACTGGTTTCAGTATTGATACCACAGCTAATGACTGGTTTCAGAGTTGATGTCACAGCTAATGACTGGTTTCAGTATTGATACCACAGCTAATGACTGGTTTCAGAGTTGATGTCACACCTAATGACTGGTTTCAGTATTGATACCACAGCTAACGATTGGTTTCACAGTTGATACCACAGCCGATTACTGGTTTCAGAGTATCTTTGTATTTCTTTATAAAGACAGGTCATGCGGTGAAGTGGTCAGTACAACGGATTACTGACTGGTAAGCCGTGGGTTTGAACCACTATCACAGTATAGGCGTATTGTGTGATTTTTCGGCCCCCTCCGGTTCCCACACAGACTTAAGCATGTTATGGACTCTTTGGGTTTGCCTGTGGGACCACACAGTCTAGTCTCATCCACTTTACGAATTCGTCATTTAGGTTGTTGCTCAAATTTTCTGACCGACACCGCAGATGTCGGTATCTCTTGGGTCTGGTTGATCCTAGATGGAACTCCATAGGACTGTCATTATGACGTTCATCATCATAGTACCGTAAAAACTGTCCTAGCTTCTGTGGACATTAGGTATGGCGTGGAAAACGGGGGGGGGGGGGGGGGGGGAGTCGTATCGATTTATCTGCATTTTAAGATCTCTTTTATATACAAAAAGAGAAGGGGATGTATTACATATGAACAAAAGTGAGTGTTCGTGTTCGAACAAATTGAGTAAACAGAGATTCGTTAGCTTTTTTTTTTTTTATTAAATTAAACTACCAAGACTGTGATATCAAGTCTAAAGAGCAGCAGTTCTGAAACTGTCAGTTGAAGTACTGACACACATAGAAAGAAGATGGTGTGGACTGAAAGAAGATGTTGGTATGGTGTGGACTGAAAGAGGATGTTGGTATGGTGTGGGCTGAACTGAAAGAGGATGTTGGTATGGCATGGACTGAAAGAGGATGTTGGTATGGTGTGGACTGAAAGAGGATGTTGGTACAGTGTGGACTGAAAGAGGATGTTGGTATGGTGTGGACTGAAAGAGGATGCTGGTAGGGTGTGGACTGAAAGAGGATGTCAGTATGGTGTAGACTGAAAAGGGATGCCGGTATGGTGTGGACTGAAAGAGGATGTCGGTATTGTGTAGACTGAAAGCGGATGCCGGTATGGTGTAGACTGAAAAAGGATGCCGGTATGGTGTAGACTGAAAGAGGATGTTGGTATGGTGTAGACTAAAAGAGAATGCCGGCATGGTGTAGACTGAAAGACAATGTCGGTATGGTGTGGACTGAAAGAGGATGTTGGTATGGTGTAGACTGAAAGAGGATGCTGGTATGGTGTGGACTGAAAGAGGATGCCGGTATGGCATGGACTGAAAGGGATGTTGGTATGGTGTAGACTGAAAGACGATGTCGGTATGGTGTGGACTGAAAGAGGATGTCGGTATGGTGTGGACAGAAAGAGGATATTGGTATGGCCTGAACTTTTCTTTCCTTTTTTTTTTCTAATTCCTTTGCGTAAGGAATTACCGCAGGATAGCTGAGTAGTGTCAAGAGTGTGTTGATGGATAGTGGGGACTGTGGCGGGGAGTTAAGTAGCACCATCCATCTTTGTCTCTGCTGCTGGACCTTTCGTTTGTCTGTCGTGATCGAGTAATGCTGAACAAGCTGGGTGCATGAACTTTGTATACCGTCATGTTTCTTTTCCCTGGTCGGTCTGGCTGGCTGTTTGTTTGTCCGTCTGTTTGTCTGTCTGTGAGGCTGGTGTGCGTGCGTGTGTGTCTGTCTGTCTGTCTGTCTGTCCGTCTGTCTGTCTGTCTGTCTCTTTGTCTCTCTATCTATCTCTCTTTCTCTCTGTCTCTCTGTCTGTCTGTCTGTCTTCTTCTCTCTCTCTCTCTCTCTCTCTCTCTCTCTCTCTCTCTCTCTCTTCTCTCTCTCTCTCTCTCTTTCTCTCTCTCTCTCTCTCACTACTTGTCTGTCTGCTTGTCTGTATTTTTGACTGCATAAACTTTGTGTCGTCGTGTTTTTTCCCCCTGTTCCGTCTGTCTGTCTGTCTGTCTGTCTGTCTGTTTGTCTGTCTGTCTGTCTGCGTGTCTGTTTGTCTGCATGTCTATCTGTCTGCCTGTCTGTCTGTATGTCTGCTTGTGTGTTTGTCTGCATGTCTATCTGTATGCCTGTCTGTCTGTCTGTCTGCTTGTCTGTCTGTCTGTCTGTCTGCCTATATTTGACTGCATGAACTTTGTATCGTCATGTTTCCTTTCACTGTTCTGTCTATCTGTCTGCTTGTCTGTTTGCTTGTCCGTCTGTCTGTCTGTCTGTTGTTGACTTTTTTAAATCTCGCTTTCATTTTTATCAATAAACAAAAATTAAAAAAAAGAGGTTGTTTCATATCGACCGGAGAGACGAATGTCTACGTATGCCTGTCAGCCTGTGTTTCTGCTGTATGTTTGTAATAAAAGCTTGTCGGCAAGATGTTCTCAATTGTTTCTGGATGGATCTTTACTATATCCAGGTCAAAGAAACGGATAGTAGAGAAGTTGCAAATGTATAAGTTTGGAAGTCATGGCGCCAAGGTCAAGATCACGCAGGACCCAAAAAAAAGAGTGCAGTTCATAATCAGTGCGCTTTGAGGAAAGTGTGTGAACAGCATTTTCTTAATCCTTTTCTTCCCACATCCTATCCACCAACCGCAAAAACTTAACCCTTTGACTCCCTCACCTTGCAGAAAGCTGGTGGATAGGGTGACGGGAGTCACAGGGTTCAGTTTTTGCTTTGCTAGCATGGCTGACAATGCAGGGTGCTGATGAGCAAGGTTCCTACACCTTGTCAAAGGGTTATGAACTTCTGACAACATTTCCATTTTGTTTTCGTTGTTGTAACAGTCTACTGTTGTAGTCGCTTCCTGTCAAGTTTTATTTCATTTGGGGCTTCTTCAAGTTCGCTGTACTTTGAGAAGTACAAAATCTGCATTTTCTGGAGCAAGTTTTTGTATTAAACAGGGAGATTGTTAGAATGGCTTGATTGTTAGAATAGCTTGATTGTCTTATTTCCGTTTACCGTCTGCCTGTCTGTATTGTCTGTCTGTTTGTGTGCGTGTGTGTTTGTGTCTGTTTGTGTGTGTGTGTCTGTTTGTGTGTGTGTTGTGGTGTGATGTGAGTGTGGGTGGTCGTGGTGGAGTGATGGCGTGGTGATGGTGCTGGTGTTGTGTGTATGTTTTTGTATATATGCGTGTGAGGGGGTGGGAGGTGGGGACATTGGATTTCTTCTTCCTCAGTGAATGAGTATTATTGTCTAGAATGTGCCTGCATACACTGTTCTGGTTGTCCGACCCACTTTGTTCGAGTTATAGGATTTGTCTTTGATGATGGAGTAACATGAATGTTAAGGCAGACCATAGTCACGAACTCTGCCTACTTGTTCTTCCCTTTCTTCTACCCACATGGGCGGTGGTTCTCTTGATAGACTTATGGATGGTCTCGAAATCTGATATCTCGAGTTCCATCCCGCCCGAAACATTAAGAACTGGCCTGTTCACTGCCCATCTTAATACTCTGACCACTCTGATGATGCCAGTGGTTCATAGGTCTTGTTTTACCTCTCTCCCAGTGTCAAGGCTTTGCCGGCGATTAGCGTTTTGAGCAAGCTCAAGAGCCAGCCATATTTGCGCTTGCAGACTTGGATGGAGCGTGTATAGAATTGTACGAGAGCAAAGA
>CM060307.1:36777400-36779900 GCA_030674185.1 Monoplex corrugatus | reverse complement strand
GTCATATTGTGATTGGACAGAGAGTTGATGATATGTCTTGTGTCATAACGGTGAGTGTTGTCATAGTGGACATTGATGTCACCTAGAATGATGAGATTTCCAGGTAAGAGGCAGTAGTGGTCAAGCAATTGGTCAAAGTCAGACAGAAACGTGGATGTGGTGAGTTTGTTGGCAGAGCTAGGTGGGGGCCGATAGACACAGGAGAAGGTGATGGGGTGAGGGTTGGATTGGAAGGATACTTCAACGTGCTCGAAAGAAGGATGGGAGAAAGGCAGAGACTGCGAGAAAGATAGGCAGGAATGGAGTGAGTCCTTGTAGAGGATGGCGATACCGCCACCTCGGGATGAGCGATGGAAAGAAGCAAGCCTGTAACCACTCGGAGTGAGGCTAGCATGTATAGGTTCGTGACCAAGGGGGTTAAGCCATGTCTCTGTGATAAAAGCAATGTCAACACGTTCATCTGCGATAAAATCGGCAATGACTTCGGCTTTGCCATCCTTGCATGTTGACTGAGCATTAAAAAGGCATAATTTTAGTTTATCACAGTCATATGGTGGTGGCCGGGGTGGCGACGAAGGCGGCACCGACGGGACAGAAGGTGAAGGCGGCACCGGCGGGACAGAAGGTGAAGGCGGCACTAGCGGGACAGAAGGTGAAGGCGGTACTAACCGGACAGAAGGCGAAGGCGAAGACGGCAGAGGAGGAGACGAAGATTGCAGCAGCGAGGTCGAGGGCAGGGGCAGTGGAGGAGACGAAGAAGAAGCAGGAGACGAAAAGTGGCGTCGGGCAGGAGGCAGGTTGTGCCAAAGACGGTGGAGACGTCCACCACGACAGGATCGCGCAGTGCTACGTGACATACCTGTACTCTACGTTTCCTATCATAATATATCCTGGTGTGGACCGGGCCCGAGAGATGCTGACACCTGTGGTGTTGGTCAGAAAGGTTATACACACATTTAGCCACCAACCAACCAATGTGTACATAAGCTTACAAATCTAGCTTCCAACCAACCAACAAGTCAAACAAACTATGCATACATACAAATCTAGCTAACAAATCAACTAACTAACCGTCAATGACAACATCCCTGAAGTGGTTAAGACTCGGTTGTGTGGTCCCAGTTTTCCCAGAGAGCCCATGGCATTCACAACCCTGAGTGGGAGCCGGTCGGGGTCGAAAAATATCACAACGATTTTTACAGAACAGATGAGGTTTGAACCCACAACACTCCAGTCGTTAGTTTGTTGTGCTATCTTCTCTTCCACCGAGACAAACCTTGGTCAGTTTATATTCCCCACCCCCACCACCTTCGATGTTTTTTGTTTGTTTTATTTGTGTCCTAACCGCTATGATATACAATCGTTTATGTAACCCTGAGCTCCGACAAATTTCCTTCTTTCGATTTTTTTGCTTGTTTCTTTTCTTTCTTTCTTTCTTTCTTTCTTTCTTTTTTCTTTCTTTTCTTTCTTTCTTTCTTCTTTCTTTCTTTCTTTTTCTTTCTTTCTTTCTTTCTTTCTTTTCTTTCTTTCTTTCTTTTCTTTCTTTCTTTCTTTCTCTCTTTCTTTCTTTCTTTCTTTCTGTCCTTTCTTTTGTTTCTGTCTTTCGTTAATTCTTTGGTTTGTTTCTTTCTTTTCTTTCTTTCTTTTGTTTCTCTCTTTCATTATTCTTTTGGTTGTTTCTCTCTTTTCTTTTCTTTCTTTTGTTTCTGTCTTTCATTATTCTTTTGGTTGTTTCTTTCTTTTCTTTTCTTTCTTTTGTTTCTTCTTTCATTATTCTTTTGGTTCTTTCTTCTCTTTTCTTTTCTTTCTTTTGTTTCTGTCTTTCATTATTTCTTTTGATTTGTTTCTTTCTTTCTTTCCTTTCTTTTTTTTTTATTATTTTTTCTTTTTTTTTCTTTCTCTTTATTTCTTATCTTCTTTGTTTTCTTTATTACTCTTTTTTTTTCTTTCTTTCTTTTAGTTTTTAATTTCGATTCTATCTTTCTTTTCTTTCTTTTCTGTCTATTCTTTCTTTCTTTCTTTCTTTGTTTTTCCAGCCCTTTGTTCAGGCTCAGCTGTCTCATTATCACGGTGTTAAGTAAAAGGCATGTTGGTTTTCCCTCTTTCTTGCTTCTTTCTTTCTTTTGTTCGCCTTCTCCCCCCACCCCTCCCCTTTCTTTCTGTTTCTTTCTCTCTTTCTTGCTTTCTTTCTCTTTGTTAATGTTTTCTGCCACTCTTGATCGTTGTTGACAACTCTTCAGGTCTTTCGTTTGCTTGGTTGGTTAGTTGATTTGTTACCTACATTTGTATGTATGGATTGGTTGGGGTTGGTTGGTTTGGTTGGTGTTGGTTGGTTGGTTGGTTGGTTGGTTGGTTGGTTGGTTGGTTGGTGGGTGGTTGGATTGGTTGGTTGCTGGGTGGCTTGTGGTGGTTGGCTGGCTGCTGGTGGTGGTGTGGTGGATGGTTGGTTGATGGTGGGTGGGTGGTTGGTGGGTGGGTTGTTGGGTGGTGCTGTTGGTGG
>CM060307.1:36754900-36759900 GCA_030674185.1 Monoplex corrugatus | reverse complement strand
TTCTGAAACGAACGTGGGTAATGTGCCGTTACGTGTATGTGTATGTGTATTTGCGCGTGTGTGTGTGTTTGTGTGTGTGTGTATGGGTGTGTGTGTGTGTGTGTGTGTGTGTGTGTGTGTGTGTGTGTGTGCGTGTGCGTGTGTTTGTGTGTGTGTGTATGTATGTGTGTATGTAGTGTTGTGTTGTGATGTGCAGTGTTGTGTTGTTTCTTTGTTCGTTGTTTACATGTTTTTAAACAATTTTGTTTCGTTTTGTTTTATTTAACCAATATAATTATGCTTTTCGTTTGTCTCTGACATTCGCAGACTTCTGAAAGTGAGAGTGCAACTGCAGATACATTAAATTTGGTCATTTGCTATGTTTGCGGCTTTAAGACGTACACGTTACTCGACGCAGACGACAGCTACAAAACGGTGGTGAATTGATGCATTCTGTGATAGGCTAAACGAAAAGCGACTGGAAACAAAGTATGTGCGCGGTAAAGTTTCATAGTCAACACCAAAAGGACAAAAAATAGTTCGGTCATTGGTAAGATCTAGGTCGAGATCAGTGGAGAATAGATCTTAAAAATTCTGGGAGCAGAATTTTTGTTTTTGTTCAGTAGTAACTAGTATGAATTATTTGAAGCTGAAAATAGTGAGATCTACACTCACACTGACTGTAAGCCAGAATTTGATGTTTAGTTAAGATTTAAGAAATAAGTACGATTTTAATACCTCAACAAAGGAAATTTTGAGCCAGATGCAAAAGCATTATATACAAATATAAACTAAAATACGCATTACAAACTGTTGAAAGTAGGCCGATTAAATACAACTAATAGATCTACATGTTCCTAAAATAATATAAATCAAACATTCATTCATGCACCTTGACCCGTAAAGTTGATGAGCCAGTCCTGTCAAATTAACATTGCCTCAATGTCTAGTAGATCTATGCCTCTGTTACTAAAATTAACACACACCTGTTGAGTTAGATCTAGATCTGAAAAAATATGTCAACCAAAGAGGGTCTTTACTGTCACCAAATTTAAATTGACTGAATGGTTCCCTATCGACAACGCTGCATTCATGTACCGTATACGCTTATTAGCATTAGCATACATGTACGTGAAGGCCTATGTGCTTATACGTGTGTAGATCTATATGATTTTGCTTTTTCTTAAACATTGGACAGTCTAGGTTTGTGTATTGTGTCTGTGTGTCTGTGTGTGCACGAGAAAGAAAATGTGCCATAAAAAATTTCTGAGAAGGCTGTGATCAAATACACAGTGGTTAAGTCACTTTCAAATGAGTCGTGAAAGTATGATTTTGTCTAACCCAGTTTGGGGATTGCTGGGAACCAAAATATGAAAGTAAGTTGGCATTAATTACAAAGCTGTTTATGGACAGGTGTTTAAATCTTTAATTATATTTTCCAAAATTTTAATCGTGGTGCCATAAAGCGTTGGCGAATATTATTTCCGTCATATGAATAAAGTTGAGATGTACCTTGTTACAAAAACTTTGTCACAGTACAAGACCTAGCATGCCACCCTGTATGCCCTCTCCCCGTCCCTGACCCATCACATAAGTGTTCACACCTCCACCGACGTTCATTAAACACTCATCATCATGGCACCAGCCCCTCTCGTCCTGTCGTTAATTACGGGGGCGGGGCCGGAGGGGGGCGGACGACCAATAAGCCAGCGCGCGTGCCCACTGAATGACGGGCCGAGTGTGTGGAGAACCCCCAAGATGAGAGGTGGGAGGAGCGACAGAGAACAAGTCGCACATGGCACACAACACTGGGCAAATCTACCTTGTGTACTTGCAAGCTTGCAAAGCGACCAGCGCCGAGTTTGTGCCAGCAAGCAGCTTGTACCGCTCCAGCTCCCTACTTGCTTCACTACACTACTACTACCTTTGAGCGCCTCACTCAACGGCACAACGCTTCACCAACCTCTCTCTTTCCTCGCCCCCTTGACATGATTTATGATTGGTGATTTATTCCGGCAGGGGCAAGTTTCGGGGTGTCGGCGGAACTGCACGTTTCACAAGTTGGTGATTAATGTGAGGGGGTGGGCGTCGGGCTGTTATGACAAGTGATAAAGAGGTGACAGGAGCGAGCAGGCCAACTGGACTAACTACCCTGACAATTGAATCCATTCTTGGGGTACCTCTCCTTCCATAAAACTGTTCAACTAACTTCGACTCCACCTGTCACATAAGTTTGATTTACAAACCTATAAAGGAGTACATTACCTGCGAACCGTTTGATTTATTAGTACCGCCCGCGGAGGAGTCCTTAAGGAGTATCATGCATGTGTGAAATTGATTTAAAGTGGCTTGAACGGCCTGAAAAGTGTCGAGCAATCACTAGTTGATATTTTACTTTGATGTGGTTTTCAGAGGCGTATTGAACGAGTGATTTAGGTTCTCCTCGTGGATTTTCTATGCGCTCGTGTGCCATTCGTGCTGCTCGTGCAAAATAGCCTACGTGGTGTAGGCCTATATTTCCTGTGGCGGTGACTTGTGAAGTGCTTGCTGTGTGACCACTGAGTGTTCGTGGATACCTGTGTGTGTGGAGTATTGATCGTTCCATCTCTGTGTGGACGTTGGCTCTGTACCAGGTAAGAAAGGTGTTACGTGTGCTGACCAAAGGTAGATAAATAGATCTATAAGTGTGAGTTACCACGAACTTTTCTTGAGGGTAGACCTAACATCTGCTGTTGATTTGAATGCAGTGGGGTTTTTTTGTTTTGTTTTGTTGTTTTTTTGTTTTGTTTTGTATTGCTTTGTCTTTTTATTTCCAATATTGATTTGGATTTTTGGATTTGGTTGACAGTCTGACTCATACCCTCCCAATTTCGTGATCAACCGTACATTCTTCAGGCTGACGTACTCTTTCTGTTTCTTTCTCTTATCCCCTCTCAGGCCTCTGTATTGATCATTTGATGTTTTAAAGTACAGTTGATAGAGCCCTACACTTGAGATCTGTTATCTCAAGTTTTGCTCGACCTGACGTAAAAATTAGCCTGCTCGCTGCCTGTCATTCCGGTGGTCAGGTGTCTTTAGCATAAATGTTTGTATCCGTAGCAGAGAGCGCATTGTTCTATTTTGAAGACAGTGAAGTCTAGAGTTAAGAATAGGTTAAGGTTTAGGATAGGATAGTTAGTTATAGCAGGTTTTTAGACAATGGTGCAGTTAGTTTGCTCTCACACTTGTAGATTTCGCAGAAGAGTACACGGCCGGACTTCACTACTTTTGACAACATTTATTTAACCCTAGTCTGCCACACACCCATTGGATTGACACGTAGAAAACAGATCCTGAGGGTGAGCTTTTGGGGTTAGACTAATGTTAGGACTAGGACCGATTACATGGTCATGGTGTCCTTAGACAAGATCCGCGAAAGAGTTAAACTGAACTATTTTTCCTGGCTTTCACACATTAAAGCTAGACCCATTTACTATGTAGCCAAGTATCAATACTTTTTTTTTTTTTTTTTAAGAATCAAGGAATAGGCTATCAAACCATTAGAGGCAGACTTGCGGGGTTTGAAATTCATGAGGGATTCATCGCAGTTGGACAATTCCATATGCACGCCTTCCAAATCCGCCAGTAATTATCCAGCAAACTGAGACTGCGCAAATCCCTATACGCTTGGAAAGTTTTTGAAACGGGGAGGTGAAAAGCAGGACATATCAAACACTGAGCTGATACCATCAGAGTGGTTGGAGCAACTAGCAGGGTAGTGTTTGTGTTGCGGACGAATTGAACTCTAGACAAGAAATCTTTAGCCCACGGATGTACCAACGAAGCCAGCCAGCCAGCTGAAAACTAACGTGCATCGACTGTGAAACGAAGCGCTTGTGTACCGAATCCCCCTTGAAGTCGAAATGCTAATGTTCACATACTCTCACAGGGTCTCTTACGCGTCATAAATAAATTTGTGTACGATCTCGAGGACGGAAACATTAGAATAGACAGTATTAAACTTAGTACTGCATTGATTCTCTTTTGGATTCAGTGTGTTTTGCTTCTGTGTTTTACTTCCCCAGTTTTTGTCCTAAGCCGTTCTGTGTAATATTGTTTGGTGTCTGTGGGACATTGCCTTGTGTTTCTCATTCACTGACTTGGTGCTTCTCACTCTCTCACTCATTCACTGGTGCTTGTAATCAAATTGAGAGGCATTGTATGGTTCTAATGCACATTATTCTGACGTTGAAACACCACGAAGAGAACATAAGCGCGTGCGGCGAATTTATTGAAGAAAGTTATGCCCCCTAAACTAAATCGCCGCTTGTGCGTACGTATTCTTGCGCTCATTCAGTGATTGGCATGACGAGTGGTTTTGGACACGGTTACGGTTTTAGTTTTATGATTCGATCGTTTGAGTGCAATACATATTAAAATCAGTTGTTGTTACGCAACATTATTTGTACAACTTTGGGAACTTTTTCGTGGATATCAGCACAAAGTTAACATTTTCTTTTTCGTTCTGAGATTTTGTTATATTCGATGCTCGTAACAACATACTTGATCAAAACATACTTTCGTTTAGTTGTGATTTGCCGTTTAGTTGTGATTTGCTCATCGATTGTAAAGTGCATTCGGTGATATATATTTCATGTTACTTTCATTGTCATCATTAGCTATGTTACTCTTTCTTTTTACGAATATATTGTCTAATGGTCAAACCATATCTTATCAATAAATGTGGACGCTCTTTTTTTCACGCCAAGTTCCATTCATGAAGCGTGGTGGTCAGTGGAGTTGTAGTTGGCCATGCTTCTGTCGGTTCACTTGATAAAGGACTGATGTTATTAAACCAGGCACCATTATTTGATGGCTTAATGGACAGAGCCAAGGACTCGGTGGTCTGAGGTGTATACACACGCAGAACATCAAGTATACACGCTAAAGATCCTTTAAGTCGTGTCAGTGTCTGGTGGCTGTGGAAATACAGCATGCACGCCCACCCAAGATGGAGTATGTACAATATGCAGCAGCATACC
>CM060307.1:36727400-36749900 GCA_030674185.1 Monoplex corrugatus | reverse complement strand
GGAAAAGAAAATAGTCAAGGAAGGAAACATTAAGAACAAAGAACGGAGGGGAGAGACATGTCAACTGATGCAATCATGAACATAGATGAACTATAACACATGCAATGTCACAGAAGGTATAAAAATGATTCCTAAAAAGAGAGACAGACGGAGGATGGGGATGGGGGTGGAACGGGGGAAGAAGAAGGAACACGGATGGAAAAGACACGAATGTGACTGTTAGCGAGGGCAAAAGGAGCGTGTACGTCGTTAAAGTCATAAGCAGGAGGGGACGAACGAGTTATGCCGGGGGTTAATCCTAGGGGACACCCTGTCACGTCTCGCACCTCATGACCCACTTTCACACACTTTTAATGTCTGCCTGCACCCACCTGAAATAAGATACCCCCTTCAAAAGTAATAACAGGTTGAGTTTTTCTTTCTATCTCTCTGCCGCATTTTCAGGTTTTATCTTCGTTTCTTAGAGTCCTGTTTTTCTCTTCTGGTTCTGTGTGTGTGTGTGTGTGTGTGTGTGTGTGTGTGTGGGGTGTGTGTGTGTGTGTGTGTGTGTGTGTGTTTCGTCGTGTCTTTCTGTCTGTATGTCTGTCTCTGTCTCTGTCTGTCTGTCTGTCTGTCTGTCTGTCTGTCTGTCTTCTCTCTCTCTCTCTCTCTCTCTCTCTCTCTCTCTCTCTCTCTCTCACACAACAGCAGGTTTTTCTACGTTCTCACATTTTTTTTGCCTAAAAGAAGCCATAATTTTTGTTGAATTGGTACATGCAGTATGTATGTTCAAAAGAGATTTATGGGATTTTAATTGATATCATTATGTTTATTTCAGAAAGACAGATCCACTCTGTTTCTTAATTTCGATAACTCAAACTGTAGCCTACATGTTGGCTAGTAATTGGAAGGAAGGAAAAGGGGATTGTGTGGTGTGTGTGTGTGTGTGTGTGTGTGTGTGTGTGTGTGTGTGTTGTGTGTGTGTGTGTGTGTGTGTGTGTGTGGGTGAATATGTGTATGTGCGCGTGCACACGTGCGAACGTTGGTGTGTGTGAGAGAAATGAAGCTGGAAGATGGATACCATCATCATCATCATCATCATCATCAACATCATCATCATGTGCCCAGCTGCATGGCCGTTGGCGATCATGGCCCTTCATACGAATGTATCTTTTGTCGCTGCAAGTACATCTCCCACGCTCTCTGTCTTCATCCACTCTGCCAGTCCAATATTTTCTCCCTGGGCCTACCTGGTGCTTTTTCCCTCCAGCTGTTCTGTTGTAACTAGGTGCTCTAATTTCTCTTGCCTCGTAAACTATCCTTTAAATGTTTTTTTTTTTCTCTCCTCTCTCTAATCTTCGTCATTTATGTTGTTTTTGTATTTGCATCTTTCAAGATTATCCCATTTGTTTTCTTTGTGTCCATGGAGTTCTTAACATTCTTCTTAGAAACCACATTTTAGCTGCCTCAATCTTGTTCTGACTTTGTGTGTTGACTGTCCAGGTTTCACATCGGTGCAACAGTATCACTGAAAAAATTGTCTTCCTGATGTTAATTGATGGGCATTTGTCGGTAAGAACGCGTTTCATCTTCTTGAATGCAGTTTTACCTTGGCCGATTCTTTTGGTTATTTCTAGACTGCACCTGCCGTCCGGTGAGATGACTGTTGCCAGATATTTAAACTTATCAACGTCTCAGTGTTGTGCCATTTGCACGCACGCACGCGCACACACATACACATACACACATATTGATGGCGTGTATACCTGAGTGTGCTACTGTGTGTGTGAGAGAGAGAGGGCTAGGGGTGAACTGTTTTCCTAGTCCATATCATACATCCCAACCATCTCTCCGCCTCTTTTGCTGGCTTTGATTACATGACCTCAGCCACATTCTGTGACCGGAAAAAAGAATGTTGGTTGCCGGCATTGCGCATGTGTGTTCCTGACCAGCACGTAACGTTTGTTTTAGGAAGCGGGAATGGGGAGTGGGTTACGTGGGAAGAGGGGTTGCACAGGTCAGACAGTTAGCTGTGCTGAAACAGTAGAAAACATGGCTGACGTGGCTGAATGTGTGATTGAATGTTTGAAGTGGATTTGTACTTGTGTGATTTTTTTTTTTGATTTTTTTTATACTAACACTAACATTGTTATACTTTGTTTTCCGAACTACACACACTCACACTCACACACACACACACACACACACACACACACCACACACACACACACACACACACACACACACACACACACACACACACACACACGCCGCGCGCGCGCGCAGTTAAATACATGAAGGGAAAAGATAGATAAGTAGGTAGTAGAGAAGACACCATCACCACGACCATCAACAACAGTAGTAATAGTGGTAGTATAGTAGTAGTAGTAGTGGTGGTGGTGGTGGTAATGATACTAACGACAGCATTGCAGAACAGCTTCAATGTAACAGAAGGACTGGCGGAAGCAGAACCCAGAACTACAGGACTCCTTCTCATGAATTGCCTGCGGAAGAACATGTGCCCCCAGCGCACATTAAAACGAGCACCTTAGGTGCTGAAAGTCAGTATAACTTCTCATCCGTCGGATCGACGGGTATGATGATGATGATGATGATGATGATGATGATGATGATGATGATGATGATGATGATGATGATGATCATCCATCATCATCATCATCAGTAATGATAATGATAATGATAATAGGAACAGTGCAAAGGACTTCCGCTACTGACCTTTCATTACTATTACTACTGTTACTACTGCGGCAACACCCTCTCCCGCTCCTCCTTCTGCTAGAACTACTACCAAAGAGAATAGACCTACAGTACTCGTCTCATTGCTGCTATGACTTGATTCCTTCTGTTAGTATTTGTACTGTTTATTTCTAACTCTTTTTAGTTTTGTCACAGTGGATTTACCATGTGAAAATAGGTCTGCTCTGCCGTGAGGGCTGTGTTGCTGCAGCGCAGCGCCTCTCTCTCTCTCTCTTTTTCTTTTTTTCTTCTTCTTCTGTAGGCAGGTATCTATGTTTACCCTGCGAATTCCTACAGAATTTTACCCGCGAACTCCTACAGAATTTTGCCAGAGACAACTTCTTTGTTGTCATGGGATTTTTAACATGCGTTCGGTGCGTGCAGCAGATGGGACCCATGTTTGTCGTCTCATCCGAAAGACTTGCACCTAGATCACCACTTAAAATTAAATCCTGGTTTCTCTCGTACTAGGCAAGTGCCTTATTCTTGCCCACACACTCCACCAGCATTCGTTGCAGTACTTTTACTGCTGCTGCTGTTGTTACTACTATTAAATGTTACTGAAGAAGTATACTACTGCTGCTGCTGCTACTGCTGCTATTACTGTCAGGTACTGCCATTTCTGTTCAGCTGATTATTGATCGTAACAACCAGCGCCACCACCACTACAAATACTGATTCTAGTATTAGTTGTAATCTTTAGACGACTAATACTACAATGACGAACACAGTACGAATACTAAGAATTTACTTTAGGAATGTATTCGTCTACGGACCCTGTCACGAATGTTAAACGGCCCATTAACTCACTTGTTAGAGCGGCATGCTCATAATGGAGGGCTTGTGGGGTCATGTTTACACGGGATGGTTGATTCTGTTGATAGAGCCCTGGACTCAAGATGTGATATCTCGAGTTTAATCCCAGCTTGCAACATTAAAAGTTGGCCTGTTCTCTGCCCATTTTACTGTTTCCATCATGCAGTTGGTCAGAATAATACTTCATAGGTCCCTCCTCCCCTCCCCATTTCAAGACCTTTCCAGCAAATAGGTTTTCAGGCAGACTCAGAGTTAATTGTCTGCCACATTATTGCTGGCAGATTTGAATAGAGCATGCATGGAATTGTCCGAATGTGATAAGCCCTTCTTGAACAAACTCCAAAATTCCAGGCTCCTTTATGAGACAGCAGCCAGGACCGAAGACAGACTTGAAGAAAAAGTGGACAGGTATGTCTGTGGAACAATGCGGGAATACGAAACACTCGTACGTGCTGTCGGGAAGACTACAACGGTTGATGATAGATACAAGCCAAAAGGCAAACGGCAGCAATTGTTATTGATTTCACTGTCTCGCTTTTTCAATCTCTTCCACAGACACCCCCACTCCACTCCTATCTGCCTCCTACCCCTCAACAACACAGTTTTGAAGGGTATTAAATGTTCTCTCTTCTCTCTCTCTCTCTCTCTCTCGCTCGCTCGCTCGCTCGCTCTCGTTCTCTGTATGCCTTTCTGTATGTCTGTATCCCTCCCTCCTTCCCTCCCTCCCCCCCTCTCCTCTCTCTCTCTCTCTCTGTCGTCAGTCTTGTCTTTTAGTCATTCTTTATAGATGCATGTGGAAGCGTATACGCGCACGTGCGCGTTTTTTTTAATTTTTTATTTGTCACATATGTGTATGTTTTCTGAATTATTGTCAGAATCTCAAAATATTTGTGCCATGAATGTTTCTAAAATCTATGGATTGAGCTTTACGATGAACTGCGTCGAAAGAAATATGTCATTGAGTGTGAGTTTGAACCTGTAGATATTAATCATCTTTTGGATCAAGTACCCAAGCTCTGTATTTCAAACAACTTTTTAGTTGTTGATGTTTTTTTTAATGAGGATATTTCCAGCTTTTTCAGACATCCTTTGAATTAAGTTTTGTTCACGTGATTAGTCAAGCAGGGATTCCAAAGAATGGATAACGGTTTGATTCAGGCTGGTGAATTCTCATATTGCAGGTCAAAGTTACCCAGAGCTTGTCTGAGCGGAGATTGTATTTTTAGTACGTCTATCATCTTGTGGAGGAAGATTCCCTTGTTAGTACAAAATAGAGACTGTTAGTGTGGTTTGATCATCTTGCGAGAATTAATTGAAGGTTAGCAACGGAGGCGACTAGTAGGCTACTTTTAGACGAGAGGTTGGAGAGCTCAGCTGTTCTATGACAATGGATGAGTCATGGTGATCGCATTGGTGCTTGATGAGGTCTCTCTTTGCTACTATATCACTTTAGTCACCAGGGGCAATAAGCCTCTTTTTGTTTCCGGCGGCGCTGTGTAAGCTGGGGGTTTTCCTCCTTATCCTCCTCCCCCTTCTCTTCCTCCTGATGGTTCTTAATCTTGCTTTTCTATTTTTTTCTTTTTCTTTCTTTTTCTTTTTTTTCTTCTTTTTTTTTTCTTTATCGCAGATGGTATTTCGGTTTCTTGGTTTTTAGTTATTGGATTGATCCGATTTCATCTCCCCCTACCCCTTTCCCACTCGATGACGTACTTGATATCTCTTTAGGATTGGAAGCAGAATGTCACGCAAAGAAATGGTTAGTTCATTAGTTGGTCGGTTGATTGATTGGTTGACTGTTCGTTGGTTTTGAGAGTAAACGGCAAGAGTGGCGGGTGTGGTGGTGTCGATGACAATGTGCCTAAGTTGAAAAACCACTGACCCAGTTGGTAAGAGCGCCGTGCTGATAACGCAGGGATTGTGAGTTCGACCCTTAGTTGGACTTTTTTGTTTCATAGGCTGTCTGATTATTCAAAACAAGTGTGACTGCCCGCGTTCAAGCAAACAGGAACCAGAAAAAAAAAAAACACGAAAGAAGAATATGAATAAGAATATCTCTCGTTGAAGACAGCAGCAGGAAAGTTTGTCTTTTTCTCAATTTTTCAATTTTTTTGTATCTAGTGTTTGTTTGTTTGTTTGTAATCTTACGCTTGACAAAGGCCAATTGGCCGAAAATTTGCGCCTGTCTTGTTTTGTTGTATTAAATACGCGTTCATATTCTTTTTTCGTGTTTTTTTTTTTTCTGGTTCCTGTCTGATTATTGATAGAACCGTGAATTCAAGATCTGATGTCTCCAGTTCTTTCCCAACCTGCAAGATGGGAAGGAAGAAAACGTGGCCTCTTTCGCTGCCCATTTTAATGCTCAAATCATTCTGGTAGTGTTAGTGTTTCATAAGTCCATTCCCCTCCCCCCCCCCCCCCTTCCTATTTTAAGACCTTACCAACACATAAGATTTTTGCGCTGACTCAAGTAACCTGCCAGATAATTGCTTGTGGATTTGGGATGAGTATATATAGAATCATCCCAGTGCGATGAATCCCTCCTGAACAAACTCCAAGCTCGCCAGCTGAAGTGAGATGGACAAATTGATTACTTCGCTGTGTTTGTTGAATGAGAATCTTCGTTTGTGTGCTTTTCTGTCCTATTCTAGCTTACATATACCAGTTCGCCACCAGTCAGGGTAGGCGTGTGTGATTTGTCTGTCAGCCTGTATTTGTTAGTCCCTCACCCCTCCCCGACCCACGTCTTTCTCAGCTAGAAAGCAACTTTTGAAACACTCGGGTATTCAGATGCATCTGCAACCCCCCCCCCCCCACACACACAACACACTACACCACACATGCACTGTACCGTAATACAAGCGGCACAAACTGTGGCATTTGTGATATACTCACAAAATGCAGATAGATGCATTAAACGTTTTCAAAAGCGTTTCAGTGAAAAAGCGTTTATGGCCTCTCTCTCTCTCTTTCTGTCTCTGTCTCTGTCTGTTTCTTTCTGTCTCTATTTCTTTCTGTGCCTGTCTGTCTCCCTTTTTCTCTCTCCCTCTCAAAGATTCTATACGTTTTCTTTTAAAATATCAAACATTAAATATTACATGTTCTGTGGTAGTGGTGGTGGTCATATGTGTGTGTGGTGTGTGTGTGTATGTGTGCGCGTGTGTGCGTGTGTGTGTGTGTGTGTGTGTGTGTGTGTGTGTGTGTGTGTGTGTGTGTGTGTGTGTTAGTGTTAGTGTTAGGATTGCATTTACTTGTTAAAGTGAAACATTTGGCTTTACCGACACTATATATATATATTTTTTTTTTCAATATTAATCAAAGGACATAACTCTTGAGAATTATCTCCCATGTTGTACTTCTCAAATCTAACAGTAACACAGATATATATATATATATATATATATATATATATATATATATATATATATATATATATATATATATATATATTCTCTCTCTCTCTCTGTCTGTCTGTCTCTCTCTCTCTTTCTGTGCGTGTACGTATGTGCACATGCACTCTCCCCCCTCTATATGTATTATGTTAATGTGGAATGTGCACGTGTGTGTGTATATGTGTGTGTAAGATTGTAATTATATGTACTTCTAACAATCAAACGTTTGACTTGTCGTCACTTTGTAAAACGAAAGAAATGCACAAAAAGCATCTGTAGGCACTTCCGCACCGCCCCCTGCCCCTTAAAAAAAAAAAAACCGGATGATTACACTTTTTTTAAAAACTTTTTTCCTTCGTCCTTTTGGGTGGGTGGGAGGTTGACACTGAGATACTTTCCCGTCCCATCTGTGGACAAACTTGATCCTTCTGTCCATCTGTGTGCCGGCCTGCCTCGGTTTTTCTATCCCTGTCTCCCGGCTCTCTTTTCTCCCCCCTTCCTGTGCCCTTCTCGTCTTTCGTGCATACTGTCATTGCGCAGTCCTCATCAGAGATGACAGAGGCTGCTCCCATCAGTCGACGGAGCCGCAGGGAAACCAGAACACCCACAGAGCATGCTCACACAATTCCTGTCACGGACAGAGAGTTGATTTTCACAAGGGAGACTTGAATTTCTTCCGCAGCTGACAAAACTGAGACGGCCACTCTAGCCCCTCTTAAACATACACGCACGCCCGAGCACAAGCGCACGTCCGTACGCGCATGATGCATGCGTATGCACAAACACGCACTCACATACATGTGCGTACGCGCACACACAAAGAATGAGAGTGGGGAGTGCATGTGCACATACGTACACGCACAGACATAGAGAGAGAGAGAGAGAGAGGAGAGAGAGAGAGAGAGAGAGAGAGAGAGAGACGGGGAAAAGGCACACACACACTCACCCACACACACACACACAACACACACACACACACACACACACACACACACACACCACACACACACACACACACTGTGATTCATCATGTTGAGAACATTGCTTTGAGGTTTCCCATGAACTTGATAGTGGGATGGAGGGGAGTTAATTATTGTCGCTACAACCTCTTGCATCATTTACGAGAACCGTTTAAGACAGGAGGAGTAGGGTTTGGGTTAGGGAGCACTGAGGATGATAGAGTTGATCGTGGAGAGTTTTGGATTTGGAATTCATTCAAGAGGGATTTATGGCACTCGGGCAATTCCTTTTGCGCTTTAGTCAATTTGTTATCAAGCGGATTGTGCGATGGCAAAGTCTTGAAATAGAAAGGGGGGTGGGTGGGAACACTGCATACGAAACGCGTATTTGGTACACCAGAATGATTGGAGCATTCGTTTGGGTGGGCAGCAAACACGCCATTTTTAAATTTATGGGTATTGAGTCCACGGCTTCGTTTCAAAATGAACCCAGGAGAATCTTCTGTAGTATTATACCACACAAACAAGATTACATGTTGGCAGTACGAAATGGAAGAAATAACAGTAACAGAAATAGTGATGATCCAGTGACGACGGCGACAACAAGAACGACAACAACAACAGCAACAATCATAATAGTGATGATGATTTGATGATGCTCACGCTTCAAACAATGGTTGGAAAAACAATTGAGAAAAAGAAACTTCTGTGATTCCTTCTTATAAAAAGAATGTTGAATCTGGATGACGACGACGGCGATGATGATAATGAGTATCATTACCAGTAGGGTTGGACTCGTATATCGATTGTTAAAAGATCAAACCCATGTGTAGTACTCCAAACTGTTCCAAAATCAGATGATGCTTCCAGAATGACAACAAACAACACAGCAGTATGGTGCGAAGGAACGGCTTGGTTATTTTCTGATTTGAAAACATTTCTTTAAAAATTCATATTTTACAGAAGCAGTTCAACAGCTGTTTATTGTCAGGTTAACTTATGTTGTATTTACACGATCGCTCAGGTTAAATGAGAACACTGTTGTAAGATTAGAGAAGAAAGTCGAATAAGCATTATGCATATGCATTATATTGAGAATGAACAAAATGCTATAAGAAAAGACACGGTAAACATTTACAGCATAAATACCGTACAAGCAACGTGCAAATAGAAATCACACATTGGTAGCATAAGCAGATAACGATATAAACATCTAGTAGCAGGAGATGTGTAAAACAGCCATCTAGTAGCAAAAAGGGTCATAGCAACAGAACAAATACGTTTGTCACTTTAAAATCTGTTTCTGTAGGTTTTTATTGTGACAAGTAATCGTTTGACGAAAACGGATTCTGCTATGAGTTAGAATTCCTATAACAGACAGAACACTGCTCCAAGCATTGAAATGATATTCTTTAACAAATCCAAACTAGTGGGAACCTGCTCAGTTTAAAATAATCTTGATAGTAGCAGTTGTGTACATTGATAACATATAAAACTTTTGTTTTGTTTTACTGAACATAAATTTTGTTTGAAAATGTCCCTGCTTGATGAAAGAATTGTTTGTTATCGATAATTTAATTTTACACTGAGTGAGTGAGTGAGTATATATATATATATATATATATGTGTGTGTGTGTGTGTGTGTGTGTGTGTGTGTGTGTGTGAGTGTGTGTGTGTGGTGTGTGTGTGTGTGTGTGTGACGGTGTGAGCGTGCGTGCGTGCATGCGTGCGTACGTGTGTGTGTGTGTGTGTGTGTTGTGTGTGTGTGTTTGCGCGCACACCGATAACGATTGCTTATTTCATCTTGTTGTAGATACGCGAATTACAGAATATTTAACCAAAAACAGTATAGATTCAAATTCTTCGTGCGTGATTAAAGCCATTAGAAATAATTTCTGCCCAAATTGAAAACTGATACTAACTGATACTGTAGTTGCTTCACTTTTTGCTTGCCGCACAAAGGCAAGTACAGATACATAAGTAGGCTAGCAAAACAAAACACACAAAAAAGTGTGTTTAGTATTGGGAATTGGAGGGACTGATGGTGGGTGGCTGCGGGAGTGGGAGGTATGAGTGTTGGGCATCAAAGGAAGGAAAACAACCGGCGTTGGGCTTTTGTGCGGCATGTGCATATGATTTGAAATGGGACAAAAATGTCAGCGACAGAAAACACGTGGAGCCGAAAACAGGAAGAGGAAGGAAAGAAAAGGTCCCTGATCCGGCTCACGTGACAACCTCAGCCCTCTCACCTACCTTGCATTCTCTCTGACCCTTCTTCCCCTCCCTATCACCCCAGCTAGGGCTCTGTCTGTCTGTCCTGTCTGTCTTTCTCTTTCTCTCGCTGTGTCTCTGTCTGTCGGTCTGTCTGTCTGTCTCTCTCTCTCTCTCTCTCTCTCTCTCTCTCTCTCTCTCTCTCTCTGTGACGGGCGCGCGGTAGTCAAGTGTAAAAATGTCGGATCAGAAGATCCTAAGTTCAGTCCGCGGTCCTCTTGGATATCTCAGTCTGGTGGGGGGTACAGTGTAGAGATTTTTTGTTTTTGTTTTTGATTTTTGTTTGTTTGTTTGTTGCGATCTCCTAAGTCAAAATGTGTGTAGATCTGTCAATCCCTAAACTGTTTTCTTGTGTAACGCATGCAAAATATCAAATACGCATGTTAAAGATGCTGATAGTCATCTTAGTGACGAGCTTATCAAAACTTCTTAAAACACCCTATATTCAGGCAACAGCAAGTGTGAACAACGGTTTTTAGCTAATTCTGTAACTTCAAGTTCAACCGTTGAAGAATAAAAGCACTATTATAGTTATCATCATTCCCCCTCTCTCTCTTCTCTCTCTCTCTCTCTCTCTTTCTCCCTTTCTCTCTCACTCTCTTGTCTCTCTCTTTCTCTTTCTTTCTCTCTCTCTCTCTCACTCTCTCTGTCTTTCTCTTTCTCTCTCTCACTCTCTCTCTGTCTCTCACACTCTCTCACTCTCTCTCTCTCTTTCTCTCTCTGTGCCTCTGTCTCTCTGCCTCCCTCCCTCCACCCCCTCTCTCTGTGTATCTCACTCACTCAGCCTTCAAGTCTACCCCTCCCACTTCTACCAGTCGGTCTGTGTAGACAAGAACGTGTTAGTAATAATTTATCAACTGTTTGTGCATGGACTGTTTCTTTCTAAATCTGTAGACCACATGATTGTGAATTACTCTCTTGCGTATAGCCACGAATGCGTGAGTTCGAATAGACTAGTATTAGTACAGCTGAATCAGTAGCGACTTTATTAATCTTACTCTCATTTTCATCATTGTCATCATCATTATTATTATAAAACCGACATTGGATAACAGTGTAGAACAGACGACATGAGAGGAGTCACGCTATTTTTGATTAGAGATATCTTTTTATTGCGTTTTAATGGCAAAATTACACATACGAAACTCCTTAACGATCCAACAGTTTTGATACAGTTTTGGTAAGATCCGTGCAGGAACAACTGAGAAAATCTTACAAACACATCTTTTTGTCACCGACATTCAGACAGACACATACACATATAATCTCCGATCGATATGAACTAGTCTTCCTTTGAAAAGAGAGAGGAAGGGGAGGAGAGAGAGAGAGAGAGAGAGAGAGAGAGAGAGAGAGAGAGAGAGAGAGATGTGTTGCCTATATTCGTAGGAAGGTAGTCGCTTGTATATTCCTAAGAAGGTGGTTGCTGTGGAAGATGAGAGGAGCAAAGAGAAAGACTGTTATGTGTAGGCGGTGATTGTGTGGGAAGGAGGGGGGAGGATAAGGGAACTGATATTGGGATGAGAATGGGTGGAAAGGGGGAACAAAGCATTGTTTAGAAAAAGGTAGTTCAGTGAGAGAGGCAGCTCGAGGAAAATGGGTACCAAATGTCTACACTGACAGGAGCACTATAGTGTGGTATGTTGATAAAAGCTCTCTCCCCCTGTATTTATTTCTCAATGGGTGTTAACGTCTTTCTTTCACAACGTCATTCTCAAAGGGAAGGGAAAAGAAAAGAAAGAAAAAAGCCAACTCACAAAACAACAACAACAAGCACACGGGCGAGAAAGCGCGCACTCTCACACGCGTTCGCGCACACACTCGCGAATACGCCGGTAAACAAGCAAAACAGCCATCAGAATTATCAGAACGTGTATATTACATTGGTGGTGTGGGCGCCTTTTGAGACTTCGAAGGGGTGATGGAATGATTTTAGCTGGAGAATGGGGACTTCGGTATTGTATGGGTCACTGAGAAATGTTGCTGTCGCTCGACAGAGTCGACAGCCCTGAACAGAAAATTATGCAGACTGATTGGTTCTTTTGATAGAACCGAAGACTCGAGTTCAATTCCAGCCCTGCAACATTAAAAAAGGGCTGTTCGCTGCCCATTTCAGTGTTTCTGCCATTCTGGTTAGTATCAGCTTTGTGTTTCATTAACCCCCATTTCAAGTCCTTGCTAGGGCATAGAGTTTTGCGCAGGCTCAGAGAATCTGTCAGATTCTTCCCGGCAGATTTTGGTGGAGCACATATGGAATTGTCCGAGTGCTGTGAGTCCTTTTTGGACAAACTGCAAACTCCGAATAGAATGTTGTACTTTTCGAGTTCAGATGTCGAAGTTGCGGGCAAGAGTTTTCATTACATTTCAGCGAGCATTAAGTATTGTCAGGTCAACTAAGGTTGGCTGGGGTTCACGAATATGCTATTGTGCACTCCTTGTGTGATACGTTCGTTAAATAACAAGAAGTAAAACTGGCTTATCCTCGCGGAAGACGTTTTTTATAAGTCATGTTGTTTTTGAAGCAACTGTTATCAATCAATTCTGTTGACTGACTGAAAAAGTGAGAGAATGAGAAGGTGCTTGTTCATGACTTCGTTAGTGTGTACTGAAAGTTACGCCATCTGTGCGTGTGTGCGTGTGTGTGTGTGTGTGTGTGTGTGTGTGTGTGTGTGTGTGGTGTGTGTGTGTGTGTGCGCTGCGCGCGTGTGTGCGTGCGTGCGTGTGTGTGTGTGTGTATGTATTGAGAGAGAGAGAGAGAGAGAGAGAGAGAGAGAGCGTTTTATTATTCTTTATTATAATCTTTATACTTTTTTAGTTTTTTTTTCATTTTATTTCTTGTTCGGTAGTTTGGGAGTTTTTCAAATCATTAGTGGCAGATTCGAATGAAGCATTAACCACTGATGAAGAGTTGCCCCATTTTTATGAATTCAGCAGGAACACATTCCTAAAAACTGCGAGGTCTGTTACTGCGGCTGATTCATACGCACGTCAGTGTCAGGCTTAAAAAAACAGAGCCAGCGTGATTGTTGACGAGGTGACTCGGTGTTGCCTTCATGTCACTATGTGAACTGTACGTGCTGAGGTCTGTGTGCACGTTTTCCACTGGCGGCTACCTGACAGTTAGCAGGATGGAAGGAGAGGACTGGGGGAGGATGGGAAAGAAGGGGATCGTAATAATTATGGCAGTCTGATAGCTTTAAAGTGCTAGATAAGTGGAAATTTTCCCAGTGAAAGTTTTAAAAAATCTAAATAAATGAAATGGGAAAGAATGAAATAAAGTGAAATAAAGAAGAAGAAATACAGATAAAACAAACAAACAAACAAATTTTTTTTTTTTTTAAATGGACGGATGGATAACAGTGGTTTTATTGTTTTGACACAGATTCGTCGCTGGTCAGTGGTTGATCTGCGTCAGAAGGAAAACCTTATCTGATCTGGGTATAATTAGAATTGGTTATTTTTAGCTCCGATAAACTTAGGGACATATGGTGAGCATTATTACAAAAACGTGGGATTATGAATATTCGGTGTTAATAATGCATTATTTCTCTTTATACATAATTTCTGGCAGACAATGGTTCCTTATCAGTTGACGGTAGTTTTCCACAGTGCACACCGCTGTTGTTCTGCCAAAAATGGTATTCACATTTTATGCATACATGACGCTATAGTAATAAAGCCGTGGCCGAGTCTGTTCAACTAAAAATCGATTTATACATGGACTATCGTTTATCACTAAATAAGCCAAAAGTTGCACGATCAAAGCTGAAGATTAGATTTAGGCTCACTTTTGGACAGTAATATTTTTGCCCTAAGAAAAGTCGAATCGTATTATAATAATAATAATAATAATTACAATATTTATATAGCGCAAAATCTTGATAAAAAATCAAATCTAAGCGCTGAAGCAGACACACACGCAAGCACGCACGCACGCACGCACGCACACACACGCACGCACAACACACACACACACACACACACACACACACCACGCATGGCTATAAATGGGAGAAAGAATAAAAGCAATAAAAGCAAGAATAAAAGCAATGGAAAATTGCTAAACGTTCTCTAAACGTTACAAGACTACCGTCGAAGGATGGGGTGAGGCAGAGACGATTGCAGTCACCTGTGTGTGTGTGTGTGTGTGTGTGTGTGTGTGTGTGTGTGTGTGTGTGTGTGTGTGTGTGTGTTGCAGAGGGAGGGGGAGTTGTCCATGGGGGGTCTTCTTGGGTTTGTGGCAGTTGACAGGGAGGAGACAAGCTCCTGAAAGGTGTTACAAGCACGTGCTGCTTTCCACCTTTGATTGGCTGGGCTATGTAAGGCACGCGCAATTTACTTATTCAGTTTTCATTGTGATTTTCGTCGGGCAATACATCACCTTAAGGAATTAAAAAGCGATGTAATTTGTAAACAAGCAGCACTGTTCTCCCTGGAAGGTGAAGTTGTTGAGACATACTATGTGCTTCATAAAGAAACAAAGTCATTATCCTTGCGGAAGATATGTCATTTTCAGTATGTACTTTGTAATAAGAAAAGGGTTCCCTTTGGAAGGCATAGGTAATTAACTATATGCACTTCGTAAATAAACAAAAATGTCGCTTTGAAGGTATAAGCCATTAAATACATATACTTTGTAAACCCCCCACAGCCTTGTTATTAGTCATAGTAACGACAAAAGCTAGCGTAAAGTCCTTACAAAAACCAGTGGAAGGTAACAGGAAACCACCATTGTATTCCTCCACGAATATCATGACCCAAAATGTGAATAGAAGAAAAGTGAACGACGTGAATGGGGGCTCCACTGGATTACCTTTACCTTCGTCTGGTAGCGGAAGTCATGTTAACCAGGTGACACCTGACCATAATCAAGCTACTCTGTTACATTAAAAGATAAAAGAGTTGCAATATGGAATGTTAGAACTACGCTCCAGAAGGTAAAACTAGACAGAAAATTAATATCAACATCGTCAAAGTATATGCACCAACATCCGCCTGTACTGAAGAAATTGATAACTTCCATGTAGAATTCGAGACAAGCCAAGGCTCAGTGTAAATCACAAGACAATACAATAAATCATAATGGGAGATTTTAGTACTAAAGTGGGATAGAAAAAAGTAGATGACACAGTTGGACCTCATGGCCTTGGCATGCGAAATGAAAGGGGAGAGAAACTTGTTGAGTCGGCACAAGTATATGAATTCATAACAGGAAACACTTGGTGTGAGCAATCTGAGAGAAAAAAATGGACATGGATGAATGTATGTATGTTGTCTGTATGTCTGTATGTTTGTGTGTATGTATGTATGTATGTATGCATGTATGTATGCATGCATGTATGTACGTATGTGCGTATATTTATTTATGTATTTATTTATTCAGCACGAGAAATCAAATTTACTAAATCCTGAAAAGTAAGAGATTTAGAAATTCTTTACTGATAGCAAAAACATTGCCAAGCGCAGATTGCAACAATGGCACCCTGTATTCGGAAAATTTTGGTTGAAATTGAAGAGAAGAAAACGGAAAAAGAGGAAGAATACAATAGGACAGATAAAGAAACCAGGAATAAGTGCAACGAAGCTTTAAAAAAACTTTGCAAGAAACTAAGTACAAAGAAAGAAATCCAACACAAAACAGACCCTAATTTTGTGTACAACTTACAGGAAAAAGGCATTTGGTTCCTTAAAATCTAGAGATGGTACGATTATTATGGAAAAAGCAAAATATTAGGAGATGGGGAGAGTACATTAAAGACCTTTTTGATGGTGACAGAAGGGAGGAGCACATCATTAGAACGTTGAAGGACCATCAGTAATACAAGATGAAGTTAGAGCAGTGATGAAAAAGATGAAACAAGAAAAGCCCCAGGACGAGACAGTATTACTACAGAAATGATTGAGGTTCTAGATGAATTTGGTATTGAAAAGGTAACAGTCCTCCTGAATGAAAATTCATGACACAGGAAGAATCCCTATAGCTACGTCAGAGTCAATTTTCATTGCACTTCCAAAGCATGCAGTGGCTATAGAATGCGAACTCCATCGTACAATCAGCTTGGTGAGTTATGTGACTAAACTTTTGTAAAGAATTGTCATGATGAGGACAAGGAATATCATCAAAACAGAAATAACACAAGAACAATATGGACTTGTTTAAGGGAAAGGAAATAACACAAGAACAATATGGACCTGTTTAAGGAAAAGGAACTGCCATATATATCATGAAAACACATAGGAAATCGATTGGGCTGAATAAGGATTTATCATCATCATCAAGTGCCTTGCCACATGGCTTTGGCGATCATGGCCCTCCATATGTATCTATCCCTTGTTGCCGCAAGCACATCTTCTACCCTCTCTGTCTTCACTCTGCAAGTTCCTCCAGTATGTTTTCCCTGGGTCTACCTGGTGCTCTCTTTCCCTCCAGGTTTCCCGTGTAAGGATTTATACATGCGTTTTGTTGATGACACTGAGGCTTTTGATTGGGTAAGACACGAAGAATCGATCATCCAACTGGAAAAGCTAAAATATCTAAGAATAATTAGGAATATGTATTGGGAACAAAAGACGTCAACGACAGTAGAAAATTTTACCAGCTCTTTTGAAAATATCAAAAGAGGGGTTAGACAGTGATGTGTTTTGTCACCAGATTTGTTCTCATTTTACAACGAAACCTTCATGAGAACCTGGAAGAATGCCCTGGGATAAAAGTTGGAGAAAAAGTGATAAACAGTCTCCGTTATGCAGATGACACCGTTTTAATTGCAGAAAATAAAGATCTATAAGATCTTGTGATTGTAATAGAAATAGGGAGCAGAAATAAAGGGCCAGAGCTAAATAGTACGAGGACAAGTCATGGTAACCAGTGAAAAGACGAGAAATCCCCTCATGTAAAATAACAACAAATGGCACGACAATGAGACAAGTTGATAAGTTTAAATATCTGGGAACAGTCATCTCATCAGAGTTATCCAAGTGATTCGGCCACACTAAAACAGCATTGAAGAAAATGAAAAGCGCTCTTACAACAAATGACTATCAATTGACATCATGAAGACAGTTTTTCAATCTCATATAGAAACAAAACAAGATTGAGACAACTGAAATAATGATGGTTTCTAAGAAGACTGTTCAGAGACAGTGAAGAAAACAAACAAGACAGTATTGAAAGAAGAGAACGCAAAAATAAATTTATAAAGAAGAGTAGTAAAGACAAGCAAGATTACATCACAGGACATTGTATGACGCAAGAGAATTTTGAGTACCTAGTCACAACAGGAAAGCTAGAGAGGAAAGAGCACCATGTTGACCTAGGGAGAAAATATTAGACAATCTTGCAGAGTTTTTGGGGACACTAGGAGTAAGGACATATGTCCTCGGAACGATAAAAGTTAGATTCGTATGGAGGACCATGATCATCAAGGGGATACTTTTGTTTATTTACAGAGTCGTGATGATGACAAAATGGTTCCCTACGGAAAGGTGTATTTCATGTATAGCGTATTGGACTTTGTATACAAACTTTATTTACTTTGGCTGGTGATGAATGCAAAATGTCGTGTATTTTCGTAAAAGTGCGAAGGCATTGATGCTCTGAGTCCCATCCAGAACCCTTGGGAGTTTCTTGATAACTGTGGTCTGCATTTTGGCTGCTGGCTGTAGGGAATTAGATCTGATGACGGCAGGGGAAGTCCTGGTGACAGCTCGGAAAGACGGCATATCCCTATGGAGGCTGCTTTTTTGAGACCTAGCTGAAAAAGCAAAATAGACTATGTCTGGAGCATCATGTCTGAACGCTTTTGCTATTGAACAAAGGCCCGTTGATGTTTTGGTAAAACAACGTTGGGAACTCCCGACTGCGAAATGTCGAGGCTGTATAGTAAAGGGAGTAGAGTTTGCGGCTGGGCGACCTGTCCAGCAGAGAGATGAAGGCCTGGAGGGAGGCAAAAGAGGACTCTTTCATTCTCTCTTGGGCTGGACCTGGCTGGTGTGCGTTGTGTGGCTATGTCCCTGGGTTCGTCAACTTCTCACCTTGCCATCCGACTCGTAAACAAAGTAACGGATGACTTGATCAGAAGCGGGTCATGCAGCTCATGGACAGCCCTCTTTAGCAAGGCGAAATGACTATCGTGTGGCGACGTAGTTGGGAGATGTTTGTCTGGCCAGTAGTCGGGCACTGTTGCTCTGGGTCCCATCCAGCACCCTCGGGTATTTCTTGATAACACTTATGGCGTATTGGGCTTTGTAAACAAACATTCTTTGCTGTGGGTAGTGATCAGTGTAAACTATCTTGTATTTTGTGCGAATAAGTTTTGAAAAATGATTATTTCTAAGTGTTATGTCCTTTGTAAACAAACACAAATTGATCCTTTTACAAGGTGACAGGATTAACACAAATTGATCCATTTAGAAGGTGACAGGGTTTTCAAAATATCTTGTACTTTGTAGATCGTAAAGAAACACTGTACGTTTCGAAGATAATATGGTACTTTGAAAGTTTCTTTACGTTGTAAACAGAAGTTATTCGTTTGGAAATACGTTAAGTGTCTGCAGAAAATATTACCGCTTTTGTAAGAACACATTTTTCCCCAATCGGAAAAAGATTATCGTTTAAAATGTGATTTGAACGATAAAAAGAAACCCAACTTCTATTGTTATTGGTTGTTGTTTTGCTTTTAAATTGTTTTCAAAATTTGTTTATTATTAGTTGATTGTTTTGTAGGTTGGTTGTTTGGTCGACTGGTTGTTTGGTTGGTTTATCGTAAGGAATGTCAGTTTAAGAATGTCTTAATTTATTTTTTAAATTCAGTAAATGTATACGTTTATTTCGATTTGGAATGAAATTATTTCATTTCTTCTTCGTTAAACAGCCCCCTATCACGTCTTGGCGTGCGTCTGAAGCTCAAACATACACACCACATATATTCTTTAGAAAGTTGGTGACCTTTCATGTTATTTGTCTCTCCTTTTCATCCTCCCAGTCTGATTACTTCCCCAAGTTCCCCCAAATTTGCCTCCTTTTTCTCCTTGTCCTATTGATTTAATCTAGCTGCTTTTGCCTACCTTGTTCGTGTTGCCTTTGTGGTGTTAGGGGTGATGGAAATGCTCTGATATTCTCTCTGTCTGTCTGTCTGTCTGTCTGTCTGCCCGTCTCCCTGTGTCTCTATATGTCTCTCTCTGTCTGCCTGTGTCTGTCTGTCTGTCTGTCTCTCTCTCTCACTCACACACACACACACACACACACACACACACACACACACACACACACACACACGCGCACGCACGCACGCACACTCACACTCACACACACACACACACACACACACACACACACACACACACACACACATACACACACATCAACACATACACTCATCATTATTTTCTTGCCTGCGTCTCTCCTTTTAGCTCTCTCGAACGGCAGCAAATGCTGTTACACATTCTTTGCTTTCCTAATATATTGAATCAATATTATTGATTTATCGATGTATTTCTTCTTCTGTGTTTGTACTTCTAGGGAAATATTGGATCTGCCACGGCCAGTTTGAAAAATGGCAGTTAGCCAGTGACGTCTGCCTTTGGAAACTATAAACTAGGTCTATCATTGTCATTATCTCTTTCTTTCTGTATCTGTTTCCATCTATCTGTCTATCTCTGTCTCTCTTTTTCTCTGTCTGTCTGTCTGTCTGTCTGTCTGTCTCTCTCTCTCCTCTCTCTCTCTCTCTCTCAGAGCCCTAGTATGGCTCAGTGTTCGGCTGGGCTGCAAGCAGTATGAACTTTGTGTCTCTCTTTCTTTCTTTCTCCTTGTCTCTGTTTCTCTCTCTGTCTCTGTCTCTCTCTGTCTCTGTCTCTCTCTTTCTATGTCCCCTCTCACTTTCTGAGCAAGAACCGCGATCAGCAAAACAGCCTAGTTCATAAGAAACCTACATTATATAGTAACTTTCATTATATTGTATCTTATCATACCATACAGTGTTTGCATTGCAGCATATTGTAAATTGTACTCCCCAAGACGGCACGACTCTCGGTAGTAATCATACAGATGAGTCCCTTTGAGTAATCATCAAAATGAGTGAGGAGAAGATCAGACCTGTCCCAGGACGTCGGGGCTGGGTAGAAGTAACACTGTCTGGTTAGTCTTCATTACCGGATTGACAGGACTGCAGGATGTCAGCTGGTTTCTGTCTCAAGGAGCCGTCTAATTCCTCGTCTGCAGATCGTTCACCCTGCATATTGGGGGTGGGGAATAGCCAGGCCATAGTGAAAATCTCTTTTGTTTGAGATAGTGGCGTGTTTATGAACGTTAAGTTACATCTTACCGTACTAAAAGCCATTTTTCATACATCTTACCGTACTAAAAGCCATTTTTCATACATCTTACCGTACTAAAAGCCATTTTTCAAACTCGCCGTGGCTGATCCAGCATCTCCTTAGAGCTACAAGTACAGAAAAAGAAATGCATTTTATAAAGGGTGGATTGATTATGAATGTTCAGTAACATCTAATTGCACACGACAAGACTTAACCGTATGGCTGTTTTTAATTACCTACCCGTGTATGTTACTTGTTTTTTCTTTTTCTTCACGTGTTTCAGATTTATAATTCAGCTTCATGTGAATGTGTATGCCCTTTTATCGTAAACATACAGATAATGTGCATGTACGTGAAATTTAGTTTTTCGGTTTGATTGCATATTGTGTTTGTCTTTATACCTTTTGAAATTGGAAAATCATGTTTGAAAAAGACAGTTACTTCTAATTTTGTAACTGGAAAGTAAGTAATTTTCATGTTGTAAAGCAGAATTGATATATCACTGTACAAAACAAATTTTTATGTTGGGATGAATAAGTAAAATCTTGCAAGAATAAAGGAAGGTCTAGCGATATCGAGAGTCGCCTATTCTATGCGCCTTTATACTCATGCAGTTGTGATCTTCAAAACATCCCCCAGAGGTAAAGTCCATGGATTCAAGCAAGAAAGTTGACACTGTGTTAATTAAGATTTGTTCGTCAATCACGCACAGAGACAGACAGACAGAGAGAGAGAGAGAGAGAGAGAGAGGCAGACAGACAGACAGACAGACAGACAGACATATCAAAGTACGCACGTACGCACACAGATAGACAAAATCCTGTCGATGTGAACCTGGAATCAATCTTTGCTCACTCCCCACTCATTGTCTGGGGGGAAAAAAAAAAACGACGGAAGATTGTGATGGAGCTTCTCTTTGTTCGACCAACTGTCCCTCCTCAAGTTACGGCCGGAGAGCAGCCTTAGTTTTGCTAGTTGTTCCCATCATCCACTCAGTAAACGTTGTCACGGCGACAGTCTGTAACTCTGTTTTGCCGAAGGCCCGAACCAACACCACAGCAGCGGGAACAACTGCAGCCTGCAACAACAACAACAACAACAACAACAACAGTAATAGCAGCAACGATAACATTTATCAACAACAATATCAGTAGTAACAGCAACAGCAGCAGCAACAACAACAGTAACAACAACAGAATCAACAATAACAAAAGCAGCAGCAACAACAAATCACTGTAACGCAAGATGATAACCAACATAATTACTAGCATATCAGCAGCTTTTATCATGTTCTTGTGGGTCTTTCAACGCCAGTGCCTGCTTCCAAGCTGTCTGACATGATCAATGACCTTGCTTCTCCTTCGTCTCCTTCTCCTTCTCCTCCTGTGACCGTTTGCATGGCCTATAACCACTGCATTATTTGTGCACCGAACCACTTCTTGCCATTGTGCATTCTGTACCGTCAGTATGAAAACTGCTGACTCTTGCAGTGGAGATAATTGATTGAAAATACAGCTGCCGGCCGAATGAAAACACGGCCGGCTAGAATATGGCTACCGGTCGAATGAAAACAGGGCCATCGCATTGGCCTTCTGTGTGTGGCCTTGTGTTTATTTCTCATTACTGCAAGGAGATGACAGCCCTTTATTCCGTCAGTGCTGACGTCATTTTTGCTCTTAACAGGACAGGCGACTGTTTAGTCTGCATCTTGATGTGGTCTCACACAATGATTCTCCACACCCGCTAGACACACAATCTCCTGAGCACGTTCTGCAGCTTTGCCCATTGTTCAGACATAAGGGAATCGGGCAGAGTCCTAACGGGGAAACTCTGGAAGAACAGTTTGGGAATAACAAAGAGGAGTCCTTTTGAAGAACACATCTTTTCGTCGGCCGTTTGAAGCGTGATCATGCTCGAACGCACAGAGAAAAGAGAAAGGCCTGTATATTCACAGGATTAATGGGCTTGTAATCATCAAGCGACGATTCTTATCGATTCTAAGAATAAGAGAAGAGCGT
>CM060307.1:36674900-36719900 GCA_030674185.1 Monoplex corrugatus | reverse complement strand
CTCTTCATTCCAACTGTATCCATTGTTTTCCCACTCAGTTATACTCTTTCGTACGTTCCTCGTCGCGCGCGTGTGTGTGTGTATGTGGTGTGTATCTTTATGTGTGTGTGTATGTGGGGTGTGTGTGTGTGGTGTGTGTGTGTGTGTGTGGTGTACGCGCACGTGTTTATTCATGCGCATCGAGAGAGGATGGGCTGAGAGATATCCACGGTAGATTGAACTGCTTTAAGCTGCAACAGATTAATGATTTGGAAAATCTGAGTACAGAGAGACTGCAGATCAGAGGTTGCTTGTGTCGCGTTGTCCGATTGTAATCTCCCTCTCTCACTCTTTCTCTCTCTATGTCTGTCTGTCTCTCTCTGTCTGTCTGTCTCTGTCTGTCTGTCTCTCTTTAAAGGTTGTACCGTCAGCGATTCTGTAACTGGTTGACAATTAAGATAGCTACAAGGCATTTTTAAAGATCACATTATTTTATCACGTAATGTCTGAAATTTCTCTAAATAATCAGAGCACAGTGCACTACAAGCAATATGAAATTAAACGAATGGTTTCACATGCGCTTCGCGACGTAGTTAAAATTTACAACAATGCATGGCCAGTTGAAAGTAAGAACCATTAAGTTTGCCCTGTTTCTTTAAAACCATGTCATCTTTTGGCATTCCATTGCACTGCCTTACCTTATAAACCAAACTATCTTAAAGAAGTATTTTAGAAATTCTGTATCCAACATTAAATTAATCCCAGCTGTTTAAATGCAAGCCATGTGTAGTGTCTTAAAAAAAAATTCCCGAACCAGATACTTTACATCGTAAAAACCACACCATTTTATAGTGTATTTTGCTAAGCGTTCGTTGCACTAAATACTCAAGTATTTTCACAGCCAAACCGTCTTAAAGGAGATTTTCAAACTTTCTTGTATAGACTTTAACCCTTTGTCTCCTGCACCCTATCCACCAGCATCCTGCATTGTCAACCATGTTATCAAAGCAAAAACTTAACCACTTGACTCCCTCACCCTGTCTGTCAGCTTTCCTGCAGGAAGCTGGTGTATAGGGTGAGGGAATCAAAGGGTTCAGTTTTTGCAGATGGTGGATAAGGTGGGGGAGTCAAAGGGCTAATGACATACGCTTTGGTATGGGGTCTGGAGTTTGATGTTTGTTCAAGATTTATCGCACTCGGACAATTCCATATGCGGTCCAGCCAAATCTGTCAGCATTTAACTGTCAGGCTGCTTGAGCCTGCGCAAAACTCTGTACTCTGGCAAGGTCATGAATGGGACAGAAGCGTGACCGACGAAACACTGACAATGACATCACCAGAATGATTGGAGCAGTGAGAAGGGCAGAGCAAACAATCAGACTATTTTGTCGCATGGTGGGATTGAATTCAGCGGAAAAAAAGAAAAGAAAAAGATTAAGAGTCCACGGCTCTGTCAGAACGAACAGCTCAGCCCGGTATGGTAGGCAACGAATCATAGGACGGTGGAGACGGAAAAGAAAAGACAGTAGAGAAGTGGGGTGCGTTGAGAGATTGGGGGTGGGGTGGGGTGAGAGGATGGAAGGAGGAAATGGAGGTAAGATGGACGAGGTTGTCAGTGTGTTGTTTTAGTCCCCTCTGTCACACGCCAGGTCGTGGATGAGAGCTGTCCGGTACAGGGTGACCCCACTCCTCTCCCCCTATCACTCCCGGTCCCCGCCCATCCCCCCACCTTCCCGTCCCCGTTCAGTCCTACTCTCTGTTCCATGTATTTCTCTGTCCCACCTCTTTCATTTTTGTCTTGTCTTTTCTTTTGTTCTTGCGGGCTGGGTGGTGCTTTTGGTCAAGTCGTTAATCAGTATCTTGAGTCTTATATCTTGAGTTCAGTCCCAGTCCGCTGCATGGAACCTGGTCTCTTCGCTGTCCATCTTTATGTTGACATCATTCTGGTGGTGTGTCGGTTTAGTCTTCCGTGGATCCATTCTCTCCATCCCTTTTTCAAGATCTTGCAGGCACATGGGGTATCGCACAGGCTCAAGGGAGTCTGCCAGATAAATGCTGGCGGGATTGGGTGGATCGCATATGGAATTGTTCGAGTGTGATGAACCCCTCTCGAACAAACTCTAAACACTTTCTCTTCCGCACGTCTCTACCCGTTTAACCTCAGCTGCCTGGCCATCTTTGCTGAGAGGATTATGAGGGGAGGATTGAACCGGGTGCCATGACTTCCTTCTTGAATAAACTCGGAATTCCAAACTCCAGAGGGATTCGTTGTGCGCAGGCAGTTTCATATGAACTCCACCCAAATCTGCCAGCAATTATCAGGCAGATTCGTTGAGCCTGCGCACAACCCTTTACACTGGCAAAATCTTGTAAATCGGAAGGAGATAGGGTAGGGGTGGGGGTGAGAGACAGAAAGAACGGACCTACAGTAAAGCACTAAGCTGACACTGCCAGAATGAATGATTGGAGCATTAACATGGGCAGTGGACAGGCCAGTTTTCATGTTGCGGGCTGGGATTTAATGACTGGCAACAGTCAGAAGAGTTCACATGCACACACACACGCGCGCACTCACGCTCACACACGCACGTACACACTGACACACGCACGCGTGCACACACACACACACGCGCGCTCACAAACTGAGTCATATTTTTTCTCTCTTTCTCTCTCACTCTCTCTCTTCTCCCGCCCTTCTCTCCACCCTCTTCACCACCTAGCCCCAATCGCTACTTCTCAGGACAGACTGTCCGGCGCAGCCTTTTAAACTGTAACACTGGTGTTTCAGTTCATCTTTACAGTGTTTTACGTCGTCCCTTAATGTCTTCTGTCGTCATTATAACGTTTTATTTTTTCGACCTTGCAACGCTTTTAAGTCGCCATGACCATGTTGTGTGATAATTACGGTGCTTTATGTCGTCATTACGACGTTTTATTTTCATTGTGACATAGCTCTTTTCCCCGTCATTGTGGTGTTTTATGTGGTCACTGCGGTGTTTTATGTAGTCATTACAACCCTTTATGTGGTCATTGCGGCATTCCTGGCCCTGTCAGCTAACACCTCGCTCAAAGGCGGCCCCGTGGAGACAGGGAGCGATAATGAGGACTGGACGTGTTGAACGTGCCGTGTTGGCGAAGACTAAGGCAGCTTCTTTGGTGTTGGCCTTCTTGCTCCCCATTCCAGCACTCTGTGGCAGCTCCCCACAAAACAAACGGATCGTGTGGTTTCTGGAAGAGCTGGTGGTTGTTATTCTTACTCCGCTTTTGGAGAGTTAAACGTCTCATGTGTTGTAGTTTTAGGATTAACATCTCACTTCTTCTTCTTCTTCTTCTTCTTCTCTCTCTCTCTCTCTCTTTTTTTGTTTTTGTTTTGTTTTTGTTTTTGTGGGTTTTTTTTAGTTTTAGAAGAGTTAACATCTCAGGTTTGTAGTTTTATAAGTGTTAACAGTTAAGGTCGCATGTTTTTTGGGTTTCGTGAGGGTTTACATCTCACGTTTTGTACTTTTATGAGGGTTGGCATCTCATGTTTTGTAGTTTTAGGAAGGTTGCCATCTCTCTCTTTTTTCACTTTTTGAAGGGGTAATATAATTATGTCGTTTTTGTTTTGTTTGTTTTAGGAAGCTTGATATCTCACATTCATGGGGATAGACACACACTTAAGGTGCGGAAAACCTGGGTTTGATTTCCATTCGGATAAAGATTTTTCTTTTCCACCGCTTAGTTGTTGGTGTGGGTGTCAGTCTTTCAGATAAGAGAGAGAGAAAGAGAGAGTGTGTGTGTGTGTGTGTGTGTGTGTGCACATTACAGTTTTTAAGGTGTTCCACACACACCCTGCGTATTTTGCAGGTATCTACCTATGTACACTGGGGACATTTACTTATTTGGTGTTCAGACTAATGAACTTAGTTAAGTCTCTGTCCCGAGTTCAGCATAACGCACTTTAAAGACCCCAAGGCAACAGAAGAGTTATCTACGGCAAAATTATGTGAAAAAACAAGCCACTTTCACAGGTAAAGAAAAACGCACGGACATGAAATTAAAAGGGGGTTGCGTCGTGCCGTGGCGACGGGTCTTACGCTGGAAAAAAAGTAAGTGTGCATGAAAAATGGGTGGTGCCTTACTGGGCGACGTGCGTTTATCGGACAGAGGCGAAAAATTCCATTGCAAAGAAAAAGAAAAAAACAAAAAAACCCGTCCAGTTCAGCCCAGTAGTAGTGGTTGGGTGACCCGAATACAGACGGTAGAGGTCAAGACTTTGGTTCCCGGATCGGACAATAAGCTTATATTGTCTTCAGCGGTTTCAGACTCAAATTGCGTTTCGGGTGCTGCTGCTTGTCTGGATGTAACGTTAAAACAATAAACCGAGGTGCCGTATGCATAACGTTCTTAGCCACATGATTTGAAAAAAAAAATTCATCTGCAACAATTTGCCGCTGGCAGTAATGGGACCGGGTGGGGATGAAGGGGGAGGAGGGAGACCCGCTTTAATATTAAGTAACTCATTAAGTAGCTTTAACACAAATTGAAACTGAATGAGAAAAAGAAAAGACGGCGCTGCATGGCACTGTTTAAGAGTTGGAGTTTATTTAAAGAGGGAATGCTCGCACAGGGACAATTCCATGTGCGCTCCACCCAGTCTGCCGTCTGTTATCCGACAGATTTGAGCCTGCATAAAATCCTGCCCGCTGGCAAAGTCTTGAAACTGGGGAGGGTGGGGGAGGGAGTGGGTTGGGAAAAGATAAGGGATAATTAGTGTGTTGTCATCCCCCCCCCCCCCCCCCCCAGAGAGATCCACGGTAGACATGGTCTTCTCCCTTCGCCAAATCCAGGAGAAGTGCAGAGAGCAGCGGATGCCCCTGTATGTGGCATTCATTGACCTCACCAAGGCCTTTGACCTAGTCAGCAGAGATGGCCTTTTCAGGGCTCTCCGAAAAATCGGCTGCCCCCCAAAACTGCACAGCTTCATTGAGTCCTTCCACTCAAACATGAAAGGGATGGTACAGTTCAACGGAAACCTCTCCAAGCCCTTTGATGTACGCAGCGGTGTGAAACAAGGCTGCGTCCTGGCCCCAACCCTCTTTGGAATCTTCTTCGCTCTCCTCCTGAGGCATGCGTTCAGCACAGCGCAAGAAGGGATCCACCTGCGGACCAGATCAGATGGCAGGCTCTTCAACCTTGCCTGCCTCAGAGCAAGGACAAAGGTCCGTGAAGCCCTCATCAGAGACATGCTATTTGCCGACGATGCCACAGTTGTGACCCATACTCAGCGGGACTTGCAGTCACTAATGGACCGCTTCTCCTAGGCCTGCAAAGATTTTGGTCTGACCATCAGTCTTAAGAAGACAAACGTCCTGGGCCAAGACACGCCATCTCCACCAGCCATCACCATTGATGACTACGAGCTTGAAGCCATCCATCAATTCACATATCTTGGGTCCACCATCACCGATAACCTCTCCCTTGACACAGAGGTCGACAAGAGGATCGGGAAGGCAGCCACAACGCTAGCCCGCCTCACACAAAGGGTGTGGACAAATCCCAAGCTGACCACAAAGACAAAGATGGCTGTATACAACGCCTGTGTCCTCAGCACCTTGCTGTATGGCAGCGAGGCGTGGACCACGCATGCTCATCAGGAGAAAAGGCTCAATACCTTCCACCTGAGAAGCCTACGGCGCATACTTGGCATTTCCTGGCAAGACAAGGTGACCAACACCGAAGTCCTAACCTGCGCTGGCCTCCCAACCATGCATACCATGCTGAGACAGCCGTCGGCTGCGCTGGTTGGGCCACGTTCGCCGCATGGAAGATGGTCGCATACCAAAAGACATCCTTTATGGTGAGCTTGCCACAGGGCAGAGAAACATTGGCCGCCCACAGCTGACGTTTGCAAGCGTGACATGAAGGCGCTTGAGATCAACACTGAGTCCTGGGAGGACCTCGCAGACGACCGCAACAGCTGGAGAACTACTCTCAAGAAACAGCTGCGGATTGGTGAGGACAAACTGTCAGCTGCTGCAGCAGAAAAGCGAGTTCGCAGAAAAGGGATGACAGCCAACAGACCAGCATCAGCATACACATGCGACCGCTGCGACAGAGACTGCCTCTCTCGTATTGGACTGTACAGTCACAGGCGACGCTGCTTGGACCAAGCAGACAGCCCATCTAGACATTAGAACGGATGTACTTTGTCCATGGTCAGTCATGACCGAAGGAGGCCTACTACCTGTCACCCCCCTCCACAGAAAAGAAAATTTTGTTAGTGTGGCTTAACAGTCTTGATCTTGTCTTTGTGTGCTTGTTAAGTCTCTTCCCTTTCTGCCCTTCCTCCCTAGAACAAGGCTCTGTGGACGGTTGGTAGGATGTACAGCACAGCACAGCACAGCACAGCACAGCACAACACGATACAATTATCAGAATATAATTGAACGATCTTGGCGTAATACGATTTTGCGGCGGCCAATAACCCGCTGCCAGTTATATGGTGGATTAAAGTTGTGTTTATATCCAATTTCATTCCACAGTTTGAATCCGGTTTGCCATTATTTTCAGCGATTTGCGCTTATTGTTAGTCGTACGTTTGTGTGTAATGTCTATGTTTTGGAAAAGTTAAAATGCCTGTACCAGTCAATTTTTATAATAGTTTTCCTTTGCAGAGACGTTGGAATCATATTATTCACTTAAAGCGAATTGTTTCAGGCTTCCCTTATTGTAACCTGACCCGGCAACTATTGCTGTGTCTTTTTTTCCAGTGCGAGGAATGAACCCAAGGCAAATCTGATCCTGACTTTTTCTTCTCCTACGAAAACGCCACACAAATATGCTGACACTAGGTGGATAATGGTAACTTTTTTCCCGTGCATTTTTCCACCAAACCGATCATGTGATTGAACCATGCAGACGCTTGCAACAAAGGGAGTGGTTCGTATATTGTACAACGCCTTTAATTAATAGGTAAGAATTGATCTGATACTGCCCACCTCTGTTTCTTAAACAAACAAAGCAAACAGACACTAGCGACGATGTTACCGTCCTGATATGAAGAGCGCAGATTCTTAAACGTTGTCGTGCGTAAAAAGTTAACCTGAATTTATACGGATTTCCTCTTTTTACGCACAAAGGAAGTGACATTTCAAAACAGGTTTTAAACACGTCATCTTACAGTGCGCACCACTTCATCATGCAGAGAGAGAGAGAGAGAGAGATATGTGTGTGTGTGTGTGTGTGTGTGTGTGTGTGTGTGTGTGTGTGTGTGTGTGTGTGTGTGTTGTGTGTACGCTACAGTTTTCGAGGAGGTGCTCCACACAACCTGCTTATTTTGAGGATACCTACCTGTGAACGATTAGACTAATGAACTTAGGGGATAATAATAACAGTTTATCGAGATTCAGATAGCCCCCAGCAACTTGATAATAGTGATAATAATGACGAAAACTTACATAGTACAACATCCCGGGGTCTTAGGCACTTTGCGTTTTAGAGAAAATGCTATACATACAAACTTGAGCCAACAATAAATCAGTTTTATAATCGAGCTATAACGGAACAAGAAAGGAAAACAAAATGAAAATGGTATGCGTATAATACAAGAACAGTCCATTGTGTGCCTGTGATACAAGAATTTCCATGTAAACGTACATGCATCACCACCCCCCCCCCCCCCCCCCCCCCCCACCACACCACACACACACACGCCTACACGTAGACCGTCATGTTGATGAACGCACAGACGCCGAGACAAGCTGGCAAACAAGTGGAGGAAAAATACACATATAGTATTATCTCACATACACCAAACACTCGGGTTGAGTACGGACAATAGGGTGAAGACGAAGGAGGAGAAATAGGTGAGAGAAATAATACTTTAATAGTAATAGTATTCTTTGAAGAGAAATTTGTAGAGCTCTCTTCAAAGAGATGAAAAATTGCAGTTGACGAATATTTTAGGGAAATGCGTTCCATTGTTGTAATGCACAGAAAAGAAAATGAACTTTGCCCAATAACCTTCATCTTATGAGAAACACAGAGAATGCGTTGACCGGAGCCGTTTACGAGGAGTATACACGGCAAAGAGATCAGAAATACGTAGACAGGGACAGTTTCAGAGAAAATGCCACTCAGGACTCTTTACAGTGTTAGTGTAGAGAAAACAATCCATGAAAATATTGACACGAAATTGAGTCACATTCACTCATATCACCACCACCACATTAACAACAACGAGAACAGGACAACATACAACCTTGGCTATATGAATCCATATTTACAAATCATGATCACAGTTTAACTTTTAAAGTTGAGTAATGTAGTGGAGAAGTCTGGCTGAAACGGGTGTACTTGGTTTTGAAAAGGGAAAGCGAAGGTGTTGTGGGGAGAAGGGCGTTGCGGACTGTGGACGGAGATTTGTAGTTCGTAGTTTGTTTGAAAAGGATTCATCGCATTCGCACAGATTCATATGCGCTCTACCTAAATCTGACAGCAATTATCTGGCATACATCTTGAGCCTGCGCAAAACCCTGCACTAGCAAACTCTGGAAATGGGGAATGGGAGGAGAAGGACCTATGAAACACTAAGCTGACACCACCAGCATCATGGAAACATTAATTAAGATAAGCAGCAAACAGGCCAGTTTTTAATGTTGTTGGCTGGAATTGAACTCAAGATATTAGATTTAGCCTAGAATTACGTCTCTATTACAAGAGCTTTCCACTCGTGAAAAAACTGATGAGAAAAGTTTTGGTGTGTGTGGTGTTCCGTGATGGTAAAATTAGATGCTTAACATGCTGCCGTCCATACTGACCACAAGTGATTGACTGTCACAGATTTTTTCTCTCATTGGTGACAAACGGTCACTGAACAGATGCTATAAAAGCTTCACGGCCTAAAGTGGTGTCGTGACTCCTCTGCAGCTAGTGATCTCGAAATTCCTGTATTTTGTCAGTACTGACGGACGATTGAGCGTTTAAAATAATCAAGCGCAGTTTTGACCTCTGTTCCTAAGCGTAATTTATAGTTTGGACTTCGTTCGAGAGGGAATCATCTGACTCGGACGGTTCCATATACGCCCCACCGAAATCTGTCAGCAGTTATCTGCCAGACTCCTTGATCTTGCGCAGAACCCTGTGCGCTGGCAAGGTCTTGAAACGGGGTGGGGAACGGGACCTGTGAGACATTGACACCACCAGAATGATGGGAGTATGAAGCCAGGCGACAGACAAACCAACTTTTATATTGCACGGTGGGATTTAACTTTAGACAGAAATCTGGCTTGAGTCCACGGCTCCGCTAAAACCAGTCCGCAATTATATCTAGTGTACTATTAGTGTATTATTCAAGGGCACGCGTAGTTATGAATTGTGTATTTAACCATTCAGACAAGACCTTTCGGCGATTTACGGGTAGCTGTGATACTATGTCACAGTGCATTTCATCACAATGATGATAAATCATCCACTCAATCTGTCTAATAAGTTGCCAAACTGGTCCTTTTCACCTGCTATGGGTCCTCATGTGAAATACAAGACCGATCCTGGAGATACATGTTCTTTCGCTGATGCTGCATGGGAAGGAGTCCCGCGGCCTTGATTCATAAATTGTTATTGATTGATGTCATTCATAGAAACATCCAGTAATCTTTTCATTGGATGATAGGCATACAGTTGGGAACAAACAAACAAAAGAACTAAGAAAAACAGAAACATAAACAACTTTATGATAGTCTGACGTTCAGATGAACATGAAATGATTAGTTACGTTAGCAACCAAACAACTGCTTTATTACTTTTTTTTTTACAGGTTTATTGACATTTTGGATTTTTGTATTCATTGACTGACCAACCGTTTCATTGGTTCTTTGATTGATTCATTCATTCAGGTTATTCATAGAAATATTAATCAGATGTTTCAATGAATGACAGTTTGTGCTTGGGTGAATCGTTGAGTCTTTGACTGCGAAATTCATTGATTAAATTGTTCATTCATCCAGTGATTAATTGATAGATCATTGATTCATCCAGTGATTAATTAATTGATAGATCAGTCGATTGATTGATTGTGTTTGTTTGCTTAAGCTGTTGATTAGATCAGTCGATCGATTGAGTGTGTTTGATTAAGCTATTGATTGATTGACTGATTGATTAATTGATTGACTGATTGATTTGATTTGACTGATTGATTGATTGATTGATTGATTTTTCAGATGGTCAGAAGTCACATTACGGGACGATGATCATTTCACATAAGCGGCAGTCCCAAGACATCACCAGTGGATACCGGTACAGCTAGGGAGCCAGCAGTTCTCTCGGCGGTTCGTGTGGAGTACTTGTGATTTGTTGCTGTCGCTGGTTTTTGCCGCCTCCGTCAAGCCTGTGGTAAGCGCACTATACGTTAATGTCAGTTTACAATCTTGTGACACTGACAAAAACGCTGACACGAGATTCCGTCAAAAGATAAATTATTTGTGTGACCCCAGTACATATATCCCCGGGCATTTTGTGTTTGTGTGTGTGTTAGCGTGATGTGTGTGTTTTGTGTTGTTGTGTCGTGTTGTGTTGTGTTGTGTGTTGTGCTGTGCTGTGCTGTGTTGTGTTGTGTTGTGTTGTGTGTGTTTTTTGTTGTGTGTGTGTGTGTGGAGAGAGAGAGAGAGAGAGAGAGAGAGTGTGTGTGTGTGTGTGTGTGTGTGTGTGTGTGTGTGTGTGTGTGTGTGTGTGTGTGTGTGTGTGTGTGTGTGTGTGTTTCCGTCTGCTGTCCTGTCACTTTCGTTTTGCTTTTGTTCATTTAGCTTCATTTTCTTTTGAAATATTCAGATGGAATAAGCTAGAGGAGCCGAAGTAAGAACGATGGACAGGAGTATAACGCATCTTAACTTTTCGGAAAATAGAGATTATTTTCGGTTAGATATAGCCCTTCTTACTTTCTAACCTCGGCTGATCTTTGTTTTGTTCAAGCGTACAGAGAGAACAAGAGAACCTGAAATCAATTTTCAAGGGTAGTGGATTATGCAAATAAATTTTGTTTTTCATGTCCAGCCCTCGTCTACGCTACTACAAGTACATTGAAATTCCCCGGAAAGGTCTGTAATAATACAGGTGAAGCATTAGTAGAATGAAGACATCGTCATAATCCGACATCGAAATATCATTAGTATTACTGACAGGGAGACGGAAATCATTTTCCCGGCCAGGAAGAGAGAAAGAAAAGCGAGAGAGAGGAAGAGAGACAGAGAGAAGGAGGAGGAGGACAGAAAAAACTTGGATCTACAGCCTCTATCAGTGTCAGGAAGCAGTTTGAATTAATGTTTTGCTTAAAGTTCTCATATGAGAGCGAATAAAGTGAGAGTCGAGAGAGAGAGAGAGAGAGGGGGGATGGAGTATGTGAGTGTGTGTGCGTGTGTGGGTGCGCGCGCGCTCACGCACGCGCTCGCCTGTTTTGACATGAATAAAATACAATTTCCTGCTCCATTCCACGCGTCTTCGCATAAACAATCGGACAATCGGGATGGGAGGGAAGGGAGATTTTTGTTTGTTCGCTCGCATATCTGGTTAAGATTCCATTCCACGGACGCTGCTCTCGTAGGCGTAGAATTATTCGTTTTCCCTGAAAACAGATAGCAAGTGCCAGGGCAAGCTAAACGTACGAGGATAGCGGTCAACAGGGCATTATTGGTGACAAAGATTTAGAACTGTATATATGTACATCTCTTTTCTAACACTGATCGTATGTACGAGTATGGCTTGTGTTTTATGGAGGTGGTATCATTGAGAGTGGTGGAGAGCTGGATGGAGATAGTGGATAGAGGAAATAAGGGCAGAGTATAGGGGAGATGCGAAGTAGATGCGTATAAATGTGAAAGATATTAATTGGAAAAGTCTCTTAGTCGCTTTTGTGCGTCTTGTTTTACCACTGAAGTGATGTTCAGTGTACATGAAGGTATGCATGCGTGCAAATGCACACACACACACACACACACACACACACACACACACACACACACACACACACACACACACAACACACACACACACACACACACACACACACACACACACACACACACACACAACACACGTCTCTGTGTGTGTAGAGACATGTATGTGACGCACGCGTGCGTACTTTTAGTTTGTTTGTTTTGTTTTATGTGGTTTTGAGTGGTGGAGGAAACGAAGTTGTTAAGTGAGACAAAGATATTTTTTCAAGCAGTGTGTGTGATGGAAGAGGGGGGGGGGGGGAAGTAAGTTGTGAGTAGAAGAAGATGTTCTGTTAAATTAGCAGTGATCCTGTTGTTTATTTGTCTTTCTGTCTAGACGTCTGTCTGTTTCTGTCTCGCTCTGTTTCTGTCTCTTGTCTTTCTGTCTGTCCGTCTGTCTGTCTGTCTCTGTCACTCTGTCACTCAATCTGTGTGTGTGTGTGTGTGTGTGTGTGTGTGTGTGTGTGTGTGTGTGTGTGTGTGTGTGTGTGTGTGTGTGTGTGTTTGCTTTCGGTGTGTGTGTGTGTGTGTGCTTTCGGTGTTTGTGTGTTTGTATATATATATATGTATGGTGAATGAGCCGTTTGAACGTGGGCTTTTGATTATCATTCAGTTCATGAGACTTCATTGTTCTCTCTTTCGGTTCTCTGTCATTTTGTGTGTCTCTGTCTCTGTCTGTCTCTCCCCCCCCCCCCTCTCTCTCTCTCTCTCTCGTGTCTCTGTCTCTCTCGCTCCCTCCCTCCCTCTCTCTCCCTTCTCTCTGTGTCTCTCTGTCAGTTTGTCTGTCTCTCTCTCTCCCTCACTCCCTCCCTCTCTCTCTCCTTCTCCCTCTTTCCCTCCCTACTCTCTCTGTCTGTCTGTGTGTGTGTGCGCGCCGTGTGTGTGTGCGCGCGCGCGCGCGAATTGGGAGTGGTGTAAAGGAATGCTGAGGACAGAATGAATGAGAGACGGGAGAAAAACGAGTCCCATGTTTCTGTCACACACGACTAAAGACGCCATCTGTCTGCTAACGGGAGGTAACTGGTGCCCAGTCTGTCCAGTGTCGCCTCCCTTGAGACCTACCATCCATTACCGTCTTGTAAGGCAATCAGCCAGTAAAGCAGCCAACCACTCGACCGTGTCTGGTGGGTCTCCCGTTGCCTTCGGCCGAGACATGTTGCATGCCCACGCCAGCTAAGCGAGAAGGCTTGCATGCAGGGGAAAAATAGTGCTAACAGAACGGGTAATATATGATGATGAGGAGGAGGAGGATGATGATGATGATGACAGCAATAATGATCATTCCTTTTGTATAGCGCAAACAGTTCATGTCGAAACATGCTCGTGACACTATATGGTGATAAGGTCTGTGTGTGTGTGTGTGTGTGTGTGTGTGTGTGTGTGTGTGTGTGTGTGTGTGTGTGTGTGTGTGTGTGAATACGTTTATGCAGTATGAATACAGTTGGAAACACACACCAATGCAGCATAAACGTAGTTCTTCAGAAATAACAACACATGAAATGAAATTAGAAATTGGAAATAGTGACAGTTGTTTATTTAAAAATCTAGCGGAGAAAACTGTGTAAATCAACTAATAAATATACCTTTATACAAACACACACACACACACACACACAACACACACACACACACACACCACACACACATACACAACACACACACACACACACACACACATACATACACATACACACACCACACACGAAAGCAAACACACGCATAGTTATCAAGAAAACAACACATGATAATATGAAATCAGACATAGGTAATAGTACTACTAGTAGAAACAGTTTAAAAGAGGAAAAATATTAAAAGTTCGATCCATTTGATGAATTCAAGTCTTTGATCAGTGTACGTGTCAGTTTTATCGACAGGGCGTAAAAACACTGTGATGATTCCGTATGCATTAAGTTAACATCATCATGGCCATGTGAAAGAAAATCTGAAACATTGCTCCGCCAGTGTTGTAGGGTTCTACCTAACGTAATCAATTTGGCTTAGTGGGCCGGCTGATTGTTTTGACAGAACCGCGGATTCAGGATCTGATATCTCAGGTTCAATCCCAGCTCGCAACATTAAAAAGGGGCCTTTTGTTACCCATCTTAAAGTTTCTTAGGTTTTCATAGATACCTGTCACCCCCTTCCTCATTTCGAAACATTGTCAGCGTGTAGGGTTTCGTGCAGGCTCAAGATCTTTGCCAGATAATTGATGGCAGATTTGATTAGAGCACACATGGAATTGTTCGAGTGCGATGAATCCCTCTTGAACAAACTCCAAACTTCTAACCAGTGTGATTGATTAAGAAAGTTGGCTTAGAACTGCTGTTTCGAACATTTTGATAGATGATTATGAGCATGTAATTAAGTAAGAATTAAACAAAACACGACTCGTAAAAATGCTTCGATGTATTTGACAAATAGGATTTGACATATCAGCCGATCATAATACGTCTTAATGATTTCGTTGTCATTGGGATGTAAAAGGGGGGGGGGGGGGGGCGAGGCGCGTTCAAAACACAAACCAGATACCAGAGAGCGATTGCCACCATGTTTTCTCGCACAGGAACATGACCTAGGATGGCTCTCAAAGCTAGTAGTGCTAGGTAAAAGAAACTGCCACCCTCGCCACTAAAGATTACTATGTAACATTACTACATAGCTCCACTTGGAAAACTGTGCTCTCAGAGCATCTAGACAAGGCGTCTCCGGTTTACATTAGCGATATGTGTTCCTTTTGTATCCATTACAGGTCTGTAAGACAATCAGTGGAACAAATGACCGTGCTTGGTCTCTTCTATGGGACACTGTTAGCGTCCATTATGAACATGGTTAAGTATTTCGGCGAAAATTCCATTGTTTTCCCATTTCAACGGTAATTCTTTGCGTGATAAATATTTGTCAATGAAAACTCACTCTCTCTCTCTCTCTCTCTTCTCTCTCTCTCTCTCTCTCTCTCTCTCTCTCTCTCTCTCTCTCTCTCTCTCTCTCTCTCTCTGTATTTGGGGATGATTAGAATTATCAGTTCTGTCTGTAAATGGTGTGTGGTTTGCAGTTTGGAAACATCGTTAACTTGCTCTGTTCGTTTGAAATATTTTATTAGAAATGATGCGGCAGGTCATCTGTATTTTCAGTAATTAGGGTTATGGCTGTTTGCACCAAATTCTGATAATTCCAAACTTACACTGTTGTCGTAACGGTTACACTTAGTGAAGCCAGACGAAATGATGATAATTGTATTTATTCCAGAAAAGCTCCAGTTTTCTCCTCCTCTACTTCTTCTTCTTCGTTTTTAAGTTTGTTCAAAGGTGATTCAACCACACAAAACTATCCAATATGCTCTCCACTCAAATCTAACAGCAATTATCTACCGGACTCTGTCTTCTTGGTCTTGTGCAGAACCTTGTGAGCTGGCATGGTTTTAAAATGGGGACGGGGCTAGCTAGGCTTATGAAACATTAAGCTGACGCCGCCAGAATGATGGAAATATAAAGATGGGCACCAAACAGGCCATTTTTTAATCTGCTGGCTGGGATTGAACTCGAGTCCATGGCTCTGTGAAAAGAACCAACCAGTCCGCGAGAAAAACCTGGCTCGTCAAAGGTTGAACCTACAACCTCATGGACTTTTCTGGAAAAATTAAACCGTCCAGCTGTAAAGCGAGCAGAACGCCATACTCGTCTACCTCCACGTTAGATGTTGTTAGTTCACTGAGTGTGTTGATGTATAAGTTACGGCGGGCTCGTCAACTCCTACGTAACTGCCCATTATCCGACATTTTAGTCGCTGTCACGGCCTGAACATGCCTCCGTGTAATTTGCGATCCATTGCAGGCCCGACTGGCAACCAGTGGAGCAAGTCTTGCGTGCAGGCCTCCCTGTTTGTCAATACATTACCGACACTGGTGTTATTTTTTCGCTGTGTTAGGCAGATTTGAAATGGTCTGTCTGCACCATGCAAGTGGCCAGTCTGTGTCATTGTGATTTGGCGTCTGTGGCTGGATACATTTAGAGGCCATTACAGACCCGAAAGGCAGTCAGTGGGCAACTTGAACATGCATACAAAGGCCTGTCTCTTACACGCTAGATAGGCGAGATACGCTAGGAAGGAGCGTTTCTGTATTGTACTTAACCCTTTGACTCCCGAACGCTATCCACCGACTGCAAAAACTTAACTCGTTGGCTCCCTCACCCTGTCCAATAGCTTCCTGCAGGAAGCTGGTGGATAGGGTGAAGGAATCAACGGGTTGTTTTTTGCTTTGCTGACGTGGTTGACAGTGCAGGATGCCGGTGGACAGGATGCGGGGGTCAAAGGGTTAAGTGTGGCTAGGTCTTCTCGAGGTAAGGCTACGTAGCATCGAGAGGATCTCGCGGCCAAGGAAAAGATGGCGGTAGGGCAAGTTGCGCTCTTGTTTGATGACGACTCCGTCTTCTGTTGTGAAATAAGCGCTGTACGTTGGCTAAAATCTACTTCAGCCTCATGTCCCCATCATAGCACTTTTTTTTTTTTTTGATCTCGCCCTCGCCATTCGCTATCTCGCCATTTGGGCGCGAGAGTGCTGGCTTGTAGGAAACGGGCCTCTGCTACTCATAATGTTTTCTTTGCAAGCTGTTGTTTCATTGTGTAATAGATGCTAGTTTCCAATGTGCTTGTTAATGGTGGGAATTCACTAGCTGACGTTTGTTGATCATTCCTTTTCACAATTTATAAGTTTATGTATAATCATCATTCATAATGTGCTCGAAACGCAGCCGAAAGTAATTGTTTTATTACAGAAATACAATTGGATCCTTGAGAAACCATGTCGTTATGTTGGTTTTAGTGTCTGCATGTGTCTCACAATCTTTGTCCAGATAGTAACTTGGACGCCTTTTTAAGTATGATTGTTTGTGTGTGTGTGTGTGTGTGTGTGTGTGTGTGTGTGTGTGTGTGTGTGTGTGTGTGTGTGTGTGTGTGTGTGTGTGTGTGTGTGTGTTGTGTGTGTGTGTGTGTATGTGTGTGTGTGTGTGTGCCTTGAATACGACTGTTCATTTGTTGAATTTACGAATAAATGTTACGACTCCTTAGATCTGATTTCTTATTTGAATATTCCACTGGCTGGCACTGTTTGAAACTTGGAGTTTGGAAATTGGAGTATGTTAAAAAGATATACCACGGTCGGACTATCCCATATGTGCCCCTCCCATATTTACCAGTTGTGTGGCACGTATCCTGCCAAAACCCTATGCGTAGGCAAGGTCTTCAAGAAAGACAAAACTGACACCACCAGAACGATGGTAACATAAAGATGGGCAGCGAAGAGGCCAGTTTTTAATGTTGCGTGCTGGGATTGAACTCGAGATATCAGATCTTGGGTCCACGGCTCTGTCAAAGGAACCAGTTACTCTGCGTAGTCTACGTCGCTGTGGGTTAAGAACACAGCACGGCTATTTCAGATTCATGGCATGTCGGAATATAACCTGAGCGTGAATTAAAGAGGGAATCATCGTACTACGATGAATCAATCTGCGCTGCACCCAAAATTTGTCATTGATAATTTGGCAAGACTCCTTGAGCCTGCGCAAAACCCTGGGTGCTGGCAAGGTTTTGAAATAGGGGGGGGGGGGGGGGGGGGGAGTGGGTGAATGAGTCAGACTCGTAAATTTGTTCATTTACACTAAAGGTCATGTCGTCTGTAGCAGAGCTTATATGTGATCATATACACGATGTCTGTAGTCGTTGTAAGTTAAGAATACAAGGCGGCCATCCCAGACGCTGGGGTTAGAATAGAGTGGGTCGATCACGAGTTGAACGTCTCGTTGCAGACAGGCTGGTCTCGCTGAGGCAGCGAGGTGTAGAACAAGGAATGAACCATCACTCAAAAAGACGGAGGAGTCGGGCGGGAAGTCAAGTTGTTCACAAAAAGCCCAATCACTCTTGTACGCAGGGAGTTGAAGGTTACTCCTTTTCTGTCGTCTGGAAGGGAATTAGGGAATTCAGTCAAAATCCATTTTCGCGGCGGAGTGTCTGATATGTTCGCTGGGGGACGGAGCTGGTCTAGGCCAGAGGAAAGAACGTGACATCAGAAACGATCACCTCCTGGTCTTTCTTCCTCTGTCTCATCTCCGGTGCTTATACACTCAGCAAACAGCAGTGTCCCGATGAAATGGACCGTTTCATTCTTCTTTGACTGGTTCCCCCACCCCTTCCAACATCTTGGCTTTTCGACTGCTTTTTGTCTGTTTCAGTTTCTTCTTTATAAGACATGCCCAGCTGCGTCTAAGTTTTTTCACCTCTGGTTATTCCGGTTTTTCCGCGGCCCTTTGGCTGTTGGATAAGGATTTGTAACTTTTCCTTTTCCAAAATCAGACCGATTCCTTGCACTAAGCAGAATCCATTTACATTACCTGAGCCGTTCCTATCATTCGTAGTTTTTCGTTCCTTCAATAGGCACACATACAAATTATTGGAAGTAAGCTATGACAGGGGAACCTGAATAGAGTTCGCTTAATTATGAACTTGAATAATTAACTCATGATTATTCATGTGGAAGTTCTTTAGCACTTTGTTTCATAAAGATTTTATGTTGGTAATCGCAAGAGTTTCTTTGGTAAAGCCCATGGTCTTTGGTGACGCAGAGTTTTGGTTTTTGTAATTTGTTCAAGAAGGATTCATCGCGCTCAGGCAATTCCTTACGCGGTTCATCCAAATCTGTCAGAAATATCTGGCACACTCCCTGAGATTGCGCAAAACCCTATGAGTTGGCAAGGTCTTGAAACGGGTAGAGGAGGAAGGGATTTATGAAACACTGAGGTGACACCACCAGAATGATGGATACATTACGATGGGCAGTGGACAGGCCAGTTTTTTAATATTGCGGGCTGGGATTGAACTCAAGATATCAGATCTTCAGTCCATAACAGGGAAACATTAAACTGTTAGGAGCAAATCTCAGGACTTGCAACTGACATGCCCAGCTACTCGATGCGTATGTTAGTGACTATGTTTCCATAACGAACCAGTTGAAATATGATAGCTGTGTTGTTGACGGATGTTTGATATGTGATTACAGACCTCTGACGTAAACTGGTTATAAAACCATTACAAACAAACAAATAAACGAAAAATAGATGGACAGACAGATATAAAGGTAGATATATTCAAGCCTGTCAGTTCTCACAAATCTGAACATCTCCCTGCACTGTCGCTGTGAATGATGTAAAATTTATACACTAAGCTGACGGTTTGGTTTTAGTCCGTCGATAATTATCCGATCAAAAGGAAACCTTGAGCATCGGTTATCCTTTTTCCCCCTTATCATTGTTGCAAGATCTGGATAGCGCGGATAAGGCACTGTCCGAGTGCTATAAATCCATCTGGAGGATTTCAAAATCTGATCACTGTGATAAAAAAAGAAAAAGAAAAAGAAAATCTGCCACAGTCTCGGTAATTGAAATTTAATTATTCAAGACTGTCTCTGTCTCTTCCCGTGCCCTAAGCGGATCAGTTGTGGTAAACAGCACCTGCCGAGAACAGGAAAAGTTCTGGGTTCAGATCACAGCATGGACGGCAGTTTTTCTCCATCCCCGTTCACAAGACCTTTCAGATGAGACACTAGACAGTGAGTTGTCGTGTACAAAATGTACTTAGTGCACGGAAAAGAGCCACAGCAACAATGCACGAAAAAAAGAAAAAGCCTGCAGCCACAGAAAAGCTGTCTCCTTCAAAATTCCAGAGAAAATTCCCGCCAGCCCACCCCCAACTCCCTCACATGGATGCACGAATACAGATACACAAACACTTTTTGGCGTTCCAATTTCTCGGATACGTTTGTGCATTTATGTTGCTACACAGTCTACACACCACGTCTTTGGTGGGCGTACATACTGCTCCCCCCCCCCCCCCCCCATCCGTAAACCACTGGACACTAACATAACTAACAGGATATTTAACGCGCGTATTTGATGTTCCATATGCGTATACACACGGAGGGGGTTTAGGCACGAAGAGGTCTGCACAGATGTTGTCCTAGCCTGGGAGATTGGGGAAAATCTTCATATTTTACCATCCAGGCGAGAGATATTCAGGCAGGTTCAAAGACAGACCTTCCCATTGTAAGTCCGATGCCTTATTCACTTTACTGTTGCACCTTTCTCAAATTTGTATATTTCCTTAGATTTTAAGGAGCAAAATATAAAGGCTTTTCTACTTGTACACACACACACACACACACACACACACACACACACACACACACACACACACACACACACACACACACACACACACACACACACACACACGCACGTACACACGCATGCACGAGCACACACACAAACACACACACGCGCGCGCGCACACACACACACACACACGCGCGCGCGCGCGCGCGAGCGCGCGTGCGAGTATACGCGACTGTTCTACTTGTACGGATTTTGCCTTTTGTTTTAATCAGACTAACGCTTCTTGCGATTTGAACGCAGCTGTTGGTCATGTTTCTTAGGCTCGGGCCCAATCATCCCGCCATTATGGTTAGTGTGCTTGTGTGTGTGTGTGTGTGTGTGTGTGTGAGGGAGACGTAAGGGACGGGACGGTGGGTGTCTGTTGTTTCAAAGGCACTTGCAGGGCCTGGCCTCGACATTCAATCTCTCTGTCGGGACCGTTTGTCTCAAGGAGTTTTAGGGACGAGCGGGGATCGTCTTCCACGGTAGCTCACAGTACTGTCGGTCGTGGCTGAGGGTGAGGGGGATATTGGAAGGGGTGGTGGGGTGGTGGTGTACTGCTTTAAGTGGATTAAGTCAATCAGTGGGCACGGGTCTCGGAAATAATAGATACTCCAGTGAATGCTTTGATATCCTTTGCTCATCCTCACTTTGTGTCTCTTTATCCGTCTGTGTCTGTCTTTCTGTCTCACTCTCGCCCTCTGTCTGTCTGTCTGTCTGTCTCTGTCTCTCTGTCTGTCTGTCTCTCTCTCTATATATATATACAGGGTGTTTCAAAAAGAATACGCCAAAATCATCACGTGATGTGTCAAAAACGAAAAAAATTACAAACCTCTAGCATGAACACATGTGTTGTATATACATTCAAGTTTCATTTCATGTTTTATAAGTGCTCAATGTGGCCACCACCGGCAGCGCGGACAACATCAAGCCGATATGAGAATTCCTCTCAAACGCGCCTCAGCATGTCACGGTCCACCGTGTTGATTGCAGCTGTTATTCGATCTTTCAAGTCATCGATACTTGCTGGAAGTGGTGGAACATAAACTTGGTCTTTAACATACCCCCACAAGAAAAAGTCACACACAGTGAGGTCCGGGGATCTGGCAGGCCAAGCACAGAGAGCAAGGTCTTTAGCACCTCTCCTCCCAATCCATCGCTGAGGCACGTTTTCATTCAGATAAGCTCTAACCCCGAGATGCCAATGGGGTGGTGCTCCATCTTGCTGAAAAATGAAGTCATTCGAATCTGCTTGCAGTAAAGTGAATAGCCAGTTTTGGAGCATTTCGAGATAGGTTTGTCCTGTAACGGTGTTTCCTTCAAAGAAAAAGGGACCATAGACCTTGTCTTGAGACACAGCACAGAAGACGTTCACTTTAGGGGAATCTCTTTCATGCTCAACAGTTTCATGTGGATGATATGTTCCCCAAATACGCACATTGTGACGATTGACTGTGCCGCTCAAATGGAAAGTCGCTTCGTCACTAAAAACTAAACGTGAAAAGAGAGTTTCATCACCTTCCTCCATCTCCAGCATTGACTCACAGAATGTCCTCCGCATCACCTTGTCATCATTAGTAAGTGCTTGGACGAGGCTTAGTTTGTATGGTTTCATGTGTAATCGTCTCTTTAACACACGCCAGACAGTGGTATGAGGGATGGCAAGCTGAAGACTTGCTCGACGTACGGACTTACGTGGGCTGCTCTCAAATGCATCATGAATCCTCTCCACTTGCTCCTCTGTAACACGTGGTCTTCCAGGACTCTTTCCTTTGCACAGACACCCACTCTCTTTAAACTGTCTAACCCACCGTCGAATGCTCTCACGATGGGGCGGATCAATGCCGAATTCTGTTCTGAAAGCACGTTGCACCGTGACAATGGCGTTTGTTTTCGCGAACTCAAGCACGCAAAAACGCCTTCTGCTGAGGAGTCGCCATTTTGATTGATCTTCCCACAATTCAGCTGCACCGGAAGTTATACTAACGACAGCGGTGAAACTGACACCCAATCAAACTTTGATAACTACTCTATCAAATAACCACTGATTCAGTCCACTACAATGCTATAGACCTGAAAAAACTGCGTAATGATTTTGGCGTATTCTATTTGAAACACCCTGTATATATGTTATATATATATATATATATATATATATATATATATATATATATATATATATATATATTATATATATATGTGTGTGTGTGTATATGTGTGTGTGTGTGTGTGTGTGTGTGTGTGTGTGTGTGTGTGTGTGTGTGTGTGTAAACGCTTAGGTTTCTTAAGTCTAAGGCAAACAGCCATTCCATTCAAGATTCATACATGCCCCAAGCTTAGTGTCACATTGTGTCGGCAGTGGGGAGTGGTCTTTGTATCGTGATTCCTCGGTTGACACTGTTAGTTTTAAAATTCCAAATCGTAAATTGTTCATGTTTGTGCCAGTACCTCACATGCTTTTTCTCCCCCAAAATAAGAATTTGCCGATCACTAGAAAGTTATCGTTATGCAATGTTGAGGTCTTCCACTTTCAGTTTCTCTAGATAACGTCTCCGCGCTCGGAATAAATTCCATATACTCTGACGCCACTGATGTCGTATGATGGAGAAGATCCAAACTAATGCGGTTTATTTACCACTTAGGAATCATGTGTCCAGTTAATGCCTTGGCAAGGGGTGCAAGTTGAAAAGGGGTGGGGGTTGAAGGATAGAGGGTACACCCGGGGACACCCGCTGCGACCCAATTACAGGGACACGGCTCGGGTTCAGCGCCACTGTTTTTCTTTGGGGTCCACGTGACACCACTGTTTGGATTTCTACCATCATTCAATCCGCCCCTCCCCTACTAGTGTTGTTGCCGGAGATGGGATTGGATGGTGATGGTGATGCGTGTGGAAGATGGTGGGGAGAGGGAAGGGGGAGGATGAGGGAGAAGTTTTGGTGTAGGGGTGTGTTGGAGAGGGGTGGAGGGTGAACTTTGTCATGTATAGTGGTTTTAAAAACACGAGATTAGCTAATGTCGACCAGATGAATGTTATTGAGTGTTTGTGTCTGTATACAGGTACGTGTTCCTGTGTTCGCTCGTGAGTCTATGTATGTGTGCCACACACTAAATGTTTCCACAAAGATTTATCGAATACACAGGTTCACCTCAACGGAAAGTCGCAAATGCATGAACTTTATCTTAAATTGGTGAAAGTCACGGAGAAGGCCCGTGTAATCGATAATAAATAGACGTTTTAGTGGAAGATTTTTTGGTGGAGTTTCAGTACATTTTTACCAAATTTTTAGATCACACGTGTAGAATGTTACGAGTTCTGAAACTGTAAATTTAAAAGACGTCATTTTTTATATATATATGAAGTTATTGCCGTTAAAACTGTGGCAAGTTTTATAGAACTACCAGAATGTCAACTGCGTAGCTACGCTAACTATGTAGATTATAAGACGGATGGGTGCATATTTGGTGTAATGTCATGGCGGTGTACGTGGAGTCGGGCATGTCAGTTGTCAAGGTCACAGTCATATAAAGGCGTATGAAGACGGAAAGTTTATAGACTTAAAATAAATAAATAATAAAAAAAATTAAAAAAGAGATAAAGAGATGGAAAACACTTTCTAGTCAAGTGACGTAATTGATTCGGATTACCTGAATTGGTATCTGCACATACGTCATTTTCTCTCGGGTTGTGTGTGTGTTGGGGGGGGGGGGTAAGGGGTTTGAAGCAACAGGGAAAGAGAGAGAGAGAGAACGATTAGAAGTGTAGCGTCGCTTCGTTGACTGTATATCCCTGGATTCCTTTCTCATCTTTACTCACCGTCGCCGCTCCTTCTTCGGCTTCCTATTATAAGTGTCCGGCAACAGTCCCGTTTCTCACAATACTAGTTCATTATTTCAGCCACCCGTTGGCTGGGGGACACCCTGCCGAGCTTGTTTGCACCCGATTGACGGTCGAGGATGGGCCAGGTAGAGTTACAGTTATCAACAACACGCTGATTTCTTTTCCCCGTCCGAACATGTTTGGTTCATATTTTATTGTCGAAAAGTTTGTCATGCTTTCAACTCTTGTTGGTGGTGTTTCCTGTCGTATTCTTCTTCTTGGTATGTGTGTGTGCGTACGTGCGTGTGTGTGTGTGTGTGTGTGTGTGTGTGTGTGTGTGTGTGTGTGTGTGTGTGTGTGTGTGTGTGTGTGTTTCTTTGTGTCTGTGTGTATGCCTGCCTATCTCTGTCTGTTTGTGTGTGTGTATGTCTCGTTTGGGTTTTAAGGAAAGCTTTCAACAAAACACAAACGAGACATGATCGGTAATGTGCAGATAAAAAAAAATGGTGGGTAAATACATCAATCCAAACTTACATTCAGCAGCGAAGAGTCAGATCCTTCTGGCACCTCACACAACTGTCAACTTACCTCCCAGGTTTAACCCTTTGATTCCGCACATTATCCACAACTGCAAAAACTTAACCCTTTGACTCCCTCACCCATTCCACCAGCTTCCTGCAGGAAGCTGGTGGATTGGGTGAAGGAGTCAAAGAGTTAAGTGTTTGCTTCGCTAGCATGGTTGACAATGCAGGATGCTGGTGGAAAGGGTGCGGGAGTCAAAGGGTTAAGGCCAGAGGCCAGGGAAAGATCTGGACTGATGGCGTCAAAGAGACGCGGATCTCACATGTCATCCCACCTGTCCAAGTCTTCCAACTTGCGGCAGACCGTCGGCTTTCTTCCTGCCACATCCCCTGCGGTTTAAGCGGCAGGATTTAAAAGAACAGTAAGTTATAACATATCACTTTCTAATTAATACATCCAACCCGTTAATCTTGAGGTCAAAAGGTAAAGATTGTCTCATCACCACGAGGTCGTGCAGAGGCGAGGCGGTAGCGTGCTACGCCCCTTTTCGGTGTCGGCATCGTTTAAGGTGGTGTCCATTTCGTCGTCCCTTCTGTGAAATTAACCCCAGCCCCCAGCAAGGTCGGCAAGCCATCGAGATGTGGGTGATCTGCATATGGCATTCAGGGAAGATTTTACCGGCTCAGATTCAAACCCGTGCAGTGAGGCAAAAAGAAGCGTTCTACCTCCACATCAGCATTATCATCATCATCATGTGCCCTGCCGCATGGTATTGGCGATCATGGCCCTCCATACGAATCTATCCTTTGTTGCTGCAAGTACATCTCTCGTCTTTTCTATCCACAACCACATTGCAAATCCGTTCAATATTTTCTCCTTGGGTCTACCTGGTGCTCTTTCCTGTTGTGACTATGTGTTCTAATTTCTCTTGCCTCATAAAATGTCCTACAAATAAACGTTCACGTTAACATATAGGGTTTTTAAAAAGTGATTTACCCGTTTCTGCTGTAATCGATAAAAAGGAGAGAGAACCAAATACGCTTCAAATCTCTGCGATCATACCAGACTACTATGCCTTGTGTGCCTCTAACATCTTTGTCATGTCTCCATTTCCCTTGAACTTTTCGTGGCCGGACATGAGAAAAGACGATATGGTGAAGTGCTTGCACGTAAAGAGAATAATTGCAATTTTCAAGGAAAAATCTGAGCGCGATTTTACTCTGTCTATCTGGCGTACCCCAGAACTTCCGAGATTCAATATGGGTAAATTGGAATTATTTGGTTATGTCGTTTTGCCGTTAATTGTTATTCTACGAAAACTAAACACAACTACGACAGCGTTGGACTTGGAACATCAACAGTTGATTTCATGCGGAAGAAACATGTTCTTGATCATTCTGCTATGCCATTAAAGGAAGTCATAGAGGATAGGTATTTCGGAAGTTAACAAGGATTACAATAACCACTGATAATCTGCCAGTGAAGTTTTGATACATCTCGTCAGTAGGTCGGTGATACCCACACTCAAAGTGAGGCAGTATGGCGAACTGCTAGCGTCTAGAAGGCAGCTGTCAACGTTTTGTTGAAATTGGAAGTTGAAATAAATTCAGCTACATATGTAATGTCTGCATGACAAGTGCAATTGTTTGTTTTGTGTTTGTTTTTCTTACTCGACCAGTTTGTACATGAACGACATGTATTGGAGCTCTTTTGACATTACTAAAGGGTGCGTGAGTGATTTGTCACAAGGAAATGGATAAGCATACGGTGTAATTGCTGTTTTGATTGAAAAGAATAATTTGAAACTCAGCTTGCTGTTAAAACTGTTTCCTGTTACACTTGAAGAAAACAACAGCAGCAGTAGCAACAGCAACAGCAACAATAACAACAACACACAACTTCATGTTATCATGTATTAGTGTGATTGTAACATAACGTAGTCTGGTGGTTAAACCCATCCTTGCGCGAAATCCCGAGTTCGAATCACAGATCGGACAGAGATTTTTCTCCTTCTTATACTAGATCTGAAGAGTTGACCTAGCTGTTAGTCTTTGGGATGTGATGATAAACGGAAGTCCCGTTTGCAGCACGCTGTCAGCGTTCGTAAAAGATCCCACGGCAGCAGTCCATCGTCCCTGGTAAAATATGTGGACAAAATCCACCTTCATAGGGTAAACAATACATTCACAAGAAAACACACACACACACTCACACACACACACAACACACACACACACACACACACACACACACACACACACACACACACACACACACACACACACACACACACACACACACACACACACAGGGGCACAGAGAATGAGAGAGAGAGAGAGAGGGGTGGGTGGGTGGGTGCTGTACTGTGGTAACGTCCTATTACCAGGGAGAGCCACCTGAATTTCACGTAGTACAACTATTGTTACAAAAAAGAAACACAAATACAATGCAAAGCTATCAGTCATCTGGCTCAGGTGTGTGATGTTATGCCATCTCAACCCTCAGCAACCTTACAAGTAAACAGACAAACTCATAATCTTCGTTCATCCCATCCAAAACCTAATTAAGCCGCTGGTATCGTTCTTGTAGCAAAAGGTTAAGAGGGCGCTTATCCCTAGATTTTTTAAAGCTTTTCCTTTGGACACAACACGCAAGTAGAGCGCCATAGGATGACCCCAGAAGCCTTGTTTGTTCTGGGTTCTCTCTCTGTGTGAAAAGGACCGCCACTCAAACACGCCGCGCGCGTACCGCTATCCACACACCGCCTTGTGGATTAACCTTTCACCGACCTGATCCTGAAATAGAAGAAGAAGACACACACACACACACACACACACACACACACACACACACACACACACACACACACACACACACACACACACCACCACGCACGCACGCACGCACGCACGCACACGCACACGTTTCGATGTATTCCATGTACCTCATGTACTATGAAGTCTAATTGAAATAAGTTATCATTCTGTCCACCCAACAACTGAGCGAGAAGGTGAGGGAGTCAAAGGGTTAACTGGAAGCGTGGAAGGAGTGGGGGGGATAAGTCTGATAAATTTCTGTGTGGGTGGTAAACGCTTGAAGGGAGTGAAAAAATTATTGTTTAGATGGTTGTTTGGACATTGGTATATATGTAGATGTCTGTTTCTGCCACTTACACTATAAGAATTTAATCTTGGTTTTGGTCGCAGTAGCTGGCTGACGGTCTGGTGTCACCTGCGCCGCATGACAGTCCCTACCGGACGAAGGTGCTCCACAGGAGCACCTATTGACGTCGTTAACTTTCTTCTTTATTCTTCCTCTGTCCATGGATTTCCTGGGGAAAAGTACGATGGTGGTTTCCCCTTGCCTTCCATCGGTTTTTTTATTTTAGGGTTGATTCCCTTAGCCTTACTCTCTCCCGAGATTTCCACAAGGCAGTGGAGCTATTTACCCATAGCTTGGGGATCTGGTTCGTGGGCACCAGGGCGTGTCCACACGCCGGTGGGCCTGCATGCCTCACGTTTGGGGGCCAGACCTCCTCCGAGTCCTACGAGATTCAGCCTGAGTCCGTGAGGTGCTCAGTTACCGCCTGTCGCCACGAGGAGGCACAGCGTAGGGCTTGCTGATGGAGAGGCTATGTACTGACAGGAAGAGACTTACGCATTGCTCTTCTTTTCGCACAGCAGTGCTAGCCAGCGGTGCAGGCCGAAGCCGACACACTAGACGCATCACATCTGCCAATATGACAAGCAAAATAACAGCAAATGGCACAACCTTGACACAGGTTAATCAGTTCAAATACCTGGAAACGGTCATTTCATCAGACGGCAGATGCAATCGGAAATAGCTGGCAGAATTGGCCAAGCCAAAACAGCATTCAAGAAGATGACAAGCATTCTTACCAACAAATGCCTATCAATTAACATCAGAAAGAGAGTCCTTGAATGTTATATAGAATCAATACTGTTGTACGGATGTGAGGCGTGGACAGTCAGCAAGCAAAGCCAGAGCAGGATTGAGGCAGCCGAGATGTGGTTTCTCAAAAGAATGTTGAGAGTACCATGGACAGCAAAGAAAACAAACGAGACAGTCTTGATGGAGGCAGACACAAGTCGATCACTGATAAGGAAGATTAGGAAAAGACAAGCAACATTTATAGGCCATTTTATGAGGAAGGGGGATTTGGAGCACCTGGTCACAACGGGAAAGCTGGAGGGAAAGAGAGCACCGGGTAGACCCAGGGAGAGAATGCTGGACGGACTTGCAAAGTGGCTGAGGATGAAGAGGGTGGGGGAGGTGCTAGGGGCAACGAGAGATAGAGATGGTTGGAAGTCCATGGTCGCCAACGCCATGCGGCAGGGCACCTGATGATGATGATGATGACACTATAAGAAATACTGATACCATAAACTGATGTCTTGCTGAATCTGTAGGGGGGTGGGTGGGTTATTTTTTCGGTATCTGGTCAAATTAGCCGCTGTTTTTGTTTGGTAGATACACTAACTAGTTCAACAGAGATTTAAGAAGAAAAATCCGTGTTTTCAACGATATGATATTAGCTTTCTTGCAATCGTCAGTTATTTGAAATATCAAAGCATTTCGCTTGTTTTTGACCAAATTATAACCATACATATTTTCGTATTTCATTTTTGTTTTCTTTCTGGTGATATTCATAAAGCGTGCTTTGACGAAATAGTTCATAAGTAGAGTTATAAACGAATGCTCCACATGTCTTAATATTTTTATTGTTTTTTTGTTTTATAACTACCATGCCGCTTTTCTTTCTTTCTTTCTTTCTTTTTTTTAAAGCAACATACACATCTCTCCCGTCCTGTTCCCATTTCGATTTTTTAAGAGAGAGAGAGAGAGAGGTGTGTGTGTGTGTGTGTTGTGTGTGTGTGTGTGTGTGTGTGTGTATGTGTGTGTGTGTGTGTGTGTGTGTGTGTGTGTGTGTGTTGTTCGTTTTTTGATTTAACGTCTTTTCACTATAAGTGATATTAGACGGAGTGTGTGTGTGTGTGTGTGTGTGTGTGTGTGTGTGTGTGTGGTGTGTGTGTGTGTGTGTGTGTGTGTGTGTGTGTGTGTGTGTGTGTGTTTCATGTCGACTGAAGAATTTGTTTTGTTTTGATTTTCGGCAACTGTTATCCCATACCGCTCATCTCAACTCTTACACACCCACCAAACCAAAGTTCGTGTCGCTCAAAGTCTTATCATCAGGAAGTTTGCTGCCGTAAGACCACCCACCAGAGGACAGACTGGGCATTGCTGCCAGATCGCCAGAGGAGTTCAGTTGTGCTTGTTCTGTTCCAGTGTACAAAGGACGCTGCTTAATGATATCAGTCCCCTGCTAACAACACAGTCATTAAGTGTGATGTCACTTAATCAGCCATGATTCACTCCAAATAGTCCCAGCTGAAGTCAGCTGTTCTCTTTGGGCTCAGTGGGGAAAGTCGTCATGGCTGCAGTTTATGCAGATATTTGTGGTCTATGCTATGATTATTTTGGCATTGCATCATATAGCTTGTGTGGTGAAACTCATATGGAACCATCCGCACAACGAGATGCTTTACTGAACAAACAGAAACTGATCTGTAGAATTTCCGACGTTGGCTCTGCCCTGGTAAACAACAGGCTTTTCTGACTTGGGCTTTCTGCTGTTAGTATTGTGTACATGATTCCTTTCTGGTGTTTTTCTTCTGTGTTTGTTCAAGATGGGGTTCTTTTTATTGTTTAAGTTATGTTGTTTAGTTTATGCGGATTTTTGTCTTTTCTGTTCATGTTGCTGTGTGTTCTGTATGCATTACGGTTTGTCTTCTGTTGTTTTTTTTGCGTACGGATTCTGATTCAGTCTTTCTTCTTCTTCCCCTTTTTTCTTGTATGGAATCTTCTCTCGTATTTTTTTTTTTCTTCAAGAGTAAGCCCAAGTCATAACTTTTTTAAATTATCATTTGTACTAGTAAGATTCTTAAAAAGTATATATGTATAGCCATTTTTCAGTTCCTATGCATAGCAGCTCTCACGATGTGCAGAATGAATTAATGTAGTAAAGACGGTCCTCCACAGAGAGGGTATTCTTCGGTTACACTTACAGTCACACATAGTTGTCCTACAGGCCCGAGGCGTCTGGCAGAACTCTTGCACTGTTTGGGTACGATTGGGAGGATAGAGGCAAACGTTTGTGGGCGTGTCGTGCATACATACATAGGGATGTCATTGTTGTTGACAGAGTATACAAAGCCCAGTATGCATTCTGCATCTTGAGACTAAACACTGGTCGTGTGGGGCTTGCCTACAGGAGACGGAGTTTACAAACTTGACAGGCATTCCGCACCCTGAGATATTTGTATGCTTGCCAGCTGTTTGTTGGTACTTGAATAACTGTCTTACACGAAGAGCATTCGATACCCTGGCACTTACATTGTCGGCTTCACGTGTGTACGTGTGTGTGGTGGGAAAGGAGATTGGAAGATGGGAAGTAGGTGGGATGCCTTCGTCTTGGAATGCTGAACCAGAAAGGTATCCCACAGTGTGTTGTTTACATTGGTCGTATATGACATTCAGAGAAAACCCTGATCACGGCAGTGTGAGAATCACTTTTGGGGACATAGCAATATTATGGTTGGTGTGGCAATGCCTTTAGGAGACAAAGTACTGAACATTGATGGTGTGGCAGTGCCTTTAGGACACAGAAGCACTAAATACTGATCTCGTAGCAAAATCTTGAGCTGACAAAGCACTGATTATTGTTTGTGTGGCAACGCCTTTAGGCGACAAAGACACTGAACATTGATCGTGTAGCAAAGCCCTTTAGGAGACAGAGAGAGCATTGTTGTTGTTGGTGTGAAACTGGGAGACGGAGCACTGAACATGGGTATTTATGTCTACGGGGTACTAACCACAAAACAATTACTTTTGCAGACTGAGCACCGTGGAAATGCTTTAAGGGACTAAGCACTGAACATTATGGAAATGCTTAAAGGGACAAAGCACTGAACATTGTGGAAATGCTTTAGGGAACTAAGCACTGAGTATTGCGGCAATGCCTTTTAAGAGACTTGAGCATTGAATGTTGATCGTATGGTAATGTCTTAGTGAGTCGAGGCACTGAACACTGATCATGTGGTTATTTTCATAAGAGAAAAGTATAGAACGTAGATCGTCTGGCAACATTTTAGAAGACTATGTTGAGCGTTAAACATGTGGGAATGCCTGTGAGAAACTTTGCACTGAACATTGTGGCAGTATCTTTTCAAGATTAAGCAATGAAAATTGCGGCAATGTCTTTGGAAGAGTAAGCACTGACCATTGTGGCAAAGCTACAGACTGAGCAGTTAAGCAATAAACATTGTCATGGCATTGCGTTATGAAACTATACACTGAACAATGTGGCTATGAAAATAGGCACTGGACATTGTGTCAATGCCTTTAGAAGACTAAACACTGAATATTGTGCCAAAGCCTTTATGAAACTAAACTCTGTTGTTGATCGTGGTAGAATGCCTGTAGGAGACTAAAAACTAGATATTTTGTCAGTCCTTGCAATAGGTATAGTGCTGATCGTTGTGGCATTGCCTTTAGAAGAGAATAAGCACTGAATACTGATTGTATGCAATGCCTGTAAGAGACTGAGCACTGAACATTGTGGCAGTTCCTTTAAGAGACTAAGCACTGATGTTTTTGTTCTTGTGGCAATGCCTTTAGGATGCTAAGCAGTAAACATTGTGGTAATGCCTTTAAGACTGAGCAGTGTTTTGTTGTTGTTGTTGTTTTTTTGTTCTTGTGGCGATGCCTTTAGGAGACTAAGCAATGATCATTGTGACAGTGCCTTTAATAGACTAAGCAGTGATTTTTCCTTTGTTCTTGTGGCAATGCCTTTAGGAGACTAAGCACTGAACATTGTGGCAGTGTCTAGGGGAGACTATGTACTGAACATTGTTGCAGTACCTTTAGGAGACTAAGCACTGAACATTGTTGCAGTGCTTTTAGGAGACTTAGCGTCGAACATTGTGGCAATGCCTTTAGAAGACATGGGTTTTCATCACATGGCCGACAGTAGGTTGCAAACTTCCCGTGTGGTAACAATGAAAGGAAAACGATTTGTCAAGGCGGACGATGTAATCGCCTCCATCAGCCGCCGGCTCTTTTTATCGTCCCAGCCATCTCGGCGGTAAGGGGGGGCTACGCTGGATGTACACCGACAAAAGGCTTTGGCTCGCTTCCCTTCCAGTCCCCCGCTGACAACCATGTACTTACACATTGTCCGTACTGAATAGCTCCGCGGTCCTTTCCTGAATAGCTTTGCGGTCCTTTACCTCCTTCTTGAGAGGGTCTTGTCTCCTTGAGAGAAAGATTTAGGGAGAACCTTTCTATGTGTCTGTCTTTGGTTCTGGTTTTCTCTGTCCTGTCTCGTTCTTCGTTGTTTGTTTAGCATCGTCTGCCGGTTTATGTCTTCGTGTTTGTCATTTTTTTCTTTTTGTTTTGTGGTGTGTGTGTCGTGTGTGAGTGAGTGAGTGTGTGTGTGTGTGTGTGTGTGTGTGTGTGTGTGTGTGTGTGTGCCATTGTCACCCTCATCCCATCCCCACATTATGCTAGACTATACGTTTAATTTTTGTTTTTTGTTGTTTTGTCTGCTCTCATCCCGACGGGCGCGTTGATCGTTGAGTATTTGGAACGCAGGTTATGTCATAATGGTTGTTTTTGATTGTTTTGTTGTTGTTGTTTTCTGTTTTTGATGTGTTTTCTTTTTGTTGTTTTTTGTTGTTACATGTCTCTTTCATTGTCACTCCCGCGTCTCCCTGCCACCCCCACCCCCAACTCCATTTTTTCTGCTAGTGTCTGCCATTGTTGTCTCCATCCCCATCCCTCTCCCTCTTCACCGACAGGCACGATGGTCTGATCTTCTGGTCTGTAGTTTCAGTGGAGGATGGTCTCGGTTCCTGGGTACTGCAGTGTGTGTGTGTGTGTGTGTGTGTGTGTGTGTGTGTGTGTGTGTGTGTGTGTGTGCGTGCGTGCGTGTGCGTGTGTATGTGTATGTATATATGTATCTATGTGTGTGTATGTACGTGTGTGTGTTGGTGTGTGTGTTGTGTGTGTGTGTGTGTGTGTGTGTGTGTGTGTGTGTGTGTGTGTGTGTGTGTGTGTGTGTGTGAAGGATAGATTTTCCCCCAGATCTACCGGGTCAACACATGTGCAGACCTGCTAGTAACTGAACTCCCTTTATTATGTTTATATGCGCGCGGAATCAGAAATTACACACGCAAAAGATCCTGTGAGCCTTGTCAATGTTCGGTGGCTTATGGAAGCACGCAAATACCCAGCATGCACATTTCCGAAACCGGAGTATGACTGCCTTAATGACGGAGTTTAAAGGGGGAGAGAGAGAGAGAGAGAAAGGGGAGAGAGAGGGAGAGAGGGAGGGAGACAGAGAGAGGGGGGACATACATTATTATCACATGTAAAAAGCCAGCTCGTATGTTTGGTTGCACGTGGGAGTTGCAGCGTCCGGGTGAAAAAATGATTTGTTCTGTCTGTTGAGTTTTTTTGTAAACTTGTGTTAATTGCTGTCGGTCGCTTCCTTTGTTCAAATTCTTGTTTAGAATGATCAGTGTGAGTGAGTTAGTGAGTGAATGTGTGTGTGTGTGTGTGTGTTGTTAATGTGTGTGGGTGTGTTTTGCTCTATTGCATTGTCACACTTTGTTCAATAACTAGAGTTTGTCTGTTCATGGTGGTTCTTATGGTAATAAACTCGTGACAAAAAAAGTAAAATGAAATAAAACGAAAATGCAAATAGCTGAATAAGCAAATAGCTAAATTAATAGCTGAATGCACACACACGCACACACACACACGCGCGCGCACACACACACACACACACACACACCACACACACCACGCACGCACGCACCACACACACACACACACACACACACACACACACACACACACACACACACACACACACACACAAAAGCACAGAGGAACAGCGGGGCAGAGGCGTAGACATCACAGATGGAAAATAAAGAACATGCAGACTCGCTTGGGAAAATAAAGTTTGAAACAACAAACGAAAACTTAATCGGGAACATCAAGCTTTCTGCACCCAGGACAGAGAGAGAGAGAGAGAGAGAGAGAGAGAGAGAGAGAGAGAGAGAAGAGAGAGAGAGAGAGAGAGAGAGAGAGAGTATGATAATGTTTTATTTCCCAAGGCAAGAAGTTGACAGCTAAAAGCCGTTTTGTTTTGTTTTGTTTTGTTTTTGTTTGTTTGTTTTGTTTGTTTTTGGTCTAACTTGCCGTTTCTTGCTTGCTGGCAATAATCATGTTTCCATAAGCCAGCCATTGACATGAGTCACAGGATCTTTAACGTGTGCATTCCATAATCTGGAGGAGGTTTAGACATTGGCACGTCTGCACACATGTTGACATGGAAAATCGGAAAAATGTCCACCCATTTACCCACCGGGCGGAGGTATCTGGGCGGATTGAATCTAGGACCTTCCGATTGGAAGTCTGATGTTTACCCACTTGACTACCACTCTAAAATAGGAAGAAGAAGAAGAAGAAGAAAAAAAAGAAGGAGAAAGAGAGAGAGATTGTTTATTTGTTGAGATACATGAGGTTAGGTTGGGGGAAAGGGAGGGAGGGGGAGAGAGGGAGAGAGAGAGAGAGAGAGAGAGAATTTGTTTATTTGTTGAGATACAGGGGTTAGGTTGGGAGAGAGAGAGAGAGAGAGGGAGAGAGAGAGAGAGAGAGAATTGTTTATTTGTTGAGATACAGGGGGTTAGGTTGGGTGGGGGCATCACCGTAGGTGAAACACAATCCCCGAGGAGGGAGATAAAACTTAGAAGAAACAAACTCAAATCCAATAGACTTGAGTCTTCACGCCTCCGCAGACAGAAAAAGTGTTTTCGAGTCTTGTCTCCCCCTTCCCGCTGACCTCTCCTCCTCCACAACAATCATGGGCTTGCATCTGAAATGAGGAAGTAAGTTCAGGCGTATGCGCATACTGATGTATGCTTCTACAGTCGACTTTTAAAAAGAAGCTTTCAACGCTGTCAAATCGCTAGCGCAAAACATTTCGTTAAAACGAAATAGAAATACATCTAGTAGGTTAGAATTCAGTCTTACATACTTTAACGTCACAGACTATACATCAAAATCATTTACAGGAAAAACAGAATTCCTCGTTTTTTCTTTTTCTTTCTGTCTTTCTTTCTTTCTGTCTTTCTTTCTTTTTTTTATTATGCAGGCAAAGTACACGTATGAAAAAAGAATTAAAATGAGATTGTGAACAACAGCGACATTTCGATGGAATCAGAAGCTTGGCGGTCCGAAAGTGGCAGTAGACAAAAAATAATTAGGTAGAGCGGTTAGCTAGTTAACAGAGCTGTGAATGTTTCGAGTTGAAACCCAGTCTGCAACATAAACATCGACTTGTCTGGTTTCTGTCTTAAAATTTTGAATGTTTGGTTCACGTCTTAATGTTCGAACATTCAAATGACTTCAGTATTGTGGTTGACGTTAAAAAAAATTGTATCCCCTTTCCCTTCAGTCCAAAAGCGTATCAAATTATGCGCAGAAACAAGAAGTCTTCGAGCAGTCCGTAATTGCAGATCTGGGTGAAGCACAAATGGTACCGTCCGAGTACGATGGAATGTCGGACCGTTTTACATTTCAGTGCCATCGGGTGCAGTCAAAGTCTACTTCCGATCGTTGTTTTCTGTTTCCAACAGGGTGCTGGCTGATATAAGGGGATTACCACTTACCCACACTTAATTTAACATTAAACGCATTCTTCTTGAACAAACTTCATAGGGTTAGCCCAAACTTCCTTCATTTGCTTTTATTCCTTTGCGTCTCTGTCTGTAATTTACTTTTTTTTTAGTAGAATATGAATACAACGACTAACTGTGTGTTATTCATTGTTCTCGTTTTTGTGTGATTGTTTTGGGGTTGACATATATTTATCTATATATGTCTGTCTTTTTCTCTTATACTTTTGAAAGGCGGACGAGCAATTGGCATATAGATAAATTATCACAACTCATGTTATGATTTTTTTCTTTTTTCTTTTTTTTTTTCTTTTTACATTTTGTGTTACGGTTCCTATTTCATGCTCATATTTTGTATGCAGAGTAGCAAGAGCTATAAGACAGGTCTAGTTGAACCTAATGCTATTACTCTTGAGTTAATAACGTATTCTGAAGTGCACAAGTCAGTTAATATTCTGTCGCTACCTGCAGGTAATTTCACAGCGAACACACACTAAAGAAAGAAGCTGACACACGAGCGATCAGACCTGTCGGTATGAAACGGACAAGTGCTACACGATCCATTTAAAACTGCGAGTTTCGCTTATCAGGCGTCAGGAGCAAATACGAAGAAAGCACAGAATTGCCTTCACTCGATATTGTTTTTGTAATTTTTACTTTGGCTATTCCAAAGAATATCATTAACTTGATACAACTTTCAAAAAAGAGAAAAATCGTCTCTGAATCAGATAGTTTCAAGGCTCAATCAGAAAATGCCATCTTTTTAAAATGTGTGTTGGCTCAGTGCTGAGCCTTGATTGGCTGGAGAGTGCCAGCCGTCCGTTTGGAATAGATCACGATGTATTTCGAACGGTCGGGTTGAACCAGATGCCTAGAGCCGTTTTAGACGCACGTTTACAATGACAGACGATCCGTTTCCGATCCATTTCACCCCCGTCCTCTCGAAACGTACGGTCAGAACGGTTCGTGTGTCAGATCCTTAAGTCGCTCCGCCACATCTATTCAGCCATACAAACGAACGAATGAGATATGAATGAAGTCTCCGGTCGTTCCGCTCTTTTTGTACACCCCTTTTATGATAGAGGCGACAGCGTTTTATGAAGGCGTTTGTTTAGCGCCATACCGCAACGAGCTGCTAAGCCTGCTTCGGTAGCCGTCATGGCGTGTCAGTGTGTGTGTGTGTATGTGTGTGTGCGCGCGCGCGCGCACGTGCGATATGTGTAAGTGTGTGTGTGTGTGCAGGCGCGATCGTTTTTTCTCCCCCTCGCCCCCTCCCCACCCCCGTTACCTCCTTGTGTGTGTGTTGTGGTGTGTGTGTGTGTGTTTGTTTGTGTGTGTGTGTGTGTATGTGTGTGTGTGTGTGTGTGTGTGTGTGTGTGTGTGTGTGTGTGTGTGTGTGTTTATTTTACATAAGTGGTTGATAATTGTAGCAGTAAAATCTGCCTGTTTTCATGGTTTACTTGATCAAGTTAAGTGCGTTGGTTGGTACACTGACGTAATTTGTTTTATTGAGATGTACACATCCTTCCACTTTCTTACTGAAATAATCAATGTCACCATATTCACCTGTCTTTTCTGGTGTGTGTGTGTGTGTGTGTGTGTGTGTGTGTGTGTGTGTGTGTGTGTGTGTGTGTGTGTGTGTGTGTGTGTGTGTGTTCTTCAAATCCTTCCCTCAAATGTCGTTTAACATTATTCCATACTGACCGGAGGTAGTGTGTGTGTGTGTGGTGTGTGTGTGTGTGTGTGTGTGTTGTTGTGGGGTGTGTGTGTGTGTGTGTGTGTGTGTGTGTGTGTTGTTTTTTTCAATCCTTCCTTCAAATGTCGTTTAACATTGTTCCGTACCCACTGTGTTTGTGTGTGTGTGTGTGTTGTGTGTGTGTGTGTGTGTGTGTGTGTGTGTTGTGAACGTAAACGTGTGACTGTGCAAATATTTCTTGGCTATTGTTAGATAGATCTTTACCCTGAGCAAATATCTCCTCGAACTACAGGGAAGACGTGAACGCGTGAGCTTGGCTGTGGATCACAATGAGAGAAAATGTCAGTGTGCTTTACAAATGACTTGTCGGCTGTGTCTTGGGAGCAAAACAAACAACACACATACTGTAATCAGAACGCGTATTTGATATAAGAGGACAGGCGCAAATTTTCGGCAAAGACGACAAAGAATAGATACACAACACGACGTGGAATTAAAACAAACAAACAAAAAACAAAAAAACAACAACAACAACAACAACAATAAACCCCACTAGACTTCCCTGACGTTTTGATGGGCAGGAGAAAACGGCGAATGTTTTATTTGTTACGGCTGTTTGTTCTGTCGCTTGCATGTTTTGTGGCTGTTTACAAATGGCAGTTTGTTAGCTCTTTTTATTTCAACGGTATGGTATCAACAATCGCTGGCACACTGGAATTACTTTTTCTGTCAGACTTGTTTTTAGTTCGCTTTTGACAAGATACAAAAACGCTCAGGAACAGAAATGGCAAAGTGTAGTTGCAAAATGGAAATTCAATAGTATCATTACAGCCTGACTTTATAAGTTTTCTTTATAAACATTGATTCATACCAGCCCATGGCGCCATTCTGTATTTGTGTGTGTGTGTGTGTGTGTGTGTGTGTGTGTGTGTGTGTGTGTGTGTGTGTGTGTGTGTGTGTGTGTGTGTGTGAAAATTAACGTTAGCAAAGATTCGTACTCACAAATACCAGAAGTCCCAGCCCTAAGAGGGCGCCCAAGAGAATTCAGGATCTCAGTTCTACTACTCTGTACTGCGCACTTAAGTAACAATGAATGCTTCTCGATTATATAGTATCTTGAACAAAGAGTTTGAAACCTACAAGTTTCTATAAGTATTTGTTGTGTGCAAATGTGTATGCAGAGACATTTTGGATTAAACAGGCAATCAGAGAAATATGCAAAATTGGCCAGATGCTTCATTGTGTGCCTAAGCCTACACAGTATATGAGAGGGAGAGAGGTTCTGTGGCATACAAAGAGAATAAACGAACACAGAAGGGTGGTGGGGTGGAAACTAAGTGCTTGTTTTCGTATGAACACAGAGTGCTATTACATGACATGTTTGTCCGCCTGCTGGAAGGGGTAGGAGACGGGTGTGTGACGCTAAGCCTCAGTTGATATGAGGTTACAGTGGAAGATGGGGGGGGGGGGAGGACACTATGAAACACTGATATTCAAATCCTGGTTCATGTACGTAAACTGATGGTTATGAAAAAACTTGGTTGACTTGGTCATGTGTGCTAAGTCGTTGCTCAGATAGCTTGCTGTTGGTAACTTTTGCGTAACTAGGGAACTAGTATACTGTCGAATTAGCCTGCTACTTTTCTTATTAAGTTCTTCATTGGTCGTGTTGTGGAACTGAAAACATCAGCAAGCATTTTCTGATAACAAAGCCGGAGAGTAGACAGAGAAGGATCGTGTGTGATTTGGGCTCTGGCTGGTTCCAGATAGGCAGAGCGCATATGGATTAAGAACCGCTAAGGAGTTTCCTTTGATAGCATGTCAGAAACATCCTATATTACATAATCTTACACGTTGGTAAAACTGAACCTTGAAACATGTGTCGTTTTTTTGGGTACGTCTGTTCTTTGGAAAATAGAAGACATGAGCAATGTTACTGCTAACTATAAATTGGCAGAGCACATGTGGATTCACAACGCCAAGAAGACCTCCATACTTAATAAAACCGTGGAAATGAAAACTGAAGCTCTGACGACTTGGGAGATGTTGGGTACGTCTGTCTAGGGCAGTACAGATGCTCTGTGTGATTCCAGTCCTGGTCCCCAGAACAAATTGAACCGGCGGTCATTCATCTACGTCCAGCGAGCGGGCGGCAGACAGACATATTGGTGAGCGGGGAGGCAAGACAAGAGGTACAGCAAGCCCGGGGTCTCCCGTCTGATTGCAAACTGCAACTTGTTAGCGTGAACTTTGCTGCAAGGGGCAAGCACTCGGATACATTGGCGCGAAGGGAGATCAGCGCGGGCCGGAGATCGATAGCAATATCCAGAGCCTTTCTAACGGAATGTCTGTCCAGTCCCGCTGTTTCTGTAATGTCCTCATTTATCACACGAGGCTGCCTCGGGGGGCAAGGGAGAGGAGAAGACCCAGGTCCTCAACTAGTTTGCCCTCCCCACCCTTGCCTTTCTCGTCCCTTCCCCCTATTCCTCATCTAGAGAATGATGATTGTTGCATGGAGCTTATAATGGCGCTGGGATTTCTGCTCCCGTCATTAAAATCTTTCCCCGGAAACAGGAAATTGAGATTTGAATTTCCCTCACAGCGAGAACCACACGAGATGCACGAAGAGCTCGCAGCTTGAAATGTTCTGGGGAGAAAGCAAACCACATTTTGTATGGCGGTTTTGCCGCGAACATTTTATAGTTTTATTTGCGGTGATAAAACAAGACGAAATGTGTGTGTGTGTGAGTGTGTGTGTGTGTGTGTGTGTGTGTGTGTGTGTGTGTGTGTGTGTGTGTGTGTGCGAGCGAGCGAGACAGAGAGAGAGAGAGAGAGAATTCCTGATCTGGGCGAATGCCATAGCCTAACGTAGTTATTGCATGAGTGTGTGTAACCGATTGTCTTCAGTTTGCTGTGCGCATTTACTTGTTTCAGTATGTCAGTCAAATTTCCTGCTCTGAAAATTGTTGAAATCGATATATGTATGTTCTGCCGCGGGCAACAAAATATTTTGAATGATGCATCTTTTCCTGCAGTTCGATGGATGTCTCATTAATCACAAACATTCACCAAGAGTAGACAAAGGGGAAAAAAGTGAATATACGTATTCAGTACCTACTGTCAATGTTATTCTATTTGCGTTCTTTATATAACCCGTACATTGTTTCCATTTGGAGAAAAATGACACACCTTCCAGGAACAATAGAATACCAGCAATGTTTCATTCTTGTAACACAAGACACACTTTCCAGGGACAATCGAAAACCAGCAATGTTTCATTCTTGCAACACAAGATACACCTTCCAGGGACAATCGAAAACCAGCAATGTTTCATTCTTGTAACACAAGACACACCTTCCAAGAAGAATAGAAAACCAGCAATGCTTCATTCCTGTGACACAAGATACACCTTCCTTGACAATCGAAAACCAGCAATGTTTCATTCCTGTGACACAAGACACACCTTCCAGGAACAATAGAAAATCAGCAATGCTTCATTTCTGTGAGACACAAGACACACCTTCCAAAAAGAATAGAAAACCAGCAATGTTTCATTCCAGTGACACAAGTAACACCTTTCAGGAACAACAACAACAACAACAACAAAACCAGCAATGTTTCATTCCTGTGACACAAGATACACCTTTCAGAACATTTGAAAACCAGCAATGTTTCATTCTTGTGACACAAGATACACCTTCCAGGAACAATAGAAAATTGGCAATGTTTCATTCCTGTGACACAAGATACACCTTCCAGGAACAATAGAAAACCAGCAATGTTTCATTCTTGTGACACAAGAATACATCCAGGAACAATAGAAAACCAGAATGTTTCATTCTTTTGACATAAGTTAGTCATCACTGACAAAAAAATCAAACAAACAAAAAACAAACAAACAAAAAACAAAACAAAACAAAACAAACAAACAACAGCAACAACAACAAAACAATTGATTCTTCTTTTGACGTGTAGAAGTCTCCATACAACAAAACGATCATGGTCTGAGGAAGCTACGCCGGCATGGGGAGTGGGAATGATGGAGAGCAAGATGACAGGAAGATCTTGACCACCGGGCCACGCATGCTGTTGATTCTTTGCCAGGGATTAGAACAAAATGAACCAATCACACCGCCCGCCATGAAAGACGACAGTTCGTGATATCATTTTGCTTCCTCTTCTCTCCAAAGGTAACGTAATAGAAATAAAAGAAATAAAAAGGGAAGGAAATCTTTGAAAATAAAATTGAAACAAACCGCATCTAAATGATCCAGTAAATGATCAAGCCATACGCTTGATTTTCGTGTAAATGCGTCAGAGAGAAACATTGTATCGTATCGTCGTATTGTAAAATATTGTATTGCTTTGTATTGTATTCATTGTATTGCATTGCATTGTTATGTATTGTATTGTATCAAAGGCCCTAGACACATATATAAGGTCTTTAATTGTTTTTGTGTTGTGTTGTGTATTACCACACTGTAACCATCTGAATCTGCGATTTTATTGCATTTGATTGGAAATAGTTTTATTTTTTACTGTTTTGTGGAAATAGTTTTATTTTTTACTGTTTTGTGGAAAGTTTTATTTTTTACTGTTTTGTTTATCTATTCTTCTCATTCATTTATTTAATTTTTGTCAAAAAGAGATTTTTGCGCTTGAAGTGCAAATTGCTATCCTCGGAAGAAATATGTTTCCGTAGTACGGCACCAGTCTCTTTCAAATTTTGTTGTGTTTCTGTATGAATTTTTGTTGTTGTTGCTTATGGGTTACCCATGAAAATGGATTTTTGTGTAAACATTTTGTCAAGTACTAGGCTGTTGTTGCCGTGAGATCTTTAACGAGTTCTAAGTGCGAGTTGCTCACGACTTATTGTCTCATCCGTGAAACCAGCGTAAAGATCACCACTCAAGATGTTGTGGAGGGAGGGTGTTACAGACTGCATCTAGTTATGCATTCTGTATTACAGTGGAGTTTGGAGCTTGTTCTCTAAACTGATTCCTCACACTCAGACATTCCATGAGCATTCTATCTAGATTTGCCAGCAATTGTGTGGGAAACTCTTTGGGCCTGCGGAAAACTATGCGGTGGCATGGTCTTGAAATGGGGAAAAGGCAGGAAGACCCATGATGCACTAAGCTGCCACCATCAGAATGATTGAAGCACTAAGACGGTCAGTTAACAGCCATTTTTACATGTTGCAGCATTAAGATGGTCATTTAGCAGGCCATTTTTGCATACCGCAGCATTAAGATGGTCATTTAACAGGCCATTTTTACATACTGCAGCATTAAGATGGTCATTTAACAGGCCATTTTGCATATTGCAGCATTAAGATAGTTAACAGACCATTTTTACAGATTGCAGCATTAAGATGGTTAGTTAGAAGGCTATTTTTATATTTGGCAGCATTAAGATGGTCAGTTAACAGGCCAGTTTTACACATTGCAGGCTGATATTGAACTCGAGACATGACATGTTTACCGTGAAAATCTGTAAGCACGAATAACGTGGACATGTAAAGCAAAAAACTGTGCAGGTAGCAAGTGGTTGGATAAGACGCCGTTTAAAAGCTGTGTAACCACTACTACGTTCTGTAACGGACGCATTTGAAAACTGGGTTATCTGGAAGGTAAGCAGTTTGTCCGCTGACCTGCATACCTACAATCTGCGGCAGAGAGTGAGCCTGTTATATAAAAGTTGTCAGTCAACGTCTCTCGTTGTTTATACACCACATTTTTAAAATCAGTGTGGCCTGTCATTTCATACAACGAAATTTTTGGTTTGATCAAACATATGTTGATTCATGAGGTACACATATTGATTCATGACTAGTCTCGATATGTTAACATGACGAGCTTTTCATTTATTAAATACATATTTCATGTCATTATTAAAGAAAGAACTTTTTTGTTTGTAACATTGCTTTTGTGAACCGAAACTCACAGTGTAAAGAAGGAAGGAGGCTTTTAAGCATACGGCCGCTATTTTTTACATTTTACACTGGTACTAAAGTTGTCATATTATGTTTTCGAAGTTCTGTTTGCTGGGTTTTTGTGTGTTTCCATAAGTCACTGAACTACTGGCGTGGCTTACGGGATCAGTAACGTGAGTATGTGATATTCTGCATGCATATACTTATGAAGAGGTTCAGGTCGTAGCGGGTCTGCACTTAGGTCGATGTGTGAGATCGGAAAATTCCCCACCGTCCATCACCAGGCGGTACCGAAGCAGATTCGAACCCAGACCATCCACATGAAGACCAGTGTTCCTAATCTCTCGATTATCACGCCCGTCCACAACAAAATTTCATGAAACCTTTATAAAATTTCTTGATAAAGGGAGGGATGTTGCCTCGTCTATAAACACTCGCACTTGTTTCATGTACTTTCTGATGAAAATAAAAACCGATGAGTAAGATTCATCATGGCTTTTATAATTCCACACCAGTATATTTGTGTGTGTGTGGAGAGAGAGAGAGAGACAGACACAGAGAGAGAGCGTGTGTGTGTGTGTGTGTGGTGTGCACGCGTGTGTGCGTGCGTGTGTGTTTATGACACAGACAGAGAGTGGGGGAGGGGGGCGGAGAAGAAGAAATGTGAATGTGTTAGAGAGAAGGAAACAGATGAAATGTGTCAGAGAGAGAGAGAGTGAGTGAGAGAGTGTGAGTGTGTGTGTGTGTGTGTGTGTGTGTGTGTGTGTGTGTGTGTGTGTGCGCGCGCGCGCGCGCGTACGTTTACGAGACATTGGTGCTAAAGAATCCAAAGCTACGTTTCCTACCTAAAAAATTTTAGATGACTCTCTCTGTCTCTCTCTCTCTCTCTCTCTCTCTGTCGCTCTCTCTCTCTCTCTCTGTCGCTCTCTCTCTCTCTCTCTCTGTCGCTCTCTCTCTCTCTCTTTCCCTCTCTCTCTCTCTCTCTCTCTCTCTCTCTCTCTCTCTCTCCCCGGTGGGCGCGGCAATCAAGTGGGTAAACATAGGATTTCCAATCATAAGGTCCTGAGTACGATCCAACTAGACCTCCGCCTGGTGGGTAAAGAATGGAGATTGTTTTCT
>CM060307.1:36572400-36669900 GCA_030674185.1 Monoplex corrugatus | reverse complement strand
TTATGTATATTTTAAGAACGCACAAGAGAAATACGATGTCATTGTGTCGTCAGTAGAAAGTGATTCATTATTTAGTGATGTGAACACATCTTGTGGCTTGGGTTTTTTTTTTTTTTAATCGATGATACTGTGTATTGCTTACATTTACAGTGTGCGCTCCATCATAGTCCATGCCTGTTTACATTTGTGTTGTGTGTGTGTGTGTGTGTGTGTGTGTGTGTGTGTGTGTGTGTGTGTGTGTGTGTGTTGTGTGTGTGTGTGTGTGCCGAGTTTTATCCTCCTCATCAGTTGCAAACCCTCCTCCCATTCGGCACACTTCAAAAGTGCTCTGCGCTCACAGCTCATGTCCAGCAGGTTACTGGGTCGAGATGACCTTCATGCTCAAGTCTGTTAGAGGCGAACGGTAACTGAGGTGCGGATCACACGCACATCATGGTAAGTTTTTGGTTTAAATATAGACCTTCGGAGGAGAGAGACAAACCCATAGAGTAGCGTGATACGTGTCAGACAGTACGCTTGAAAGTGTTTGCACAACGACCCAAAAATACTGGCGCCAGTAGGCTACTGCTCAGGTCTTACATGATTCAGCCAGCCACAGGTACCTAGGTTTATGTCTTTGGTGATATTGGCTTCTTAAAAAGTTAATGGACTTCTGTTACTGTGTGTTAGCAGCTCAGATTGGCTCTTTCACTCCTTCCCTTCTTTTCTCCTCGTATCTCTGTTTCTGTCTCTGTCTCTGTCTGTCTGTCTGTCTGTCTGTCTGTCTCTCTGTCCGTCCGTCCATCTGTCTGTACATCTGTCTGTCTGTCTCTTCTCTCTCTCTCTCTCTCTCTCTCCGTCCGTCTGTCTGAGTCTGTCTCTTTTTTTTCTCTCTCTCTCTCTGTCTGTCTGTCTGTCTCTCTCTATGGGAAAAAAAGCAACTAAATATAGATGAATATCGATTCGATGCTTCTTTCATCACAGCGAAGCGAACATGACGTTAGCTTCCCATTCCCATAACATCCAACCTCTCCCCACTCATCCCACCACCCCACGCTCTCCTAATCTTTACTGATCCTGTAGCCGACCTGAAGGAGGGGGATTAGCGAGATATTGCACCTGAGGGGTGAAACGGAGGTGAGTGAATCACACCTGGTTTTCTTGTCCTATTGCACCTGTATCGATCCCATGACCCTCTGATTGCCTGCATTACGCTCCTTTCTTGTTGGTGGGGATAAAAAGTTGAGGAGTGTGTGTGTGTGTATGTGTGTGTGTGTGTGTGTGAGAGAGAGAGAGAGAGAGAGAGAGAGAGAGAGAGAGAGAGCGGAAAACAGATAAAGGAGGAGTAGGAGAGAGATCAGAGACACACATTGAGAGAGAAGAGAAAAAAGGGAGGGGAAAAAGGAGTGAGAGCGAGGCTCGCGCTCACACACACACACACACACACACACACACACACACACACACACACACACACACACACACACACACACACACACTCACAAACACACTCACACGCAACATGGAACACACAACACACAACACACCACACACCACACACACACACACACACACACACACACACACACACACACACACACACACACACACACACACACACACACACACACACACACACACACACATCACAAACACACACACAACGAACATACAACACACACACACACCACACCCCACACACACACACACACACACACACACACACACACACACACACACACACACACACACACACACACACACACACACACACACACACACACACACGAAATAAAACCATATAACAGATCTTCGTCTCATTAAACAGAGACAGGGATGTTGGAATAAGAGAAGGAAACACACAGTGGAACCACGCAACGAGTCTTAATCTACTGGCACAGATCACGGCATTCCCTTGATATATGGCATAAAGTTTTTAGTTTAAACGACTTTCTTTGCTTGCTTACTAGCTTGCTTGCTTGTTTGGTTGGTGGGTTGGTTCTGTGAAATTACAATCCTTTTTAAACTTCCAACTTTTAAATGTTAGAACATTTTTATTAATAATAATAATAATAATATATTTTATTTATATAGCGCAAAATCTTAAAGGATAGTAGCAATAAATCTTGACTGGGGTCTGTCTTACAGCTAGTATTTATAGTCCATAATATAACATAAGCATGAAAGAATATGAATTGGAATACATTGATTAAAGCTAAGCAAATAGAATAAAAGCCGGCTGCCGGAGAAATAAATTACAAACATTCAAACAAATTAAAAGCATTAAAAATAAACAACAGTATGGGGAGCGAATAGAGACTTGATAATGACGAACTGCCTGCCTGTACAAATGTCTGACACAAATGTGTGTACAGAAACAGGCTACAAATAAAAATAGATATGCATGTTTTTGTGTGCATGACGTTGACAAAGGTATTGTACTGATATTATACTTCCCAACCAGCAGCAAACGTGGTGTATGACTTTGCTCAGAATGTTTTAAAACTTTCCAACTGAGCGATAACAGAGGTCTCTTATCAAACCCGTAGAGATTAATAGAGTGTAAACAAAATGTGAAAGTAGTTTGTAAATCTAATGGAACTGGCCTGCTTGTTGTCCATTTCAGTGCTTCCGTCATTTTGTGGTGTCAGCTTAGTGTTTCACAGGTCTCGTTGTTCCCTGACCCTTATCCCCCATTACGGGACCTTATCACAGTATTACTTTTTGCGTAGGTTCAAAGAGTCCGCCATGTATTTACTGGCAGATTTGGGTGCGTAGCGCATATGGAATTTTCCGAGAGCGATGATTCCCTCTTGAACAACCCTTGAACTCCAAATGGGAGCCCTGATGCATGGGTGCAACTTTTTCCGTTTGACGACGGAATCCGTTTTTTCAAAAGAGTCAGAAACAGAAAATCCGTTTTTTGAAAAAGCTTCAGCGTAGCCCCCCAGACCCCCCAAACGGGGCGCTGCCGGCCCCTGGCCCCCTTTCAATTGTTTTACTTTTTCTAAGTTGCACCCTTGCTGATGTCGTTGGAGAGGAGTTTGGACTTAAGTTTGTTCAAGAGGGGTTCATCGCACTCAAGACAATCCCATATGCGCTCCACCCATGTCTACCAGCAATTATCAGTCAGATTCCCTGAGCCTGCGCAAAACCCTTCGCACTGGCAAGATTTTGAGAAGGGGAGGGGGAGGAAGAAGGGACCTATGAAACTCTTAAGCTGACAACACCAGAAAGATAGAGATGTTAAAATGGGCAGCGAACAGTTTTGTTTTGTTTTGTTGGTGGTGATGGTATTGAACTGAAGATTTGAGTCCACGGCTCTGTCAAAATAACCAGCTAGCCTGCGAATAAATGGAGAAGGCATAGAGACTTCAGTTCTCTACGATATGATTTTTGAGGGTCAGGTCCACTCTCTTCTGTCGTTGTTTTACTTTCTCAACCCTGGACAGAATGAGGTACCCATTCACAGCTGCCCAGACTGAAAGCCTGACGCACAGTTTTATGAGCCAGACTCGAACCCCGTGGGCTCAGACTGAAAATTAGGACATCTGTCTCCATACTACCCAGTGTTATTACAGCTAATGTAAATATAATACTCGCATAGACTCACATATACTCCTCAGCTGAGCTGGGAAAACTTGGGCCAAAGCACAAACGAAAAGGTCAAGCCATACGAAGAGTTCTTTCTTTCTCTAGGAAACAAAATCTCACAGCTAGCCATGGAAAATAATAAACAGCCCCCGCCCCCTTTCTTTCTTTCTTTTTTTTTTTATATATATATTATTTTTCATAAGCAAGATGCAGGAGTCAGAAGCTGGAGAAACGAGAAATCAAAGAAAAGAATAAAAGCAAAAAGGTCGAGCCATACGAAGAGAATTCCCTTTTCCTGCTTGAAAACAGAAACGTGACACAGGGAGTGAAAATAAAAGAAACAAGGTTATTTTACACGGTGCAGGAGACAGAAGCTCCAAGGGGCTATATTTATCATCCGGCTCAAGTTGCCTTCTTGCCTTGTGTATCGATCGTCCCTGTGTGTTTGATGTTTTTCCCTCTCCGCCCAGTTTGTTCTTGCCGCCTCGCCACACAGCGGAAAAGAGCCAGCTGTCAAAACGGTATGCACGTGCAGCTGAGAGAGACAGATGGGAGATAGGGGGTAGACCGGTGTGTGTATGGACACAACTTGCTTCTCTCACTGAACCTACAGTTAGTTTAGTTTGTCTTCCGTTTCCCTCTCTCCCTCCCTCTCCCCCCACCCCCCACACCCGTCTCCTCTCTCTTTCAGTAACAACAGAAAGTTGCTCAAGTTTGACGTTATGTTATTCAAGTTTCTTTTGTTAAGTTTGCTACTTTCGATCATTGTGGTGCTGTGCTGACGGACGTGAAAGATGTTTTGATTAGATAAAGGAAGATGGCCAAGTCATTGTAATGACTGGTTGTTTTTACCTCTCAACACCTTTGCAGACAGTTTGCGTACTAATGGAGACTTTGAAAATTGAGCCAGTCTCGTTCAAGCTCGGTGTTTTCCATTGAGATACCCATTTAACGAAGCGCCGGATAAAATTTATGAACCAATCGCTGTGAAATACGTTGCGGTTTTCCTTACTGTGAGGTCTGCCTGTTCAAATGACCTCGGATGAAGTTTTCACTAGTTACTGTTTGGCCCAAATTTGATTAAGATTTACTGATAAAAGTATCAACATCATTGGCGTCAGCATTACTGGCAGTTGTTGATTGGGCATCAACATAATGGCAGTTGTAGACTGGGCGTACTGCCGGCAGAATGCGATCAAAAAGCTTTCCGTAGGAGAAAGCTATTCGGTGCAGTGAATCAGCGATGAATCTCGTGAACAACTTCCGAATTCTGTTCGACAGGACAGATGTTGTCGGTGACTGTGCCATACCCATTGCCTGTGAGCATATTATTGCACCTGGTCGATCGTATGAGATTTGCACGCTGCTTGCACCTCAGGTCTGCTGCTTGCACCCAAAACATCTTGATCCTTTCAATATTTCAAGGTACTCGCTCTTTTCTTGCACTCTTGACACCAAATCCAGTGATGCGAGACCTCAAGAAGCTTGCTGACACCTTGATCTGATGACCTTGATACCTTCATCTATGGTGAAAAAAAGAAATGAGCAGCTGGTGAGTTTAAGCTCGCTTAGCGTAAGCATTTGGGCAGTTGCATATTTTAAGTTAATCCATTGTGCCGATTTTGATGTGTCCGTGTCTTCTTCAGAGCACAGCCTTTTAACACAAATATCTGTGTGAAAGGGTTGTGCTCTCTGTTACCTTTGTCCTACCTTTCATGTGATATCATACCTCGGCCAGTGTCTTGGTCTAACAAAGCTAGCAGACTGAAAGGACGGGAAAAGGTTTCCATTTTGTTTGTCTTAAAAAAAAAAAGGTTCCATTTGTGTTTCTCTTAAAGCAAAGTAACGTGGACAGAAACACAAAAATGAATAAACAAATAGAGAATAGATTAACAAGACAGGTATTGATGGAGATGGGGGTGGATTTCTGAAACAAGAGTCAGATCGAGATCAGGGTGAAATGTATGTATGTGAGAGAGAGAGAAAGAACACATAGCCAGGCAGACTTGAGACAGACATACAGGCAGGCACACACCCACACACCCATCTACCCACACACACACTCACACTCACAACACTCACACACACACATACACATACTCACACTCACACACACACACACACTCACTCACACTCACTCACTCACTCACTCACTCACACACACACACACACACACACACCTCTCTCTCTCTCTCTCTCTCTCTCTCACTCACTCACTCACTCACTCGTAGACAGCGATATCTGCATGCTGCTTACCAAGCGGGGCGGACGGGGCACGTGCAACAGACGGAATCAGGTCACAAGAGACTCACTAAAGGGACCAGTGGGGAAGGGGGAACGATCTGACTTCATCCATCTCATTGTCTCCCCTGTTTCCCTGGGGAAATGATAGCAGGGCCTGCTGTGCAAAGTGCCTACGGCTGACTCTTCACATTAAGGCGTAGGTCACATAAAAAACATTGCTTTTCTTACTGCTAAGGGTCGACTCACACATACTGTAGATGGATGAAGCACGTCGACTGTTTTTAATATTTTTTCATTGAGAAGTTATGTGTTCAAAGTGTCATTACGCATATTGAGTATAGCTTTTAGTTTCCATTGAAACAGGTTTGGTGCTTTTGTCTTCAGTTCAGAACATTACAAGGAAGTATGACAAAGAAAGAAAGTACGTAGGACGTCAGTTATCATCCGAGGCAGTGCTTACACGTTGCAATGTTTCGGTATTTTTGAGTTACTGATGATATGTTATTATAACACTTTTTATTATTACAGCTCTTAAGTGGTAATAACTTCACTACTTTTTTCGAGAACTAATTTCAAACGTGAAATACATCTTCTCGGAACATTCGTCGCCACATTTTGTGTGTGTAAAAGGAAAATGTTTCAGCTCTTTACGAATGGTTCTTTGCCAAATTTTGGTCAGAGGTGTAGTCTCTGTTCAGGACTTGGAAAACGGTAAGTTTTGAACTTAAGGTGTCAAAATTAAGGTCACACGGACCAACAAAAAAAAAAGCGTTTTTCAAGAAAGACATGTGAACAACACTTTCTCAGGAAACTCAGACAGTACTTAGAAATCTGATTTCACTATTTTGACATTCTACCATTATCCTTACTGTACGTTGAGTTTTACTGCAACTGAATCTTTTTCAAGATGACAGTGGCCAAGAGAAGAACAAAATCTGGATTATCTTAAAAAATGTTTGTTTAAAAAGAAGATGATGGTTAGAATAACTTGACCTTCGTGTTGAACAATTGCCGTCATCGGTAGCTGCACGGCTGTGTGAATCGGTCCTTGCCGTCAACATCAGCAGCACAGCTGTGTGAATCGCCCCTAAGGCTTTGTCCCTGAGCGCCAGCAGCGAGGCTTGTCGGCTGTGTTGGCGCCTTCTGAGTGTCTACATCTGGAACAGTACTGGTGTGACTGACAGATCATCCAGCAAAACACTGTTCTCTGCAATCACTTCTGTGTCTGTGGGGCCACCGGCGAGGAGCTTTAGTTTCTGTTTGGCCAGGGAGGTGTCGTTAAAGGATGTTCCATTACCGTGGTAAGGTCGTCGGGGAGTGATAGAAGTGGCAGAAACCTCTCCATTCCTCCACTCCGCTTGCTGAGAATGGGTCCCAGTCCTCCCCTTACTGCTGTACTCTATCACCCTTGAAAAGGGTTAGGTACCTGTCATTTGCTAACCTTTGAAAAGGGTCAGGTACCTGTCATTTGCTAACCTTGAAAAGGCTCAGGTATCCATCGTTTGCTAACCTTAAACAGGGTCAGGTATCCATCGTTTGCCAGCCTTAAAAAGGCTCAGGTATCCATCGTTTGCTAACCTTAAACAGGATCAGGTATCCATCGTTTGCCAGCCTTTAAAAGGGTCAGGTATCCATCGTTTGCCAGCCTTGAAAAGAATCAGATACCCTAATTCATCAATCTTGAAAAGAGTCAGTTACTGTACCAATCTCGAAAAGGATCAGGTACCTATATTCTGCCAACCTTCAAAAGGGTCAGTACGCTTCTTTTGTCAACCTTGTAAAAAATGTCAGGTATCGGTACACAGCTGAGCAAGCATCGATGTCACAAGATACAAGTTTCACGAACCGGCATTTGAAAAGAGCGCGTCGGATATAACTGGCATTGAAAAATCAACATACAAAATGGAAGACTACAGTGGAAAAATGATGTGGAATCTGGTGGGCATACTTACAAGAACAGGAAGTTCCGGTATGGTCTGCATGTTGCAAAGGCATAACACCACTGATCGCGACGTTCGTTCGTTCGTTCATTCATTCATTCATTCATTCATTCATTCATTCACTCATTCATTCATTCATTCATTCACTCATTCATTCGTTCGTTCGATCATTCATTGTGGCCTGACTTAAACTTTGGAGTTTGCTCGAGAGGCATTCGTCGCACTCGGACAGTTCCATATGCACTCCACCCAAACCGGGCAGTATTTCTATAGCAGATTCCCTGAGCCTGCGCAAAACTCTACGCTCTGGTAAGGTATTGACTTGTGGAGGAGGAGGGGGGCGGGGGAGGGGGAGAACAGGTGTTTGAAATACTAACGTGACGCCACCAAAATGATGGAAACGTAAAGATGGGCAGCAAACAGGCCAGTTTTTAATGCTGCCGGCTGGGATTAAACTCGAGATATCGGATCTTGATTCCCCTGCTGTAACAAAAAACAAAAACAAAAAACAAAACTAAAAAGTTATAATAATTATACTGATACTGCTATTACTACTACTACTACTAATAATAATAATAATAAACATAGACAAATAAATAAATTTAAAAAAATAAAAACAAACAAACAGTGAATAAACACCCCCCAGTTTTCCCCCCAGTTTTGTTGCACCTCCCATGTTGTTGTTGTTTGTCTTTAACTTGTTTTATTCTTAATTTGCAAAAATGACCGGGAAATAGGGAAAGAAAAACACGAAGTGGATTCAAACCCGTTCGTTCAAATCGGAAGTCGGAGGCTCCTCCTCTACGCCATCCAGACTTCAAAACATCAGTGGATATGGACCATCAGCATCATACAGGGGAGAGAACTGGCCACATGCCATGTTATTACATTTAATTCTCAGTTAGTCTGGCGTACGTAGTTTTTGTTCCGTGTAACTGCATTCACCAGATGCTTTTCCCTGATATACCCTGTCCCATAAAAATTGATGAGCTGATCCCGCCTGTAGACGTAGATAGATTTTCATTTTCTCTTGAAGTAAAAGAATAAAATGGAAGTTGCTTTATATCTAGCGTAGGACTGTGTGTGTGTGTGTGTGTGTGTGTGTGTGTGTGTGTGTGTGTGTGTGTTGTGTGTGTGTGTGTGTGTGTGTGTGTGTGTTCGTGTCTTCGTACGTGCGTGTGTGTATGTGTGTGTGTGTGTGCGTGCGTCCGTGTGTGTGTTCGTGTGTTCCGACAAGAACAAAATCTAGTAGTCTAATTGCTCGATTGTCTTGTTATTTCTTTTTACTGAAAAAGGGTTAGTTGGTTGTTGTTGTTGTTATTATTTATATATGTTCCCTGCCAGCAATACATGTCATTCAAGACACTACAAAAAGTAAACAAACAAACAAACAAACAATACGAAAACAGGCAAGCAGTCCAAAGAAAGTATTTTGGCCAGAGAAAATCAGGATCGGTATGTCCCCGCATAGTTTCGTTCTCTCTCTCACTCTCTCTTTCTGATATTTCATTTGCACTTTATTGATCTGTCTTTCGTATTATTTTGGGCAGGGAACAAACAGATGGGGATGAAAAGTCTTCGACATGCATATCTGCTACCCATGAAAATATGGACTTCAAATCACTGATATTGGATTCTTGTAGTCTGTTTACTGTGATAATTGTTAGAAAATGTTTTCATTGTGACTCAGAATGATACTTCTATTATGACTGAAAGTCATGCCTTCAATGAGACTCATTTTAAATAACCTTATGTGTTGGCATCTCTCTAAACTTGTACAGTGAGAAGAGAGAGAGAGAGAGAGAGAGAGAGAGAGGAGAGAGAGAGAGAGTTACACGAACTACATAATCATGAGAAGTTTTAAAAAAAAACACCTGGTTGTATGCCGATAATAGCAGACAAAATAAGCCCACAACCGAATCAGCACAATAATAACGTCCCCATTCAAACTTTTCTCCATTTGACGTTCCGGATCCGTGTTCGTCTGTTCATTGCTGTGAATGTTACGAAATATCTCCATTATGACGTAGAGTCACCCTGCTGTGCCATTTATACAGGCGTCTCACACTCATCCGCACGTCACGACTTCCACAACAAAAGGGGATGGAACCTGGGAAGCTCATTGAGCTCGGTTGGAGGCTGAGGTTAAGGTGTTAGCACAGGAGCTTCTCTCAGTGTTAGATTGCTTGTGAGCTGCTGGTTAGATTCTTTTGTGAGTTCGGCGTATTCAGATTGACGTGGTTTGTGCTTCTCTCAATGGGGATATAGATGTACGGTCTCACTTCGCAAAATAGAACACTTTGCCACAGTTTATTCTATCACTCTGTTACGCTCCCTCCCTCTCCCCCCTCTCTCTCTCGCTCGCTCGCTCTCTCTCACTCACACAAACACACACGCACACACACACACACACACACACACACACACACACACACACACACACACACACACACACACACACACACACTATTTAAATTTCTTCTACCTTCTTATCTTCCTTCTCTGTCTCTTTCTCTTTCTCTATCTCTGTCTGTCTGTCTGTCTGTCTGTCTCTCTCTTCTCTCTCTCTCTCTCTCTCTCTCTCTCTCTCTCTCTCTCTCTCTCAGTCTGTACTACGTCTTTTCTGCGTACTAGTGAAACTTCTTCATCTTCTTCTCTTCCTCCACTTTCTGTCTTTCTTTCTGTCCATCTCCCAGACGAGCCAAAGAGGTTCTTATCAGAGTCAGTAGTACTAAAGCGTGAAAACGTTTAAAAGGGATTTCACAGCCACAGTTTATGACTCTCCAGTCAAAAGCGTTAAACTGTCCATCTTTCTTCCTCGTTTTAAGTGGAAGCTAAACCTCACCTACATACCTTCTTTCGCGAGCAAAGATGCTGGAAGAGACAAAACTTTAGTCTTTAAGGTGATTAGGTGTGACATTTCATACAACTCAAGTCTACAAGAGTTACGTCCCATCTCTCACCGATGCTCTCCCCTCACTCAGGCGCGTCACTTTCGTTTTCTTTGCCGTTTCTTATCAGCAAGATGGTGTGACAGCCAACTTGGCTGCCAGCGAGAGAAGTTTCCCCTTCTCCTTCCGCTGGGGCTGAAGAGGTTTGCACTTCAAGCGTCCTCAGGTCTGTGCAGTCAGCGAACAATGAACGCACAATTGCCCACCGCGTTAGCTTACAACTTCTGACGGTTTTGTGGTATATATTACTTGAACTCCAGCTTGACTTTTAGGTGCGTGCGTGCGTGCGCGCGCACGTGTGTAGACCATAATTCAAGGACACACACACACACACATACATGTACACATAAGCATCTGCGACCTTAACTTACTTACAACCTTAACGTTATAGCATGGTTTTGAATTGTTGTCTTTCATTTGAACTTGTTTGTCGTTTTTGACGTGGTGTTAGCCCTGCTATGGCTCTAATAGTCAGCTGGGCTGTAAGCAGTATGAACTTGGACTTGTGCTTACAGCCCATTACGCCATTAGCAAGTAAGGTGGCAACGTAGGTTCTCCACTTCTGTTTGTTCTTGGGCCAGCCTCTGTATGGTACCCCAAGTGCGTTCCAGGCCCTTTGACTCCCGCACCCTGTCCAACAGCGACTTGCACTGTCGACTATGCCAGTAAAGTAAAAACTTAACGTTTTGATTTCCTCACCCTTTCAGGATGAGGGAGTCAAAGGTTTAAGTATTTGCAGTTGGTGGATAGTGTGTGGGAGTCAAAGGGTTAAAGTCGGCCTCTATTGTCCATCATCACGAGGTGTTCTTTGGTTTTCCACTAACCACTGTTGTAAACTGGTGCCTGGCTGTTCAGAGTAGATGTTTGTCGTTCGTTCCTTGACTGTGTTTTGCGTTGTTAACGGTGGGAATGCTGCTGTCAGACTCCAGTAAATGAAGGGGTTTTTTTGTGTGTGTTTTTTTGGGGGGTAGTTTTTTTCGTTTGTTTGTTTGTTTGTTTGTTTGTTTATATAGTGCATGCACGTTTCAAACAAACAAACAAACGAACAAACAAACAAACAAACAAACACAAAACAGCAAAGAGAGGAAGTACTTTAGGCTATCAGTGTGTGTGTGTGTCTGTGTGTGTCTGTCTTATGTGTGAGTGTGTGTGTGTGTGTGTGTGTATGTGTGTGTGTGTGTGTGTTAGAGAAAGAGAGAGAAAATTGGTGACTTTTTTTATTGGGGGAGGGGGGGCAGATAGAGAGAGAGAGAGAGAGAGAGAGAGAGTTTATTATTGTCAATAATTAGTGACTTTCTGTATAACTTTTTCTGTCAACGAACAATATATATATATATATATATAATATATAAAATTTGTGTGTGTGTGTGTGTGTGTGTGTGTGTGTGTGTGTGTGTGTGTGTGTGTGTGTTTGAAGGGATGACTTACCCCCACAGTTTACTGTCAGTGAAGACCAAAAGGAGCCAGAAAAGTAGGTGGGGGGGGGGGGGGGGGGGAAGGTGTTACTGATCTCAGATTTTTGACGGGAGGTATTAGACCCCATAGGGAGAGAACTAAATCCCCATGCCCCTTTTACCTCTCCCACACTATTCAGAGGCTGACACACTCCTGCCCTAACCACATCCATTACTTTGTCACTTACTTCTTTCACCCTTGCGTAACTTTCAGCGTTTTTTCTCCTTCGTCTTCGTCATGGAGGGAGTTAGCCAAACAGTCTGACTTGTCAGTAACAGTCAGATAGCATGGCGCACCCCTAGTAACTGGTCGTCACTTTTTATTGATTTTTGTGTAATGTATAATGCCCTCCAGAAATATGGAGACTTTTATTTTTGAAGGATCATTTTAGTTGGGCAGTTACTGGCGTGTGTGTGTGTATGTGTGTGTGTGTGTGTGCTGTGGTGTGTGTGTGTGTGTGTGTGTGTGTGTGTGTGTGTGTGTGTGTGTGTGTGTGTGTGTGTGTGTGTGTGTGTGTGTGTGTTTTATTTCATTTTCTACGTCATCTTAATGATCAGAAGATAAAACGTTTTTTCAACAGTGCTGTGATGATGATGAAGATCATGATCATATTGAGTTCCCTCTCGGATTGAGACTGTGTGGCAGGGCTTACTCTTAGTATCATAAGATATCCTGGCATTAACCAGGCCTGAGAGACACAGACACTTGCAGTGTTGGTCAGGAGATTTGAGCTACCCTTCAATGACGCATCCGTGAAGTGTACGAGGCACGACTGAATCTTCCCAGTGCGCACACAGCACTATCAGCTCTGTGTAGGAGACATTTGCGCCAGAAGTGCTACATTGATTTTGACAGGACCGATGGGGATTCGAACCCATAACCTTTCAGCCGTTATTCCATTGCACTAACCTCTGCAGTACAGAGATTGGTGAAATATGTCTAGTTAACTCAGAAATTACCCTCGTTGCAGATAAAGACAAACATATCGGAAACGGGGAAGGGGTGAGGAATAGTTACACGTGGAACTGAATGATCATCGTTTTTATCGATCAAAGTAATGCCGGGCAAACTACATATTCACACCTGACACACCTTGTATCTTCTCAGTTAGGGTTTGTCAGCGTAATAAATACGGTTTGGGACAGATTCACGGAGTCTGCCAGATCATCTTGGTAGATTTGGGTGGAGCGCATATGGAATTGTCCCTATGTGTTAAATCCCTTTTGAACAAATACGAATTCGCATTTCAGTCCTGTTCCTGCTTTGTCTTCTTGTGTTGGCTTATTGTGGACTGTGCCAACAGTCTGACATGTCAGTGACATTCTGTTAGCTGGGGTACCCCTGGTAAGCGGTCATTCATCACTTGTTGTCGATATATGTATTGATATAGTGCCAGGCAAAACTGTAGATTTAACGCAAAAATACCACCACCCTCGCTGAAAATCAAACAAGAATTCAAACATATCATCCGAAGGTGGAAGAAAGGGAAGCAGGCAAGCAAGCAAGCAAGCAAGCGAACCTACACACACACACACACACACACACACACACACACACACACACACACACACACACACACACACACACACACACACACACACACACACTGGTATATCTTCACTAGAAATGAATTCCATACGCACTGATGATGCCACAGATGACAGGTGATGGATAAGATGCAAAATGTTCATGGCACAAACCTGCGCTCTAGTATGGTCTTGGGATTCTGCCTCGTGTGTTTTCTATATCTCAGCGCTTAGATTTGATTTTATCAAGATTTTGCGCTATATAAATATTGTAATTATTATTATTATTATTATTATTATATCTGTCCTTGTAAGCAAAACGAAACGAAACAAAACAGAAAAAAAAGCAAAACAGAACAGAAATCAGAATAAAGAAAGTATGACCGTACTGTATTAAAGCCCCATAGTTTCACCTTATAGAAACCAGTCAACTTGAAATCTAACGTACAGCTACTTCTCGCTTTATGTATCATTCCTTCACCTTCATTCTACCTTTGATATACAGAAAAGACACAGTAAAGTCATCGGTCAGAAAGGTCTTTGCTGCAGGGTCGTTTCAGTGGTGTCCAGTGGTTCATCTCATAGGCTAAGTAGGACCTCAGGACTTGGCCAGCTCATGGATTTATATACGGGTTTAAGGTTTGTGCCATGATCAGTTTGGATCTTCTCTGTCACATGGCGCATGTGAAGTTAGGGCGTAATTAATATTCATTCCGAACTCGGAGAGAAACTCGAAACTGGCACTGAAATTCAGTAGTTCCTCTGGGCACAATTTGATATTCACATAACCACTACTGATGGACAGTACCTATGTTTGCTTGGTCGTTAGTCCAGAGTTAGGAAGTGTTTCTCTCAGTGGCTGTAAATTGCCTTGGTATTGACCATCATGCTTGTAGTGCTGTGCACACTACGCACTCGTGTATGTTTACCTTTGTTTCATTCATCGTTGTTGCTCAGTGCTTACTGAACGAACATTTTGATGGTATTATCCATCATGATAATTTACAAGTTATATTTGTGCTTAACCTTCACGTCATATGGCATTTGTCCGCTTCAGGTTCTGAGCTAAGCCATTGGCCGTCGTCTTTCTCCCCGTGACATCCAAGACGGTAGTACAAGCGGACAGATAAGAGATGATTTCGTAGCACTAGCCAACAGTACAGGCCTTCTTGTCAGTTACCATACTGGATACTTTACGAGCAATTGAGTTTTCTGTCAACCCACTCAGTCCCTCACCGTATCCGCCAACTTTCTGCAGCAGGAGTGAAAGGATTTAAAAATTATTATGTTCTAGATGATTCCAAATGCAGTCCAGTGTTTGCTCCGCTTCACAGTTCTGTCCCTGATTGTCCTCGATCTGATTGGGAAAGAAAAAATGTTGTGGACATAGCTGTCGTGTGATGGTGACTGGTTTAGGTAGAACAGAACAGAAGGAACAGAACAGAACGGAACAGAACAGAAGGAACAGAACATAGAACGCATGTACTTGCCAAAAACAAAAAAAAAATCAACCCAAGATAAGGCTATAAGACAGATTGAGTCTTGTGTGCGTCTGTGTGTATGCGACTGGGTGACTGTGTTGTGTGTGTGTGTGTAGTGTGTGTGTGTGTGTGTGTGTGTGTGTGTGTGTGTGTGTTGTGTGTGTGTGGTGTGTTGTGAAAAATTAACAAAGGGAAAAAAAAAAAAAACCGTCCCTGGGTGGGCTCGAACCACCAACCTTTCGGTTAACAGCCGAACGCGCTAACCGATTGCGCCACAGAGACGTCGACGACTGTCAGCGGATTTAGCGCTTACTTGCAATTGTACACGAGCGAGCGCGATAGCCAAGTAATCGGCGAGAACGTCGGATCTTAGTGTGATATGTATAGTAACATGTCTGTAGTCGGACTTAAATCCGAAGGCCTGAGCATAGATAATATTATAGACAGTACCAAAGATGTAACTATCCATGTCTTGGTTCCGAGTTCAGTCCTACCTAATAGCGCCTGGTGACAAAAGTGATTTTTTCCCGTCTCCGTCCTGTGCTTTCTTTGACGTATTATCAAGATCAGTTGAAGAGGTCCTGGGTCAGGCTGCTAATGGCTACATTCTTTTAGTGTATACGCATGCAGAATACAAAATATGTGTCGGAAAGGTCATCATTAAACGCATAGCAAGGCCTGTGATTATGGACGCACAAACGAAAGTCCACAGCCAGTCCCGTTTTCTCCCCGTCCCCCGTCCCCCACAACACTATCCCGTTTTTGCGCATTCCCAAGGAGTCTGCCACATGTAGGTGAAGCATATATATATATGGAATTACCCCGAATGCAAACAATCTCTCTTGAACCACCTGCAGACTCCATTGCGTTAATGCCATTTGTGCTTTCTTTGACGTATTATCAAGATCAAGTTGAAAAGGTCTGTCATTACAATAGAGTGCTTTACACGTGTCTGCTTTTGTGTGTAATGCTTTTGTATAGTACTTGACCAATTGGCATTACAAAAGTCAATATTTCACAAAAGTTTATGACATATTCCACATTGTATGTGTTATATACATCATCTGTTTTCAGTATGCTTACATTATAATGTGTAGAGTAGCAAAGACTAGATGTAAGACAGGTCGCATGGGACCTAATGCCACTGTCCGTGAGTAATAGAAGTTTAAAGTCTGAAGAGTAGGAAAACATGAAAAACATCAAACTATGATGACAAGGAAACAGCTTTGGCTGTCAATATAAGATTGTGAGACTTAGATCCAAAATCTGAAGCTTTCTAGAGAAATGTTACGCATGGGGGGGGGATCAGACTCGATGAGGAAGGCGTGGTTATCATTGTATTCCCACATCCATTGCTACAAGGGCTACACCAATTGACGCCTCAGCAGAACTGGGGGAAGTGAGTTACTAGCGTTAGATAACGGAGTGTTGTTCATTGTAACAGCGAGGGAATCGGTTCATTGGGTCTGCCCACGGCTGTCGCCACATAAATCGTGTGGCGATGAACTGTTCCACACTGAATAAAGAGAAGAAAAACAGCCCTAGAGCGTCTCCTGCCTTGTCCTTGTGCAAACAGGCGAGCGGTCCGTTAGCTCTAGTGGTTATAGCGCCATGCTGGTAATGCGTATGTCATGGGTTCTACCCCTACACCTCGGTTTTTATGGTCCCACCAGCTCAGTTGGTTAGGGCACCATTCTGATAATGCAGGGATCGTAGGTTCGATCCTGCGTGCATTTTTATGGCTAGCTGGCTGACTATGTTACTAGAACCACAGACTCGAGAGTTGATGTTCTGAGTTCAATACCAGCTGAGAACATAAAACCTGGCTTGTCTGCTGCCGACCTTAGTGTTTTACTCATTCTTAGGCCCGTTTCTTGCACGCTGATAGGCGAGGTTTTCGCTAGGTACGAAAAAGCTGGAGGGAAAGAGAACACCAGGTAGGCCCAGGGAGAACATTTTGGACGGAGTGGCTGAGGACAGAGAGGGTGGGAAATGTACTTGAAGCCACATAGGATAGATTCGTATGGAGGGCCATGATCGCCAACGCCATGCAGCAGGGCACATGATAACGCAAGTTAAGACCGTTTCTTTGTTCCATCTAGCGGCAAGCGTGGCTAGGTATTTGCTAAGGCTAAGTAGCAGCGAGAGGATGTTGCCGGCGCGATAAAGATGGCCATCGTGCAGGTCACCTTGGTGTTAGACAATGATTCCGCCTTCTATTGTGAAATGAGCGCCTACATTGGCTGAAATCTGCTTCTGCCTCGCACGCGTCTCATAGCCTAACACACTTTTGCTAGCTCGTGCCACTCGCTGTCTTGCCAGTTGTGCTAACGTATAAGAAACAGGCCCCGATGGTATCAGCCTTGCGTTACACGGGGCCTGTTCTTCTCGCCTTTCCCATTTGAAGATCCTACCAGGGTATAGGGTCTTTCGCAGGCTAAAGGAATCTGTTAGATTAGTACAGACAGAACAGGGTGGAGCTCATATGGAATTAGTCTGTCACCCATAAGCTCAGTTGTTAGAGCTCCAACTTCAGCACGCAGGGGTTCTGGATTCAAGGTTCACCCCCCCCCTCCCGCCTCCAGCCTAGCCATTTTGTTTTTTCTTTTTCTTTTGTTATTGTTGTTGTTCTGACAGAGCCGTGCACTCAAAATCTTATACCGCGAATTCAGTACCACTTAACATTATAGACTGGCCTGTCCGCTGCCTGTGTCAAAAGTTCCATCATTCTCTGGTGGTGTTAGCTAAATCCCCATACCAAAACCTTGCCGGTGCACAGGGTGTTGCGCAGGCTTATGGAGTCTGCCGGCTAATTGCTGGCGTACGGAATTGGCCAAGTGCGATGAAACTTTCTCGAGCAAAGTCCAAAAAACTGCCATCTTAAGTTGCTGCCCAAATTAATGCTCCAACCATTCTGGTAGTTTCGGCTTAGGTCCTTACACACACAACCCTCCCGTCTTCTTTCATTTCAAGATCTTGACAATGCACAGGATTTTGTGCAGGCGTAAGGAGTCTACCAGATAACAGATTGGGTAGAGCACGTGTGTAATTGTCCGAATGCGATGGACCCTTTTAGAATAAACTCCAGCTCTAAACTCTCTTGCACAAAACGCCCAAATCTGTGATCACACACACAAACACAACACAACACAACACAACACAACACAACACAACAGCACAGCACACTCGCTCGGATGCACGTGCGCGCACATACACACACACACACACGACAGCACAGCACAGCACGCACGCTCACGCACACACACACACACACACACACACACACACACACACACACACACAGAGAAGAGAGAGAGAGAGAGAGAGGGGAACGCGCTTCTGTGGGTTAGAATGGAACTACACAGGAAAGGAGAACTGAAAAGAGAAGAAGCGAGAAGGCGGAAATGGGGTTGGAAAAAAAAAAGAGAGAGAGAGACAGAGAGGGAGGGGATGGATGGGGTGGGTGAGGGAGAGAAACGGTTTATTGGGTCTGTTGATGGCTGTAGGGACACGGTGCATTATGAGGTGGAAAACGTATGTGAATGTTTCTAGGGCCACATTTTCCACACTTTAATATCTTTTCACTCCCACATCCTATCCACCGGCTATAAAAACTTAACCCTTTCACTCCCTCACCCTATCCACCAGCTTCCCTGGTGGAATTAAAGTTTTTGCTTTCCTGTCATGACTGACACAATGCGGAATGATGGTGGATAGGGTGAGGGAGTCAGATGGTTAAATTAAAGCACACACGTGCTCTCTTTCTCTGTCTGTCTGTCTCTCCCTCTCTCTCTCCTTCACGCGCGCGCACGCATACACACGCACGCGCGCGCGCTCACTCACTCTCTCTCTTTCTCTCGCTCTCTCTTATTCTTTCTGTCTGTCTGTGCCTCCGCGTGTCTCTTTCTCTCCTCCTCCCTCATTTTGTGACTTTCTCTATCTCTCGGTTTGTAGGATAGAGCACATCGTGTACTGAAGGCTATAACAAGGTAGGAGAGGGAAGAGGACAGAGAGAGGGAGTTGGAGGAGAGAGGCGACAGAAACATGGAAATACCACACACAGAAAGACCAGAGGGGGAGGAAAAACAGACGGTGTTATTACGGAAAGAGGAAACGAGAGAGAAAGAGAGAGAGGGGGGGGGAGAAGGAGAGAAGGAGGGAAGAAGAGTCAGTCAAGATTTTCTCTCCATTTCCATTCCCAACCCCCTTCTGAGAGAGAGAGAGAGAGTCAATCAAGAAGAAACCTTTTCTCTCTATTTCCATTCCCGACCTTTTTCTTACAAGCTTGTAACGAGGGGCGCAACAGGACAGTCAGGAAACCGCAGGAGAACAAATCACTGGCGATGGCCCCGCGCGCCTGGCGTTATGGGCTGCGAAGCCTATCAGGCGACATTGAAGCCCACAAAAGAGCCATAAAAACGATTTGTTGCCTTGCAGGAGGGCCAATAAAGAGCCACCTTTCCTCACTTGTTGAGCCCTCTTGACCCGGGCCGACACGGCAGCACACAACATAAATCGCTCCCGCGTGACGACGCTACAACAAGCCCAGAGGCCTCACAGCGGCTCACGCGCGGCTCGTATCTAGCTGCAAGCGATCATGTGCGCACGCGCTGTTCGTCGTAGTCTCGCCTTTGGCGGTACGTGTGATGAGAGCTTAATTGTCTTTCTGTGATGATTTTAATTGTCTCGCTGCTGGTGTGCCCTACAGCGATTCCAACAACCCCTTTCCTTGTTGCATGTGGACATTATTATACGTCATGATGTCTTAAGTAGCCGGTTAAGGCAGATGAGAAGATCCAATTATGATTATCATGATAAAGCCATAAAGGATAACAAGCGCGATAGTCAAGTAGGTAAAACGTTGAACTTTCGCTCAGAGGATCTGAGTTTGATTCTGCCTGGGTACCTCCCACCTACTGGTAAAGGGTAGATACTTTTCTTAGATCAGCATGTGTGCATACTGTTAATACCTAATCCCTACCCCGACCCCCTTCCGATTGAATACGCCCGCAGGACATGAAAATTCTGGTACAGATCCTGTAAATCATGCAGGTGTCCGACGACTTTTGGAAAACATGAACACAATCCAGTATGCATGCATGCCTGTCGAAGACTGGAGTATGCAGACTGCGCAGTAAAGTGCTGAATAGTTCCTATCGATCCTTATTCCGCACCATGTCCATCAGCATCCAGCATTGTCAACCGTGCTAACAAAGCAAAACCTTAACCCTTTGACTCCCTCACTCTATCCACCAGCTTCCTGCAGCAGGAAGCTGGTGGATAGGGTGAGGGAGTCCAAGGGTTAATTTTTTTGCGGTTGGTGGATAGAATGTGGGAGTCAAAGAGTTAAGGAACGCTCATTCTCCCCATCTGTTCTCCCGTCATGTTCGTTCTTGTAAGTCAGAGAAGTACAGACAGTTTCATGTGTGTAAAGGTGAAGCAAGAGATGCGAGATCTCTGCGAGACAGTTTTCCCCTCTCATAACGCTGTGGCGCACGCAGCTCATCGCCTTCACGATTTATGTGGCTACAGCCGTCAGCGGGCCCAATGAACCATTCTCTCGCCTTTGCCGTGAACACTCTATCATCTATCGCTTATAGCTCACTAACACTCGCATTATTGCTGTCGCTCTCACGCTCTGCTGTGCCCCTAACTGGTTTAGCTTCTGTAAAATGATGTGGGATAGAAGAGAAACACGCCTTCCTCACTGGGCTTAAATCATGTGAGATCTCTCTCTCTCTCCTCTCTCTCTCTCTCTCTCTCTCTCTCTCTCTCTCTCTCTCTCTCTCTCTGAGTGAGTGTGTGTGTGGGGTGTGTGTGTGTGTGTGTGTGTGTGTGTGTGTGTGTGTGTGTGTGTTGTGTGTGTGTGTGTGTGTGAAGACATAAGCGAACTCTAGCAGAGAACTTCCAGAAACTTTTCCGATGTATTTAGGACAATTTTGATTTAATGCTTTTCAGAATAAACAAGTTTCACGATAAGTCTGAGTGATCAAACACCATGGTTTTGGCCTTTCTGTGGCGAAAACTTTTCCCCAAATGAAGACATGAACATTATGAGCAAGATCAGTTCTGTTCATCCACCATGAGCAGATCACAGCGATGACTTTGTGGCGTCATGAATATTTCATATGCTTGCTATTGTCGCAGATTGCTCATCCCTTTCTTTCTGAATCTAATTAACCCGAGAGCAGCTTTATTACATTAATCACTTATTCATGTTTTCCACCTTTATAGTAAGTAAACCATATTATCACTTATTAATTCAGTTTTAGTTACTACCCCTGTGAGAGAAAGTTCCTGGGGAAGCTGCTCTGCATCTCTTACTTGAAACACAAGACTAATGGGGTTGACGAAGGAACACAGTCGAGACTCGTGAGTCTCCACGGAACCTCTTCGTGGCACCACGAAGCGAGGGAAGCTGACGTGGTTCAGCCTTGTCACGCGGGATGACAGTCTGTACAAGACCATCATGCAGAGCATTGTACAAGACCATCATGCAGAGCATTGTCAAGGGAGGGCGCAGACGGGGTCCATAACGGAAGAGCTCGAGCTGGTCCAACAACATGAAAGAGTAGACAGACATGACTGTGCCAGAACTGCTAGTACTGAGCGCGGACAGACTGGCGTGGAGGAGAACTTTTACTTCTTCTGATGCCAGGTCACTCACTCCCAGCGATGGTAGTAATCAAGGGAAATGTTAAAGAAAAAAATCACTGTCGTAAAATGCACGCTGCTCATACACACATCACTGATAAGTTCTGTCGTCCCCGCCTACCTCCCCGTTAACCCCCTCCCCATAAAAAAATTTCTTAAAAAAACTAGATCTAGAAATGAATTTTGACAAAAGGGTGGGTGAGGATGCGGAAGAGAATGCGACGGTGAGAGAGAAGACAGACAGACAGACAGACAGACAGACAGAATGTTTACTGCTTGAAGCTGTCACCCACTTTCAGGAAGCATAGGGGACGGGGAGCGGTATCAGTGAAACTTTGACACTGACAGATATGATCGACTTCTGTGATGATGATACATGGCGACGTGGTAGCCATGTCGTCGTTATGTTGCAATCATATATCACTCACCATCATCATTGTATGCACTCATTAGTGGAGAAATACTAGATTACGATCAGTCAGTTAGGTGGGCGATAAATTCGTCTTTTTCCTAAGTTGTCAGTTGAAGGATGTTTATTCGTGACAGTCCCAGTTTTGGAATATTGTCTCTTTTTCTTGGCTGGAACTGTACGTGGAACTGACATACTATCGCTGATGGTGACATCGAGTTGTCAGTAGGTCTGTGTTGCCGGTGTGTATCACAGATATCAGGTATACTGCTGACACTGTCTGCACTCTGTGCGTCATTTGATCATCTGATAAAATATCTGCCACAGTAAGCTTACTTTCTTTCATTGGGTTTTGCGCAGGCTCGCGGAATCTGTCAGATAAGATAGATGGTAGACTGGGTGGAGCGCATATGGAATCATTCGAGTGCGGTTAATCCCTCTTGAAGTAATTCTAAGTTAATTCTGAAGCTTTCTTTCTCTCATCGCCGACTGTTTCGCATCACCACACACACTGTAAACATTTTCTGTGTCGACAGTAACAACATTTTTCCTCGCCTGACCCGTTTTGCAAACTGAATCTGTGGTGGTGGTATTCTGTCTGCAGTTGTGAAGTCGTGTTTGGATGCAGACGATCCTGTTCAGCGGACCGCGTTTCTCATGTTGATTAGGGTACACAGAAATGGGTAGGGCTGTCGTCTCGGAATGTGTCATACATCGTAGTATTTTCACTTGACCTTGTATTAAACAAACTTGGTGGAATGGGAAGAAATCAACTAGAGGGTAAGAAAATATGACTTGCTTGGTCTTTCTGAAGCGTATTTCTGTAAGCCTCTGCTCTTCGTCTGTTCCTGTAAATATGAGATGGACTTCTTTATGTACACAATAGCTTTGTAGCCTTCATCTTGTGTCGTAGTGAGTTGACTGGTATCTTGTGTTCATCAGCCGTAACATCACCACTGTCTGGTTGCCCCTAACATTATAGAAATATAACGTCTTTGGGTTGCCCCTATCCTTCATTTTAAAGAATGAGAGAGATTTTTCTTGCAGCACTGTGTTTGGAAAAAAAATTAACGACGCTGAAAGTCATTAACAGGCATGCTGGACGACATTGATACGAAAAAAGACAATGTTTTTGTACCCACTTCTGAACGTGCATCTTGTCGGAAACCGAATAAGGAGAGAGAGAGAGAGAGAGAGAGAGAGAGAGAGAGAGAGAGAGAGAGAGAGAGAGAGAGAGAGTTTTGGGGAAATTCGGCGTTTTGTACTCTTGAAGCTGGTAGAGAGCCATAGGTAGTGAGTGTGTTACTATTATCAGCGTCAGTGTCAGTATGATTGCTGTGGGTCTAGGTGGGGTGTGATGGGGTGACAGGCGTAGGAGGCACTGACTCTATTTATGAAGAGGAAAGAGACAACGAGGTAGACAGGCAGAGAGACAAGCACAGAGAACTAGGACAATTCTTACTGCAGAAAGCCGATGACTCTCGCTCTGTTTCTCGTCATCAGTCCCTGACTCTCGTTCTCTTTCTTGTCATCAGCCCCTGACTCGATATCTCTCTTTTTCTCTTACTCACATGCGCGAAAGCACATGCACGCTTAGTCATGCACACATACACGCCCATATACCTGTACAAGGGAAAGAGAGAGAGGGGGGAGGGAGGGAGAGGGGGAGGAGAGAGAGAAAGAGAGAGAGAGAGAGATGCACACGGTATAAAAGCATCTTCGTCATTATTATTACCGCTACCGTTATAAAACATTTAATGTCAGGTTGACATAAAATGCTCTTTCTCGCTCACGCACGCTCTTGTGCGCTCACACACACCACACACACACACACACACACACACACACACACACACACACACACACACACACACACACACACACACACACACACACGCACGCACGCACAAACACGCACGCACGCACACACAAGCACGGACGCTCGCGCTCGAAGTTGTCTGAACCATTGATTAAAATTTACAGACAGGTAGCATGTAGATTGTTTTATCTATTATGCAGTAGGCAGTCGAGTCAAGCGTGTCAGTATGTTTTGTTTGTGATACAAAGGGAGAGACAGAGCTACAGCTAATGCTTGTACGTGTGTATTTGTACAGAGCAACAGCTAATGCTTGTACGTGTGTATTTGTGTGCGTGTGCATGTATAATTGCAAGAGTAGCGACAGACAAAAAGTGTGTAAGAGTGCGTGCCATTCTGTCTCTATCTCTGTCTGTCTGTCTCTTGTTTCCCCCTCCCCCCCCCCCCCCCCAAGTGCGTGTGCATATGTGTTTGCATGTATGTTACACACAAATAGATTGTGCCGTTTTCCTTTCCTCCCACCCTCCCCAATCCCTTGTGTGTGTGTGGGTGGGGGGGGGCGTGCGTGCGTGCGTGTGTGTGTGTGTGTGTGTCTGTTGTCAGTGTGTGTGTGTGTGTGTGTGTGACCTGGCAGCAACAGGTCACCTTTATCTCCTTCCTCTCTTATCTCACACCTCGCACAGGTGAAAATTAAAGACGGTCACCGTTGAAGAGACTCACAGGTTACCTTTCCTTGAACCTCAGTTTTGTAACAAAGTAGCTCGTAGTTTGTGTGAGTGTTCAAAACCGTGTGTGTGTGTGTGTGTGTGTGTGTGTGTGTGTGTGTGTGTGTGTGTGTGTGTGTGTGTGTGTGTGTGTGTGTGTGTGTGTGGTTTGTGTGTTGAAAAAGACAACACTCGAATTCACATGCATGCAGGCGTACACGCAGACTCACGTAGTTGAAGACATGCAGTTTCGTGACACACAAACAAAACCAGTGCGCTCAACGCACATACACGCACCATGACTTCTCATTCTTTGGTTTTTTAACCCTTTGACTCCCGCACATGTCTACCAGCACCTACATTACTAATCTGCCAGCAAAGCAAAATCTGAATTCTTTGACTCTCTAATCCTGTCCACCAGCTTCCTACGTGAGGGAATCACCAGCTTCCTGCAGAAAGCTGGTGGATAGGGTGAGGAAATCAAAGGGTTCAGTTTTTGCTGTTGGTGGATAGAGTGCGGGAATGAAAGGGTTAAAGTGACATTTGAGCATTTTAAGGTTATGGTGTACATTTTAAAATGGTGATAATATACGAACGATATTTGTGTCAAATATTTTAAATGTCAGTGTGTTTTGTTGCTGTTATTGTTGCTGTTGGTTTGGTTTTGTTTTTTCTTTGGGAGTAGGAGGGTTATATATGTGCAATGTTTGCATGATAACCACGTTTTAGTTTCTCTTTGAGAGATATTAAATTTGAATTTACTCCGTGGTTTCCTACGCTACGGTTATAGATCTCCATCGTTGAGGGTATGGGGGTGGGGGAACACACACACACACACACACACACACGCACAACACACACACACACACATACACACACACACACACGCACAACACACACACACACAATACACACACACACACACACACACACACACACCAATACACACACACACACACACACACACACGCACGCACGCACGCACGCACACACACACACACACACACTACACACACACACACACACACACACGTTCTCGCCACGACATCGACTTCAGATGATATGATTCTCTCGCCAATTCCCCCCCTTATCGATCGTGATATTTATTTCCCTGTGACAGCGTAACGCAAACTACACTATAAAAGTGTCGACTCGACTTAGCAGGCGGCTGCCCTCGGGCAAAACAGTCCCAATCAATTAGGGAGCAGAGGCAGGTAAAATTTATTACTCTTTGCGTTCCGCACGCTGGAACTTGACACCTGATGATGATGAGTGGGCCACAGGCGGTCGGAAAGCCTGAATTTGCTTTTTCCTCCCCCCCCCCTCACTTCCCCCACCCCTTTCCTCTTACCCCTCTGGAGATGCCGGGTGGGGTGGGGGCTCTCTCAGTATAAATAATAGCCTTCTGGAAGTTCTGAGCTTGATTTCCTGTTTTCTGTCATTCCCTTTGTTTCCGCCTTGCTCCTTGAGTTTTCTGACATCTTTCCCTAACGTTTTCTGTCTTGCGGGTCTGGTCATAATTGTGCCTTGTGATTTGTGTACAGAGCTAAATAGCGTTGCTGTGTCATTCAATTTTTTCCTCTCAAATTCTGTTTCTCTCTCTCTCTCTCTCTCTCTCTCTCTCTCTCTCTCTCTCCTCTCTCTCTCTCTCTCTCTTCTCTGTGTGTGTGTGCGTGTGTGTGTGCGCGCGCGCGCGTATGTGTGTAATAGATCTGTACTTTTTTTTTTTTTTTTAAGGAACAGAAGGCTATAAGTTGTCTGCGTAATTAACTAATTGTACTCTACAAAGAAATGTACGACGAAAAATGCCCGGAAATTGCATCTTCATAATGGAAAGAGGAAACGAAAGAGACATGAGAAACAGCTCCCCTCTTGGCCAATAATACACAAATAACAACAATCACCACAAAATGTAAGAGTCATTATCTCTTGTTTGAATGTATAGAGGCGTTACTCTTACGAAACGAGTAGACATAGATGGTGTGCCAGTAAAGGCCATGACTGATGAACAGTCAGTCTGTGTTAGTAATTATAGCTATATCCGTCCTTATCTTAAAAAAGAATGAAAGAAAGAAAAGAAAGGGAAATGAAGGAAAAAGTTAGCCTCGTACTCCCGGCAGCAATAAACTATATAGCAAGCCTTTCTCCGCGCCGTCCCATTCGTAAATTGCGGAGTCATGTGATTTGACTGCTGATAGCGATTGGCCAAGCAACGCACGAGCATCGTAGTAGTAGTAGTAACTAGTTGTGTGCGTGTTGTGTGTGTGTTGTGATGTGAAGCTGAAGCACGATGAAAGCCGAACGTCGAAGAGATACAATGGTGGTTTAGTGGAAAGACACATTACTGACTGTTGCTAGCCTATCTTGACCAGAGTCAAGTGCAGAAGAAACACAACAAAATGGAATACGAATGTTTATTTAGGTTTATAGGAGAGCAAAAAAAGCGCAGTTTTTGGCGCAGCAGCTTTTGCCAATTTTAATAGCTTTTGTCAAATGCATCTAAAAACACAAGAACAAAAACATGAAGAGAATATTGAGTATGTATTAGTATAAAAATGAAAGTGGGTAAATCAATCCATAGATGGAAAAAGGAATTAAGAATGAAAGGAAATACTGATGAAAAAAAAAGCAAGAAAAAAACCCCACAGTAGTTTTGTTTGTGGTTGCTTGGGTGAATCAGAAGTGTGTAAACATTTATGAAGACGCGGTTATTCGCACACGCGCATATCTATCATCTATCTATCTATCTATCTATCTATCTATCTAATCTATCTATCTATCTATCTATCTGTCTATCTATCTATCTATCTATCTATAGTCACACACTCTGGATCTGTCTCTCTCTCTGTCTCTCTGTCTCTCTGTCCCTCTCTCTGTCTCTCTCTGTAATCTGAAATAACTGAAATCTGGATCTCTCTCTCTCTCTCTCTCTCTCTCTCTCCTCTCTCTCCTCTCTCTCTCTCTCCCCTCTCCCTCCCTCCACATATTCCTCCCCCACCCCATTTCTACCACCTCTAGATGAGCTCAGAGTCAGTAAGGTAAACTTCAGACTCCCAGTCAGAAGGTCCTAGGTGCGGTCTGCTGGATACTTTCATCTGTTTTGTTCTTACCTTTAATGTTTAGAGCCCAGACGGCTACACAAAGCCATATCAGGACTAAAACCATCTCCAAAAATAAACAGACCTCGACTACCTCAGGAGAAAAAGACATGAAAAGAAAAATAAACATATCAGTGCATTCGCGCACACTGAAGGGTGGGGGGGATGGGGAATGGGGGGATTAAAAGCAAACCTGAATACAGACGTAAAATAACTAAGGAAATTAAAACAAAAATGGCGTAAATTGCCTAAAATTGCTTCTTCACATCACGTTTCTTCAGAGCTAAAAGTGCAGTTACTACATGTACCCAATTATCAATCGTAACAAAGTATTTAAGGCTTTGTAGAACACATACAGGTGAATTGACCAGCAAGGCAGAACAATAATAGGAAGAGACGATGGAAAGCAAAGGAGCGAGGCAGAAAGAAAGGGAGTGACAGAAAAGAAGAATTTTCTATCACAGAATTTCCAGAAGGTGAGGATACTGTTTATACTGAAAGTACCCCTGGCATTTCTCACCAGGGTGGGATGAAGTTTTGAGATTTTTCTGATCTCCCTATCAACACCTGCCCCCATATATACGCGTGCAGACTATCAAATTATGCAGTTAAAGAACCTGTAAGTCGTGTTAGATATACGAAAATACCCGGCATGGAAGCAACGGCGACTTAAGAAAATATGGATTTCATTTAACAACTTCTACCTTATGCAAGAATAAGATAGCATTATCATTGTCTCGCATTGCACAGAAGATGATAAAGTCTGGTAACAGGGGAGGAAGTGTGGATGAAATGTATTTCTTAACCAGAATTTCCTTGTCCTATGATAGTCAAGTGGTCAGGACACTGAAACTTCAGATGGAAGTTTTGGGTTCGAACCTGTTTAGGTACCCCATGACGGTTTAGGGGTGGAGATTTTTCCAGTCTTCCAGGTTAACATATGCAGACCTCAGGATGCTAGTGCCTAAACCTTTTCGTGTGTATATGCTCGAACAACATAATTTGTACGCTACAAAGATTTCCTAAGCCATGTCTGGGTTTGGTGATTTACGGAAATGCCGTGGGAGGAAAAATTTGTATCCACCAGCTGTAACAGGAAAAAAAATGTTCATCTGATAGCCTTATATGCGTACAACATTGTCTAGTAGATTTGGGGGATATTTATACAGAATTGCTTCTCTAAGAAGAAATCACACACAAAAACAACAACAACAACAACAAAGAGGGACGAGCAGAAATGCACTAAGCACACTAGATATGATTGTCAAAAACAGTCACACACAGAATGATGAATATATCGCATTTATTTAATTAATCAACTTCAGCAAAAAACGTATCACCTTTCTTACTGCCCTGGGTCTTAATACCTTCAGATGTACCACGAATCTTTACTAGTTAATGTGTGTTACTAGAATGCTTAACATTACCATTTGTCTGACTCCATTCTGTCTCTCTTTACTTCATGGAAAATAAAACATACTTTCTTCTTCTGTCCTCACCGAACAAAAACGTGGGTCACATACTTCTCAGACAGTTTAGGTGCTAGAAACGAATTTCTCTGTCCGTCTCTCGCTCTCGCGCCTGTCCCTCTAGTGTGGCGCCCCTTATGGCTTTCCCCCTCTTCTTTTATGAAGGTGAAAAGGAGCATGTTATAGTCTGACTCAGTTTTGTGTAGTAATCAGTTTCTAAACTTGAACTAAAGCCTTTTTGATGATTTATACTTGGTTATTTGGCAGGCTGGTATGTACAGGTACCAAGCGTGAACCTGGAGTTATTGGTTGAGATTAACCATTGTGTAGTTGTTGTGGCGATAATAAGTAGTGTACTAGTGAATATAATAAAGTTTACCCGAGAATTTAACACAGGCGATAACGGGTCCATTTTCAGGAACTCTGTGAGACAATGCTTTGGTGGAAACAGCTCAGTAGGGTAGTATGATACGTGTACTGTTCAAACATCATATTATAATTTATCGTAAGAATGTGAATATCTCGTTTTAGTCAATAAGATATGACCCTTGTCTTCAGTCTGATATACAGAAATACTCTTGTTTCCACTCAAGGGGTGTCTGTGATAGAAACATGAAAATGCACAGCAAGCGCGCCCACTTAAGAAGTTCACAGTCTTCTGAACAGCACAGTGTGGGCAAAACGAGCTAATAAAAAAATTTGTAATATAACAGAAATTGTGAACAATATTTTAAAAGTTTGCTTTCATGCCATTACATAATTGTGTAGAGTATTAAGAATGTGTGACCGCTCTTTTCATTCCACTACTACCAATTTTATTTAAAACGGTTTTGTTTATCCCCTGAACTGATGTGCAGTGACGCACAATCATGCATCGTTGTTATGTACATTTTATCATCCAAAATATAACTAGTCACAGGTACTTGCCATTTCTAACTCTGACATTTCTGACATAAGCTCTATTCTTTACAGTCAGAATTACAATATTTAGCTTGTCATTCAAACGTTTTGAGAGAGGAGAGGGAAAGATCCAAAACAGTGTAATGCATTGCTCTAAAGCAAATTTGTTCTGTGGTTTTATAAAGAACGTTGTCTTCTTTGTCCCCATATCCTGATGTTTGATTGAAAGCACATTTAAATTCATTTATTGCTAGGCATCAACCTGTGACTGTCACACAGTCGATGATCTTTCATTTTCATCACATGTGGATTGATTGCGTCAGGAATATTTCAGGGGTATGTTTTTGTCTGAGGAATTGTATTAGTTTTCCGTTGTTTTCTGAAAACCAAGTTTTAAGAAAATTGCTTGTCTAATATAGCGTAAGTTTATATAACTGATAACTTGAGAACCTCTCTCTCTCTCTCTCTCTCTCTCTCTCTCTCCTCTCCTCTCTCTCTTCTGTCTGTCTGTCTTCTCTCTCTGTCTCTCTCTCTTTCTCTCTCTCTGTTTGTCTGTCTGTCTGTCTCTCTCTCATTCGATAACATACGCGTTTTTACTGGAGAGGGTGGTCATGTCTATTAAAACAGCACTTCAGAAGCTTATTATAACGGCGTAAAGAGCCGATAGCGCCCGCGATCAGAGACATAAAACAGAGATAAAAATGTCTGTGGCGTGATTTAGTCTATGGCCCTATCCGTCGTTACTCCTCGTTCCGGCCGACCCGAACGAGCCCGCCGACACCCCGAAAGTGCAAGCTTGTTGAGCCGACGCCGGCGTTATCTTTGTAGCGGAGTACAGAGAAACAAACGTGTGCTGTGGCTGGTTTGAACCGTGCGAGTAGCGGCGCTTGTGTTGATGGCTTTCCTGCAAGCAGCGAGTCGACGCCTGCCAGTGCGTTGTTCGCCAGTCTGTTGATAGCACGTGTGTACTGAAACCACTCGCCGCTTCACTAAGCATTCGCCACACCATGTTCACTGGGGGGGCCTGGGTCTTGTTGACGGAACCAGCTCTCCAACCACTACGACACAGAATGTGAATGAACGTATATTACGGCAACATCTTGGAAGTGCACACTTGTTGCTTCGTTCGTTCGTTCACCTGAGCTTTCGTTTCCACTGTGTGATCCGAGAGAAGAGATATTGGTGAAACAGAAACCCTAGTCAGTGTGTTGGAATTTGGCCGTCTAGATTATCTCTATCGGTGCCAAGACATTTTCTGACATGGGTCGTATCCGGTGGGGGTGGCTAGTTCTGTACGGGTTTGTGACACCCTGGACTACATTGGTGTGAAAATAGAACTTTGGCCATTGAGTCTGGATCGAAATTTAGAGGCGCCGTCTTTTTCGATGTTTTGGACAGCTGAGGTAGGAGGGAGTGGTGGAACTGACCGAGCGTTCGTGTGTATATGTGCTGTCGGACGGTGGTCAGTTGTGTGTGTGCTACAGCTAGTGAGGGCCAGTCAGTCCCTTGACCCGTGGTAGTCATGCTGGTGGCCACCGCACGCATTCACAGCCACTGTCCCTTGTGTTCTGAGGTAATCTAAACCATATCGTGGACAGCTGCCATGATGTGTGTGTGTGTGTGTTGTGTGTGTGTGTGTGTGTGTGTGTGTGTGTGTGTGTGTCGTGGGCGTTGTTGTTGTTGATTTTTGTCGTGTGATTTCATTGTTCACTTGATTCATGTGTTGCTTGTCTGACAGTTCAAGTAGGATAGGGACCTATAAGTCTTTTACCCCGCCTTCTCTCTCTCCCCCTTGTGTGTGTGTGTGTGTGTGTTGTGTGTGTGTGTGTTAGCGTGCGCACATGCGAACTTTTCTGTTATTTATAAGTGTTCCAGTGTTGTATATATCACGTGAAGGTGTTAGTGTGGCTTCTCCCTCTACCTCCCTCCCCTCTCTCCCTCCCTCCCTCCCTCTCCCGCTTCCTCCTCTCCTCTCTCGTGTGTGTGTGTAGTGTGTGTGTGTGTGTGTTGTGTGTGTGTGCGCGCGTGCACTCATGCATGCATGTGATTGATTGTGATATGTTTTATTCAGTGCACTTTCTTTATCTAATATATACATTGTTCACGGTATTGTTTTGCATGTGAGGTTAACTGGAGTTGTAGGGTGTGTCTGCACGTGTGTGTGTGTATGGTTGTGTGTGTGTGTGTGTGTGTGTGTGTGTGTGTGTGTGTGTGTGTGTGTGAGTGTGTTTTAAACGTATACTGTATCTACTGATTAGCAGCACTTGGTTGATTTGAAAATTAAGTTGCTTTTACTTCAGCCAACAACATTCATTATAATTGTATTATCTCTCTTCTCTGTCTCTGTCTGTCTTTGTCTCTCTCTCTCTCTCTCTCTCTCTCTCTCTCTCTCTCTCTCTCTCTCTCCCTCTTCCCCATCCCCTCCCCTGCCTCTGTCTCTGTCTCTCTCTCTCCCTCTCTCCCATCCTCATAATTTCTGTTGTTTTAATGCAAGTAGTTTGCAAAGACAGAACACTATGTTGGCCATTGTTTCATGTACATAATTTAATTTCTGTCTTTAGCCTTTCCCACCCCCCACCCCCACTTTCTCTTCTTTTTTGTTTTAGAATCCCCCCCCCCCCTTCCCCCCCCCCAAACTTCCACACCTGTGGATTAGTCGGTAACATACTATTCAGGGACCAACAATTGTTTTTGCTATCCCTGTACTCCTTCTCCACCCCTCCTACACCTGTCTCTCTGTCTGTCTGTCTGTCTGTCTGTCTGTCTGTCTGTCTCTCTCTCTCTCTCTCTCTCTCTCTCTCTCTCTCTCTCTCTCTCTCTCTCTCTCGCCTCATTCCTCATTCCTTATTCCTCCCTGCATAGATGTGATTATGTAAGTGATGACAAGACAAATGTTTTGCTTCATGCACTCTCTGCTCTCCCTTCTACATAGTTACATTTACAGGAGTGAGTTGTACTTGTAGAGGCAGGAACGTTCCAATACACATGAGCAGACACTACTAAGCTACAGTCAATTCTGTTATGTTTTTATGGCTGTTACATGAGTTTTAAACACATTGCGATTAAAAGTGCACAAAAATACACTCTTGCTTGTGCCTGTGCATGTATATATAGGCCTACACAAAAGTGTAATATTTTACATACGTACATCAATTGTTCCAAATGTCAAGTTGTTTTAAACAGTTCTGTGCAGCTGTTTATAGAGTATGATATACATGCGTGTGTGTGGTGTGTGTGTGTGTGTGTGTGTGTGTGTGTGTGTGTGTGTGTGTGTGTGTGTGTGTGCGTGCGTGCGTGCGTGCAAGTGTGCGTTCATGCTGCATGCGTGCGTGTTCATGCACATGTGTGTAATAGACACTGTAAAAGTATGTCTTTTTGTTTTAGAAAATGTCTTCCGAAGATGAAGTAACTTTCAAGTGACTCATCACTATTTTTTATGCATTTTGTGTGCATTTATATTTTATGAAAACAGTTTAAAACATATTCATGGTACTGGTTTAGAAATGGCAGTAGATGTGCTCATTATGTTACAATTATTGTTATAGTTTCTATTATTACTACAATTCTTCTTTTTTCCTCTTGTTATTATTGTTATTATTATAATTATTAATTATTATTATATCATTATCGTCATCATCATCACCTTTAAATGCTTTTATCAGAGATTATTGATGAATAAATCTTCCTAAATATGTATGTGTGATTGGTGTTTGCATATCTCAGCAGGAATGAGTGATATGTAAATATGCCATGGGGGTAATGATTTGACGACACAAAGCACAGTAATTTAGCAAAGCTATAACATTATGTTGATTGAAAAGTTATTTGCCAAGACTGTTACAGTCTGATTGATTGATTGTTCAATCAATCATTTGCAACACAGACACGCTACATAAAGAAACAAACAAAAAGATTTTAGGAACACACAAACACAAACACACCACACACATGCACTCACGCACACTCATACGCTCACATTCTCTCCATCCCTCTCTCTCCCCCCTTCTCTTCCAACAACAAACAACAAACAAACAAATCAAACACTGATCTGTAATATTTCCATAAATTATTTTGGTCACACAGGCCCATGGACAACAGTAAAGTCACTTTAGTTATTAGCAACAAAGTAACTCTAACAGCAAGGTAAATTTTACAAAATATCTTTAATGACTGGCAGCAAATACCTTTAATGACTAGCAGCAATGTAATTTTAGTAAACAACAATACAATAACTTTAACAGATACTGACAGAGTAACAACAACAAAGCAACATAGAATGAATTTAATGAATAAGAACAACACAAAGGCTTTTCTTTCATATTTTTAAAAATCATTTTTAATCAAGTAATACATACTAATCATGCTTAACAAAGACACCAGAGCCTAATTGCCACCAACATCATATGAAAAAGAATTACAACAAAATAACTTTAAATAACAACAAGGTTAGTGACCATCATAAGGAAAATTAACTGTAATGAAGAACAGCAAAGAAACTTCAGTTAACCTTTTGACTCCAATGTCCCATCCACCAACTGCAAAAACTCTTTGACTCCCTCACCCTATCCATCAGCTTCCTGCAGGAAGCTGGTGGATAGGGTGAGAAGTCAAAAGGTTATGCTTTTGATTTGCTAGCGTGATTGACAATGCAGGATGCTGGTGGACAGGGTGCGGAAATCAAAGGATTAATGTTAAGCAAAATAACTTCAGTGTTTTCAACAGTCAGATCTATGCATGAAAGGGGAGGGGGAGGGGAAAAGTTGACCTATGACCTGAAAATTGTATTAACATAGTAGGTTTTATAAGTAGAAACAGTGCACCTCAAGTGTAAAGTGTAAATGTAAATGGCTATAACGTGAAAGTGGTTTTAACATAATTGGTCACAAGTAGGGAAAAAAAAGCACACCACAAATGTCAAGTGCATAAAGTGTGTTGTTGACTTATGACTTGAACATGTTGCTACAGCCGGTCACACAAGTAGTAACACTAACAGTTAACTACAAGTGTTGAGCTGTAACTTGAAAAGTGTGTTAACATAGTAGATCACACAAGCAGTAGCAGTACCCCTCAAGTGTAAAGTGCAGTGTGTCGTGACTTACGACCTGAAAAGTGTCTTAACACAATAGGTCACCCTGGTAGTACTTTAACAACAGTAGGCCTGCATCGCAAGTTGTCAATTGTGTAAAGTGTGAGTGCCATGAGCAAATTGATTTTCGTCGCTTTGCAATTGCTGTCCTGTTGGCCCAGTTTGCTTGTAGTGCTCTACCACTTCGTTGCAAACAGCTTCTGCATCGAGTTGTCATTGTGCCTGTGTGTGTGTGTGTGTGTGTGCGCGCGCGCGCGCGCGCCCGGTGCATGCGCGTTCGTATGCGCGCGCGTGCGTGCGTTTGTGTGTGAGTGAGTGTGTGTGACACAGAGAGAGAGAGAGAGAGAGAGAGGGATTAGTTATAAAAAAAGACAGTGCTTTAAAAAAAACGAACGGGGGAAAAAAGAACAAAACAAGAGGGAAAAATAAAAGAGGAGAGAGAGAGAGAGGAAGCGAACATGTGCTTGTGTGTAATCCGTAATGCATTACATTGGTATTGAGTCAAATGATAGCATATCAATTCATAATGATATTAATACACAGATTTGTTGTGATCAAAAACCATTTGTGATTGAAAATACATAATTACTCATACAGTCACAGTTTAAGTAATCCCGCTGTACAAAATAAAAAATGAACAAATAAATAAGTAAATAGACGGCTAATTATATATATTATATATATGTAAAAAAAAAGAAAATAAAAAAAAAGGTTAAAACGATCTCTAGCATGTAAAATTAAGTAAAGGGAAGAGTGGGGAGAGGAAAAGTACTAAAGGTCTGGAGTTATCAGATCCAGAATACTTTCGTTGGTCCTATTGTTTCTGCTGCTCCCTCCCTCCGTCCCTCCTCGCCCGCCCTCCCTCTCCCTCTCTCCCGGCATCCCCCCTCTCTTTCTTTCTGTGTCTGTCTCCGTCAGCATTGAGTGTTGTTGCAAGATAACATGTCGTGATAGAAAGTGCCAGGCAAAGCGGGGCACCACCACTCAAAACAGGAAGCCCTGTAGTGGAGGGTGGGCGTGAGCAAGCCACGCTCTCTGACAGAACACATTCATCAGGTCAGCACCAAGAGAGATTGTGTTATGTGCAAGCATAAGCATACTGCACTGTAGCTACTTTGAAGGGGAGGAAATAGTGGTGGCGCCTTGCTTCGGGTTGGGAAAGGTAAAGCAATGAGACTGGAGCGGGAGCCATCCTCGAAAACCTGGACTCATTGTTTTGAGATTTATGCGTCCTCACTCCACAGCGACTCCCGAGTTACGCACAGACTTTGACCGATAACCTGTTCATATCATAAATTAACCGATTGTTATAATTGATACATTTCAAAAGTTGGATTAGATTTTATCACTTTGTGAATGAGAAAAGAAAATGTGGTATAACAGGCATACAAATGTAGAGCTACCTCGTCAGGGCAAAAACCTTATTACTTTAAAATTTCTTGATCAATGTATGTCAACTTGAGCATCGCCATAATTCATTCATTGGAATCTTTTGTTGTTAATGTTCATAATGACATGAGCGATTTTAAAGATCTCATTGTTTTAGATGCGTGTATACGAAAGTTATTTTGTAGACACTGTGCAGGCAGTATGTGACTGCACAGTCTGCATTATTGCCTCTTCGGTGGGCGTGCATGCTCGGTGTTCTCGCGTTTCCACAAGCCACCGGACACCGACATAACGTTAAGAATCTTTAACGTGTCTATTTGATGTTCTGCATGTGTATGTACACTCAAAGGGGGTTCAGACATCAGCAGGTGTGCACACATGTAACTTGGATGATCGGAAAATCTCCACCTTTTACCCTCGAAACAAGAAGTACCTGAGCAGGATCGAATTCCAGATCTTCCATTATCTATCCAATTACCTCCCACATATTTTCTTAAAAATCCACGTTAGTAATGGACACTAAGGTGAATTCACACATACACATCTCGTCTAATATCACTCATAGTGAAAAGATGTTAAATCAAAGAACGAACACACACAACACACACACCACCACACACACACACACACACACACACACACACACACACATGCACGCACGTGCGCGCCCTAAAATCCCCAACCGCCACATTCCCTCTGACACTCCCACAGACAGTATACCTGTTGTAGTAAAGTGTGTATCGTCACCACCACTGTTTGTTCAGTCTTTGGCGTACTTGCACGGTATGATAATAATTATTGTACATTATGATGGATGATCGTTTGCCCTGAGGAGGGAGAGAAGGGCATATGTGTGATTTTTTTTTCTCCCCTATTAACGCGAAAACGGTCTAACAAGGGCAGTGAGGGTCGATCTATCAAAGTGCCGATTGCAAGCCGTGCAGGGATGTTTTCTTCACCGCTGTGTCAGCCTCGTGTTTCCCGCCACTGTGGTGATTGATTTGCAGCCTGAAGGTTCACTGCAAGTTCACACTTTTGTGTGTGCACAAGACGGGATGTAGACTGCAGTTTTGTTTACGTAAAGACCGACGACGACATTTTTCCGCCCTCATCTGCCGCTCTCTCTATCCTTCCCTTCCACCACCACCACCCCTCTGGTCGTCCTGTGGAGACAGTTGCGTAACGAACATGTTCGAAATTAATCGAGTTGGTGTTCTTTAGAGTTGGAGTTAATAATTCAACAATTTTATTGTTGTATTCAGACAAAATCCATATATATGCGCTGTACCCATCATTTATATGACGAACTCCTTGAATCTGCCCCAGAACCCACGCACTGTTATTGTCCTGAAATGAGGGGGAGGGAAGACCTATGGAACACTCATAATACCATCAGATCGCAGTATTATTCCTTTGAGTCCCGTACCCTGTCCACTAGCATCCTGCACTGTGAACCATGCTAGCAAAGCAAAAAACCCTCATCCAAACCACGAGCTTCCTGCAGGAAGCTGGTGGATAGAGGAAGGAAGTCAAAGGGTCAATTTACTGCACTTGATGGGTAGGTTGCAGGAGTCAGAGGGTTAAGGTGGGCAGCGAACAAGCCAGTTTTATGTTGCGGCTTGGGACTGAACTCCAGACATCATAAGTTTCCTCGTAAAGCGGTGAATGTGCGGTTGAGTGTGTGGCTACTTTCAGCTAATCTCAATCTTCCAGCAGATATGTTCGTGAATTTATGCGTATGGTTCACCATGTGTCGTCAAACATATATTATGTGTATTCATAAGCACGCCGTAAACGTTGAGCTTGTTTGTGCTTCGTGTTTCCTTAGAGGTGGACACGCTTTTGAAATAAGTGCTTAACCCTTTGTCTCCCTCAGCCTGTCCACTACCACCGTGCTTTGTCAACCATGATAGCGATTCAGAAATTTAACCCTTTGACTCCTTCACCCTATCCACCAGCTTCCTGCGAAGGAAGCTATTGGATAGAGTAAATGAGTCAAGTGTCACATTTTTTACTAGTGGTGGATAGGGTGCGGGAGTTAAAGGGTTAATTAAACCATGAGCTGACGTGCTGTCTGCAACAATCAGTCAGCAGCATCCCTTAAATGAATTGATTTGTATAATCTTGAGAGATCTGTATCAGCTGGTTCTATGTGTATGTTACTTGAGGTAACCTGACCAAATCTGGGGTCATGGTAGCCTAAAATAACATACATGTATCAGCAAAGGTCTCATAGAGCTACACTTTCATTGGAAGGAAATCTGTTGGGGCAAATACGACGAATGAATAGAGTTTTTTTTTTAAAAGTAAGTAAATAAATAAATGATAAATAGAAATCAGAAATGAAAATGAATAGGTACATCTATGAATGAATGAATAGATAAGCAAACACAGACACAGTACATTAGAGTGCAACATTGTGCAGTATAGTAATCGCAATTTAAATACGAAAACAAAAACAAAACAAGAGTAATACAGTTGAGTTGACTTTTTGAACTAAAACCTTCTGTCTCCCTGCGAGTCAGAGTGGTAGACGTACGGTTCGTTCAGTGACTTGAAGACTGCGTGAAGGAGATGGTCGCCTTGTGCGTCTTTGTCCTGATCGTCTTCCTTCCTCCACTCCCCTCCTCCCCTTGATCCCCGACCCCTCCTGTGACCTACCTGTGCCCACTTTCTTCCGGCCTCATCACCCCCCCCCCCCACCTCCATCCCATTTCCGCAGTTTTTACCGATTTGGGGAATTTCTCTATGTCTATCTGTCTCCCTCCTGTCTCTGTCTCTGTCTGTCTGTCTGTCTGTCTGTCTTCTCTCTCTCTCTCTCTCTCTCTCTCTCTCTCTCTCTCTCTCTCTGTGAGCGCACATATACTTGTGTGTGTACGTGGTTTTGAGAGAGAGAGGGGACGGAGGGTGAGGTAGAGAGAGTTCACAAATTTCAAAACTCTTTTAGTCAAGGATAGTAGTAGTACGTTCTAGTAGACCTGTCTCTCCAGCTGGTGCTTGCGACTCTACACACATAATACTCGAGAGAGAGAGAGAGAGAGAGAGAGAGAGAGAGAGAGTTTCGATACTTCAAAATAATGACGCTGAAAATATTAATTTCAGACATAGTATATGCCATTCTGTCGCTCCGGTCTCCGAATCCCACGTTTGTCTTACGTACCACCTGTAAAAAATATATTCTTACAGATATTAGCTACTCAAGTTTCCAGATGTTTATGTCATAAGCAAAGAAAAGTTAGATCTTGTCAGTGTTTTCCTTGCAGCATTATGTGATCGCCCAGTTCCACTGCGTACTGTTTTCATTCATGAGGGCGTTATTCCGTGCGTGCATGCTTTAACAAGAAACACCATACGTTGTTGGATGGGACCCAGAGCAACAATGCCTTACATTGACTGGCCAGTCATTTTCCAGCTTCATATGCCACACGATAGCTATTTTGCCAAGTGAAGGGAGCTGTCCATTCTCTCTCCTCTCTCTTCTCTCTCTCTCTCTCTCTCTCTCTCTCTCTCTCTATATATATATATATATATATATATATATATATATATATATATATATATATATGTATGTATGTATATATATATAAAATCTGTAGATCTATGTGGATATATATATATATATATGTGTGTGTATGTTCGTTCCTTGATTTAACGTCTTTTCACTATAAGTGATATTAGACGGTGTGTGTGTATGTATGTGTGTGTATGTGTGTGTTTGTGTGTGTGTGATTATAAATATGTTTAGGTTTCCCAGAATACCAGCCATCATTCCATGTGCTTGATAAGAATGGGACGAGAGTGAAAAATGGAACAAGGGGAGGGGGGAAAGAAGGAAGCATATTGTTACAAATATTCCTTTTCGGAAAGACAAATTGGAGAACTGTGTTTTCAACTTCAAAGTTGAAATCTTATCTTCCTGAGAAAATTAGGAAGCTGGCAGAAGTTTCATAATTAATGAGTGTGTGTGTGTGAGCGCTGAGCGTGCACGTCCTTGTGTGTGTGTTTGTGTACGCACCTGAGAGAGACAGAGAGAGAGGGTGTGTGTGTGTGTGTGTGTGTGTGTGTGTGTGTGTGTGTGTGTGTGTGTGTGTGTGTGTAGAGGCTTATACCGATGTGTATGCGTGCACACGTGTATGTTTGAATGTTTTTTTAAATTTTTTTTTAATGTTCTCCATGCCCTAGCCTGGCAGCAAAAACACGGCCTCGCAGTTTTAGATTTTTGCTGTCGTGAAACAAGATTGATTCGAATACGTAACGTGAGCTTGTCTGCTTGGTTGCTGTAGGATAAAGAACGCTTTTATACCCTCGTCTGCTTGGCTAAACTTTGGAGGGGTGGAAGATTCTGTCTGTATCTGTCAGTCTGCATGTCTGGTATGTCTGTGGCTGTGTCTGTCTTCCGTGACTTGTGTTGTACGTCCATGTCTTGTCTGTCTGTGATTTTTTTTAAAAGGACTTGAGTCTGTCTCTTGTGTCTTGTGTGAAATTCTGTTGTCTGTCTCTTGTGTCTTGTGTGAAATTCTGTCTCTCTGTTGGCTTTGCTGATGTGAAAGTCGCTGTGAAGTTTGGCGAAAAGGGTTGAAAGAGAGAGAGGAAGGAGGGGGCATTTGTGTGTGAGTGTGTGTGCGTGCGTGTGTGTGTGTGTAATAATAATAACTATTCATTTTAAAGTTGCTTTGGGGAGATGGGGGATAAACTGGGGAAGAGGGACAGAATAACGATATCAACCGATACCCCAACAGCAGCCAACCGGCGGCAGTGCACTTTTTGAAAGAGCAGCATTAAATTTGTTCTATAATCATTTTTCTCTGTTTGGGTTCTAAAGCCCCCTCCCCCACCCCCACTCCCCCTTTTCAGTGTCGAGGATGACGCATCCACCTCAAACTGATTACTTCCAGGAGTTCTGAAATGACATGCACACAAGATTATAACTATTTACGACTCTGGTTGAAATATTTGAAATAGCATTTATTGAGATTATAATTCTTTATGACTCTCTGAAATAGCATTTATAAAGATTATGTTTCCTTACATGCCTGCCTGCCTGAAATAGTTGGCAAACAAGATTTTTAAACCTTCATAAACATTTATTTGATGTCTGTCTGTCTGTCCGGTTGCAGCCCAGTTTGCTGTTTTTGATGTTCGGAAATGTTGCGGAGAGTGGCCCACTTTGCTGAACACGAAGAATAGTACACGTATTAATACTAAAAGTAAAATTTACTCAGTTCCCATTTGTGAAGTTAGTTGTCTGTAAGCAGTCCTGTTGATTTTTTAGAACATGTAAATGTACGAATTTTTTGCATTATGATGGAGAAGATCGGCAGTTTTTAAAAGAATGAAATACTTGAAAATGATTCTTGTAAAGTTCCAAAGCTTTTTAACTCTCTCTCTCTCTCTCTCTCTCTCTCTCTCTCTCTCTCTCTCTCTCTCTCCTCTCTCTCTCTCTGCCTCTCTCTCTCTCTCTCCCTCCCTCTCTCTCTTTCTCTCCTTCCCCCTTCCTCCCTCTCTCCCTCTGTATCTCTCTCTCTCTCTCTCACACACACACACACACACAAACGCACACACACGCGCGCACACACACGCACGCAAGCACGCGCGCGCGCGCGCGCGCACACACACACATACACAACTGGCCTGTTGAAGTGATATTTCCATTGACTTTGACATCAGGCAGGCAGTGCAGTCTCTCTGATTCTGCAGCTGTGGAATTTTTGTCATTTTTCAAAGAAAAACGTGATATCTATAACTAGCTTCCAAACGGCGTAATGTCTCCATCAGCGTGTGCACGAAACACAACACACACACACACACACACACACACACAACACACACACACACACACACACACACACACACACACACACACACACACACACACACACACACACACACACACACACACACACACACACACAGTGGATTTGGCCCAAAATACACGTGTCGTGTTCGCTATGCTTCGATCTTTTGTTTTTCGTTGTTTTGTTTTTTTTCTTCTTCACGTTTTAGTCATTACTTGCAATGTGTCGGCATGTTCTATTATTTCTTCTGCTTCGGGATATAGATACGGCTGATTTTCCTAATCAAAGACATTTGATCCTTTTGCTCTAGAATCCCGAGTGCGACGCTGACAATGTAATCTAAGATGTAATCCTGTGCCCATAATCAAGTTATTGTTGTTAAAAAGAAAAAAAAAGAAAAGAAAAAAAAAAGTGTGTGTGTGTGGGGGGGGGGGGGGGGTTACATGGCCTAGAGTTTGGGTTTTGCGTTTGGACTTTGTTTATAAGGGATTCATGGCAGTTGGAAAATTCCATATGCGCTCCACCAAAATTTGCCTGCGGCTATAAGGTAGGCAGGCTCCTTAAACCTGAACAATTCCCCTATGCGCTGGCAAAGTCTTTGGAGTGGGGAAGGGAACAGGAGCAGTAAAACACTGACACCGACTGGAGCCACTGAACACTACCCACTTTTCTGTTGGGGATTGGAATTGAACTCGAGGCATGATTTCTTGAGACCACTGCTTTATCAAAGAGCCTGCTACCACCACTACCACCCTTCCTCCCCAAAGTAAGAAATAAGTATATAAATAGATAAATAAATAAGTAGATAAATGAAATAAAATCAACATGTGGCTCGCTTGCAGTTCGAAACTCCGACCCCTGCCTTTATCAGCGTGCCGCTCTAACCAGCTGAGCTAACGCAGCCACATGACCCAGAAAAAAAAAGACTTCAGAACGTGGAATAGGATTATTGAACGTCACGCCAGGAGGAACAGGATTGGGAGAATACAACAATAGGGGGAAGATGATGGTCGGAGGAGAAGGGGAGAGAGGCAAGCAATATCAAGATATATCTATCTATCCGTCCATCCGTCTGTTGTGAGCGGCTTGGAAGTTGAGTGATGTGGCCGTACTTGTCGGATGAAAGTTTAATCAGATTTAAGTGCACTCACCCATCGGCCCCCACAGTCAGTGGCCTACCATCCAAATGATCGATAAAAGTCCCAATACTGGTGGGGGGGAGAGAGAGAGAGAGAGAGAGCGAGAGCTGTGCTGACAGTCAGGATATCATCACCACACACGCACACTCAGTCTGTCTGTGTCTGTCTGTCTTTCTGTCTGTCTTTCTGTCTCTGTCTCTCTCTCTCTGTTCTCTGTCTCTGTCTCTCTCTCTCTCTCTCTCTCTCTCTCTCTCCTCTCTCTCGATGGTTGGTTCTTTCGATATAGTCATAGACTCATGATATGATATCTTGAGTTCGGTCACAGCCCGCAACATTAAAAACTCGTCTGTTCGCTGCGCATCTTAATGTTTCTGTCATTCTGGTGGTGTCAGCTTAGTATTTCATAGGTCCGCTATCAGCCCGCTTCTCCCCATTTCAAGACGTCGCCAGGGCATAGGGCCGTTTTGCGCAGGCTCAGAGAGTCTGCCAGATAATTGTTGGCACATTTGGGTGGAACGCATATGGAATTGTTTGAGTGCGTGGAATCCATCTTGAGCAGACTCCAGACTCTCGCTCTCTCTGTGTCTCTCTCACTCTTTCTGTCTCTCTGTCTCTGTCTGTCTGTCTGTCTGTCTGTCTCTCATTCTCTCTCTCTCTCTCTCTCTCTCTCTCTCTCACACACACACACACACACACACGCGCGCGCGCGCGCACACACTCTTTCTCTCACTCACGCACACACATGCGATCACACACACACATGCGATCACACACACACACACACATACACACACACACACACACACACACACACACACACACACACACACACACACACACACACACACACACACACACACATGTACGTCTCATGGACAGCCCTGTACAGTAAAACTGACAGGGTGACGGAACGTTCGCGCAAAGTCACGTTATGTATTATGCACTTGGTGAAGAGCGCACTTGGAATTGAGATGGAGGGAAGCGGGGGATTGGAAGAAGGATTGAAGGGATTAACTTTGGGCTGAATAGAGTAAGCGAATGAAAGAGACGTAGGAAGCTGGTGGATAGGGTGAAACTGGAGGGAAGGGTGAGGGAATGAAAAGGTTGTTTTAATGCCGAATAGAGTGAGGGGGTGAAAGTGTTAACTGTCAAAAGCTAGTGGATAGGATAAAAGTGGAAGGGTTACATATAGGAAGCTGGTGGAAAGGGTGAGTAAATGAAAGCGTTAAAAGTAGGAGGCTGATGGATAGATTGAGGAAGTGGGAGTCAAATCAAATATAGGGAGCGAGTAGATTGGTTAAGGAAATGAAAAAGTTTGATATAGGAAGCAGGCGGATAGGGTGGGGAAGTGAAAGAGTTAACTGTAGGAAGCTGATGGATAGGGCGAAGAAATGAAAGAGTTAAATGTAAAAAGCTGGGGGATAGGGTAAGGAAGTGAAAGAGTTAAATGTAAGAAGCTGATAGATAGGGCGAAGAAATGAAAGAGTTAATTGTAAGAAGCTGGTGGATAGGGTGAGGAAGTGAAAGAGTTAAATGTAAGGAGATGATAGATAGGGTGAGGAATTGAAAGAGTTAAATGTAGGAAGCTGATAGATTGGGCGAAGAAGTGAAAGAGTTAAATGTAGGAAGGTGATAGACAGGGCGAAGAAGTGAAAGTTAAATGTAAGAAGGTGATAGATGGGCGAAGAAGTGAAAGAGTTAAATATAAGAAGCTGATAGAAAGGGCGAAGAAGTGAAAGAGTTAAATGTAAGAAGCTGATAGAAAGGCGAAGAAGTGAAAGAGTTAAATGTAAGAAGCTGATAGATAGGGCGAAGAAGTGAAAGAGTTAATGTAGAAGCTGAGTAGGAAAGGGCGAGAAGTGAAAGAGTTAAGTGTGGAAACTGTGGAAATTAGGTTGAGAGATGAAGGGTTCAATAGTTTTTGGAAAATGTGGAAGAGGTTAAGGCTTTAGAAGTCTGCTCATGAAATGAAGTTTTAGTGAACGGAAGGGAAGAGAAAGAAGTGCTGGGGGGGTCTCAAGAGACGCTCCCATAATCTACTTCGACTTTTTTCATGGTTGTCACTCAAGGGATATCTGCTTCTGCCCTCCAGTTCTATTTTTAGCACTATGCGAGAGGGACATGCTCTTAAACACTCTTCTGCGTGTGTAGTTGGTTGCGTGCGGAGAGAGAGAGAGAGAGAGAGAGAGAGTGGAGTGAAGACACGAACGAGAGAGAGAGAGAGTTCTGTCAGCACTGAGGCCTTGCGTACTGTGTTTACACACACACAACACACTACTACACACACACACACACGCACGCACCAGCACTGCACACGCAACATGCACCACACACACACACGCAAGCATGCACACACACACACACACACAACCACACACACACACACACACAACACCACACACACACACACACAAGTTCGTGTGTGTGTGTGTGAAAGAGAGAGAGGGGGGGATCAAATCAGTGGTCTCACTGTGTCATTTCATTTCTGGAAGGAAAAAGGATAAATTGAAATTAACAAAATCTGTCAAATTTTCGAAAGTTGTGTACTTATTTTTTTTTAACACTTGAGTATTCTATCGTAAGATAGTTTCAGATGTACGTTTTTATGTTGAACTGAGTTCATTCTGCTTCATGTTATATGATAATCCTGTTGGATTTTCATTTATTTGCTGTTATCCTCCGTGCCGCTATTGCGGTTAAAGGACCTAGTAATCAGTGTTCAGTGTGTGTTTGTTATTCTCGGATGTTTTTACGCCTGTGGATTCAGACTGACCGTATGTCCTGTGGTCAGATTGTATTTCACTCGGTGTCAGACGGTGTCAACGCTCACCACTGTCAAGAACGAAATAAATCACGGAACTCAAGAGAAATTGCCAGGAGAAAGGGTGGTGGTGGTGGTGGTAGAGGGAAGATCGGAAGAGGGGGTCAAAACCGTACAAATTTAAAGAAAAAAAAATGTCGAAAATACAATGAACACGCGTATTCAATTTACAATGCAAGACACGACAAGCACGAATATAATAGCCTTTTTTTTTTTTAATTGTATGTGTATTGTTTATTCATTTAAACAGCCAACACCATGACCAGTAATATCCACAAAGGGCCGATACGTCCTTGTCGAAGTTTGAATTGCAAAAACTTCTCAGACTTCCGTATCAGATTATGTTGAGACTATGTGTCTGATGACGGTATAGTGAAGATTGATTGATTGATGTTCATTTTTCAACGGTAAAAAATGGTAACACGATACAAAACCTATGTAATAAAGCTAAAATAAGATACAAACATAGTTAGATACATTAATAGATAAAAACGTACAACCCTAATTTGGTAAGCTGAAGAAAACTTTTTTTGGGGGGGGGGAGGGAGGGGGGGGCAGTACTGTGTTAAAAAAAATGCTGGGCACTAACGCAAATTTGGACCATACGTTTTACTCAAAACTGCTCTTTAAAACAGAATGTGCGTGGGTAGGTTTGAAAATAAGTGTAGTTTACCCTCAGAAAGCTGGTATAAGCTTGATGGATAGAGTTAGGGAATGAAAGTTAATAATGTACGTGCGCGGTGTAGTGGGGTATGAGGGTGTACCTGTACTTTTGGCCATGATAACATTCCTGAAGGTGCCCAGGCAGCGGGGGTCTCCAGTAGTCCAGTGATTAATGAAAAAAACCTGTCAGCGACCGCCTTTTGAACCTGGCCACTGGCTGTTGTCGACGTATGCCGTGGTCCAGCTGGTCACGTAGACGTGGGTGGACAGTGTGTAGTGGTCACAGTGTTAATACGGTCCTGCTGTAGGTTGAGAATATGGCCACCACCCTCATAATGCTGGGCCCTAGAAAAATTGAGGGCTCTGCCACTCCACTACCCTACCACCTCACTCATCCTTAGTTCGGGGTTATTTGAAACCTTTAACCTTTCTTACCTGCTGGAAGTTCTCAATGTGGTTGCTTGTTTGCATAATTGTCGTACACACTTGTTTGATATTTTGGCATTGCTGCCAGAGTAATCTCTAGATGCAGGAAGACTGAACACATAACTCCCATCTTACGGAATCTGCACTGGCTCCCAGTTCAACAACACATCAATCACAAACTACTAACTATCACCTACCGTGCACTCAACTCTAGTAGTCCTTCTTATCTTAAAGATCTTCTTTCTGAATATAAACCTGTTCGCAGTCTGAGATCTGCTTCCAAGTCTCTTCTTCATGTTCCTGGGACAAGGGATGTTAAAACCAAAAGATATGGTCAGCGAGAATTTAAATACCTTGCCCCTACCAAGTGGAACATGCTTCCCATGAGCATCAGGGAGAAAAAGACTCATTCATCCTTTAAATCTAGTCTCAAGACACACTTTTTCTAATGTTGTATGGGATTGCTTATTTGAATGTGAATACCTTGAATGCCTTTATGAATGTTGGTGCAAAGGCTGTGTGGAATTGTTTTTGTGCCCCCCCCCCCCCTCCCCCCCCCCCCCCCCCCACCGTGCGCCGCGAGCATGCTTTTATAGCATGGAGATTTTTGTTGCGCGATATAAATTTTCATTCATTCATTCATTCATTGATTCCATAATGTGTGGCGTACAAAAACACGCACGCACGCCCGCGCGCGCACACACACACACACACACACACACACACACACACACACACACACACACACACACACACACACACCACCGCTCCAAGAAAAACATAGCACTAGTATTTTACTGGTTTCGTGGTTAGCATGATTCTAGGAGTGGTGCTGTATGTTCATTTTTAGGGAGAACAGGTTTTACAGGTCACTTCTTTATAAGATTGAACGCATATAGTCAAGTACATGCATTTGGTAAAATGTGTGTGTGTGTGTGTGTGTGTGTGTGAGAGAGAGAGAGAGAGAGAGAGAGAGAGAGAGAGAGAGAGAGAGAGAGAGAGAGAGAGCTTAGTTCAACAGAAAAACGTACATTTGAAATTGCCTTACAATAGAATACTCAAATGTTCAAAAAATAAGAACACACTTTTAGAAAATGTGATCGATTTTGCTAAGTTCAGTTTATCTTTTTTCCTTCCAGAAATGAAATAAAATGACATGATGAGAACACTGACTTGATCCCCCACCTCCCCTTTCTGTCTTATTTGCCGATGTTTTACTCCATGCATCAACTGATGCATGGATTTATAGATCGACAAATCAGCAAGTGGTAAAAAGGTATTTCCACTACATCTTCAGTACTGGTTATAATACTGCAGTACTGGTTGTAAATACCTCGGAAAAACATACAGATGTTGTGTAATTACTACTGAATAGCATATTTTTATGAAGACAGCCCTCATTCCCTATCGTTCTCTGCGTTTCATCCCTTCCTTACTGTTAATCTTCGCTCTCCCCTTTCTGTCCCTGTCCATTCCCTCTGTTCTATGGAACTATACTGTGATGACGGTGTACTCATAGGAGAAGGGGGATGATGGTGGTGGTGCAGGAGGATGATACTGCCAGAATGGCTATCCATCAACATGGCAGCAGCACAGCACTATGGACTGTCAAGGAGACAGTCTTAGGTCGGAGAGGAGAGAAGAGAGAGAGAGAGCTTGAAAAAAAGTAACTCACAGAATAGTAATAGGGTCTACTATCATGAGAGTGTGGTGTAAAGAAGGGGGTGGGGGATCTGGATACTTCAGCAATAGTAGCATTAGACCCCACCCCGAACAGAGAGAGAGAGGAGAGAGAGGATATTTGGCTGTATGTGTATCGCACTAAGTCAGAGAAATATAGGTTCCTACCGTTTCTCTGTTTGTGTGTGCGTGTGTATGTGTGTTCGCATGTGTGTGTGTGTGTGTGTGCACGCGCGCGTGAATGCACGCGTGTGTGGACACATAAGCTTCCTGTTTCCTTATTTCCTTTCCTATGATGTTCAGACCACTTAAGTTGAACGAAATGTTACGGACGCTGAACAGCGAATTTTTTCACTAATTCACTGACGCTTAAAGTTTCAGGTCACACACAGAAATTGGGAGTGACCAAGAAGAAAGAACAATGAATGAGTTTCGGTTTCCTAACGATGACTGTGTGTGTGTCGCAGTACTGAATCTCGGTTATGTCTGTGTTGAGGAATGTCAAACGAATAAAGCAACGTAGAAAGAAAAAAGTGGGTAGAAAAATAGTCAGAAAAATAGAACTTCTCTGGTGTGTCTGCAGATTTTCGGAAGAGATATATATGTGTGTGTGTGTGTGTGTGTGTGTGTGTGTGTGTGTGTGTGTGTGTGTGTGTGTGTGTGTGTGTGTGTTGTGTGTGTGTGTGTGTGTGTGTGTGTGAAGTATACAATTGCTTTGCCTTAAAGACACTAGGGGCGAGTTCCGTGTTGTAAGGCAACGGTAAAATTATAGGGAGGAGAAGAAAGGAGCAGGGAGCATCAAGATGGATATCTTGTGGGAGATACCAGCGGGGCATGATGCGAGGTTATAAGAAAGAAAGAATGAAAATTGGGAGGTAGGGGAGGTAAACAATGACTACCAAAGAAGGGAATAGTATAGCCCAAAGTAAAGGTTGAGGGATCTGGGGATTGAGAGATAAGGGGGTTGGAGAATGGAAGGAGGGGCTTGAGGGATAAGGAGCTTAAGGGACTCGGAGGTTGAGGAATATGAGAGTTGGGGGATATGGGGGCTGATGGACATGGAGGTTGAGGAATATGAGAGTTGGGGGATATGAGGGCTGATGGACATGGAGGTTGAGGAATATGAGAGTTGGGGGATATGAGGGCTGATGGACATGGAGGTTGAGGAATATGAGAGTTGGGGGATATGGATGTTGAGGGACATGGAGGTTGAGGGATATGAGAGTTGGGGGATATGAGTGTTGAGGGACATGGAGGTTGAGGATATGAGAGTTGGGGGATATGGGTGTTGAAGGACATGGAGGTTGAGGAATATGAGACTTGGGGGATATGGATGTTGAGGGACATGGAGGTTGAGGGATATGAGAGTTGGGGGATATGGGTGTTGAGGGACGTGGCGGTTGAGGAATATGAGAGTTGGGGGATGTGGGGGTTGATGGACATGGAGGTTGAGGGATATGAGAGTTGGGGGATATGGGTGTTGAGGGACATGGAAGTTGAGGAATATGAGAGTTGGGGGATATGGGGCTGAGGGACATGGAAGTTGAGGAATATGAGAGTTGGGGGATATGGGGTTGAGGACGTGGAGGTTGAGGATATAGAGTTGGGGGAATGGGGGTGAGGACGTGGAGGTTGAGGAACGTGTTGGTAGAGGAACAGTGGGGTTTAGGAATATGGAGATCGAGGGACATAGAGCTGGTTGGGTATGCGGGTTGAGGAATTATGGGGTTGAGGGCGCTTGGGGAGGTTTGAGGAAAATGGGGTTAAGAATATGGCGGTTGAGAATAACGGAATTGAGGGCGATGGTGATTGAGCGACAAAGGAGTTAAGAGTTTATGGGGTTGAGAATTGTAGCAGTTGAGGGCTATGAGGATTGAGGGACAAAGGAGTTAATGGGCTATGGGGTTGAGAGTTGTGACCGTTGAGGGCTATGGGATGAGGGACAAGGAAGTTAAGGGTTTATGGGTGTTGAGGGTACGGACCTCGAGGGCTATGGGAATGAGGGACAAGGAGTTAAGGAATATGACTAGGTGGGGTGGGTGTTGAGAGAAGGAATTAATGGGGAATTGGTGGATATGGGATGACTTAAGGATATATGGAAGGGTGAGGTAGGGTGGTGATGAAGAGAAGAATTAATCTGAAATTGGTGGATCAGGGGTGATAGACTAAAAGGATACAGGAAGTGGAAGAAAAGTGAAGGGAAAATGAAGTTAAAAAAATTGATAAAAAGGATGTAAAGGCAGTGGACTTAACGATGAAATGGAATACGAGCAATCGGATGAATCAGTCGAGGAGAATAAATTGCAAGAAAAGTAAGATGATAGGTGACATCAGGAATAGGGGAGAAGGTTTAGACGATACACAAGACATCAAAAACACACACACACACACACACACACACACACACACACACACACACACACACACACACACACACACACACACACACACACACACCACACACACACACACACCACCGGTCAAAGCGGAAGCTTCACCGTTGGAAAGCATGCGAGAGTGCGTGTGTGTATAATAAAGGAGGGGAAGGGTGGTAGTTGGAGCGGATGGGGATATTGGAGGTGATGGAGGTCAAAGAAGGAGGAAATAAGAGGGTGCAGAAGAAAGGGATTATCGCGGGTCGTCATGTAGCGGGGACAGACGAGCAGTCAGAGTGGCATGGCAGTCATAAATGACTCCTACAGGCGTTCGTCCCCCCGCTGTACCTGCCACTAGATGTATTAACACTCTGCACTATGGCGCTCTGCTAGCGACAAGAGGATTATTTGATACTCGATTCAAAGTTTTCCAGTAAATTGTGATCGTTGTATGATAATTGTTATTTTGGTGCACTGATTTTATTTCGGAGACTGAGTTGGGATTTTGAGACTGAGTTATTGAAAAAAAAAATCAGAATTTGCCAGCAATCTTTTAAGCGATTTGCCTTCAGGCTATAAGTGCAATTTCCTCGGGTTTAGTCTTAAATGAGAATGCTTTATTGAAAAAGAAAAAAAAAGATAAAGCAGTCAAAATGTAGCTTGCAGATTTTAATGTATCAGTAATGATGGTATTTGTCAAGCAGCTGATGTAATTTCCTTACCTTTATCCTTAATTGAGACATTTACAATTTAGCGACTGTCAGAATGAAGACTACCACTTTAAATAGCTGTCACATTTTGTCATACATGACGCCTTACCAACCTGCCCATGTGGTCAAACCTGCCCATGTGGTCAAAACAAGCAGATAGCTGAATACTTTACAGCAGTGTCACCTCTGTCTGTGGAGCGACGGGAGACATGACTGGCTACAACTCCACTGACCATCAAATCCTATTGCAACAGGCAGGAACTAGAAGAAAAAGGAAAAAGAAACCCAAACCAACGAAAAAGGGGCAACATTCGCGTTAGATGTCGCCTGACCATGTAGACAGTGTTTGGGGTTTGTTCAAGAGTTTCCTCACTTGGAGAGTTCCTTATGCGCTTCATCCAGATCTGTCAGCAATCATCTGGCAGACTCCCTGAGCCTGCGCAAAGCCCTGTGCTTTGGCAAGATCTTAAAATGGGCTCGGGGAGAGGGAGGAACTTATGAAACATTACGTTGACACCACCAGTGTGATGGGGATATTCATTGTAAGATGGGCAGCGAGAACAGATCAGTTTGTTACGTTGCAGGCAGGGATTGAACTCGATGTATCAGCCCTTGAGTTCATGGCTTTATGGAAAGAATAAGTAGTAGGCCCTTTATGTCTTGTATTGTTGTTCTGTTGTATTGACGAAATACATTTATCTCCTGTGGTCAAGAATAAATTGTTGCCTACCTTCCCTGATACCTCGTCATATATATCTAGTTTTTATGAATGTAGCTTTATAATCTTGAAAAACGAAACAAGTGAGTAAATGAATAAGTAAGGAAGGTGAATGATTGAATTAGTAAATAGATAAATACGTTAATAAAAATAGAATAAATAAATAGATTATAAGTAAAATCTCTCGAAATCCTGTCTTGACGCTGATAGGTTACCATAATACTGTCTCCTGTCGCTGTTTGTGGCCATAATTTCTCCATGGTCATAATTTCTATCAGTCTATTAAATAATATAACGTAAAAAAAAAAAAACACACACTGGAAGATAATGGGTCCTTAGTGTATTCTCCTTTTGCTGCTGTGTGGCCGTACATGTTCCGAAGGGGACAGGTTGACAGGGCGTTAGTATTATTGTCATTAGTCTTGATGACGAAGATTAGTGGCTTGCATGACACTCTGACATTTCCCCGGCTGTCACTTGTCTTTTTTCTTGTCTGGGTCCGTTGAAAGCTGGTTCGGAGAAGGTGATGTGCTTCAAATTGAAAAGCGCGCGCATGAGAGAGAGAGAGAGAGAGAGAGAGAGAGAGAGAGAGAGAGAGAGAGAGAGAGAGCAAACACGGCAAAGGTTATCCCATAACGTACCATGGACTCAAGATCTAATACCTCGAGTTCAGTCCTAGTGTGCAAATTGGTGGGGGGGGGGGGTTGTATGCTACCCATTTTAATGTTTCCATCATTTTGGTAGTGTCAGTTTAGTGTCTGTCTCTCTGTATCTGTATCTCTCTCTCTCTCTCTGTATCTCTCGCTTTCTTTTCCCCTTTTCCTTTCCCATTCCAAGACCTTGCCAGCGCATAGGGTTTTGCGCAGGCTCAGGGAGTTTGCCAGATAGTTTCTGGCAAATTTGGGTGGAGCACGTATGGAATTTTCCCCAGTGCGATGAATCCCTGTTTAACAAAATCCAAACTTCAGCCAGGTGAAATGATAATTGTGCTAACCTGACAGATTGTGATCATGCATTTCATTACCATACACTATACAAAAAGACCCACTTCTAATGATAGGAATGCCAAACTATCACGCTGGTATGTGCCACTAGCTTTTGAGGCTGAGCTTTAACTCTTTCAGCGTGTCCCTTGTCAACCAGCTGTAAGTACTTGAAAGGAAATTAAAGAATTAATGTCCTGTTCCTACCTATCAGTTTCCTGCTGGAAACGATGGATAGGGAGAGCGAGTGAAAGGGTTAAGTTTTTGGTTGGCTACCATGGCTGGCAATGAAGGAAACTGGTGGATAGGGTGAAGGGAGTCAAAGAGTTAAACTGTAATTGTTCGTACAATTAACATCAACATTTATGAGCCTAAAGGGTTAAACTGTAATTGTTCATACTATTAACAGCAACACTTATAGTCTGAGCATCTCATTTATTTTGTTTACGCGTGTCCAAGTGCCATAGCACGTTTGTGTTGTTGAATAATGAAATGAAACCCATTTATAGTCTACTTGTTTTTACTGTCATGCTGTTCATGCTTATAAATTAGATGTTTACGTATTACTGTTCTTGTGAAAGGATGTCAGGAACTAGGAACGTGTATGTTTATGTGTGTCTGAGAGAGAGAGAGAGAGAGAGAGAGAGAGAGAGAGAGAGAGAGAGAGAGAGAGAGATCGCTTTCTCACAAACTGAAAACTGATTCTTATCTCATCTCTCTCTCTCTCTCTCTCTCTCTCTCTCTCTCTCTCTCTCTCTGTGTGTGTGTGTGTGCTGCTTGTGTCTCGTCTCTCTTTCATAAAACATACATACACACATAGGTTATGCAGGTCATATTCATTTTATAGGCAACGTTCATTCAAACATGCTTGTTGCATTTTACAGTACCAAAACATTTCTAATTCACAAACAGCATTGCCGAAACTGGAATAGAAATAAGTATTAGGAACCATTATACACAACACACACAACAAACACACACACGAACACAACAAAACAAACACACAAACCACATAGACACACACACAAACACACACACACACCCCACGCACGCACGCACGCACACACACACGTATACATGTATGTGTGTGTGTATAGATATATATATATATATATTTATATATGTATGTATATATATATTGAACATGATATTCATACATGTGCATACTTGTGCGGATGTGTGCATGCCTGTTTGTGTATATGCATGCGCGCGTGCGTGTGTGCGTGCGAGTTAAGGGGTGAAATGGGGGGATTGGGGTTTGAAAAGGGAAGAGGGGTTTCATAAGGTGGGCAGAAAACAAGCAGAGACGAGCAAGGGGAGGGAAGCGAGGGGTACAGATAAGGTGATAAGGTTATAACAACAGACAGGTGAGAGAGCAATAACAAGGCTCGGGGCACAACAATAACCCGCTAGGCCCCTCACAAGGGTGGTAGCTTTGCCCCCTCACTACCCCTTTACTCCTCCTTTTACCACCTATGGTGGACTGAAAGGGCTAACATATCACAGATCCTTTTTTTTTTCACATTGGCATGAGCAATATTTATTCTTTTTTGTTTTTTTGGTTTTTTTCTCCAGAACCGGCTATAGTGCATTGAAAAAGTTAATATTTCGAGATAAGATCTGAAAAGTTGACATTTGGCTGATTAGTTGGGAAGCGTGTGACATTACCTTACGGGCAAGACCCTTTGTGGTGGACCGGAAAAGTTGACATTTCACGTCTTTTAAAAGTCGACATTTCGCATATCAGATTTGAAAAGTTGGCATTTTATAGATCAGATGTTACAAGTTGGCATTTCACAGATCAGATTTTATTAAAGGTTGACATTTCACAGATCAGATTTGAAAAGTTGGCATTTCTCAGATCAGATTTTAAAAGTTAACATTTCACTGATCGTGTTTTGTTGTTGTTGGCTTTTTTTTTTTTTTTTTTTTTTTTTTTTTTTAGGTAAGTGCAGTATTACCTTTCTAGCACGACTTTCTATGGTGAACTGAAAGGTAAAACATTTCACAAATCAGGCTTCTTTTTTTTTTAAAGTTGGCATAAGTATAACAATTAGTACCTTTTTGGCAGAACCTCTTACAGTGGACCAAAAAATAAAATAAAAAATAAAAAATAAAAAATAATTTTAAAAAAAAGTCAACCTCTCATTGATCAGATTTTAAAAGTTAATATCTCACAACTCTTTTTCTTAGTTGGAAAAAGTGTAAGAATACTTGATTTTAAAAGTTAATATTTTACATATAACTCTTTTTCTAAGTTGGAAACGGTGTGAGAATGCTTTCCTGGCACAATCCTCTGTGGTGGACTGAAAGAGGTAGCATTTGACAGATCAGATTTTAAAACATTTCAGAGACGAGATTTTAAACGTCGACATTTCATAGATCAGATTGTTTTAAAAGTTGGGAGAAGTGTAATAATTACTATCTCTGGTACAATACTTTACGGTGTACCGAAAAAGTTAAGAGATTTTAAAAACTAACATTTCGCAGATTAAGTTTTCTTAAATTGGGAAAAGTGTAAGACTGCCATTTTGACACGACCCTCTGTGGTGGACTGAAAAAAAGCATTTCACAGATCAGATTAGAAAAAGTTATCATTTCAGTGGGAATTAAAAAAACAAATATGTCAAGTGGAAAACAGCGCAATATTACTTTCCTGGCACGAATCGTGCGATCAGAGGCTCATTCATGCCGACAAGATTTATTACTTTTCTAGTACATCTTGCCACCGGTGTTGACTTTATAGAACTTCCATACAGTTAAATTGGCATGATATCAGTACATTTATTACTACTTCTTGCTTTCATAACCTCAGCGATGGATCGTTTTGTGTTGTATCTGTTATTTTCTTTCTTATCGACCATAATTACAATTATGGGTGATGTAAATTTGGTGCCGTGAGAGCAAGCTTACTGCTGTCACTGTGTAAGCTGCATAAGCACATGACTGATAGATTTTCACTGCAAGGAAGGAACCTTACCCAATTGTGAATGGGTACTGATCCAGTTCAGAGTTGATGATGGTAAGTCAGCGAGGGAGAGATATTATATTGCAGATTCTACCACATCACTATCGACTGCCTTGAAGTAATGGAGCATTCAACTTAAAACAAACAAACAAACTTAGAAAACTAACTGCTAGCAGGCTAATAAGGCTAAGCATTAAAAAGTGAGGATTTCGCACAACTCTGTTGTAGGAGACTGAGGCGGTACAGACTTCAGCTTTCGTCTGAGTCAGCTGTAGAACCGCGCGCTGTGTGTGTGTGTGTGTGTGTGTGTGTGTGTGTGTGTGTGTGTGTGTGTGTGTGTGTGTGGTGTGTGTGTGTGTGTTGTGTGTAAAGAACTGATTTTGGAAGAAATTGGTTTTTTTCTCCCTTTCTGAATCTAATAGTCACCCACTACATACCCTCTTCTGACTGCTTTTTACCCTCCACCCCTTCCCTGTCTCCTCCTATCACACAGATGTGCTTATCAAAGTGTCAGGCAGGTATGGGGAAACGTCACTCAGGTGGAGGGATGGCGGTGGAGGTACACCGTTTGTGGAGGGTGTGGGGTGGAAGGGGTGACAAGAAAATTGACTTCTGTTGAGAGCTGAGACGGATCGGGATGATTGTGTGGGTGTGTGTGTGTGTGTGTTTCTGCGTGTGTGTGTTTCTGCGTGTATGTGTGTTTCTGCGTGTGTGTCTGTGCGTGTGTGTCTGTGTGTGTGTGTGTGTGTTGTGTGTGTGTGTGTGTTCTCTTTTTCTCTGTGTGTTTCTGTATGTGTTTCTAGTGTATTTGTGTGTGTGTGTGTGTGTGCGTGTGTGTGTCTGTCTCTGTCTGTCTGTCGGTTAGTTTGTGTTTGAGAGAGGAAGGAAGGAGGGGGTGAGGGGGGGAGGGGGCTTGAGAGGAGCTGTGATTGGCAGACTGTGTGCCACACAGTGTGCGATGCTGTTCGTGTTGTATCAGCTTCCAGGGCTTTGTGCATGTCTTTCCACAGCACTTGTTGGCACTTTGACGAACTGAACCCTTTCCCTATTCCACCCCCACCCCACCCCTTCCCTTCAAATTCTTGTATGTCTAGGACCCTCTGCCTCTTTCCAGTGAGTCTCTTTTCGTTCTACATCTCCATTGGCGAAGGCTGGATGTATAACACTAACAGCAATACTGCTCTTGAAAATTTAATTTGTATTTGTTCTTTATTTTTCTCCTCTCTCTCTCTCTCTTTCTCTTTCTCTTTCCCCTCCCTCTCTTCCTTCCCTCCCCCCTCTGTCTTTCTCCCCCTTCTCCCCGAAACAGAAAACTGAAATCCAAGAAACATTACAACTATGTATAAAGTTTCAGATTGGTGTAATGCAAACCATATGCAGATCAGTTCTACAAAAACAAATCTTATTGATTGTGTGTGTGCGTGCGTTCGTGCACGCGCGCGCGCGTTTGTGTCTATGTGTATATGCGGCCGTGTGTGCGCTTGCTTGCTTGCTTACTTCCTTGCTTGCTTGTTTGCTTGCTTAAGCATTTCTGCTCTAAAAAAAAGTCTTGGATCATGTACTGATGTGATGTGTGCTGTGTGTTTTCAGAGGGTCATGTATTGATGTGATGTGTGCTGTGTGTTTTCAGAGGGTCATGTATTGATGTGATGTGTGCTGTGTTTTCAGAGGGTCATGTATTGATGTGATGTGTGCTGTCTGTTTTCAGAGGGTCATGTATTGATGTGATGTGTGTTGTGTGTTTTCAGAGGTCATGTATTGATGTGATGTGTGCTGTGTGTTTTCAGAGGGTCTGTTTGATGTGATGTGTGCTGTGTGTTTTCAGAGGGTTCATGTACTGATGTGATGTGTGTTGTGTGTTTTCAGGGGTCATGTATTGATGTGCTGTGTGTTTTCAGAGGGTCATGTATTGATGTGGTGTGTGCTGTGTGTTTTCAGAGGGTCATGTATTGATGTGGTGTGTGCTGTGTGTTTTCAGAGGGTCATGTATTGATGTGTGTGTGTGCTGTGTGTTTTCAGAGGGTCATGTATTGATGTGATGTGTGCTGTGTGTTTTCAGAGGGTCATGTATTGATGTGATGTGTGCTTTGTTTTCAGAGGGTCATGTATTGATGTGATGTGTGCTGTGTGTTTTCAGAGGGTCATGTATTGATGTGATGTGTGCTGTGTGTTTTCAGAGGGTCATGTATTGATGTGGTGTGTGCTGTGTGTTTTCAGAGGGTCATGTATTGATGTGGTGTGTGCTGTGTGTTTTCAGAGGGGCCTGTCATGGCCGTAGCGAGGTGGCGAGCTGTGTGGTTGTTACTGTTGCTGCACTTGGCCGCTCTCGTCGGGGCCAGTGGTGAGTATAGTGTTCTGTTCTGTTCAGTTCTGTTGTAGAGTAGGCCTATACAACATGTGCACACGCATTTCTTCTTCACCTGTCTGAAAAGAGATTTTGTTATTTATGAACTCGTCTTCCGAAATGACATATAACGTAATGCTGACGAATTGTGTGATGCTTGCAACAACTTCGGCCTAAAGGTTCAGTACGAAAAAGACTGAATCATGCATCAACCAACGCCAGGAAATCCATACTTAGAACCCAGCATCACTGTCAACGAGCAGTGAGCGTCTGTGTGATAAACAAGTTCACATACCCTGGCAGCACCCTCTCCAGAAATGTAGTCATCGATAATGAAGTGAATGCAAGATTTTATGAAACACGGACAGTCAGTTAGCGTCATGCCAGGAAGCTGAACCACTTTCACACACTACCTGCGTCAGAAAGTTTCCTTGAAGAAAGTGGCAAGACAAGATCCCAGACACTGAGGCCCTCGCTCTTGATGTAGTCACATCTGTGATGGGCATGACATGTAGTTCGCATCTCAGACCACGGTCTTCCAAAGAAACTTGCGTAACAAACTACATCAAGGCAAACGCTCCCAGGGAGGTCAGGAGAAGTGCTTCAAAGATACCCTGAAAGTGTCACTGCGCTTTAAAGATACCCTGAAAGTGTCACTGCGCTCAAGATACCTGAAAGTGTCACCGCGCTTCAAAGATACCCTGAAAGTGTCACTGAAGGCCTTCAAAATCAACTCTGATACATGGGAGGAGTCAGTTGTGGACAGAGGAAAGTGGTGATCGGCTGTCGGCAAGGGCTTGAGAATCTGCGAAGCCAACAGAACCAATACACAGCTGATGAACGTAGACGTAGACAGGCCAGAAGAACAGAATCAGCAACCCACCATCTGCGGTCATCATTCCCTGTCCGCATTGCCAGAGATTTTTCCGGGAGCGGAGAGGACTGACCAGCCACCTGTGTACCCACAACACCCGGAGATTGGCCATCCCAATATCCGGATGACTAGATGATCTTTGGCGGTCCGACGGATGAACAACTTGGATCAATCTGTCTTTGTTTTCTGTCGACATCATGCATGAAGAATCCCGCGGGACTGACCTGTGCTCCCACCCACCATCCCCACCTTTCCTCGCTTGTCTCATTGATTGTGTTCACGTTTGATTTATAAAATGCTTTTTACTGATGTTTTATACTGAAATCATTATAGTATGTAGTATTGCAGGGAGTCTGTTGTTTACACTGTATTTCGGAAAATTTGTTTTATATTAATTTGTTGTCGGGAACATTAGTCAAGCGGGTAAACGTGTGACTTCCAGTCGGAGGGTTCGCCTGACATCACACACACACACACACACACACACACACACACACACCACACACACACACACACACACACACACACCACCACACACACACACACACACACACACACACACACACACACACACACACACACACACACACACACACACACACACACACACACACACAACCACACACACACACACAGAATTTGCAAATCGATAGATGGCAATAGTAATTTTTAAAAAATCCTTTGTTTTGGGCTCTTCGTGATCCAAACATTGTGATATACCATCAAAAATGGACTCGCGATTACCCATTGCAGCGGTTTTTTTGTTTGTTTGTTGTGTGTGTGTTGTGTGTGTGTGTGTGTGTGTGTGTGTGTGTGTGTGTGTGTGGTGTGTGTGTTTGTTTGTTTTGTTTTAGTCTGCAGTTGTGTGAAGTCCCTTTGATTTGAAAACTTGCACATGAATATGCTGATAATATGTGATTGTGCACACTCAACCTCCTTCCTCATCGCTTCGCACACTCTCAGAAGTGCGACTCTCTCTCCTCATCTGATTCCTCTTCTCTCTCTTTCACACAACACACACACACTCACATCACACCACCACTTCTGTCTCTCTCTCTCGTTCTGTCTCTCTGGTCTGTCCCTCCCTCCCTCTCTTCTCTCTCTCCACACGCGCACGCGCGCGCACGCACACACACACACACACACACACCACCACTCACTCACACACACCACACACACACACACACCACCACACACACACACCACACACACACCCCACACACACACCACACAACACACACACAGTTTTCCGGATCGATCACAATCATGAAATAAAGCTTAAGTGGAGGGTAGAAGGAAAGGAGCTGGATTGTTTTGGGGGAACAGCCACAGCGTTTCTTCTGACGCGTTTTCTTGCACTTTTCTACAGGGCACGTTATTCGGAGTGGGGGGGGGGGGGGGGGTAGCAGGAGGACAGAGCAAAAAGACTAGAAAAAGGCGACGACAACAACAGCCCCTTGGGCCGAAGGGGTCTGCTTGGGCCTTGAGGGGACCCTGTGTCAACAGGACAAGGGTCGGAGAAAGGAGGGTGGCGGTGTTACAGGCGTTTGATGAAGTGAATGGCAAAGGGCCCATAGCTCATCAAACTGGTATTAAGCCCTGGCCTGGCCGGGGAAGAAAGCAAACAGCGCAGCTCGCCCCTACAATGGGCTCTTATTGCCTGTCCTTTCCTCGCTTTTTCAGTCTCAAAAAAGAAAAAGAAAGAAAGAAGAAAATTTTTTTTTTCCAGTGTTAAAAAAGGGTGGGATGGATTGGATGAGGGGTGGTGGTTCTTGTTGACCAGACACTGAGTGTGGGGTGGGTGGTTAAGGGAGGGGGAGCGGCCGCGCTTGTGTCTGTCCGTCCGTCTGTCTGTCTGGGATGGAATGGGTGAGGGGTGGTGGTTCATGTTGACCAGACGGTGGGTGGTGGGCAGGCGCGCGTGTGTATGTGTCTGTCCGTCCGTTTGTCTGTCTTTGTCAGTGAACAAGATATGACGAGAAATGTATCTCAGTTGTGGATAATTATTTTATTAGTGGTTCTTGTTCATGTTAGTTCATACATCCTGCCTAATCTGAAATAACGAATGCATTGTAATACACACACACACACACACACACACACACACACACACACACACACACACACACACACACACACACACTGTATATATATATTTATATTTATGTGTGTGTGTGTGCGCGCGCGCGCGCGCACGTTTTAATTCCGTTGAGTTTCAAAACGTGGAGACGTTATGGAAACATTTGCTCCCTTTTCCCTAGTATGTTGCGGGTTCTCAACAGAAAAGAGATATTGTTTGTATGGTTTGATCATGTTTGTTCCCAGTCCTGGCAGCTGCGATCGGTCACGGCCTCTTATCCCTAGCTCTCAGCTTGTTCTGAAGTGTCCACCCCATAGTGTCGCGATACTCCGGTCTTCGGTTTCACTACTTCGCTTCCTCTTTCCCCGGTTTTCTTTGGGTTTCAGGTCGGGAGCTGTGGTTAACTTGTCATTTCACCTGCGCGGAGCGAGTTGGTGAGATTTGTGGCTTTAACCGTTTTCACTCCCTCACCCTGTCGACCTGAGTCAAGTTTGGTAGTTTAACCCTTTAACTTCCTCAGAGTCGCCCTACCTGCCAGAGACCTGTGGAAACCTGGTGGGCAAGGTGATGGGAGAGAAAGATAACTCAACAATACTAAGGGATGGGAGAGAAAGGATAAACTCATACAATTAACTAAAGGGTTAAGTGTTGGCATGGGTCAGCATTTAGTTTTGAGACACTTCCATCTTTCTCCCTCGCCCTACCCCTCCCCATGCTTTTTCCTCTCCTTCTTCCACCCCACCCCACCATGTCTCTTTCTACTCCACATTTTCGCCAGGTGCCAGTGTTTTTCTAAGTCTTCAGTCTCCTTTCACCGGTTCACAAGAAGTGTTCCTATGGCCAGGCAAAGCCCGTCTCTTTGAGTTGACACAGCTGAGACTTGGGTCACCTGGTGGAGGACTCGTGGAACCGATCTGTGCTTTTAACACCGTTGTGATGGAGTTGCTTACGATTTTTACACACCTCAGGTCAGCCTGTCATTGACAACCCTTTTGTGGATTGTGAACAAGGCAAATGTTTGATTGGCGAGGCCTTCCGCTACGATTACCATGCTGCCGGAGAGTGGCTTTCCTAACTTGGCCCATTAGCTCACTGGGCCAATTTGGATAAAGCGCTGTGTGACAATTCAGGCGTGGGTTCGATCCTCGTGCCTTGTGGTCACAGTTTTTAGCGAATTGTCTTAGTTGAAGAATGGGCAATCGTTTGACAACAAAACCCACGTTCTGGATACCAAGAGACGGCACTCGCAGTAGAGAAAGACAGAAAACTAGATGGAAAGACGACTTTAGATGGACTTGACAAGAACTGGCGAAGTGAATGGAAGCAGCTGGAGAAGGCCTACGTCCAACAACAGACATTCGATAGCTGAAAGATAGATAGTTGAGACTGGTTGAGACAATCATATAAACTCTTCGTTCGATCCCAGACCGCAGTTATAAAAACTCACCTGTTTGATGATCACCTTAATCAGTTAATCTGGTGGTGTCAACTTCGGTTTTCATAGATCCCCCTTTCCATTTCAAGATTTTGCCAATGCGTAACTTGTTTTTCTGTACTTAGGGTGGGGATTGGAGTTGGTGGGTCGCAGCAGAGTCAAGGATTCTGCCTAATCATGACTGGCAGATTGGGTGAAGGGAATGTGGAATTGTCTGTGTGCCATGAATGCTCTTTGAACAGTTCGTATTCCAGTTCTAATTGTATAATTTTGCTGGTTGCATGTAACGACAGAAAGCTGATAGTTTGCACAAAAGTATTTACGGTATTCTGACCATGTTTTGCTCGTGTATTGGGTCCTTCCTTCCTGTTGTGTAACTTGTACGTCTCTAAAAAGAAAAAAAATTAGAAAGGGAAGCTCTTTGGATTATATTGGTGTGTGTGTGTGTGTGTGTGTGTGTGTGTGTGTGTGTGTGTGTGTGTGTGTGGTGTGTGTGTGTGTGTGTGTTTTAATGAGAGAGAGAGAGAGAGTGAAGAGAAAGAGAGAGCGAGAGAGAGACAGAATGTGTTTGTGTGTGTGTCAAGGGGGGGGGGGGAGAGAAGTGTGTGGTGTGTGTGTCAAAGAGAGAGAGTGTGTGTGTGTCTAGTGGAGAGAGAGGGAGAGAGAGAGAGTAACGTGCATGTATATGTGTTAGATTTAGAGGGGAAAATATTCAGAGTTCGAGATTAGTATACATGGATCAAAACCAAAGGCGTGGTGATAGGTAAATTATAAGGTTTGCATGGAAACTGGGAAAAGCGGAAAAGGACAGACGCCAAAATAGGAAAGTAGAGGAGGAAGAAGATGCTGGGGGAGAACAGGTGGTCCAACAGATATCAGGTGAGAAAGGGGCAGGGGGATGCATGTCAGTGTCAACCCCGCAGGTACCTGTCACGATTAGAGATGTCACTCATCAGGTGGGGCTAAACTCTCAGGTGTCAAACACAAACGCGTGCGAGCTGAACACGACACACACACACGCGCACGCACACACACGCGCACGCACGCACCACACACCACGCACGCGCACCACCACACACACTCACTACTCACTCACTCACTCACTCACTCATAGAGAGAGAGAGAGAGCGCACATCATCCCTCACTGACGGTTTCTTGTTGTTTTGAGGCGAATTTTAATCGTGTCAGACCAAATACAGATTTCCAGCTCAGCATCTGTGGTTTGGCTTGTTTCAAGAGAGGATCTGTATGAAATTGTCATCTTGTTTTTGGATATATTATAATATACAGACAGATGGAATAATTTTCAAAGGAGAGTCATTCAGTCGTTTATTCAATGTTTCAGACTAAAACGTAAAATGAAATGACAGAAGAAACTGGCTGTCTCCTGTTTAGGCAGCTTTCTGTATGCAGACTTTGGGTGGGGATCAGACAAAGTGAATTTATGTAAGAGAGAATATGTGAGTAAGTGCACTCGTCTCTCTCTCTCTCTCTCTCTCTCTCTCTCTCTCTCTCCTCTCTCTCTCTCTCTCTCTCTCTCTCTGTGCAAGTGTGTGTGTGAGAGAGAGAAGGAGGAGGGGGGGGGGCTGTAACCAATAAATCAGATCAAGTGGCAAGGTTGAACTTATACCCATGCCAGAGCAGTCAGTGTCAGGCCAAGATGTAGTGTCAGAATCAACAAACGGATTGCGTGCGCGCGCACACACACTCACTCACACTCACACACACACACACACACACACACACACACACACACACACACACACACACACACACACACACACACACACACACACACACACACACACACACTCTTGTGCAAGTTGTACCAGTCAAGGATGAAAATCTCCACAATAAAATGGTCAAGTCATGCTTAAATCTATTCTTTCCGCAACTTCACACACTTATGTGTACTTAGGGTGTTGAACATTGTTATGCGATGGGAATTTGAAATATATCTAGTTTGATGTGATGATGATGACGATGATGGTAATGTCTCGTGTCCAATTCCCCTACAAACATGAAGCAGGCAGGGACGCTGTATAGCCGTCCCTGTGGTATCGATGATCGTTTGATTACGCTGCTCTTCGGTTTACAGAAGATCTTGTTGCCGTCTTCAGGACTTAAGCTCCAGTGGTGACAAATCTAGATGATGTTAAAAGAGACAGACAGACAGACAGACAGGCAGACGAAAAGCCTGCGATGAAGAGCTCAGCTGTCTCATTTGAGATGGGTAAACTCGTATTATAATCCGCCCTTTCCGTTGTCTTTACACGCGCATTTTGTGATGTTAAAGAGTTCTTTGTCTTGTGGAGGACCCAAAGGGTGAAGATAGTTGGTGTCCATTTTGTTTGTAGACTATATTATTCGTAATTGTACCAGTATGGAGCGTGGCCCAAGATTTTTTGTTTGTTTGGTTTGTTGTTTTTTGTTGTTTTTCACTCTTTCTTTGTATCTTTTGCCAAAAGTTGTGTTGTATTTCACACTGTGTCCTGTTTTAACCGGTGGTAAAAAAAAAGAAAATGGTATTCTTTTTCAGGTATTGACACATCTGAAGCCTGTAGCCAAAGTGCTGTTGATTTATATATCAGGTTTCTAGCGCAGGCATGTTTTCTCATTGATTTCGTTCCATGCACAGTTGCCGCTGTTTTGTGTTTGGCTCAAAGTGTTGATCCAGCCTTGGGTAAAGTCCTTCCATAAACAAACAAGAAATCCTAATCGAAACAGTTTCATGTTGTGGTCTCCATTACTCAACATTGTCCCTAAATTGTGATTGTTTTCCCATTGAGCCTGTGATCGAAATGAAACGAAAATCCACCCCTGAAATGCTGAGAAACCTTTGGCTGATAGGTATTATCCATATAGTGTGCACATGCACACACGCGCTCATGCACATATGCGCGCGCGCGCATACATACATACATACATACATACACGCACGCACGCACGCACGCACGCACCACACACACACACATACACACATACATACATACATACCCGTCTTAGGTAAAACGAAATCAGCTCCCCACCATTGGTTTCTTTTAGCTTGGCATGTGAACAAATTGTACCTTGTTTTCTAGATAGTGTCGTGTTGTCTATCTAACGAGTCCCAGAGTGCCGGCGCGGAATGTGGAACGAAGGAAAGATTACAGTTAAATGGAGAGAAAAGGAGAGAGGGGACCGGTTGAAACAAAAGGAAGCTTCTGGTTCCAACGAGCAAACACAGACAAGAAAGTCTGCATGCTCCACCAGTCGCCGTGGTGTAGTGGTTAGTGCAACGGACTACCGACTGGAGAGTTTTGGGTTCCAATCCCCATCAGTACCTTCAAAAATCATTGTGGGATTTTTAAGCTCTACCCAGAGCTGGACTGCTGTGAGCTCATTGGAAAGACTAAAGACCACACAGTCGAGTCTCATCCACTTCACAGATGCGTCATTGAGGGTGTTGCTCAAATCTTCTTACCGGCACCGCAGCTGTCTGTATCTCACGGGCCTGGTTGACACCAGGATATATTATGATAATAAGCGTTAGGGTACAGCCCTGTCATGCAGTCTCAATCCAAGATGGAATTCAAAGCATAACCATTATTATCATCCTCATCGACGTCATCATCATCGCATTGTAAAAACTGTGCCAGCTTCTATGGCCATTAAAGTGAAGAAGTAAATGGGATGATAAAGGAAAGAAAAAGATGAGCACAAGGTAACCATCCCGAGTGCGATGATCCTGGGGAAAAAATTGCATGCTGTGCTTCTTGTTAGCAAGCAGTTTGTCAGTCTGTATGGTGACGGGGGTGGGGGTGGGGATTGGGGATGAAACATTAATTCGGAAAGTCGTATGATAGAAATTTCGAGTTGGTTCATGGCATTCAAACAATCCATATGAGCTCCACCTAGATCTGTAGGTAATTATTAGGCAGACTTCTTGAGCCTGCGCAAACCCTAGCTATGCCCTGGAAAGGATTGAAATTGAGGTGGGGGGGGGGGGGAGAGGGAGGAAAAATGGTACGTATGAATTTAAAGCTGACACCAGCAGAATGACTGGAGCATTAAGACGGACAGGGAACAGGCCAGTTTTCATATTGCTGTCAGTTTTCATATTGCTGTCAGGGATTGAACTCGAGACCTGAGGTAGTAGCCGTTAGCTCAGTTGGAAAAAAACAACAACTTTTTATTAACACTGACCTGAAGATAGAAGCTGACAGTGCATGAATTTATGACAGAATGGTTCGATTTCTACCTAAACATGTCATTAACGTAGTTACTTGTTTGTGCTTTCGATCTTGTCGATCGACGGCGGTCTTTTTCTTTTACCCCCATTAACAGATCAAGAATGGACCCATCGCTGACCGTTACAGATGGTCTTCCATTCCTCTTCTTTCGTGTTTTCGCCCCCCCCCCCTACACACACACACACACGCACGCACTCTAACCTCCCCCCCCCCCCCTCCCCGTGACTTTAGTTTTTTGTTGTTGCTCATTTGTTTGTAGTTTTGTCTCTTAGTGCCCCTCCCCTTGTCTCACTCCAGTTCCCATGACTCTTTTAACGTTGTTGAAATCCCAGATACTGTCACGACTTTTGTTCTGTACATTTCTGTATATGACTATGACTATGTTCTGTGTTTCATTATTTCCTGTTTCTAAGACGTCTCCCTGTGTGACTTGTTTCCTTTAACTTCTATGGCATTTTCCTTTGTAAGTTTATTTCCTTTTTTTTTTTTTTTTGTTACTTTATTTCCTACTTCTTTTAAGACATTTCCATGTGTCTCTTTATTTCCTATTCTGTGACAATTTCCCTATGTGATTTTATTTCCTGTTCTGTCATTTCCTGATGTGACTTTATTTCCTATTTCTTCCGTCACATTTCTTTATGCGACTTTGTTTCCTGTTCCGTGGCATTTCCTTAGGTGACTTTATTTTTCTTCTTCTATGACATTTGTTTATGAGACTTAATTTCCTATTCAATGATATTTCTCTGTATGACTTTGTGTCTTGTTTCTTCTATGACGTTTCTTCATGCGACTTTTATTTGCTATTCTCTTTCCCTGTGTCATTGTATTTCGTATTTCTTCTATGACTTTCCCCTGTGGGACTTTATTTCCTGTTTCTTCTGACGTTTCTTCGTGTGACTTTATTTCCTATTCTGTGACATTTCCCTATGCGATTTTGTTTCCTATTCTATGACATTTCCCTGTGTGACTTTTATTTCTTGTTTCTTTTATGACATATCCCTGTGTAACTTTATTTCCTGTTCTATGGCTTTTCCCTATATCACAGTATTTTCTGTTTCTTCTATGACTTTTCACTGTCTGACTTTATTTCCTTTCTGTGACATTTCAATGTGTCGCTGTATTTCCTAGTTCTTCAGTGACTTTTCCATGTGTGACTTTATTTCCCATTCTGCGACATCTCCCCGTGTCGCTGCTGTATTTCCTATTTCTTCAATGACTTTTCCATGTGTGACTTAATTTCTTATTCTATGACATTTCCTCTTGTCGCTGTACTTTCTATTTTATTCTATGACTTCGCCTTGTGCGACTTTACTTCTTGTTTTATGGAATATCCTCTTGTTGCTATATTCCCTATATCTTCTATGACATTTTCCTGTGTGACTTTATTTCGTATTCTGTGACATTTTTCCCTTGTCGCTGTATTTCCTATTTCTTCTATGACATTTTCCTGTGTGATTTTATTTCGTATTCTGTGACATTTTTCCCTTGTCGCTGTATTCCCTATTTCTTCTATGACATTTTCCTGTGTGACTATATTTCTTGTTCTGTGACATTTTTTCCTTGTCGCTATTTCTTCTTTAACATTTTCCCGCGTCTTGTTTCCTATGCGTGTCTGTGTTATGCTTTGTCGTATGCGTCCGGAGAGACGTGGTGGGTGATGAGGAGGGATGAGGATCGAATCAAGAAAGTCCCGGTGTCTGTTGCTCGTTATCTACAGGCAAGTAGTGCATTGTACCCAGTTGAGCATCATAGCAAGGGCGGAACCGGCTCTGAGCCATACTGCTGTGGTTTAACCCCTTGGACTCCCGCACCGTATCCACCAACACAAAAAAATTAACCCTTTGACTCCCTCACCCTATCCACCAGTTTCCTGCAGGAAGTGGTGGATAGGGTGAGGGAGTCAAAGGGTTAAGTTTTTGCTTTGTAAGCGTGGTGGGCAATGCAGGATGCTGGTAGACAGGGTGCGGGAGTCCAAGGGTTAACCGATGACACTATCTCTCCCTGTCTGCCTGTCCCTCCTATCTCCCTTTCCCTTCTCTCCTTCGCACATCATAGTCCTCTCTCTCTCTCTCTCTCTCTCTCTCTCTCTCTCTCTTTCTCTCTCTCTCTCTCTCTCTCTCTCTTTCTCTCTTTCTCTTTCTCTTTCCCCACCCTCCCTTCCGTTATTTCTACAAGGCCTTCTCCCACATTTGTCATGCAGTTTGAAAGATCTCAGCTCAGTCTGCCCTTGTGAAAAAGGGCTTTTAGCTAATAACTTCTACCGTAGAGTAATAAAGTATCGTTGTCACATCATATTGTGTGTCTGTGTGTGCTGTGAGAGAATATATACGTTTTGCTTGTGCGTGCGTGCGTGCACTTCCTTCTTCTTGCGTGTCGATAGAGAGGGTGAGGCGGGGTGGGGTGGGGGTGGAGGAAGGGAGGAGAGGATACAATGAGTGGATGTCTAGGGGATAGGGTTCGAGTCTCCGAGGCGACGGACTAAGCATCTGGCAGCGCCTGTGTTGTCTTGGCATTTTGTGAACTGATTAGCTCCCCCACCCTCACCTGCTGCCATTGGGCACTGGGGCCTTGGTCTAATCGGCCAGTGGTAAATGGCAACGGAATGGCTGGCATTTACCTCCCCATACATAACGCTATGGCATTCTTTGGCTATTTCGGGTGCCTGTGTGCTTGTGGTAAGTTGTTCATAATGGTGCGAAGTCGATTAGAGAGAGAGAGAGAGACAGAGAGAGAGAAGGGGGCGGGCGGAAAGAGAGAGTAGGGGGGGGGGGGGGCAGGCATTCTTACTGGTGTTTCGTTTTTGTTTGTTTTTTGTTGGCTTTTGGGTTTATTCCAGAGGGATTCATCCAACTTGGATAATTCCATATGCGCTCCGTCCAAATCAGCCAGAGTTATCTGACAGACTTCTTGTGTGTGTGTGTGCAAAGCGCTGTGCTCTGACATGGTCTTGAAATGACAAAGGGGGATGAAGGGATCTATGAAACACTAAGCGGACACCACCAGAATGGTTAGAGCATTAAGGTGAGCGAGAAACAGGCAAGTTTGTTTTTTTTAAGCGGACACCACCAGAATGGTTAGAGCATTAAGGTGAGCAGCAAACAGGCAAGTTTTTATAAACAGACACCACCAGAGTGATTAGAACATTAAGGTGAGCAAGAAACAGGCAAGTTTTTATATGCGGACACCACCAGAATGATTAGAGCATTAAGATGAACAAGAAACAGGCAAGTTTTTATAAGCGGACACTATCAGAGTGATTAGAGCATTAAGGTGAATAAGAAACAGGCAAGTTTTTATAAGCGGACACCACCAGAGTGATTAGAGCAATTAAGGTGAGCAAGAAACAGGCAAGTTTTTATAAGCAGACACCACCAGAATGATTAGAGCATTAATTAAGGTGAGCAGCAAACAGACAAGGTTTTTAATGTTGCGGGCTAGGACTCTTCTTGTGACCTCAGATCTTGTTTCCACAGCTTTGTCAGAAGAACAAACCATGCCACGTGAAAAACAAACAGAGAAACAAACAAAACAAAACAAAGGAAAGTGTGGCCCGCCTGAGGATCGAACCCACGACCCTTGCATTATCAACATGGCATTCTAGCCAGCTGAGCTAACGCGGTCACTCGCTGCATTCTTATAACAAAGAGAAAAAAAAATTATTCCTCTCTGTTCAGGGTCAATATTATACACGCGGTGCCATTCTCCTGTCCCTTCCTGCTTTTACCCTACACAGTCCTGAACAGGGTCAGGTGCCCCATTCACAGCTGGGTGGACAGGAGGCCACATGCACAAAGTTTTCCCCGTATCGGGATTGAAGTCGTATCGTCCGCTTGGAAGGCGTGAGCTCCAGTACTCTCTCTCTCTCTCTCTCTCTCTCACTCACTCACTCACACACACACACACACACGCGCGCGCGCGTGCGCGCACACACACACACACACACACACCACACACACCACACCACACCACACCACACGCGCGCGCGCGCGAAGGGAGACAGAAAACAGATGAATAGGATAGAACACAACAGCAAAATGTAATTGTGAAAAATTTTTAAGGACAGCAACCTATTTCTGCAGCACACTTACAATAGGGATGATAATAGTTTGACAGATGCACAGAGAGAGAGAGAGGGAGAGAGAGAGAGGAGGGGAGTAAGTATTATATAAATGTAAATCAAGTTACGTGTGAGAGTTGAACAGTCCTGTTTGCCTCACTTGTTTGGATGGAAAGTTGCTTGTAATGGGTGGGTGGGTGGGTGGGGGAAGGAGAGAGAGAGAGAGAGAGAGAGAGAAGAGAGAGAGAGAGAGAGAGAGAGATCAATTTACCTGTCAAAAAAGTTGAAACGTTATTATGTAATTTTGATTCGTGCCAAAATTGAAAAGTTTTATTCTTCGAGGTATTCCTGCACGTGGACGTCCTTGTTATTTTTTTCATCCTTTCTTTCTTTCTTTCTTACTTTTTCCCCCTCCTTCGTTGGGTCATGACGTCAAAGCGGAAGGCAGTGTAAGATTGTTGCCAAGACTTTCTGTACCTAATCTTTGGCCAGATCGTTTTAGGTTATGTTTTTTCAGGAGTCCGACTGCCAGAAAAATATACGTGCGTCGACCAGCGCTATCGTTCGACGTGAAGTATTTCTGTGATAAAGTGTGCAGCCACACTTGACATAAACTTGCAGCAGCCCCCGAAAAGTTTCCAGTTACATGTTTTGTTGTGCTTGTCAGCAAACTTTTCTACGTGTTTACTTTTGTCCGCCACTTACATTTTCTGTCTTTCATTTTCATTCTTTTTTTCTTTCTTTTTCTTTCATTCATTCTTTCTTTCTTTCTAATTTTTCTTTCCGTCTTTATTTCGTTCTTTCTTTCTTTTAATTTTTCTTTCTTTCGTTCGTTCGTTCTTTCTTTTCGTTCATTTGTTTTCTTTCTTTCTTTCTTTCTTTTTTTCTTTTTTTCTTTCTGTCTTTCTTTTCTTTTCTTATCTTTCTTTCTTTCGTTTTTTACTTTCTTTTGTTCGTTCGTTTTCTATCTTTCTTTCTTTCTTTCTTTTCTTTCTTTCTTTCTTTTTTCTTCTTTTCTTTCGTTTCCTGGATTGGACGCTGGTTTCGGGATTCGTTTGACGTTTTCGGTCCAGTTTGTTTCTTTTAGATAATGTGATTCCATCCAGGCTTGACAGCATGTACATTTTGATAATTACACAGTGCAAACAAGCTTGTCATCTTTGGTTGGTTTGTTTGTTTTGTTTATTTTTCCTTTTTTTCAGTCTTCCTTGCAAATAAAAGAAAGGTTGTTTCAAATCGAATATGTCTGTGTATTTGTCTGTGTGTCTGCCTGGAAAATGTGGTAGCACTGTCAACTGTTTCTGGACGGAGCTTCAAAAGTTTTGCACCGTTGAGGAATGCGAATACGAAGGTGTGGAAGTCAAGGTCATACGGGACGCCCCCCCCCCTCGCCCCCCCCCCCCCCAAAGTGCTTAGAATCAGCATGCTTTGAGGAAAGTACATGAGCAGCACTTTCTCAGGAACTTCTGTCAACATTTTCATTTCATTGTCGTAACAGTCTACCATTTTTCTCCATGCACACCAAGTTTTATTTCATCTAATGGTTCTTCAACATGACAGGGATCTTGAGAATTGGTACTAAAAGGGAGGCTGTTAGAGTGGCCTGACCATCTCGTCTTTTTCTTCTCTTCCCAGCACGCCTGATTTGTCGACGGCCTTCATATTCGGCATACAGTGGAGTGGGGGGAGGGGGCGGGGGAGGTGCGGGGTGGGGAGGGGAAGGGAAAAAAATGAAAATTTCAGATAGTTGTGCGGTATGGAAAACAGAGGAAAGAAAACACAGTTCGATGTGAAAGCAAGGGCGTGCGTACTCCTAGCCTTAAGCTTCATTAAAGAGAAACGAGAGAGAGAGAGAGGTTCTGCCGGATACCCCCGGATCCCCTTCTTTCTCTGTCCCTCCTTCCCTCCCCCCCTCTCTCTCTCTCTCTCTCTCTCTAGAAAAAAGAACAAAGGGAATCGAGAGGGAGAGTTACTGCCGGATGCATCTCTCTCTCTCTCTCTCTCTCTCTCTCTCTCTCTCTCACACACACACACACACACACACACACACACACACACACAACACAACACAACACAACACAACACAACACAACACAACACAACACAACACAACACAACACAACACAACAAAACACACACACACACACACACACACACACACACACACACACACACACACACACCTTTCACTGTGTCTTACTACACACAGAGGTATGATCATAATTTAATGCAAAGAATTGGCGTTTTGTGAAAAGTAACTCAGTCACTTGTAATTTTGTGCATCAGTGTATGTAACAAAATGGGCGAGTAGACGTCAAGAACAAAAATATACGTGGAAGGGGGTGAGTAGGGTTAAGTGTTATATTTGTGATATAATGCGTATTATAGCTGCTTCTATCGTTAGCAGTGAACATCCTAGTGTATGTATACACAGCAACACCTGTAGGGAATCGAGAGTTTGGGCCGTTGATTTGACTCCATGTACTTTATGTACTGATGCTTAGTAAGTGTGGCAGTGTATAGCAGGTTATGGAACGAGTGGCACGTGTTTCGTGCTGTCACTCAGCTCCTACTGCTCGTCACGCCCTGTCACCTCTCCACCCCCCACCCCCCGTCCTCGAGCCCCCTTTTCTCCCTGCCTTCCCCCTTTTCTCCGTCACAAGCCGCAACACCAGAACACCTGCCTCTGCGTTTTACTGCAACATTCAGCATTTGTCTCTCAGAAGAAAGAAAGAGGGCGTACACTGAGGAGTCTCCTTCGCCACCCCACACCCCTATACACTCCACCTTTAGCGCCTTTTTCACGCTGTTGCCTGACTGTGTGTGTGTGTGTGTGTGCGTGTGTGTGTGAGAGAGAGGGGGAGTGAGAGAGAGGTGGTAGCTTTGTTTTAAAAAAATGGACGGAAGCTCCCTTCTCCAGTCCTTTCGAGAAGTTTGCGCAACGTTCAGCTCTGTGTCAGCTAAAGTCATTTGACTGACGCTATACATGTGGCTCAGTGCGTTGAATTTTATAAAATCCTCTCCGCCCCCGTCTCCCTCCACCTCCCAGTGAACATGGTAGAGATCCCCCAAATTGAGGAAAATATGCGGCTGCGTTTCTTCTTGGTCTAACATAAAAACATAACAATTCCACACAGTGCCTCAAAACCACCTGAATAGTAATAATAGTGTTGATACTACTACTACCACGACGACTACTACTACTAATGATGATGATGATGATGGTAGTAGGAATGATACCAGTGATGGTAGTAATAGTAATGTTAATCATGATTATATAAGGCGCCAAATTTTGATATACATATCAGTTTAAAGCGCGCACACTCATCCTTCACTAAAACATTCGCTCATAATAACAAAATCTCAAGGGCACAAACTACATGCTCACCGGCAGGGGAAGGACAGATGAGGAGTGGGAATAACAACATTATCTTCAGCGACGTCAAAACGAAGATTGATGTTGATGATAATGGCAATGATGATGATGATGATGATTTGTGTAAACCTGATGACATGTGTATGTGGTGACGTTGCAGGTCCGCCCAAGGTGAGCGGGAAGCCCCATCACCGGCACCTGGCCAAGCGGGGCAAGAACACCAAGCTGGTGTGTCCAGTGGAGGCTGACCCCACCCCTTTCACGGAGTGGAAGAAAGATGGCGAGACCATCCACCCTGGCTGGACACGATTCAAGGTGATGTCATATGTCTTTTGACTTCTGTTGATTGGATGACTAATTAGTAAGACTTCTCGTTCCATTTCTCAGATTATTATTCATTTATTGGCAAATTTGAGTGGAGGACATATGATTCTGACAGATTGTGATTGCAAATTCATTTTATTTTCATCATGGAAATAATTTGTACGCCTTTACAGATTAAGACAGCGTAAAGATATGTGCATTAGAAGCGAGAAAGGTGAGGACATTGGCTGGCTGGCTGGCTGGCTGGCTGGCTGGCTGGCCTTGTTGATAGAGGCGTGGACTCAAGATATATCCCAGCCCGTAACATAAAACATGGCCCATTCGCTGCCCATCTCAGCGCTCCTGTCATTTTGTGACAGCTTAATGTTTCATAGGTTAACATTCCCCTGCCCATTTCAAGACCCTGTCAGCGCATAGTTTTGCGCAGGCTCAAGGAGACTGCCAGGTAACTGAAGGGCGCGGTAGACAAGTGGTAAACGTTAAGACTTCCAATTGGACGGTCCAGGGTTTGGTCTGCCAAGACACCTCCTTCATACGGGGTAAGGATGGAGATTTTTCCAGTCTCCCATGTCAGTATGTGTACAGACCAGCCAGTGCCTGGATCCCCTTTTGTGTGTATACACATGAAAAATATCAAATGTGTAAGACAAAGATCCTGTAAGTTGTGTTAGTCGCTAGCTTATGGAAACATGAAAACACGCGGCATGCACATCCACTAGAGATGGACTGTACAACAACAACATACGAGTGGAATGTGGTCAGCTAACGGCTCAGATCTCTATGCTTCAATAAAAAGTCTGATTAGTGTGATGCTTAGTGTAAGTGGGCCTCAGTAACACATCATGGGCCTCAGTAACTCAGTTGGTTGAGCATCAGATTCACATGCTAATCCCGGGGTGCGCTACATTAAAACTGGCTTTCTCGCTGTCCCATCTGAAACGTCAATGTTGTTCTGGTGATGTCAGTATAGGCTTAGATAACCTCCCCTTCCCCTTCTTCTCTGGGATGGTTATCCCCGTCGGCCGTATCATGAGGTGGGTGCTGACGTGAGAACTGAACCAAATCAGTCAGTCAGTCAATCAATCAATCAATCAATCAATCGATGCTCAGGGAATACAGATATATTGGGAAAATAGCGCTGTTACCAAAACGATTTATGATAAACAGTGGCTGATTTGGGTGGAATGAGTATGGAATTGCCCGAGCGCGATGAATCCCTATTGGACAAACTCCATAAACTCTAACACGCTGAGAAGTTAACGATCGTTTTTCGCTGTGTTGCTTGTTACTTAACTAGTGGTTGAAGCTGGCAGCAAGTATTGAATAAAGAAGTGCGCCTTTTGAAGTATCGTCGGTTGTACTAAAAACTATAGATGGGATTTTCTTTCTTACGTACGATCCCTAATTGCTTTTATCGTAACTTGCATTGTTTCTTGCTGCGTTGTACACATTTGTAGGATGTTCACGGGAGATGGAGGTGGAGAAAAACTGTTCTTGCCGTTACCGTCTCGACCTTACCAGTTGAAATTTGAGCTTTTATTTTCAGTATCAGTGCATGATTTTGTTAAGATGATGATTATGTTGATGATGATGATAGGCTGTGACAGTGACGCTGCTGCTGGTTATGGCTATTATTCTTCTTCTTTTTAGTCGTCGTCGTCATCTTCTTCTTCTCCTTATTATTATTATTATTATTATTATGTTATGTGGTTCAGGTGGCACAAGATGGACAGTTACGGATACGTAACGTTCATATGATGGACGCGGGGCTGTACGTGTGTCGTGCCACCAACGGGTTTGGCAGCATCAGTATCAATTACACGGTCATCGTCCTAGGTCAGTGGAAGCCTGTCGTATTTATTGTCTGTGGTTCTTGCTATTTTTCTCTGTCTGTCTGTTTTTCTGTTGTCTGTCTCTTTGTCTGTCTGCCTCCTGCCTGTCTTCTGTCTGTCTGTCTGTCTCTTTTCAGTAGCTTTGCGGTATCGGCGATCACCGTATTTATATGCAGTCACGAGTTCGAGGTTTGTCCCTCACTTTTTTCATCGTCTCAGATTCTTTTTGCTTGTCTGGAGCTTTTGTTTTGTTACTTTGTTGTTGATGGAGAGGTGCGTGCATGTGAGTTTGTGTGCGTGCGTGTGTGCGTGTGTGTGTGTGTATGTGTGTGTGTGTGCGTGTTATATTTCTGCTTCTGTACTGCGCCTGTGTCACTACCCACACGCCACTCATTTCAATTCTCCAACGCTACACTATGGAGACTGAGGTCACCATAACAAGAGGGCATCATGAAAGGATTCAAAGCCTAGGACACTTCTTGGCAACGAGAACAATAGTGATCATATTATGGACGTCATTTCGGGTTGAGATTGCGTGACAATGCTGTACTCTGTGCTTCATTTTATAATATACCCTGGCGTCTACCAGGCCCGAGAGAGACAAACACATATGGCGTTGGTAAGGAAATTTGAGCAGCTCTCTCAATGACACGTCTGTAAAGTAGATGAAACGGGTCTGTGTGGTCCCAGTCTTTCCTACGAACTCACAGCTCGCTGACCTCGGGGAAGGAGCCTGTGAGGACCGAAGAAATGCCACTTTTTTTTCTTCTTTTTTTAACAAATGGGGGGTTGAATCCACGGCCTTCCAGTCAGTTGTCTATTGTGCTGACTACATCACCCCGTTGATTGGTGCATGTGCATGTTTGTTTCAGTCACGGAAAAGAACTAAAAGTTTGTCTGTCTGTCTGTGTGTCTGTCTGTCTACCTGCCTGTCTGCCTACTTTCTCAAGGTAAATTAGTGCCCAAGTTCTCTCTTTCCCTCACTTTTTGTGTTATTTCATGTTTCTTTCTGTTTCCATTCATCTGTCTGAAGTCAGCAGCGCAGCCTTCAGCATTAGTTTCACAGTATTTTGTTCGAGGGGTTTTAGCTCTCTCAGTCACTTCGCTGTTACCGGAATCGTGAGTGTGTAATGCTGAGTATGATCCTTTGTTGTTGTTTTTTTTTGTTTTGTTTTTTTTGGTGTTTTTTTTTTTGTTTTTTTTTGTGACCTCAGATATGAAAATCTTCGAGTAGTGATTCTTTGGAGATTTATTTTAAAAAAATAAAAAAAGAGAGAGAAAAAAGAGGATTGTAATGAGTACTCGACACACAGCATATTAAGTATTTGACTGTGTGAAAGGGTTATGTTTTTTAATTACTGTCATGGCTGATAATGCAGGAAGCTGGTGGACAGTGTGAAAAGTGTGGAGGGGTTAAGGGAATCGGGCAATTTTGTAGGCCACTATTTATACAAGTATATAACCACAAAATTGCTTAACCCTGAAGTATCTGGCTGTCTTGCACAGTCATTACACCCCTCGTCCTGATGTGAGTCGATAAGTCGATTCTTTATATGAAGGAACATGTTTGTATGACTTCATGATTTGTTTCTTGAAACGCTTGTTTGTTCCGCGACATGCACTTCCCCAGGTTGATCAAGTCGCATTTAACACGTAAAAAAAAAATCTGTTCTCTTCTTTGTGCTTGTTTTTGGTTCTGCTATGTAAACTTTAAACTGCAAAACACGAAAGTACTGAAGGATAGTAGCAGTTGGTCCTACTGGAGCTGTCTTACAGCTAATCCTTGCTACTCTACACATATGTAGTTATGTTTGTCAAGCCATGTTTCCAATGCAGTACCAGTTTTGAAGTTTTTGTTTATGTCGTATTAAGATCAGTGTTAATTTTTGGACGTACGGAACGTGACATCGTGAAAGTACAAACAGTATGAGTTAGTCACTATGAGTCAAAGGAGATAAGTGTTTACCTTACTTTAACCCTTTGACTACTGCACCCTATCCACCAACTGCAAAAACTTAATCTTTTGACTCCCTCTCCCTATCCACCAGCTTCTTCAGAAAATAAAAACTTAACCTTTTGACTCCCTCACTCTATCTACCGGCTTCCTCCAGGGTAAACGTAACCTTCTGACTCCCTCATCCTATCCACCAGCTTCCTTCAGGAAAAGTGGTGGATAAGGCGAGAGAGTCAAAAGATTATGTTTTTGCTTTGCAAGCCTGGTTGACAGTGCTTGATACTGATGGACAAAGTGCGGGAGACGAAGGGTTAAATAATGACGAGTTTTACCAACTCTTCTGTCTACAAATCCTGAGCTGCCCCTCCTATCCTCACCACCGACTGGGAACTTCCATCACCACACAAAAATCAGGACAGTCAGTCACATAATGACGTGATGCACGCTTCTTAAGACCCCAACTCCTCTGAGTCAACCCTTAAACAAGCAAAGAAGGGACACTTTGAGACGATGATGATGGTGAGAGAGGAGGAGGAGGGGAGAGACAGACAGACAGACAGACAGACAGGCAGGCAGACAAAGAGACAGACAGACAGAGAGAAGGGGGTTGGGGGGAGGGGCAAGGACTTGCTGGCAGCAGGATTAGCCTCTGGCACCATGATGTCGTCATATCAATAGTGACGAATTGGTAGACACGAGTTGTCTTGCCTGAAGGTAAACTCCTGTTAGGAATGGTTTTAACTTTGCTCGCTGCCGACTGACTTCATTCAGCGTTGGACACAGGAGTGGGGAATAGCTTTGTTTTATTTGTGACGAGGAGCCGCAAAAAAAAGTTTGTTTTTATGTGCGCGTTTCCGATGATCTGTGTGTCCATCGCGACCATTTCCACCACCCCTTTTCAGCTGCGTTTTCGGTACTCTGTTCTCAACCAACATATGAAAACACACACATGCGCATATGCACGCACGCGCGCACACACACAAACACAAAACAGAGAGAGAGAGGGAGGGAGGATTTAACACCTTTTAGCCCTTTTACTCCCTCACTCTATCCACCAGCTTGTTGAAGGAAACGAGGCAGGAAACCGACTTCAATCAAATTGAACAGTAATGGCATTGAAAGTTGTAAATGTCAGTTACAGACATATCAGCTGATACATAAGGTTTATGAGTCATATCACAATGTCATTCAGACAATAATTATGCTGTGTAGTTCGCTTATCCGGTTTGTCTTTTTATGATATTGCAAATAAACAAACCTGGAGTTTATCCACAGAGGGTTCATGCATTGCGCGACACACACACACACACACACACACACACACACACACATACACACACACACACACACACACATATATATATATATATATACACACACACACACACACACACACACATACACAGAGAGAAAGAGAGAGAGAGACAAAGAGAGAGAGAGGACTCATTCGATATAAGGATCATGCTCCCTCATGAAAGGGTGACATGAACATACACCATAACACCATATAAATACACATCGAGGTGGCAATCTAGAGTCAAAAAGTTCCATGTTTGTTTAGGTTGACGCTCGCAAACACTGTGAAAAATGCTGTCTTTGAGTCACAGCCATTGTTTCGTGAAACAGAAAAAAAAATCAGAACCCAGAACATGACAGAATTGATTATACGAATAGTAAATTAACGAAGCCCAAATTCTCAGCGCTGTGGCGTTTATCAGGCCCATTGGTAAGATAACACAAAATACGACCACCAATTTCACTAGTCAATTCAAAGATGGATAATATGATGATCATCCTGTCTGTTGTTGTTATTGTATAGTCTACATGTATATCCCCAGCCCCAACTTCCCCCTCACCCTTTCGTCCTCCTCCGCACACGTATGCGTATAGTTATCATCGGCTTCAGTCTCAGTTGTTTTTTTAAGCTGTGTCTATGTGTTCAAAATAAATTCCATATGCACTGAATTCACGAATACCATATGATAAACAAGATCCAAAATGATCATGGCGTAAGTCATAAGCCTAGGCGTTAGCTGTGCGCTGGCAAGGTCCTAAGTTATTACCTAGTGCACATTTTTTTGTCTATCCTTGTATCATCAGTTATTGAATCTACTTCGGCTGTATTATAGTGAAATGTATATTTCCATATCTCCATCCGTATTGTACATGAAAAAAGAAATAAGCATAATCAGTTCAAATTACTATACCTAGAGTAGGGCCTACAGTAATGATCGTAATCAGTTCAAATACTAACCTAAGTAGGGCCTACAGTAATGATCATAATCATTCAAATTACTATACCTAGAGTAGGGCCTACAGTAATGATCATAATCAGTTCAAATACTATACCTAAGTAGGGCCTACAGTAATGATCATAATCAGTTCAAATTACTACACCTACAGTAGGCCTACAGTAATGATCATAATCAGTTCAAATTACTACACCTACAGTAGGGCCTACAGTAATGATCATAATCAGTTCAAATTACTACACCTACAGTAGGCCTACAGTAATGATCATAATCAGTTCAAATTACTACACCTACAGTAGGGCCTACAGTAATGATCATAATCAGTTCAAATTACTACACCTACAGTAGGCCTACAGTAATGATCATAATCAGTTCAAATTACTACACCTACAGTAGGCCTACAGTAATGATCATAATCAGTTCAAATTACTACACCTACAGTAGAGGCCTACAGTAATGATCATAATCAGTTCAAATTACTACACCTACAGTAGGGCCTACAGTAATGATCATAATCAGTTCAAATTACTACACCTACAGTAGGGCCTACAGTAATGATCATAATCAGTTATCAAATACTACTACAACCTACACATAAGGGCCTACAGTAATGATCATAATCAGTTCAAATTACTACACCTACAGTAAGGCCTACAGTAATGATCATAATCGTTCAAATTACTACACCTACAGTAGGGCCTACAGTAATGATCATAATCAGTTCAAATTACTACACCTACAGTAAGGCCTACAGTAATGATCATAATCAGTTCAAATTACTACACCTACACGTAAGGGCACTACAGTATCAGTAACACAACCCTAGACTGGCCAAGATTCACCCAACCCCTCTCTAGCCCTCTCCTCCTGTCTCTTTTATCCCCGTTCTCACCCACTCCCTCGGGCTAAGAACGGCAGTGTATAAGAGACGATTATTTCACGATACAGACCAGCTCCGGCCATGGTCTGGGGCTCCTGTCCAAAACGAGATGGGTTTGGGATGATAATACAGGGCAATCCGATCAGGTTTGTAATCCTCTTGGGTCGTCTGTAAAGACACAAACTGTTCACGCCAGCCTTAACTGGTAACTAGAGCGTTAATGGGGTTTTATTCATATGAAAGGATTTGGTCGACGGAGTTATCAGCGAACAAGTCTGGGGCGTTAAAAGAATTTTTGTATGCATTGAAATTTTTCTTTTAAAAAGTAGAATTTGAAGAAAAGAATGTAACTGAGAAATCAGAATATAATGATCAGTCCCCATTGTTGACTGGCTGGGCGACCTTCACGTTGTAGTTTATTCAAATCTGAAGAAGGAAAGAAGGCATTGTATTTGCTCTAAGGCTGTGTGGAGGAGAGAGAAGGAGAGAGAGAGAGAGAGAGAGAGAGAGAGATGCGTGTCAACGATAGGTTAAAGCTTGTTAAATGTTACATCGTCTGTTTACCATGTTGCTAGAAGTTTGCGTCACTAAATTTACATCGATGGTGCATCTGTTATTTCCAAGAGTCATGTCCATGTAAGGACAGTATTCACTGAATGCAGTTAACTATTTGTTCCCTCTTTGTCTCTGTGCTCGACGTACATGTGCATTGTGTTGTGGTAGAGTGGGGAAGAGTGGGGGCTGTCTTCAGACTGACAGCACCAGTGAGGGCATAGACATAACACAGTCCTTTTTACCATTCGTCTTCTGCTGTCTTACCGTTAAGTCCCGCCTTTCGGAATCCCTTCTTGTTTTAAAGTCCCAAACAGCAGTTTGTAGGCCGGCATAAAGCTATCAGTGTCGTTTTACTCCCCAGTTAAGAGAAAATATGGAAATTTCGCTTTTTTTTATATTTCTTTTCCTTGCTGTCTCAAGGTTAGGACGTCGCAGTAGTAACTACCATCCTGTCTCATTTCCTCATTCTACTGTTACCCCCACCCTCTTCATCTTCTCCCTTCATCTCGTCATCTTCTTTTCTCTGAAATGTTTCATATGAAAATCGGCATATCCGGTCAGTTCGTGTGTAAAATGCCATGCATTGGCTCATTGATACAATGAACTTGAAAAGCAGCGACAGCAATTACGACGATCAACATTCTCATGATGATGATGACGATATAATGATGATGATGAATTTGTTTCACTACACAAAAGTTCGCCATAACTTGCTTTCTGATAGAGGGCCGCTGGAATCTATTGTCTATAGTTCTCTGTAGCACTAATCTCTAGTGGTGAATAATACAGGCCACCGACAGTGGACTGGAGATGGAGACGGGATTCTGTCTACCCACATGGAAACCTAGCTGTCCATCGGGTAGAGGTCTTAGCGGGGAACTCGCGTGGCTATGAATGTTTATGTCCGTACTACTCTGCCATTGCGTGTGGAGATCAGGGTGGGGATAAGACTCCAAACAGACCCCACTCCAGGGATGATTGGTATTGCGGATTCCGTCATTGGCAAAAGAGGTCGTCTCGAGTTGATTATTAAATATGTAAGATTTTTTTTATGGAACTTCTGTGTGTACGATAAAAATGGAATTTCTTTCAGAGGGATTCATTGCACTCCGGCTGTTTCATACTGCCAGCAGTGTCTGGAAGATTCCTTGAGCATGCGTAAAACCTTAGGGGCTTGCAAGGGTCTTTATTTTTGGAACTAGAAGGAACGAGGTTGGAGTTTGGGACAGTGGGGTGGGGTGGGGGTAAGAGGGCGTATGAAACACTAATCTGACAACACCAGAATAATTGTGCAGCACTAAAATGTGCAGCAGAAAACAAAACAAAACAAAAACCCGTTTTTACGTTGCGGGATGGAGTGGAACTCAAGATGCCAGAATATGGATCCATAGCTCACTACTGAACTAGCCACCCTTGTGTTGTGTGTGTGTGTGTGTGTGTGTGGGTCGTACGTGCGCGCACGCGCGTGCGGTGCGTGCGTGCTTTCGGCTTGCTTTCGTGCGTGCTGCGTGTGGTGCGTGGGTGTGTGTGTGTGTGTGTGTGTGTGTGTGTGAAGATGTGAGTCATAGACCTTTTGTTTATTGTGAGAATAAGTTTGTATGACGTTTGTCAGTGATGAAGTGAGAGACATTCATGAAGGACAGAACGGCAGATAACGTGGGTGGTTGAACTGGTAGGAGGCGGAAATGAAATCTTGCGGAAATACGCATATAGAGCCAAACTTTCGTGCCTCCTCACTGCATATAAAAGGCAAACTTTACCGATTCGTGTGCAAGTCATTGCATGCAAGTCAGTCGGTGAGCGAGCTGACCCTTTCACTCCGTCATCCTGTTCGCCAGCTTTCTGCATGAACCCTTTCAGTCCCTCACCTTATGCATCAGATTCCTGCATTAACTCTTTCACTCCTTCATTCTGTTACCAGCTTCCTGCGAGAAGCCGGTGGGTAAGCTGAGAGTGTGAGAGGGTTAAGATTATTCATGACGAAATTTATGTTCAGGCAATGCAAGTCGTGACTACCAATATTCGTCACTACGGATGATGACGACACCGCGGTGCCAGCAGCTAATCCTATTGCTAGCAGGACCTTGCCTGCTCCATTCTCTCTCCCTCCCTCCCTCTCTGTCCCCCTCCCCTCCCCTTCTCTCCCCTCCCCCTGTTCGACCCGAAGGTCTCCCTTGTTAGGTTGTTTAAGAGTTGACTCAGAGGTGCTGGGGTCTTAAGGAGCGTGCATCATTTAATTATGTGTTCTTTGTGTGATGATGGAGGTTCGAGTCGTTGATGAGGACGGACAGCTCATGGTTTGTGGAAGTACTGTTGAAAAAAACTACTGCTACTGGAGGCAAGAAGAACTCTCCCTTTTCATTGACTACACACATGACTAAGTCGTACCGGGTTTAGAATTTACAATGTCACGTTTTGTCCAGACACCAATCGATATTGATTACAACCCCAAGTTAATTCAGTCGAAATCGCATTTCCAGTAAGTTTCTAATGATACCAAGCTGCCATGTGGCCATCCACCTAATTAGACCCTGCACTACTACCTGGTCAATTTAGTGGAGCTTTGCAGTGTTTGTTTTGATCCAACTTATTTGGTGCACTGCCTCATAGCCCCACACTGATGACAGTGCTGACTCAAAAGCGGAGAAGGGTTGAACAGTTTTACCGTGTGAGACACATGGAAAGTTGTTTCTTTTATTGTCATACACTGTCCGTGAAAAACATTACTACAGAATCGCTTGCTCGTTTTTGATTGATACTTATATTGTTATATTTCTTTAGTATTCTGACCGTGACCTTATATTGTTATATTTCTTTAGTATTCTGACCGTGACCCCCAAACAGCCAAGGGCTTGGGAGGTTTTTGGCATGTCGGGTCTCATGAAACGTAAGATCGTATCCTTTTAAGTTTACTCACTTGCAATTCCCTGATGGGCTGGGGCTGGACTTGTGGTCAAGTGCATGATAAATAAGCAGTGGCAGAAATGGTCGTCATATTCTCTCTCTCTCTCTCCTCTCTCTCTCTCTCTCTCTCTCTCCTCTCTCTCTCTCTCTCTCTCCTGTCTTTCTGATAACGATATAAATGAAAAAGTGAGACAAAGAGGAGGAGTATATGTTTCTGTGCACGCACACAACACACACCACGTACGCACTCACGCACGCACGCAGAGAGAGAGAGAGAGAGAGGGTGCACAATTAGTTCTGGAGCACGTTTTGAAGTTCAAACACCGCCTTGCCCCTCGTGCGCCCTTGCCCCTTTCGCTGTCTTTACCGGTGTTAGCCACTGCCTGACCCTGGTCGCCCCTCCCCACCTCCCGCCGCTCCGCCACCCCCTCCCCCATCCCCATCTTTTTCTCACTGTTGTTCTTTCCTTGACTTTTTGCCCCCTGTGCGGGGTGGCAATCCCAAGTCACGGAGTCTGTTATTTTAGCTTGATGCTCGCAAACGTGGTGAGGAGTCCATAATCTGAGTCAAAGCCATCGGCACAACTGATTATTAAGAAAGCAAACTCGGAATACAGAACAAAACTGAATCAGTTGTACGTTAATTTAATTAACGAAGAGCGTGGTTTGTTTTTTTTTTCGATGTAGGTCTTTATTTGGCCTATTTGAAAGAGCACACGTACACAACGTCGCGAAATTCTGTGGTCAGAGTGTGATAATATAATAATCATTCCCTCTGTTGTTGTTGGTATCTATAGCTCCCTTTATCTAACCCCCCGCTAATCCATTCCCAAACGCACACACGCAGAAGCACCACACAGACACACACACACACACACACACACACACACACACACACACGCACGACACCACCAACACACACACACAACACACACACACACCACACACGCAAACACCACACAGACACACACACACACACACACACACACCACACACACACACACACACGCACACCACGCACACACACACACACCACACCGCACCACGCAAGCACCACACACACACACACCAGCATCTACACACACCACACACACACACACCACACACACACATCATCATCATCATCATCATTAACAAATACTCTTGTATGATCATCACCTTTATGCAACTGCAGCATTGTTGTCCAAGACCCTATCGTTCCCCACACCCATCATCACCCCTCTCCCCTTTTTTGTCCCCCCTGTCCTGCCCCCCCTTTCCCCCAACCCCCCCCCCTCCCCATGAGCCCAGAACGACAGTGTATTACAAATGAGTATTTCGAGTCATCGACCAGCTCTCTGCCTGTTGTGGTGTGTTGGGGATCCGGGCCAAACGGGATTGGGATGATAATATATGGTTTTATTATGTTCGGGATGATAATACTGGGCGACTCCATCTGCTTTGTAATTCTCTTGGGTTCCTCTCTGAAGTGCAGTTTGGAGTTTGTTCGAGAGGAATATTCGTCGCGCTCGGAAAGTTCCTTATGCGCTCCATTAAAGCTGCCAGCAGTGATCTCGCAGACTCCCTGAGCCTGTATAAAAAACTTAAGTGCTGGCAAGGTCTTGAACGGGATGGGGAGGGGTTGGGGCTATAAAACACTAAACTGAAACTAACAGAATAATGAAAACGTGAAGATGGGCAGCGAACAGGCAAGTTTTTAATGTGCAATCTGGGTTTGAACTCGAGATGTCTGATCCGGAGTCCATGGCTCTATCAAAAGAACCAATCAGCCCACGTGGAAAAGTGAACTGCAGGATGAGACGCTGTCCTTAAATGGACATGGATCGTGGAAATGAAATAACCGATTCCCACCCCTGCCTCTTTTTTGGTTTTTTGTTTCTGTTTCTGTTGTTGTTTGCTTGTTTTATAACATGCTATAAATTGTCCTCATGGCACACTGGATTTTTTTTAAACGAGAACGACAGTCGTTGTCATCCATGACATCATTACGTCATTATCATGATGATGAACAATAAAAAATAAAAAAATAATGATAATATTGATGGTCATAACGGTACTAATAATATCAATGCTGATAGTAATGATAATGAACCATAAAAATAGTGATGATAATAATGATAACAGTGATAATAATAATAATAATGCCTTCCATTCTATACTCCTAAACGCTCGACATACTGCACACACACTTTCTTCCTACCTTCTAACGGCACGTTGTTCCTGAAAGTTGTGGTCTTAGTCGTGTGTATCAACAAATCTGTATCGGAAGTAGAGACAGAGTGCGTGGTCAGGTCACTGAATACAAATTGAGCTGGGGAATAGAGCTAGGATCTGTCCACTGAGAGGGAACGTAGGTGTCCAAGAAACGGAGGACTCTCGGGTTATGAAATTTAATGTCTATGGTACTAATGTAATTGCAGGCTGGGGGGGGGGGGGGGGTTATTGCCCTTCCTCCAAGGTTGTCGATATGGGAGCTGTTTTGTTTTTTGTGATGTCACACATCATTTGAACAGTATTTATACCTTACGGCTGCTGTGACCAGTTAGTGCCTTAGCAAGGGTCTCTGGAATCTGTTTTCTTAGTTCTGTGTTACTAATCTTCAATGGAGAGAGGGGGGGGGGGGCAGAGCGTGTGGTGAAGTCCCTGAAGATGGACTGGATTGGACTGGGGGTAGAGATAAGATCTGTCCACCGAGATGGAAACCTAGATGTGCAGGGGGCAGGGGACCTGCGAGATTATGAATTTTTACGTCCCCATTACTATAATGTCTTTGCGTGCTGGGGAGTAACGCTTCGGATCGGACCATTCCTCCAAGGTGATTTTGCATGCTGTCTTTAGGGGGACGTCATATCACGTTGATTATGTAAATTGTAGAAGTGATGGTACGTACATGTACACTCTGTGTGTGTGTGTGTGCGTAGGCGTGTGTCTGCGTGTGTGTTGAAGGTCAATATTTAGTTTGGTACAGAGTGACAGACATGTCGTTAAAAGGGGTGGTGGAAATGATCAAAGGTGGAAATGAAAATTATGGGAAATATGCATCTGATAGTTGCATGTAAAAAAAATACATTTTCTGATTCATTTGCTTTCCCATTGTGTATCAGTCAATTAATGAGGTTAACTCTTTCACGCACTCAGATTATCCACAGGGTGCAGGGTGCTGGTGGATAGGGTAAGGGAATGAAAAGGTTAACAATATTCCTGACGGGCAGATCAAGTCGTGACTGTCAGTTATTCTCACTACTGATCGTGATGACGTTTTAGTGTCAAAGACCGATCTTGTTGCTAGCAAGTCTTGTCCCCTCCCTCCCTCCATTCCTCTGTCTGTCCTGTCTTCTCTCTCTCTCTCTCTCTCTCTCTCTCTCTCTCTCTCTCTCTCTTCTTCTTCTTCTTCTTCTTCTTCTTCTTCTTCTTCTTCTTCTTCCCAACCCTCGTTTTTGTGTTTCGGCTGATGGTCTCATAGTTAAACTTTTGTTCGTGTCAATGCGCACTGGCTCTCGCTCTCTGCTCTCTGCTCTCTCTGTCCCCTTGTCTCTGTCTCTCTCTCTCTCTCTCTCTCTCTCTCTCTCTCTCCTCTCTCTCTCTCGCTCTGTCCCTCTCCCAATTCCCCATTTCACCTCCTCTGGGTCTCCCTTGTTTGGTTGTTTAAGTTGATTCAGAGGCACGAGGGTCTTGAGGAGTGTCCATCATTTAATTGTATGATTGGCTGTCGTGCGCTTTGTGTTGTCGTAGTGGAGTTTCAGTTGATGGTGAGGAGACACAGCTCATGGTTTGTAGAAACATCGTTTGTATGAGTCGTCGTCGTTCGAGATATGGGGCCATCCCCTGTTCTGTGACTCACATTAGTTACTAACTCATGGTATTTGGAGAATTCATCATAATGTCACGTTTCGTTCTAAAACAGGCATAGATTTTAAGAGCGTATGTTCGAAAATGTCAGAAGAAAGAGTGCATTGGGATCAAAGTGAGATGGACAGTACAGAAGACGGTAGAAAAATGACAGTTGTACCCTCCCCTGTATGTCCTTGTGGAAAGGCAGAGCAGGATACAAACGACATTCTGCAGATCTGTAGGGACCTCCTGCTGGTGAGTGAGGAGATGTGGGCGAAGCCGATTACCCTGAATGAGAAACTCTAGGTGGGCTTGTGGGTACTTTGCAAACAACAGCCAACATTATCTCTAGGACTGGTCTCCAGGTATAAAGACAAGGAGAAGAACAAGAGAGAAGACGATATAGAAAAGTCATACAAACAAGATACAAGAAACAGACACATACTCAGAGACGACACACACACACACACACACACACACACACACACACACACACACACACACACACACACACACACACACACACACACACACACACACACACACACACACACACACACGCATACACACACGCGCGCGCGTGCGTTGAAGTTTGAAGTTTACTTTAGAGGGATTCATCGCACTCGCTCGGAAAATTCTGTATACACTCCACCCAATCTGAATATATATATATATATATATATATATATATATATATATATATATATATATATATATATATATATATATATATATATAGTGTGTGTGTGTGTGTGTGTGTACATATAAACAACACACACTCATTCTTTCACTCTCTCTCTCTCTTTCTCTCTCTCCCCACCCCACCCCCAGTCCAGAATTGGCACACTCTAGCGTAAGGGATGTACTTATGAGACACCTCCATTGTGGTCCTACACCATATGTGATTATTGACCCATAAAATAACACGATTTTTTGTTTGTTTTTGTTGTTTGTTGTTGTTTTTGGTAACGTGCTTGGTTGAATTTTCTAGTATGCTGAACGTGTGACACATGTTTTATGTAAAAACTTGGCTAAACAGCCAAGGAATCCATACATGAAAATGTGTACATTTCGGATCAAGGTGACTCAAAAAGGGATCATACCCGTCTCAACTTGAGCATTTACAGTTCCTTGCTGGTCGGACATCAGGACCTTGATCAAATTTGTGCAGATACACAGCAGAGAAATCGCTCTGTCTCATGACGGGTGGTTAGGACACTGGTCCTTCACTTGGAAGGTCCGGTTTGAACCTGCTTAAGCACCGCGTGGTGGGTAAAGGGTGGAGATTTACTTTTCGACTTCCCAGGTGAACACATGTAAAGACCTGTTACCGGCTGGACCTGTTAGTTTGTATACGCATGCAGAACATCAAATGTGCACGTTAAAGGTCCAGTAAGCCACGTGATTGGTTGCTGAAGGAAATATTAAAACACCATGGAGATAAAGTGCGCATCGAAGTTGCTACCCACAAACAGGGGGAGAATTGTCACCATAGAATTTACACTCCATGGTTGTCACATTTTGTTCTAGCTCTCCCTGCTGCCTTCTCTCCCATCTTCTTTCCTCTTTCGTCCACTGTGTGTTTTTATGTGTGTGTGAGGGAGGCACGAAGACTTGCGTGTTTCTGCCTGTTTGCGCGTGTGGAGAGAGACAGAGAGAGAGAGAGAGAGAGAGTGTGTGTGTGTGTGTGTGTGTGTGTGTGTGTGTGTGTGTGTGTGTGTGTGTGTGTGTGTGTGTGTGTGTGTGTTGACGGGCAGTTAGCACGTTCGAGCGCTAATGAGTCTCGAACTACTTTGCAAAGTTCAAACACTGCCCTACCTCTTCTGATCAGTGCGTCCTTGTCCATCGCTGTCCCTTCTTCCGTTCTGTTAGCTCCCCTGCCTGATCTCCCATCCACAGGCTGCCTCCATTTTGCCAGCGCTCACGCCGTTCTCTTTCTTCCTCTGGTTTTCTTCTTCTTTTTCTTCTTCTTTCTTCATCTTCTTCGTCTTCTTCTTCTTCTACTACTTCTTCTTTTTCTTCTTCTTCTATTATTTTTTCTTCTTCTTCTACTACTACTACTTCTTTTTCTTCTTCTTTTTCCTCTTCTTCTTCTACTTCTTCTACTTCGTCTTATTGACCTTTTACCCCCTCGGTGCTGGATGGGGATGGCAATCTCAGGCATGAAGCCCGTGTTGTTTTGCTGAATGCCCATAAACATGGTGAGAACGCATAATTTTACTCAAAGGAATTGCCAGTGTTGATTAAAAACAAACAACCGGGAAAAGAGGAAGAAGAAGAAACACACACACACACACACACACACACACACACACACACACGCACGCACGCACGCACGCACGCACGCACGCACGCACGCACACACACACACACACACACACAACGAGGGGGAAAAAAAGAAAACCTCAACAGAAACGCACAGGAATGATTATTTGACTTCTGAGAGACTTGTGTTTACCTTCAGAGCATTTGCATACTTCATTAACGAAGCGAGTCAGCCGCGTGTTCTCGCCGCTGTGGTATAAAAAAAAGAAAAAGGCGACATCTAAAGAATACCATGAAATTTTGGAATCAGAAAGTGATGATGATAATATTGTGATAATCGTTTGATCTGCTATTGGTACAGATCCCTCCTCCCCATCCTCCCATCTCCTTCACCTCTCACACAGACGTGCTTATTAAATTAACGAACCGCAAATTATAGGCATTGTTGCTTGTATTAGGCGTACAGAAACGATGTCTAAGCAAGCACGCGCCCACGCGCGCGCGTGCGTGCACCCCCCCCCCCACCCGCCTACACACACACACACACACCGGGGATGTGTACTACTATACTCCACGATCACCAGTGTCTAACCACAGGCCTGCATGCTTGTACAAAGCTCATCAACCAACCGATCCCCATCCCTCCCCATCCGTTCGCTGCAACCCACCCCCTCACCCACCGGCCACGAGTCATAGAGACTACATCATACCACGGACCAACTCTCGACTCTAGGATGTTTGTGTGGAGGTCTGCTGCAACGAGATTCGTTTGCCTTTGGGATAATCATGCAGGGTTACAGAATGATTTGGGATGATAATACAGTTATAGGATGGATTTTGGACAATAGAAGGAGGGGGGGGGGTGTAAAAGAATGGATTTGGAGTGATGATATGAATTTTTAGGGTGAATTTTCAATGATTATATGGAGTGATCTGACGGATTTTCCCTTTGGATGATAATATGGAATGGTTTGGGGATAAAGTGGAGTAACAGGATGGATTTTGGGTGATAATACAGGGTTATGGATGGATTTGAGATGATAAGACAGAATTGATTTGGGATAACAACACAGCGTTGCACATGGATTGCCCAGTTTGATTTGGTATGAATATACAGGGTTATACGATCGATTAGGGATGATAATACAGGGTTACAATATGGATTTGGAATGATAATACAGGGTTACAGGATTGATTTGCAGTGATGAATTAGGGTTACAGAGTAGATTTGGGATTACAATATAGGTTTCGAGATGGATTTGGGATGATAATACAGGGTTACCGGATGGATTTTGGACGATATTGCAGAGTAACGGGGTTGATTTGGGATGGTAATACAGAACAAATTGGATTTCATTTGTAATCCATACGTGATCGCTCCCTGTCTGTCTCTTCGTGTGCTGTGCATGTTTGTCTGCTGTGCATGTCCTGTCTTTTGTGGTGGAGATTAACAGAGTTGGTGGTTATATGACAGACAACATCAATATTGGTAAACAGCCAACGTGGTCCTATTGTCCATAATAATGTCTTCTTCCTCTCGTGCCTAGAGTCCCTTCAACTTCAGCTTAATGACGACAAGACAGAAGCTATCCTCATTGGCACCCGTCAGAAACTTTCTCAGCTGCCTCCTCTTTCTCTCCCATTATGTAACACATCAGTCCCAATTTCTGATTCAGCTAAAAACCTTGGTGTCTGCATTGACTCTACCCTCTCCATGAACAACTTTGTTTCTCAAACTGCAAGATCTTGCTACTATCATCTCCATCGTATAAGCCTGATCAGGAAGTATCTCTCTGTCGAAACAACTGCAAAACTCGTTCTCTCCTTCATAATGTCTCGCATTGACTATTGCAATTCACTCCTGTCTGGTCTTCCTGCCTCCACCATTCACATCCTACAGCGCATTCAAAACAATGCTGTACGCCTTGTACTCAAAAAGAAAAAAGCTGACCACATATCTCCTCTCCTGGCACAACTTCACTGGCTCCCTGTATCAAAGCGCATACAGTACAAACTAGACACCATATGCTACAAAAGCCTCAATAACGCAGCCCCCGATTACCTGTCAAGCCTACTTGAGATCTATGTTCCCTCACGTACCCTCCGCTCTGCCTCCGATCCTCTGACTTTTCGCTTTCCACGCACTAAGCTTAATACCTATGGTCCACGAGCCTTCTCAGTTTCTGGTCCACTCTCCTGGAACAAACTTCCTCTCTCAGTCCGTCAGCAACCTACTTTTGTCTCCTGTAAGTCCGCTCTCAAAACTCACCTTTTCTCCTCTGCATAAAATCCTAACCTCACTCAACCCCCCTCTGCAGCCTGTCTCCGCTCGGAGGGGAACACTTTGTTATAATATATAATTGTATATGATATGCTCTCTATAATTTTCCATTGCTTTTATTCTTGTTTTATTGCTTTTATTCTTTCTCCCCATTTATAGCCATGCGTGTGTGTGTGTGTGTGTGTGTGTGTGTGTGTGTGTGTGTGTGTGTGTGTGTGTGTGTGCGTGCGTGTGTGTGCGTGCGTGCGTGTGTGTCTGTTTCAGCGCTTAGATTTGATTTTGTCGAGATTTTGCGCTATATAAATATTGTAATTATTATTATTATTATCTTCAAATCAAGATTGGTCACGGACACGTGACAATATTGCTGTATGGCAACTTGCTACTTTCGAAAGTGAAAAGCATGCTGAAGGTAAACATGCATCCCACATTTCCTGCTCAAAAATCAAGTATCCCTCGCGGTCAGGGTCAGTCTGCTGTGTTGATATATCGCTAGCAGGAAGGGAACATTTTATTGTTTGTTGTTGTTTTTAGTGGAAATTAATACTTTTTTAATTTTTAAGTCGTAAGTCCTTTGTAAGTCTGTTAATATGGCTCAGATTGTTTGCTGATAACCTTGTAGCAGTCAGCAAAGATTTTTTTGTTTGAAAAGACAAATTTTACAGTGTTTACCATTGAAGACTGCTGTGACCAGTTAGTGCCTCTCTGGAATCTATTGTCTTAGTTGTCTTTGGCAATAATCTGCAGCGGGGATGGAGATGGGGCGCATATTCAGACCACCGACTATGGACTGGGTGAGGGCTGGGGATGGAGATAGGAAATGTCCACCAAGATGGAAAGCTAGATATGTCTGTGGGGTGAGGGTCTGAGCTTGGGACTCAGGAGGCTATGAATTTTTATGTCCTCGCTACTATGTCATTGCGTGCTGAGAGGTGACGTTTCCGAACGGACCTTCTCTCCAGGACCATTGGTATTGTGGCCGTCTGTGGAGGATACCGTCTTGCGTTGATTATGTAAATTGCGCAGATGGATCGTGCTTACTTGTACATTGTAAGGGAGGTTGGGAGGGAGGGAAGGAGAGAGAGACAGAGTGAGTGACTGAGTGAGAGAGAGAGAGAGGTGTGTGTGTGTGTGTGTGTGTGTGTGTGTGTGTGTGTGTGTGTGTGTGTGTGTGTGTGTTGGATGTGATACGTGCGCGCGTGTGTGTGATGACGACGCTTGTAAGTATTTGCTGTGGCAGTCGGTTTGAAAGATGTGTTACTATTTATTTTTCAACACTGCCAAAGTTAATGAAATATGAATGCATATGCAATCCAGTATGGTCTTTCCCTGCTCCATCCAGTACTCCACGTTAATTCAGTTATGCCTAATGCCACATTAAATGCTAGATGGGAGATTATCCGCCCTTCGTGTTTATCTGTTGAATGTGACACAGTTTATGAAACTGTGTAGTCTGTGATTTTTATCACCATACGAAGTAATTGAAGAAGAAAAAAAATAGCTGCTATGTTTCATGGCGCGCTGTGTGTGTGTGTGTGTGTGTGTGTGTGTGTGTGTGTGTGTGTGTGTGTGTGTGTGTTCGTGAGAGAGAGAGAAACAGAGAGAGGGCTCGGGCAAAGAAGAGAAAAGATTGGGGGGGGGGGAGGGGAGGTAGAGGTGAGAAAAGTAGAGTCCGAAGGAGAGAGACAGAGATAGAGAGACAGACAGACAGAGAAACAGACAGACAGAGAGAGGAGACACAAGAGTGAGCACAGAAATAGCTTCTATAACTGCATTTAATTTTAGTAGAGAGACAAACCTGAAACCCGTTCAGCACCGCGCCACGCCTGACACTTGTTGAGGTCGTTGGCCCCCCATGCTGTGTGCCAAATGCCGAACTGTGATAAGTAGTCAGTGATATTATAGGTAAGTAGTTAAGCCAACTGACAGGGTAAGTAGAGACTGTCACAAGTATTGAATAATAGTGTTAAGGACGGGAAGTGGGCACACTGGGGTGAGGCCAGAACCACCCTAGTTAATGGTTCAGCCGTGCTGTGCTCGGGCCACACTCTGTACTGTCATTTTGAGGATTCCCTCCCCACCCCTCTCCCTCGCACCCCCTTCCCCCTCCCGTGCGGTGCAGCAGATGCTTTATCGGTCTGTCACCGTCAGACTGACTCTCTGTTTCGGCCAGACTCGCCCTCTCTTTCGGCCAGACTGTCATTATGAGGATCCCCCCTCCACTCCCCCACCCCCACCCCCGTTCGGTGCAGCGGATGTTTTACAGTCTTCACCTTGTGTCTCTCTCTTTCTGTCTGTCTGTCGCTCTCCATGCTTTCTTCTCAACTCGGTCAATCACGCGCGCGCACGATCACACACTGTTTCTTCCTCCTCTTCCTTAACACACACACACACACACACACACACACACACTAATATATATATATATATATATATATATATATATATATATATACACACACACACACATCACACACACACACACACACACACACACACACACACACACACACACACACACACACACACACACACACACACGCTGAAAAACATCGGTTGTCGTCTGATCACCAAAGTTAAGCAACGTGGAGCCCGTTTAGTTCTTGGCTGGGTAACCGGCCACTTGGGAATACTAAGTGTTGTTGGACAAGTGGAAAACTAACATGTTGGGTTGGAAATGCTGTTCCATTAGGAACGTTCCTTCCATCAGCCTCGCTCACTTACGTCACAGATAGAAGACGGTTCGTTCCAGTATTTCGGTGTGAGAGACAAGTTGGAACTGCCCAACAAGAGTCTCAAAGTAGAATACTAACTCGGCAAGGTGAACTACGATCTGGCAATGCAACTGTTTCCTGCGATACCTGCATCATTTCCTTTTATTCCCCTCTGTTCTTTCTCTATGCAAACAACATTATTCCATTCTTATATTTACAGTTCCAGGTAGGCCCAGGGAGAAAATAGTTGACGGACTTGCAGAGTGGCTCTGAGGACAGAGAGGGTGGGAGATGTACTTGCAGCAACAAGGGATAGATTCGTATGGAGGGCCATGATC
>CM060307.1:36562400-36567400 GCA_030674185.1 Monoplex corrugatus | reverse complement strand
TCTCTCTCTCTCTCTCCTCTCCTCTCTCTGTCCCCCTCACTCTGTTCCTCCCCACTTCAACCTCCAAATTTCTGTTCTCAGTGTGTTGCTTCTCTCTTGTCTCCCTCTCTCTCTTTCTACCTCTCCCATCTCACGCCTTCACTCTCTCCAAACCCTTCGCCATAGCCACCTTCTCTCTCTCGTTCGCTGTCTGTCTGTCTGTCTCTCTCTCTCTCTCTCTCTCTCTCTCCTCTCTCTCTCTCCTCTCTCTCTCTCTCTCTCTCTCTCTCTCCTGTCGAGGGAGGGCGGAAACAAGGGGCGGTCTCAGATCAAAAACAAAGGCAGCTAGCAGAACAATGCCGGGTCTCTGGAGGTGTGAATGCAAAGCAGTCTCCCAGGACCTCTCCATCTGGACTCCATTCACCCACTAAGTCGGGAACTAAGGGGGGCAGACCCTCTCTCTCACCGTGAACAGGGAGGCCTGCCGTGAGTCACTTGCTGCTCCCTTGACGTTGATAATGGCACTGATGGTGGTGGTGGTGAAGTTTGGACTTTGTTGAAGAGTTTGGACTTTGTTGAAGAGTTTGGGCTTTGTTCAAGAGTTTGGACTTTGTTCAAGAGTTTGGACTGTTGAAGAGTTTGGACTTTGTTCAAGAATGTGGGCTTTGTTCAAGAGTTTGGACTTTGTTGAAGAGTTTGGGCTTTGTTGAAGAGTTTGGACTTTGTTCAAGAGGGAATGATCGCACTAGGACGATTCCCTGTAAATCTTGACAGTTACTATCTGATTCCTTGAGCCTGCGCAAAACCCTGTGCACAGCACCTGACTCACTGGAGCTTTCAGATGGGCAAGGAAACCGTCAAGTTTTTATGTCGAGGGCTGGGATTGAACCCAAGACATCAGATCTTGAGTCATGGCTCTGTCAACATCCAGCCAACCCAGTGACTATGATGCTAAAGCAACACATGCATACGATAGATTTCAATTATGATACAAACTTCAAAAACAGTTTTGTGAAATATGGCTCTAGTCGTCGGCTGGGCTATAAGCAATATGAACTTGAATTTTGTGAAATCGAATGATCAGAGATTACAAATACAGATATTTATCTGCTGACTAGCGGCAATGATAGTATTTAACAGTAGTAATGATAAAGAAACTGCAGACAGTGCAGTGGTTTCTGTAAAGGGAAAGACATGTTCACACAAAGCTTTAAATTAAATCTTAGTGTTTGCGGTTCCGTTTGGTCATGTTCCAATGACTCAAGGGTATTGTTGGTGCGGCTAGGGTATATTGTTGTTAGAACTAGGATAATATGTTGGTACAATTAGGATGTTGTTGGTACAATTAGGATATTGTTGATACAACTAGGATATTGTTGGTACAACTAGCATATTGTTGGTACAACTAGCATATTGATTCAACTAGGATATTGTTGGTACAACTAGCATATTGGTGGTACAACTAGGATATTGTTGGCACAACTAGGATATAGGTGGTACAACTAGGGTATTGTTGGTACAACTAATGTACTTTGGTACACCTAGGATATTGTTGGTACAACTAGGATATAGGTGGTACGACTAGGATCTGGTGGTACTGGTGGTACAACTGGGAATCTCATTCCATTCCAGAGTTGGCGGTATGCAATGGTCAGGTACCCAGAACTTCATTTCCATGGGTAAGGTCAGGCTTCGAGAGGGGGAGAAAGGAGAAAAATGGGTGGCTAGCACAGAAAACTGACATCTGCTGCTGTTGGATGTGTTCCCCCCCCCCCTTCCCCCAGCTGAAAAAGGTAGTGACCGTGTGGTGTAGACATGGTTTGGGCCAGGTGGAGGCCATGTTGGCTCTGCAACCTGAGCACGGATGATGGAGGCCTCACCTCTCCCCATATCACGCGTCTGATACCACAGGGTTTGCCAGATGCTCTGTGTGTATGAATGAATGGCATCTGACTCGGGACTTTTTCTTTTATCCGAATGGGGGTTCCAGAAGTCTGTCTTCATCTTTCGCCGATTACACACTTGATACCGCAGATCTACACGATCATAAATGTGGACGGCGTAAGCCACACGCACGTACGCACGCACACACACACATACACACACACGCGCGCTGACACACATACGCACGCGCGCTTAACACACACACACACACACACACACACACACACACACACACACACACACACTCTCTCTCTCTCTCCTCTCTCTCTCTCTCTCACGCACTCGCGCACACACACACACACTCTCTCTCCCCCCCCCCTCTCTTTTTTTTTTTTCATGTTTCCCCCGTCCTATCTCTTGTTTTAATGAAATTGATTACTTACGACAGGTATATACCAAACTTGAAACTTGCAGAAAATTTTTTAACCATATCTATGACACTGAAGAGAACTTGGTGTATGTACTGATATTTATATCATCAGAAAATAACAGTTTAATTTAATTTCATCTCTGTATGTGAATCAGGATGTCCACCTATTACAAGCTCGTACACACACCTGATACCACAGGCCTTGTTATGCTAGATGATACGTATGGGCGGCATGTGCTGGGGATTTTTTCTTCTTCTCTTTTCTCACAGGGGAATGATGGAGAGAAAGAACTTGAATTTATGTTTTGAGGGTTCCTTGATACAGATCAGAGCTATTCTATATCTGTAGTATCAGTGACAGTAATGCAACACGGCTCCACTCGTCTGCTCCGTACTCATCTGACCCCCAGTCTCTTTTTATACACCAAACCAAAGTCCTTTTTTTCTGCTTTCTGTTTCTATCATATTCACAAAATTTTGTGTGTCATTTTAGTTTTCTGCAAACAGAACGGTGTCATCTGCATAACGAAGATTGTTTATCGTTTTTCCTCCAACCTTTATCCCAGGATATTATTCTATGTTTCTCATGATGGTTTCGCTGTAAAGTGTAAACAAATCTGGTAACAGAACACATCCCTGTCTATCGCCTCTTTTGGTATTGTATAAAGAGCTTGTATATTTTCTACTGTCATAGCTGCTGTTTGTTCCCGATACATATTCCTTATTATGCCTAGATCTTTTTCCAATAATATTTAGCTTTTTCAGTTATCTATTCTCTTCTGTCTTACCGGATGAAAAGCTTTTGTATAATCAACAAAAGTGTAAATCGTTATTCAGCTCAGTTGATCTTTTTTATGAGAGTTTTAAAATATATGTGGCAATAATAGTTCTTTTCCCGTCAACAAATTCATTTACTTGTTCCCATTCAACAAGTTTCTCTCGCCTTTCATTTCGCGTGCCAAGGCCATGAGGTCCAACTATGTCATCTACTTTTTCCTGTCCCATGTTAGCGCTAAAATCTCCCATTATTATTGTAATGTTCTGTGATTTACATTGAGCCGTGGCTAGAAAAATGTGTAACCAAAAATGTCTCATCTCTCTGTGGGTAAGATGAATCTGAAAGAAAGTTTGGTCAAAGGTGTGGACTATTGAGAATTCGCGAAAGCGGAAATTTCGAGTGTAAGGCAGTCAAGTTCAAGGTCACACGGACTAAATTCAGCACTTTTCAAGAAAGTTGTGTGAACAGAATATTTTTTCAGGAACTTATAACAATATTTCGATCTTTAATTTTTATTATTACCCCCCCCCCCCCCCCCCCTTCTTGTGACAGTCTATCCCTGTCCTAGTTGCAAAATCTCCTTTTTCCGTTACAGTTTTCGTATAAAGACGGGGTTTTAAAATGGCTTGACCATTTTTTCCCGAGTAGTTACTGCCGCCCATTTGCTAGGTAAACGACCTAATCGTCTTCAAAACTGTCGAATTACATCAAACCATTCTTTGTGTAATGGGATCAGGTCTTCAGACACTTTTGAACAACGGACCGTTAGATGTAATAAGCTCTACTAGTAGACTTCTAATGTTGTCGAATCAGTAAGACGCATCTCCCTCAGATGTCTTCAGACGCTGTTGTGTAGAATGATGATGACCCATTTTCTAAAGGCGAGTGACCCATTTTCTAAAAACGAGTGACCCATTTTCTAAATGCCACAGGTCAGTTTTCTTCGGAAGCTTGTCTCAATGCGTTGACCCATTTTGTAGGTAACTGACTGAATTGTCCTTGCATAACTTGGAGAAATAAAGCGAAACGAAATAAAGGAAAAAGCAATTAATTGTGAGCGTGGCCGTCTCGTAACGTTTATTGCGCGGAACAAACCCTAGTGTCTCTGATTTCACAGTATCGTGGATTTCCAGAAGCATTATGGTGTAAGTGATACACAATGTGGGATTTAAAAAAATATTTTATTTATTTGTTGATTTACTCATTCATTCATTGTTTATTTCTTTGTTTGTTTGTTTGTTCATTGTTTATTTTTTGTTTCTCCCTGCTGATATGGAACAATCCCATTATATTTGATAGTATATCTCTATTTTTCCAGTGTGATGCAATGCAGGCAGTTTGCAGTGTAAATGATACACTTGAAGTTTTAAAGTGCTATTTCTAAAATGAACAGTGTCATTATGGCTTTGTTCTTGTCTAGCTTTTGAAACAGAAGTGCGATCTGAAAAAGTATTTTGTTATTATCAGTTTTTGCCTCTTCCCTCTTCCCCCCGCATTTTAAACAAAACTTTTTTTTTAAATTGCGACTTCAAAATAACATTTCCGCGATGCACATTAGATTTTAAAGCAGATTTGTTTTTTCAAAGTGCGACTTAAAAAACTGTTAACAAGATTTTTTTCCCGCTTTTTATAAAGTAATAAAACTTTTTAAAGTGTGACATTAGAACCGAAATCATTTTCTAGCATTTCAAACAAGACCGTTTCCAGAATGCGATTTTTGGAAATGATGCTAACAGTATTTGTTATTTTATGTAGTTTTTGTTTACCGCACGACCTTTTCCGCCGGTTTCTCCCGCTGAAGTTTGTGGTTTGTTCAAGAGGGATTCATTGCACTTGGAAAATTCCATGTGCGCTCCGTCCATGTCTACCGGCAATTACCTGGCAGACTCCCTTACTTTGCTTAAAACCGTTTGCGCTGGCAAAGTCTTG
>CM060307.1:36544900-36559900 GCA_030674185.1 Monoplex corrugatus | reverse complement strand
TGGCGATGAAAAATAAACACCGGAGATTGTAGGAGACGTGGTGGAGGGGGTAGGACTGTTTGAACTGACAAGGTCATAGGGTGCTGTCGAAGAGCCCCCCTCCCCTCCCCCCCCCCCCCCGCCTATACACACAACATACACGGAGACGCGCGCGCGCACGCACACACACACACGCTCGCACGCACGCCCTGTGTCAAGTAGGTGTCATAAACCTCTCTTTTGAGGTCAACCTCTTTTGCGTGTGTGTGTGTGTGCGCGCGCGCGCGTGCATGCATGTGTGCGTTCGTGCGTGTGTGTGTGTTTTCGTTCTGTATCTCGGGGACCAACTGATCTCGCCTGACAGATTAACCCGTTGATACCCTAACCCTATCCACCAGCATCACAGCAAAACAAAACGGTAACCCTTTCAATCCCTCGCCCTGTCCACCAGCATTCTGCATTATCAGCCATGATAGCCAAGCAGAAACCTAACCCTTTGACAACTCGCCCTATGTACCAGCGTGCTCCGAAAAAACCCGGTAGATAGAATGAAGGTGTGCAAAGTTAAGTTTTTGTAGCTGGTGGATAGGATGAGGGAGTGAAAGGGTTTTAAATTTTTGGAGTTGGTTGATAGAGTGAAGGAGTGAAAGGGTTACGTTTTTGGAGCTGGTGAATAGGATGAGGGAGTGGAAGGGTTACGTTTTTGGAGCTGGTGAATAGGATGAGGGAAGGAGACATGAAGTCTGTCCCGATTCCTCTTTCCGTTCTCAAGCGCTCACGCGAGCATGCGCCCTCCTCGTGCATTTTGGTGCTGGAGAGGGGCGGGGGTCAGGGGCAGTTGAATTGTGTGACATGTACTCTTCCCTCTGTTGTTGTTATTCTCCTCTTTTTTTTCTTTTTCTTTCATCTGAGGACCGAACGACCTTGTTGACAGATTAGAAAGACAAGACCCATATCACCGTCAATTGTGATCCTGTGAACCTCTCCCCGGTCCTCCCCCCCCTCCTCCCCCCCCTGTGGTTTCACACACACACACGTACACATTAAATAAAACTGGTTTTACGATGTGGCATTTTGTCATTCCATGTTTTCTCTCTTTTCTTTCCTTTTTGTTTGGTGTGTGTGTGTGTGTGTTCGCGCGTGATAATTGTAAATTTTGGTCATAAGTTTTATTTTGATTCACCTGTTGACCAATCCCTTCCTCTCTCTTTTTTTTTTTTTTTTTTTTGCCCTTCCCCTCTCTCTTCTTTCCTTTCTACCCCACCCCACCCACTCCCTCTCTCGAAACTAAGATTATTTATTACATTCTTTTTCATTTTCTTTTATTTCTTTCATTTATGGCTTCACATACACATGTCGTATTCCTTTCTGCAGGAAGCTGATGAACAGGGTGAGGGAATCAGAGGGTTAAGTTTTTGCTTTGCAAACATGGTTAACAGCGCAGGATGCTGGTGGACAGTCACAGTGACAAAAACTTAAAGGTACGAAGCATATGCATGCTGGGAGAGGGAGGACAGGATGGGAATGGAATGAAGAGATGGGTATAATATAGAGGGGGAAATCACTGCTTGACAAGAAGTAAATCTTCAAGGTAGACTTGAAGGAACAGAACAAGTATTTGGCTGTCGAAGAGATAGATAAGAAGCTCTTTCCAGTTGTATCTATAAACAAAAAATGAGTGGCGACCGACCGTGGAAGATCTGTATCACGTACACTGACCCCCATGGATATACATGTACATCGTAAAAGTCGGTAACAGATGGACTGACGGCTCGTACAGTTCACCAGTCACAGCTTGGACACCTAATGCCTTGTAAAGTTGTTGCATCCTGCTAATTCAGTAGATGCCGGGACATGCACAGAGATCAGTAGTCATTGATTGCTTAGCAGCACGCTGTGTATGTGTGTCTCGCTGCGGCTGTCTGCTACCTGTTGAACATTGCGCCGCAGAGGGCTTGCGACTGCACGAGCCGTAGGCTGTTTTTAATCTCTAAACACATGACGCATTGCAGACAGTCGGGTTTGAAAGTGTTACAGTGATTTGAGTGATCATCAGTGAAATGGTGTAGGCATAATAATTGGTTTGTCTACGTCTTTTGTAAGTTCAGAAAGAAGTCTGAAATACGGTTTTGATCGCTGTTTTGAAAACAACGGTTATCCGGTCCACCTTACACACACACACACACACCACACACTCCCTCATCTCTCACTCCTCTCTCTCCTCTCCTCGCTCACCCTCTCACTCTCTCTCTCGCTCTCTCTTTCTCACGCTCTCTCTCTCATGCACTTTTTCTCTTTCTCTCCCCCTCTCTCCCTCCCCCCCCCTCTCTCTCTCTCTCTCTCTCACACACACACACAAACACACACACACACACACACACACACACACACACATCTCAGATAGATAGATAGACAGACAGACAGACTGACTGACTGACTTGCACTCGAAGACAAGAGATAAGGCTTGTACCCTAACTCAGTTTTAAAACTTTAACACTCCAGCCCATTTAACGTGTAGATAATAAAGCATCGTATGTCAGCCCAATAGGGGACAAGGAAGACGGCAGGGAGAGACAAACTGCAGGGATTAGAACGTCCCATGACTTCTCCCATTACACACGTTATGGGCGCTTAACCCTAGACACAGATGTAAAGATAGACAACTAGCTCCTGTTGCTCACTGTGTTCGAGACTGCCTCCTCCCCTTCTTTGGGGTCAGCCCGTCAGGGGAGATGGACAGAATGTTTTAAGGCGTCTTTTCAAAAACTTTGATCGTTAGTCTTTGTAAAATATTTATGTGTGGTTAGAACCTTAAACCTAATGTTATTGCTTGGCTATGAGCCAACCACGGACACTGGCGAGTACACAGAACTTGAAAAACGTTACGTGTTATCATAACATCAACATCAATATCATCATCATCATCATCATCATCATCATCATCATCATCATCATCATCGTGTGCCATGCCGCATGGCGCTGTCGATCATGGCCCTCATACGAACCTCTTTTGTCGCTGCAAGTATATCTCTTATCCTTCCTGTCCACATACGCTCTTGCTTTCCTGTTGTGACTAGGTGCTCACATTTCTCTTGCTTGATAAAATGTCGTTTAGATGTTGCTTTCTTTTCTCTTCATTCATGTTCTTTTAATGTTTGCGTCTTTCATTTTTTATCTTGCCTGTTTGCTTCTTTCATTTTTATCTTGCCTTATGAAATGTCATGTAAAGGTTTCTTGTCTTTTCCTAATCTTGTCCATTAATGTTCTTTATGTGTTTGCTTCTTTCAAGGCTGTCACATTTGTTTCCTTTGCTGTCCGCAGAAATCTTAAGATTCGTCTTAACAACCACATTTCATCATAGCCAGACTCACCAATAAAAGACAAACATGTGTTATGCAGCTAGTTTTAGTTCAAATTTTAGCAGATATCTGTTATACAAAAAAGAGGGGGGGGAAAAAGCAATTCCATATGCGGTACAGTCATCTGAAGTCTCCTTGACAATGATAAACAGATAGGACTAAATTGTTGCCTGAAGGATACAATTTCATGTGCCAGACAGTAGTCTTTGAACTTGCCTTAAACGCTGTTTGCAGATAGTTATAAGGTCTTTAATTCGACAAAATAAATAAGAATCGATGCAGAAGCAGACCGACATAGGCTGTGAGATCATCACCAAACATCCAGTCTGGGTTTACTATTTGTATCTGTGTCCGAGCTTGTAAAACGGCGCCAAGATCTTTATGGGCTTTCCGATCCTAAACTTCGCTCATACGATAGTGGTAGCTCTTTGAAACGCTCTTTACGAGGCTGCTTAGTGTTTTTCATGGGAGCAGATAAGATGTCACTTGGCGGCCGCCAGTTCCTACCTGTTCCCGTCTACATGGATAGCTTTTCATCCTACTCCAAGTCGTATATTTTTGGGGTGGAAAAGAGTGTTTCTTCCTGTTGCAAATCGGTATTTTTGTGAGGAAAAGGAAAGCTTTTCCTTGTATGGCAAAGTGTGTTTTTATGAGAAAGGGAGTTCTGACAGTCATGCTTGCTTTATGAACAAAGCTTTTCCTGCTACACCAAGTCATGCCTTCTGTGAGAAAAAGAGCGCTTTTGCTCTTAAGGCAAGTTGTGTGTGTGTGAGAGTACATGTGTACTCGAATGGAAAAAAGAGAGAAGTTTTGCTGTAATGGAAAATTGAATGATTTTGTGAATAAGAGAGAATTTCTTTCTTGCGCCAAGTCATGTATTTTTTTTTATTTGGGGGGGGGGGGGGGGGGGGCATCTATTAGTATTACGCCAAGTTATATGTGTGGTGTGTGCGCGCCGGCTTTGTCGGAGTTGTGACCATGGAAGGCGACTCCTTGGAATGCCAGTGGGTAGGAATAACTGTCACAGACAGACGTCGTTATCGTCTCACACACAGGTATACACTTTCTCACTGGCTTACATCAGACATGGAAACAAAAACAGCAGCCGGAGTCTACAGAACAGCCAGTATTAAGGCACGAACAAGACACCGCGCTATCTTGTACAGCGGGTGGGTGGGCACAGACGCTCCTTCAGTGGTGCAGTTTTCATGATCTGTTTACATCATCCACTTGTAAATAATCCCTTGAAACAGTGATAAATGTGGACAGGAAACGGATACGCACTATCTTACAGTGTCGAGGACGCTATCGCTTTCATATGTGTGTGTATGTGTTTGTGTGTGTGTGTGTTTGTGTGTGTGTGGTGCGCGCGCGCGTGCATGCAGTTTTTTTTAATTAACGACCTGTCAGTGATTCTTGGAGAGACAACTGAATGCTATCGCCTGTCCTTCACTAAATTCACCAAAAATCTTGAATGCTCGTTCTCCTCTCATCCCTGCCGCCCCCACCCCCCACCCCCACCCCCATCATCTGGAAAAAGATCATGGAAAGACAAACTATCGCATCTCCTAAAGCCCTGGAAAACTTCAAATATCGCATCTCCTCCCTCACACCAACATAATCCGGCCACCTTCAAATTCGGAGCTTGGTAAAGACGATTATGAAGCATAAGGATGATTTTGTCTTTGACTGAAATGGACGGTTTAGGACACATAAAGTGATCAGGTTAATGGAAGAGGACATAAGAAAATGGAAACTCTACCTTTGCAATCCATCGCTACGAAGGAAAATCCATCAGATGCTAAGGCTGAAGGAGCCATGGTAATTGACATTTGTGATAACTAACCAATTAGCCATCAGAAGCTAAGGTTGAAGGAGCCAGGGTAATTGACATTTGGGATAACTAACCAATTAGCCATCAGAAGCTAAGGTTGAAGGAGCCAGGGTAATTGACATTTGGGATAACTAACCAATTAGCCATCAGAAGCTAAGGTTGAAGGAGCCATGGTAATTGACATTTGTGATAACTAACCAATTAGCCATCAGAAGCTAAAGTTGAAGGAGCCAGGGTAATTGACATTTGGGATAACTAACCAATCAGGTTGTAGCCTTCTGGTGATTGAGGGCCTTTCAACCAATCAGACAATGTGCATCTGTTACGACCAGTCATTGTGAACGACGGACATAGGTTGGCAACTTGTGGTGACTATTGCACTTAACCAGTCCGAGTGATAGAGGTCTCACCATACCCAATCACGGGAGCGACATCCATTGTAGCCAGTGAGAGTGAGGTACTTGTCATTGGCCAGTGAGGTTAATGGACAAGCGTCAATCGCTAAAACGGTAACGCGTACGTCGATGTCGCATTCAGGTTTTTACATAATTAGGTTAACCGTTCAACTCTTTGAATAGGAATTGCTGAATACATGAGGCAAATTAAATGGTTAACAGGAACTGGTGGATTGACTATGGGAGTTTAATGTTTAACAGGAATTGGTGGATAAAGTGATGGAGTTAAATGGTTAACAGGAACTGGTTGATAGAGTGAGGAAGTTAAATAAATAAATAGGAAACCGGTCGACGGAGTGAGGGAGGTAATTCAAGGAACTAGTGGATATAGTGAGAGAGTTAAGTGATGAACAGGAGTGGTGGATAGAGTGAGTGAAGCAACAATGATGCGTGCTCTGTGTGTTGCAAAGCGAAACAGTCGACCAGTGTGAAGCACACCTCAACGGTAAACGGCCCTATTCCACGGACAGCAGCAGAAAACCAACAAGCGCGTGGAAGAAACGCGGAAGGGGGAAGAAGAAGAAACAACAAGGAAAACAAAAGCAAAAGCGAAAGATAACAACACAACAAAAAAAGAAGACATAATAATGGAAACAGGGTCAGGGGAAAGCCCACAGTGGCTAATTGGTTGGTCACGCCTGGTGACCGACCACCTCTGTGCCCTGGGAGCATCCAGTGAAGTTGGCTATGGCGGGGTTGAGGGCAGACGGCGATTGAGAGAGTTCAACAAGGCCTAGTGATACACGAGAAGACCCCCACCGACCGCTCCCCTTTCTTTCCTCGCGTTTGATCTCCGGGGGTAGGGGCCAAAGCAACAGTAAGTTAAAGGGGGCATGGCGACGTGTAGTAGCTACGAGAGGCCGTAGTGACAGTGACTTATGGCCCAGCCAACAAAAACCCCTCTCATCGGGTGGGACACGGACTGAAAACAGGTCGTTCCGGCTTGTGCCCTCCAGTAAACACAGTGCCTGAACAGGCAGTTTCTTTTTGCTTCAAGATGAACACGAGAGGCCTAGATGGTGTTCAGTTACAGTTGGTTTCCCCCCATCCTGAATCCTGAAATTGGGCTGATCGGGTTCGAGCCTGGGTCACCAAGATTTGTACATGTGTCCTCCAGTCCACCCAACTGTGAATAAGTACACGTGTTTTTAAAGGGATGCGGGCGCAAAGCAGTGAGGGAGTTAAGTGGAATCCTCTCCCAGAAAACTGATCTCCAAAACGATAAGGTCTCTTCCACGGTCCCCCAACCACGGTTCAGAACAAGCTTTTCTCTTCCACATTCCCCAACCATGGGTCAGAACAAGTTTATACGATCATCATGTTGCCATTCTGAAAATACCAAAGGTGTGAACCGTGTAGTTTCATTGTTTGTATTTTAGCTCCCATAATTGTGTCGTTCCACTTTTTAAAGAAAAAACAAAATAATTTAACTTAAATAGAAATATTACACCTTCCTTGATACCATTCTTCTTTCAAAAATAATACATGTCATTAGTGATGAAATGAAAAGATTAACTGTTACTGGAATTCTCGTTAAGATATTCTTTTCGATTCGCTCTTTTAGAAAAATGATAATTGTGACATTGACAAATTGTAGAAACAGGTGCTATGAGTGCGAAAAAAAAAAAGGGAAAGAATTCAAACCATGTTTTGTTTGGACCAAGCTTACTAACTGTAATTTCCCTCGAACAGACATGCTGGCATTTTTTTTAATGTTTGTTTAGGTTTGGTATGGTCCTTATTACACTCTGACTACTACACACGCCGTTTGAATTATGATATGCAGCTGTCTTTTTACATGTATAATTCCTTCAAAGAACTGTTGAAGTAGTGTTATATATAATTGAATAAATTACGTGATTTATACAAATTTGTTATAAAAAAAAAAAAGGGGGGGGGGGAGAAAAGACAGACATATACGAGCATTTACGTTTAACTATCTTCATTACTTGTCTTTGTCTTCCAAACCTTTGTTTCATGGCTACAGATGAAGCTTTCTATGCAAAATCCTATCAGCTGTTGTCTTTTTCTGGAAATGTTATAATTGCCTATTTTGGGGGGATAGAGGCTTGCTTTGGGGGAGTAAGGGTGTGTCAGGAGCAAACAGGTGGTTTGTGTGGTTCCTGTGTTTGTGTGTGATATTTTCGGATATTTGGAAGATGTGTGGTGTTGGCCTATGATGAAATAATTTGTATAATGTAGGGTGAACTTTCTTGTGAAAAGTGAGCTATTTGAAACGTTTCTGTTGAACTGTGATTTTGAATTTGAAGGTTAGAGAGGCTAAATGATTTTGAGAAGGCAGGACGTGTTCCTAGCCTGTTTTGTGCGGTGCTGTTGAATATTGTGCTGTTGGCATCCTGGATCCTTTTGGCAGTCATGCCATTTTTTTGGGTTTTTTTTATTGTTTTTAAAAGTGTAAAGAATTTCATATGATCTTATGTAGTCTTCGTCTGTGGAAGAGTCTCTGCGAAGAAGAAGGTATTGACTGTTGAGGTTTTTGTAAAAAGGACGTAGGGTGGAAGTATTTATGAGATTGAAATCGCGAACAGAGGATATTTGAAATAACTGAAACAAGATGTTGAAGAAAAGGTTTTTGTGATGTAGGGGGAGTTTTACTCTTCTGCTGGGCTTTGATTTTGGTGCTTATGCATTGTGGCGAGGAAACTTCGAGACGGGAGTATTTCTCTTGGTTGTGCATCATATTTTTTTCAGTTAATGAGAAGTTGTTTTTTTGTTTGTGTTTTATGTGTTGTTGTTTTTAATGAAAATCCCATTATGTAAACGATTGATTGATGTGATAGCCAATTCGTTTTCCTTGATTTTTGTTAGAAGAGGGACTTTTTTCCTACTTGCCTGTTGTTGTGAGAGTTTGTCGCTTGACGAGAGTCCTCACAAGGATATAAATTTTTCCACACAAAATCTGAACTGTTACCGTTTTCTTGGTTATTTTTTGGAGTTGGGGTGAAGATATTTTCTTGTTTTGTTTTGTTTTTATTTTGTGTATGTGTGTGTGTCATGATTGGTTTTAGAAGTAAAGGCGAAGATATTTTCTTGTTTTGTTTTGTTTTGTCTTGTTTTGTGTTTGTGTGTGCCATGTATTTATTAGCTTTTCATTTCCTGTGTGGTTGGGAGCGGCATTGCCGTCGAACCATTTTTATTAACGGCCAGCAAATTGTGTCCACGCATGCAAGGCACGAACGTGCTCACTCTCCCCGTTCACACTCACACACACACACACACACACACACCACACTACACACACACACACACACACCCACACCACACCCCACTACTGTCTCATGCTCGTCTCAGCTCCTTCTCGCTCTGTCTCTGTCTCTGTCTCTCTTCTCTCTCTCTCTCTCTCTCTCTCTCTCTCTCTCTCTCTCTCTCTCTCTCTCGTGTACACACGCACTTACGTGCACACGTATTAATCGGCAACCGTCAGGTGCCGGCGGGTTTCCAGTTTCAGGACTTCCCTTGTAGGAATCTGTAGCTTTTCAGGACTGACTTGAGTGGGAGAATTCCTGAGTCCTCTCTTCACCCCTCCTTCGGCACACTGATGTTCTTTAGCGTCAAGTTATGTGGCTGATTTTCTGCCTTCTGGCTTTCTCTCAGGCATAGCAAGTGTTCTTTGTTGAGAACGTCTTGCACTAACAGACGCAGCACACAGCTGTGATGAAGTCCCTGTTGTCTTTCTGATTGGCTTAAGTTGTCCTTGTCCGTCAGCTTTCGCCTATCAGAATGGACCAGGGTCTTTGGTAATGTTCTCAAGCCATACACAGACACAGACAGACAGACACACGCAGCGAGACACAACACAGACACACACAACACACACACACACACACACACACACACATACACACACACACACACACACACACACACACACACACACCACACACACACACCACACACACACACACACACAGAGGAAGTGTTGCAGCGTTTTGTATGATTATTTCAGCATAACAAAACATTTGTCTGTCTTTGGGACATTCAGTCTCGTTTAACTACGGAATACCGACTGCAGTCTTTGAAGTATTGGTTAAACTAGTCCAAATCGGCAGTGTCTTTGGGACGTTTCCAGCCACTCAAAAAATGACTCAGTGTTTCTTCTGTTTGGTGTGGAATTTAATTCCGAAGACTGCCTGCCGCTTCCCTTAGTGCGCTGTTTATGCAGTATATCTGTATGGAATATGCTAATGTTGGAATAAAAAAGCGAATTATTGGGGGTAAGGGGATCCGCAGAGTTAACTGAGGAAGGAAAAAAGAAAACAAACGAGCTGTAGTGACAACAACAACCAGTTGGAGGGGTGGGGAAGGGGGAGAACGAAAAGAAGCAGAAACAAGAAGGACGACTGAAAAGAAAGGAAGATGAAGCAGAAGCGAAAACAGTACTTTAACAAAAACCCAAAAAATATCGAGTTTTAAAAACGAGCAAGCATTGTTGCGATAGGCGAAGAGGCATGGCATGGTTGGGAAATAAATAGAAGAACCCAGGGTGGGCTGTGTGTAGTGAAGGCTGATGCGAACTGTTGTCAGGTCTCAGTTTTGGTTTCTCAAGATGGCGTCTCCGTGTTGGGATTGATTTCATTTGCACTGATGCCACTGTTGCCATGTGATGGGAAAAATCCAAAATGATTATGGCATTGGCCAAAAGCCTGCCCCGGCAAAGTTTGTTGTCAGAAAGAAAGAAAACAGACGTCCTGTTTGACTTCACCAACTCCCATACCACGCTGTCAGGGATGTTATGACCGTGGAGCTGTAGGTTGAAAGAACACCCTAGTGAGATGATGAAATTAGGGTTTTTCTGTAACGTGAGCTCTAGGCTGCAAGAACACTCACTCAGGTCATGATAAAGGATGTTTCCATAACGTGAGCTGTAGGTTGAAAGAACACCCACTCAGGTCATGATAAAGGATGTTTCCATAACGTGAGCTCTAGGCTGCAAGAACACTCACTCAGGTCATGATAAAGGATGTTTCCATAACGTGAGCTGTAGGTTGAAAGAACACCCAAGTCATGATAAAAGGGGTTTCCCCATAACGTGAGCTGTATGCTACAAGAACACCCAAGTCATGATAAAATGGGTTTTTCCCTAACGTGAGCTGTATGCTACAAGAACACCCAAGTCATGATAAAATGGGTTTTTCCCTAACGTGAGCTGTATGCTACAAGAACACCCAAGTCATGATAAAATGGGTTTTTCCCTAACGTGAGCTGTATGCTACAAGAACACCCAAGTCATGATAAAATGGGTTTTTCCCTAACGTGAGCTGTATGCTACAAGAACACCCAAGTTATGATAAAATGGGTTTTTCCATAACGTGAGCTGTATGCTACAAGAACACCCAAGTCATGATAAAATGGGTTTTTCCCTAACGTGAGCTGTATGCTACAAGAACACCAAGTCATGATAAAATGGGTTTTTCCATAACGTGAGCTGTATGCTACAAGAACACCCAAGTTATGATAAAATGGGTTTTTCCATAACGTGAGCTGTATGCTACAAGAACACCCAAGTTATGATAAAATGGGTTTTTCCCTAACGTGAGCTGTATGCTACAAGAACACCCAAGTTATGATAAAATGGGTTTTTCCCTAACGTGAGCTGTATGCTACAAGAACACCCAAGTTATGATAAAATGGGTTTTTCCCTAACGTGAGCTGTATGCTACAAGAACACCCAAGTTATGATAAAATGGGTTTTTCCATAACGTGAGCTGTATGCTACAAGAACACCCAAGTTATGATAAAATGGGTTTTTCCATAACGTGAGGTGTAGGTTGAAAGAACGGCCAGGTCATGATAAGATATGGGTTCTCTATAACGTGAGCTGAAGGCTGAAAGAACACCCAAGTCACGATGAAATGGGTTTTTCCATAACGTGAGCTGTACGTTGAAAGAACGGCCAGGTGATGATAAAATGGGTTTTCCATAACGTCAGCTGTAGGTTGAAAGAACACCCCAAGTCATGATAGAATAGGGGTTTTCGATAACATGAGCTGAAGGCCAAAAGAAACACCCTAATCTTGATAAAAATGGGCTTTTTACGTAACATGAGCTGTAGACTGAAAGAACATTAATCAGATGATAAACTTGGATTTTCCCATAACCTGGAGGTCGTAGGCGAGAGAAAAGGTTGATGACTAAACTCCTCCCTCCTGTCTCTTCCCCCCCCCCCCCCCCCCCCGGGATGGGGGTGGGCTGCATTTTACAGACGGTGCCCATCTCCTCTGTCTACTTCCCTTACTTTTCACAGTTCTGAACTAAACAGGACCAGTCAAGATCACTGGAGGGGTGTGCTCATAGAAATTTTTTCTCGAGCCAGACTCAAACCCATACTATCAGTTTGGAAGACGAGAGATCTACCTCTGTGCCAGGCAGGCCCCATTCAACATAGCACAAAACAGTGCACATGTGGACTTGTCCGGGCTGTCACGAATCTCTCGAATTAACTCCAGCCTCAATCAGTTCCAGTGCAACTTAGGTCACATTTTATGTATGTGTACATTTATAGGACATTTTTTATGAGGCAAGAGAAATTACAGCACCTAGTCACAACAGGAAAGCTGGAGGGAAAAAAGTACCAGAGAGGCCCAGGGAGAAAATGGTGGATGGACTTGCGGAGTAGATGAAGACAGAGGGGGTTAGAGATGTACTTACAGCGAGCGACAAAAGATTCGTGTGGAGAGCCATGATCGCCAACGACCTGCTGCAGAGTACACGAAGATAATGCATTGTGTTAGTAACGTGTTTTGCAGATAAAGCAAAGTGGTTCACTCCACACCATACCATACCACACCACACCACACCACACCGCACCACACCACACCACACCACACCACACCACACCACACAGTCCAGCACAGCACAGCAGCACAACACAACACAATACAATACAATACAATACCATACAACACATCATGTACACCACGGCACAATACAGTATTTACAGGATGTGTGTATTTTGTGTTGCAGATGAAGAAAAAGGCTTGGTACAGCAGCAGGGCAGCACATTCCCCAAGTCTCCCCATGAAGATCTCACCAAAGACGGCAGTAAGTGCCTTACTCAACCCATCCCTTTCTCTCTGTCCCTCACACACACACACGCACGCACGCACGCATGCACGCACACACGCACGCACGCACGCACGCACGCACGCACGCACACACACACACACACACACACACACACACACACAAACAACACACACAGAGGAACATTGAATTACACGATGATGTATAGAGTGAAGTCATAGCTGGCAACAGGAAAACTGGCCTGTTGGCTGCCCACCCTACTACGAGTAGTTAATCATTCTGATGGTGTTTAGTTTAGTGTTTCTTAGGCTCCCCCACCCCCACCCCACCCCACCCTTCCGTCACTGTTTCAAGGCCTTCCCAACGCTTAGGGATTTGCGCAAGCTCAAAGAGTGTGCCAGATAATTACTGGCAAATTTGGGTGGAGCGCATGTATGGAATTCTCCGAGTGTGATGAATCCCATTTGCTCAAACTTCATGTTTTTGCTTAGTTTCGACATCTGTGAGACGCCCTGGGATAGCTGTTTGTGTCGGCTGGGCTTTTAAACAGTAAAACCTGTCAATTATTTCCGAGATTAATAACAGCTTATCCGTTCTGCCTTTATAAGGCCGCTGCTTTATAAAAGTGAAATTGCTCTTATGCCTGAATTTTTAAAAGTTTTTCTCCCTTTGAAAAATAGAAAATATTCACTGCGTATCTTGTAGAAAGTGCTCTCAGTCTCTGTCTCGGTGGCTTTCCTTCTCCCACTTCCTTCCACCTATTTTTCAGGGAAAATCGAAAGTAGCCATTACTTTGCCTACCATCTAGTCTGACATCAAGACACTCACTATGAATTTATGTTCCCCATCTTGACAGTGGCGCCAGAGTTCAAGGACCCTGACAAGATGCAGGACAATATCGTGCGGCCTGTGGGCAGCACGGTACGCCTCAAGTGCCGGGCCAAGGGCAACCCTGAGCCCCATGTGTCCTGGTTCAAGGACGATGACCCCGTCAACGCCGAGGAGGACGCCCGCCGACGACCTCACTGGATCCTGAAGCTGACGCACGTGCAGGAGTCGGACTCTGGGCATTACACCTGTATGGTGTCCAACCGTTTGGGCCACGTCAACTATACGTACAAGGTGGAGGTTATAGGTCAGTGGCTTTCGTTTTGTTGTTTTCTTGGTTGGTTGGTTGGTTGGTTGGTTGGTTGGTTGGTTTGGTGTCTCCAGGAACCGCACCTTCACTTTCATGTTCGTTGATTGTGTAAATGAAGAAAAGACAACACTTTTTTTTGTTCATGTCCTTGTTTGATTGTATTTTCGCTTTTTAATCTCATTTAAAAGTATGGGTGGGTGGGTGTATAGGTTGTGTCATATAGACTGGACAGGTATATGTCCGTACGTGTTTGTCTAACACTGTGTAGCAAGATTTTTCTCACCTATTTCTCAGATGGGGCATTACCAAACGTTGGTTTAAGTGTAGACAGTCGAGGAGTCGTGAATACTAAACGTGGAAGTCTTGGCACCAAGGTCCAGGGACACACAGGTCATAAAAATGCCTAAAATAACAGTTTTTGAGGAATGTGTGTGAACAGCATTTTCTCAGGAACCTCTGACAGTATCTGCATCGTTTGCTTTGATTTTACAGTCTATCATTGTTCTCGCTTCACATCAATTTTGTATAATATCTGATTGTTCTTCAAGATCACAGTCACCTTTAAGAAATGCAAAACATGGACTTTTTGGGGTAACAGTTTTATGTGCAGAGGGAGATTGTTAGAGTGTTTAGATGGGTTTAGAATGTCAAGACCATCTTACTGTTTGTGTTTCTTGTCTTAATTGGGGTAGGTTAGATTTTGATTTTGACGAGAGTGAAGATTATAACGTGTTGCCTTTGTTGCTTTTGTTTTGCCTCCTTCCTCCCCCTCCCCCCCTTTCCGTAAATTAAAGATTATATAAAAACTTATTTGTTCGGTTGAAGTCCAGTTGTTACTAAGTGTTATGGTCGAGGAGATGGAAGAAGTCGAAGGATAAGATGTAAAATCAACATGGCATTGAAATGTTTGTTGAGGATAAATGATGGTTGTTTTCAGATCAAATCCGCACCAAGCCCAAACTGATCTCCTCCCATCCCCAAAACACCACAGTAGAGTACGGGGGAACCGCCTCTTTCCAGTGCCGTGTCAAAAGTATTGTTCAGCCGCATATCAAGGTCAGTCATTTGCTCTATGTCTCTGTCTCTCTGCCTTCTGTCTCTTTGTCTCTGTATGTCAGTCTGTCGTTCTCTCTCTCTCTCTCTCTTTCTCTCTCCCTGTCTCTCTCCTCCCCTCTCTTTCTCTCTCTCTCC
>CM060307.1:36524900-36542400 GCA_030674185.1 Monoplex corrugatus | reverse complement strand
GGTGAAGGGCCAGAAGTTTGTGGTGCTGCGAACAGCGGGGGAGGTGTGGAGCGGGCCTGATGGTTCCTACCTCAACAAGCTGGTCATTCACCGTGCCACGCCACAAGACTCGGGCATGTACATCTGTCTGGGTGCCAACAACATGGGATACAGTCTGCGCTCTGCCTACCTCAATGTTGTCCCTGGTAAGTTTTTGGCACGGGTCGGAGTTTGTTTGAGAGCGTTTCATCATTCTCGGTTAATTCCATATGCGCTCTATTCAGATTTGCTGGCAATTGACAGAGTCCTTGATGAGTTTGCACAAAGTCCATTGTGCTAGCTAGGTCTTGAAGTGGAGAGGGTGAGAATAACTGGACCTGCAAAACATTACGCTGACACCACTAGAACGATCAGAGCATTAAGATGGACCAAATGGGCCAAGATTTTTGTTGCAGGCTGGGATTGAACTCTAGACATTAGATCTTGAGTCTATGGCTTAATCAGTGAAAGAAGTGAGGGGAGGGGGTGAGAGAAATGTAATTCCTTCAGTCACCTTAAATTGATGTAGTACCTGATGAGTTTTGTCTATCAGAATGAGGAGAGAGAAGAGAGAAAATACTTGATATACATAGTCTGCATTTTGCCTACCTTGGGTGTCATACGAGTTTCTTATTTCTCCCTGAAAAAGGAAAGATATATGTATGTAGTGGGAATAATGCATTGATATTTTTGACTGATCGGTTGATTGTTTTTTTCCAGTGGTAGAGACAGTAATACAGATCAGAAGTGTTTGGTACATTTCAGTGATCTTTAAAACTGAAGTAAAACGGTATGTTGTCTCAGTGAAGTATGTGGGAATTGATTCTGAAGGAAATGAAGAGGGAAGAGAGAGAAGGAGGGATACATTCACCAACTTCGGTATCATACTTGATGGGATTTGCCTGAAGGAGAGATGGGAAGGTAGAGTTAAGGGGGGGGGGGGGAGAGAGAGAGAGAGAGAGAGAGGATACAGAATGACAATTTGTTCAAGAATGGTTCATTGAACTCTGAATGTTGCATGTGCGGTCCTGCAAATCTATCAGTGATGATATGGAAGACTTTGACACCATGTAAAATCCTATGTGCTAGCAGTGTCATGAGACGGGAAGGGGTCGGGGTCGGTAGGCTATTACCACCACCACTAAAATGATTGAAGCATTAAGATGATCAATGACCAGGCCAATTTTTATGTTGCGAAGATAACAAATCTTCATCAGCACATAGCTGTATGGACTGAACCAGCAAAGCCTCATTCTGGTTATCATGACTGTGGTACCTACTGACTTTACTCTGAAGGAATCACAAAGGAGGAAATTTAAGGGAGGGGAAGGGAGAGAGAAATGGGATACCGTCTGTGTTCTGCCGACCTCATTGTCATAGGTGACAAGCTGATCAGAGTGAGTGGGGAGGGAGAATGAGTGATGTTGAAGGGATGCGGTTTGCTAACCTTAGTTCAGTGCCTGAGCTCATGGTGGGGAGATACACATCTGTTTGGGCATCAGTACTGTCAGATTTCTGCATTCTGTCTACCACAGCATGCTTCCTGGTGAAAGGTGTCAAAGGGAGAAAGAAAAAGAGATGGCTTGTAGTTGTAGTTTATGTACATTTGCTGAGGCTCCGACAACCTGCATTATATGTTGTGCCTAGTCTGTCAGTATGTTTTAGTAGATTGTACATTTGTAATGTGCAACAAGTGCTTTTATTCATGATGAAAACCTATGATTATGTCTGTGTGCAGCGGGTCACCTAGGCAGTTCTGATATCAGCCGGTCGTCATCCTCATCATCGGCGTCCAAGCTGCCTCTCTATGTGGGAGTTCCAGCTGGCGTGGTTTTAGTCGTCGTCATCATCACCATCATCGTCCTGCAGAACCGACGTAAGTGCAGCACCAGTCGCACGGCTCTCAAGCGCCATCGTTTGCCCGTGCCTACCACAGAGCGCGACGCTGGCTTCTACAACAGCTACCACCCCAGTCCCACCACCACCAACACCATGGGTGGCGGAACAGCCACAGCCACCATCACCAGCAGCAGCAACATCCACGTGCACAGCAACGCCCTTCATGCCCACTGCAACAACCCCCATGCCAATGTCCTGCCCCTGTCTCGTGATGTCATGCCCAAAACTCCTGCCCCTCTGTGGACTTCGGTTCTGACATTTCTTCCGTCTCCCACTCCCAGTCCCACCCCCAACATCAGTTTTCCCATCCTCCCCCACCCCAGTCCATGCACTATCTGAATCCTCATGTCACCTATGGCTACTGAAAAGCTGGGCTGTGTGAGGTGGTACAATGCCTCTGTGGGTATTCCTATGAATGTCCTTCCCTGGTGGCGTTGGATCCAACTGGGATGTTCCATGGACTAGCAGTGATACTGTATCAATCGTTGGTGATAGGATTCCTTAGAAAATACTACCCAAGAGGAGCAAATTCTAGACAGCTTGCTTTTGAAGAAGGGTTCCAGAAAATACAGTTTGATATTTAGATAAGCCTACTGAAAGACACTGTATCCGGTTCATTCTGATAAGAGAATGGACCCTAGACAGAAAAAGCGCTGTGGTAATTGAAAGGGATCCACGGAGAATTCCATTTTATTATATAAAAAGAAACATCCAAAAACAAAAAGGAAAAAAATGACATGGTGCCTGTGAACCTACTTCTCTTGCAACTTCAGTGCAACACGTGTGTGACATATTTTGATGGAAGACAAACTAAAGTTTGCATTGTTATTGTAGATGATGGCTCATTCCTGGTATTGAAGTGAGAATGGAGAATGACAAACAGTGCATTGTGAAGGTTATTTTTTCCATGCTGTGTACAGTAGTAGTGGTGTGACACTGCGGAGTGGCAAGATGCTTTTAACCCTTCGACTCCCTGTCCCTATCCACCAGCTTCCTGATAAGTGAGGGAGTGGAAGGGTCAACACAGTTGAACAGACAATCATCAAAACTCTGGTATTTTATCCAGCAACACCGACATGGTTTGGTTCACCTCAGGAATATTATGAATGTTCAAGTGAATCGATACAGACACAACCTTCACAGTCAGACCAGATTTCATGGGTGCTAATTACACTATAGACACAGCTTAGGTTCTGTTTCTTCTTCTTTTCTCCCTCACTGTTGGTGTGTACTGTGGTCTTTAAACAGCAGACTGGAACTTCTGTTGCAGGTTAAGTTTAGCACACAGGGCTGGTTTTCATTTTTAAAAACTTCTGTCCACTGTTCACCTTAAGGGTGTGTGTTACGTTTTAGCCAAAGATTTTTAAAGCAATGTAGATGGTTAACAACATGTTTTGTTTCGAGGTAGAGGGTTCATTTTAGGAGTAAGTGAAAAATCTTGAACTTCTGGGAGTTGGAGCGATTGTTGACCATATTCTCTGGCATCGATATTTTAACTCTCTCGCTACGAGCGTCGGGATTTCCCGATCATGTCTCAACGATGCTTGTCTATGAGCGTCAGAGAAATCCGACTTGAGTTTTGAAAATTCACGGGGCTTTCAGTATTTCCGTTAACCAAAACTAATAGCCAGAAATAGATTCTTCGGTCATTCTTAGCCTCGTTTCAGGCCATTAGGTCACTGTACTACACAGTTGGTGTGTAGACAGTGCAAAGTTCACAACCCACTGTCTCTGCAGCGAAGCAGACGACTGAAAAGTAAATGGCTGAACAGTACTCAACAACTCGGCGCTGTTCAACACGATCTCTTCCTGCAGGGCACGTGGAGGAGTGTGTGCACGTTGGATTTTATGAAATTTCATTCAAAATGTGACTGTAGGAACTGACGTATTGACCTGACTGTGTATTTTGTAAGACATTTTCACCTGAAAATTTCTCTGATTTTACTTGTATTGTTACTCAGCAACCATGAGGGTTAGACAGTTGAAATTTCAGCATGTTGTACACCAATCTTTTAATATTTGACCCGCCAAATTTCAAAACTCTCTGATTTCATTTATGTGTATGAGAATTTTTCTCATGACGTATACAAATAGTACATATTAGGGGAACGGCAAGGGGCATAATCGTACGTAGCGAGTGAGTTAACTGTGTGGTACTTCTAACTATGTGATTAAGAGCATTTAACATGTTTATTTAGATAATTGTGAGACATACACGTGAGTGTAAGTGGATGGTGGCTGCGTGTACCGTACAAAGTCGGACTGTAACAATGGAAAGAAGCCCAAGTCATTGTTGATGTATTGGAGCTTGTGTCACACTGTGTTGCCTGGATGTATGTGCTTTAAATCTGAAGAGATCCGTCTACATAGGACGCATAAACAATGTGTTGAATGATGTGATGAAAGTCTTTTTGTTGTCACTCAGTTACTGCGACACCTTTTACTCTCCCACCCAATCCACCAGCTTTTCAGTGGGAAGCTGATGGATAGGGCAAGAAAGTGGAAGGGTTGAACAGATTCTGAGATATGTTATTTTGTCATTCTGAAATCTGATGGAAGTGTTGATATTTTTCTCTTGTTCTTTTACCCTTCTGTTTCTTCCCACCCCTGTTTTTTCCTTCTGTTTTTAAAGTGAATGTGTGTATATGTTGGCAAGATCTATTTATTAATCGCATTCTGTATCCAGTGATTGAAGGTGGTGTTGGTTGCATAGTGTGGTGGAGACCAAAAGCTGTCATCTTGGTATCATCATGTTAGGTAAATTGAATAATTAGGAAAGTCTTCAGTCAGATATCCTCTATGCTAGTTTGTCATATGCTTTGAGTCCAGGATGGACAAGTCTACAGAGTGCAGTTTCTTTTAGTGAACATTCATTTTAAATCTTTGCAGACAAATTTGGAGTTAACCTACTCAAAATAGCGATGCATCAATCAGGGCCGATTTCCAAGTATGCTGAGAATAGAAAACTCGTGAGTCCAGAAATTGTTGGCATCAGTTATCTCTCAATCCAGACCATGGTTATCAAAAGTGCTTCCCTTTATCCATCTCCTGGGCTTTGTGTGAACTGCATTTGGGAAATATGTCTTTGAATTTTTTAGCTGAAAATGTTGAAACATTGGAGTATGTGTAGGAGGAAGTTCTTTATGAGCATTTCATGGACAGTGACAGTGATGACTATATAAATAGAGAAAGAAATCAACATTGAATCAGTTGACGATGACATATGAGAGTGTTCCTGTACAAAACTATAAACTTGTCTTCAGCATGTACACTATCATTTTGGCACGAGCTTAAAGTTTTGCAGGACTGAGAATATAGCCTTTGACTGTAATAAATATAATTTATTTCACGTCCCCATCCAATCCACCAGCTTCCCATAGAAATCTGGTGGATAGTGTGAGGGATAAAAGGGTTATATGAGCAACTTTGAGTGGCTGTTAGTTTCACGTATTAGACAGCAGACAAGAATACGTCTTTTTCTGTTGGCTATCTAGGTAACGTTCTGTAGGACAAAGACAGTGATAATAGACATGATAATATAAATATTTTTGTAATAGACATGATAATATAAATATTTTTGCTGCCATTTGTGTTTGATAAGAAGAGGTATGTTAAAAACAAATGATGATCTTTTGTAGTAAAGCTCGAACTAATGGTGTGTGGTGTCCGTTTTGTGTTATTTTGTTTTCTGGTGGATTTTTTTTTAACATATAACAGGGTAATGCGTGTGGGTGGGTGCGTGTTTGTGTGAGAGAGAGATATATATATTACATTATTTCTCTGTTCTAATGCTGACAATGATATGTATAACAATATACCATGTATGTAAACTGTTTATAAAGATTTATACATATGTGTGAAATACTGTGTTTACCCGTGCTACATTTTACAACTGCACAGACTTACATGAGTAGAAAATGCTGTAAATATTCATTCGGATACAGTTACACAGTTACATAGTGAAATCCTTTTGACTTGAAGTGATCTGCTACAAAAGAGGAAAATAGAAGTTATCAGCCATGTCCTTCAAAGTATTTTCTTTTCACGTTTTTCTCTCCCCTATCTTCATTTTCAGAAGAATGAAAGGGATAATTTCTTTTTTTTTATAATTAGTGTTGTTACTTTGTTGTTATTATTACTATGATGATTATTATTATCATAGAATGCATGTTCAGATATATAAACAAGGAGTTTCTTTTTTTTCCTTTGATATATGCAGGAATTGTGTTTTGCATGCAGAATTTTAAGCTTATATAGGAGTATGCTACCGTTTTCTTTCAGTCTAGACCTTGAAAACAGAGCTGTTCTGTTTTTCCTAGAAGTTGTTGTGTTAGTTTTCTCGTTCTGTTAGCAAACGTACTGCTGCATGACTGGGTTATTTTGTTTCTCTCTCATTCTTAGCTGTGGAAAATTGTGATCATCTGTTTCCCAATCAAAATCTAAAGTGTGTATAAATTATGTTTTGTACAGTGACTGATATATAGATGTGAGGGCTTAGATCCATGTATGTTTGTATGTATGTGTTTTTGTGTGTGTGTGTGTGTGTGTGTGTGTGTGTGTGTGTGTGTGTGTGTGTGTGTGTGTGTGTTGTGTGCATACCCGACAGTACTTACATCATGTGCATGAATACCAAAATGTGTGTGTGTATGTGTAGTGTGTAGGGTGGGTTGGGAGGGGGGGTGCGTGTTAACAAGTAAGTTTTGCTGCAGCGTACTTTTTCATGTGCAAATTGAATACCAAAGAAAAAATGTTTATAAGCCGTCATGTCAATCTACAGAAGTATTTATAATCAAAAAAAGGGAAGAAAATCAACATTTCAAAGAAACCCTTTTGGGGCATATGATGTAACTGTGAGTCCTTGATTCTTGGCAGAGGAAAGTGGCGAGTGATTGTGAAGGGGTGTATATAGTTAAGTCACCAGATTTACGGGAATGATGGTGATGTCTTAAGCTTGTGTTTTTTATCGCCACTCAGGCTGATAATTCAAACACTGTGACAAAATGAAGATTGCTTAGGTTCTCTGAAAACTGCTTTAATAAAAGAAGTCAGGGTTTGGATCTCTTGCCTCTAGTTTTACCCCCTCAGTAACAAATCAAAACCCACCAAGGAGAAGACAATCATGGGTCTCTTCTGAGGCCATTGTTTCTGGTTTCTGTTTTTAGGAAAGTAATGGGGTCATAGCATTGTTCAGCAGTTGTTGTCTTTCGAATGAAAAGGTGAAGGAAGAAGGCTTTATGCCGCAATGTTTTGCGAGGTCAGTGGATTAATTGTTGACGTTAAACAAAATCGAACTGATTTTGTTTTGTCTAATTTCAATCAGTTATACCCACCCCTTCAATCCCCGCTTCAGTCATTCTGAGAAGTGTTGTATTCCCCACCTTCATCCCCCCTTGTGATCTGTTTGAGTGTGCTACGTAGCTCATGCTGTGTGACCTCTCTTCTTGTTAGATGTCTGCTGAAACACGGGGTTGGTTGGTTGTTAGTAGTAACAAGGAGTGTGTGCCAAACGTTTTCACATTGCTTGCTGTCACAGGTTCTTGTGATCTTCTGATTTTTACAATGTTGACCGTTCTCAAACTTAACATGTTTTACAATGGCAGAATGTGTATATGTTATGGAGATCGTTTAGTGATTAACGTTTGGTCCTATATTTCACAATGACTACATGTTCATTTGTTAAATTGAGATCATTCAGTGATTTAGTTCAGTTTCCATATTTTACAATAATTTAATGTTGGTTTGTTATTGGGATTGTTTAGTGATAAAAACAAAGAAATAGCAGCAGAGGTGTGGAGTATTTGAAGGCATATATTGCTTGTGATAAACGGAGAATGGGCTAGAGACAACTGTGAATATATTTGACTTGAAGGTCTTCTTAAGGCTTCAGTATCTGGTCAAGTGTTTGCAGTTTCCAATATCTCCTCTGTTTGTCACAACCATTGTCCTTGTTGTTTACTCTGATTCCACTGTTAGCTGTCTATTCTTTTATGCAGATTTTTTTTCAAAGTTCATATATTTATGTGTTTATATATGATTTTTACATTTCCACTGTAAACAGTGTTAAAAATCCTTTGAAAGACTTTAATCTGTTACTCTCAGTTGCTGCCAAAGATTCTGTTTGATTGGTAGAAATGACTGACATTGATGTGATGAAGACTTGATTCTGGGAAGTGAACAATGCATGTGTAGTCATTGTTGATATGATTCTTAGAAATGAGTGATGTATGTTTATCTGACGTTGATATTCAAGTTGTTCTGTTGCTTACCTGATTCTAGACTTGCATGATTTGATGATCAAAATGTGGCAGATAACAGATCTGCTTTGAATCAAAGGGAATATTAACGTACAAAAAAGTAGAAACCAAAAATAGACAAAAAGAGAATGATAACGCATATTTAATTGACGAGACAGGCAAAGCTGTTTTCTTTCATCAAAGTGTGTGTTTTTATTTTCTTTAAACATGTTTCAATTTGTTTTGTGTCTGTCTCGCTATTCATGGACATTGCCTGTGTGTGTTGTCGTGTTGTCTCGTCTACGACTTTTTATAATTCTTGTTTTGTATCATGTGTTTCATGATTTGTCCCATACATGATTTGCCCCAGCATGTTTCGTTTTGTTCCTGTATGATTGTCACTCATGTTGTATCCTAGTCATATGGATGTTCGTGTATCACTCTTCCCATTCAAAAACCTGCACAACCAATTGTGTCAATGGTATTCTCATAATGTGTGTTTTGGTAGATTGATGGTTTCTCTTGGTCTTTGATGTGTTTGCCGTGGTTCAAGTTATCTCTTCATGTCTTTGCTATCAAACTTTAATCATGTCAGATATTTAGGAACAGTTTTCAAGTCTGAACAGATTGTCTTTTCTAGTGTCTATGCTATATTTCTCTGTTCATTGTCTTTGTAGTTTGTGATTTCTCGTATCTATGGTAGCCTATAATCTTCATATGTTTGTGGTTTCCGTTTGTTTTTCTTGTGTCTTTGTTATGGTAAGTCTTTACAACCATTTCTTTCTCAGGTCATTGATAAATGTTTCACATCTTGTTTCTTGGTGCATGGTCTGTTCATTGTTTTCTGAATATTGTAAAATAGTTTGAGTCTGTGTGGTTATGGTATGTCGTTTCTCAAGCCATTGGTACATTGCCTCTTTTGAAGTCTTGAAATTTATTCCTGTTTCATTTCACCAACCGATACAGCAGTTTCTTTCTCATGGTGCCACTGATTCATTCACTGAATGTTTTAGTGTATTTGAATCCATTCATTGTTTTAGTCAGTGATATTAATCTCTATTTTAAAGCATATTTGAGTGTTTGGAGTCATTTTATTTTACCCAGTGTTCCTTTACTTATTCTTCAGATCCTTTAAAATGATGTCGATTCTGGGGTTTGTAAAAACCCTGTGCTCAATACTTAAGCTTTTTGGCCTTTCTGTGAAGAAGAAAACAAAATAGCTGTGTTTGTGTGTACGTTTCTGTATGTGAGAGAGGCAGAGAGAGAGAGCTAGAGAGAGACAGAGAATTTTGCAAGACAGTGCTGTGTGTATGTGAGTGACAGAGAGAGAAACCACAATACTGCATACCTTCATATTTCTGTAAGCTCCATCAAACATGTGAGTACAGCGCCAATTCTGTTGTTGTATGTTTGGATTCTCTTTTTTTTCCATTATTATTTTAGGGTTTGGATTGTTTTTCCCCAGCACAGTATAGACCTGAAATTACTGTATTCGTTCTTTCTTTCAATTTTCACTCTTGTGAAAACAGAGTTGTGTTAGTTTCATTATCTGTTACCACCTCTCCTCATGATTTTCTTAGGTTTCTTAAGTTTTCATTAAGTAGACTTTGCTATATTATCACTGCCAAAGGTGTATCGTCTTTGTTTTCTGTTGTGTTTGTTTCTTTGATGCGTTTGTTGTATTTTTGACATTTTTCCCCCTTGAATATACATCACAGATATAGGGTGTGTCTGTTCTAGTTGTGTTGTTTCACAATGCCTGGTTTTGATCGTTACATTTTAACAGAGATTGTTCTAAAAATTTTATGTCCCAAACACGTCTATGTGTGTGTGCGTGTGCTCACATGTGTGTTTGTCTTTGTGCGTGCATACTCATGCACGTGTGTGAAGCAAGAGAGGGAGAGAGAGAGACATCTTACAGATGCAGATGGACAATTTCTTTCATGTACTTCTGTAAACAACTTACAGGTACAGATGTTTTCTTTTCCTGTAGTTGTTTGAAAAGTATTTCGAAAAGTTTTATGTAAAAGGAGTAAAATGAGAGAAACATTTCTTGTATGATTATGTGTACTGAAACAACACTAATCTTTCTACGAGAAATTTTTTTTTGCAAAAATGGATAGAGTGTGGTGGCATCTGTGTGTGTCTGTCTTTCTTTTGAAACTGCGTGTTCAGTGTGTGTGTGTGTGTGTGTGTGTGTGTATGTGTGTGTGTGTGTTTTCTTGTATATTGCAGGATCGTGTGTGTATTTGTTTGGTTACTTGTGAATTACAGATTACTGTACGTACATGTACATGTTATTGCAGAATCCTATGGTTAGTCCTGAAATCAAACTCTTTTTTTTTAAATACAATGATGATAATGTTGAATGATGCTGTACATATCATTGATTGTACACCCTCTACACTGTACACTCGCTGTCTGTGGTGTACAGACACGTGGTTGTACGCACTGCTTGGTACACGTGTCTGTATGTCTTGTCTGTCAGTCAGTCGTCTGTCTGTCTGTCAGTGAGTGGTTACCTCCAACGAGAATAAATGAATGTTTGGTTCGAGCTTTTTATGAAGTGTTTTATATATTATGGTGTATGTATATGTGTGTGTGTGAGCGTGCATGTGTGTGTGTGTGTGAGCATGCATGTGTGTGTGTGTGTGAGCGTGCATGTGTGTGTGTGTGCATGTGTGTGTGTGTGCATGTGTGTGTGTGTGAGTGCATGTGTGTGTGTGTGCGTGCGTATTTGTGTGCATGTGTGTGTGAGAGCGTATGTGTGTGTGAGCGTGCATGTGTGTGTGTGTGTGTGTGAGTGAGTGTGTGCATGTATGTGTGTATGTGTGAGCGTGCATGTGTGTTTGTGTGTGTGTGTGTGTGTGTGTGCACATGCTCTGAACACTTCTCTTTGTCTAGTGCTGTCTTTTTCTTTTTCTCTTCATTTTTCCACAACACACAGTAAATCCATGTTCCGTCAGTCGCATTGCTAATGACCAGGACGATGATAATGATGATAATTGCAACAGTCAAGTTACTGGCCAATAGTGGTTTTTTTCAGACTTGTCATATCAAATCTGTCGTCTTGCCTAGAACGACAAACAAACTTGAATTATGTTATCACTGAATACACCAAACAGATGGGATTTCAAGGCAATTGGTCATTCTCGTCAAATGTTATACCAACTACATTTTTACAATAGGAAATATCGAGCTCAATTTCGAAGTAAAGACAGGATTAAGACAAAGATGCATAATGTCAGCACTGCTCTTCAACATTGGTATAAACTGGGAGACGAATGACAGAAGATTGCCCTGATATGATTTTAGAAACAGTTGGCTGTGCATTAAGTAACAATAGTAGTAAGCATGACAGAGGACCAACCAAGAGGCTTCATCAGATCGGCTCTTTTCAACACTGGAAGACCTTCATTTCAAAGGCGATCTGGCACTGATTTGGCTGGTCTCACACTCACAGACATATGAAGGAGAAAACATCCAGTCTCAACATTTTGTCATTACAAGTCGGTCCACAGATCAGCCAGAAGAAAACAGAATGTCACTGAATGACACTGAATGTCTAAAACCCCCTCAACAATTCAAATAGGCGGATTAGACCTACTCACAACTGAAGTGTTAATCTAGAAATGCCTTCAGAATGAATATACAAATAAAGAAAAATATGATTTGTAAAAGCATACATACATATATGCACACAAACACACACGCATGCGTGCGTGTGCGCTCACACACACCACACACACACACACACACACACACACACACACACACACACACACACACACACATAGAGTAACGCAAGTACAGCAAAAATATTGCAACAGTAATTGAGTAGTACTATGCTTTAATTAGCTATTGTATTTACATCTGCAACACAACACAAGACAGTAAAACACACTGAATCGCAACATACCTCGCTAAAGACAGCAATAACCCCAAAGAAAACTTGCTATGTATTGTCCAACAGTACAGTTTTTCCCTTAAATTCTGAACAAATGACGATATTTCACGCATTGGCTTACTGCAAATTGGTCGTGACAGCAACGAAGCAACAAGATTTTAAAATATATAGTACAAAATGGACTGGAAAGATGTCGGTTCAAGTCAACTTTATTATCTCTCAATGAGAAATTGAAATGAGGTCATAGTGCATACACATTAAAAACAACAACAACAACAACAAAAGATATAAAAATATAATCAGAACAAATCAATAATTAATGATTTGTGACATTAAAACATTTGACATGAGTATCATTCGTTATGCTCATCGTTCTAAAACACACAGACATCATTCTAAAACATGTTTCTTATTCTGATAATTTGATAGAAAAAGCCCTTTGCGACATTCACATATACACACAGATATGTGCACTTGCCTGTGCAAGTATGCACTCAAGCAGGCAGTGAGATGAAAGAGAGAAAACAAACTTGTAATTTGTTCGATAAGACATTGCATTCAAGCATTTCCGTATGCGCGCCGCTCAAATTGTCCAGTACCAGAAGACTTCTGAGCTCATGTGGGCGATCTCTTGACAAATATGAGTTACTTCCAATTTACCCTGTATCTATCTAACTGTGGCTGAGGACAGAGAGGGTGGGAGATATTACTTGCAGCGACAAGGGATCGAGTCGTATGGAGGGCCATGATCACTAACGCCATGCAGTAGGGCACATGATGATGATGATCTTGCTCACTGACTGACCCAAAAAAAAAAGGAAAAAAAAGAAACCGAACAAAATAGCGTTGGCACGATCACCACTCGCTGTCTGTATACTATTTTGCTGCAATTCCTTCTCCACAGGCATAGTTTCAATGTGAGCGGACCATGCATACAGGTCTAAGGGAAACAACTACAAATTTACTTTTCAAACTTGGTTCTTAGAATTAACTCCCTTGTTAATTTTTTTTTGGTGCTCCGTATGGGCGCGCGTGTGTGAGTGTGTGTATGTGCGTGCATGCGCGCGCGCGTGTGCGTGTTATGTATGTGTTCCGTGCGCGCGCTGTGATACATAGACAGAAAACAGAAATATAATCACATCTTTACAAGTCAATATATAACGTTCATCTACATTGATAACAAAACTCTATGTGTATGCATGCTTGCATGTGTATGTGATATGTGCCTGCGAACGTGCATGCGTATCTATGTCTGCGCGTGCCGGTATGTTTGTGTGTGTGTGTGTTTGTGTGTGTGTGTGTGCGTGTTTGTCTTTATGTCATGTCATTGTTTTTCTATTTCGTTTTGTTTGTTTGTTGTTTGTTTTTGTTTTTGTTTTTTTGTTGTTGTTTTTTTGGGGGGGTTGGTGTTCTTTTGTTGTGTGTGTGTGTGTGTGTGTGTGTGTGTGTGTGTGTGTGTGTGTGTGTGTGTCTGTGAGTCTGTGTGTGTGTCTGTGTGTGTGTCTGTGTGTGTGTTGTGTTTAACTTGGTTTGTAAAGTTATCGTCTCACCAGTACAACTGTCCACATGATCATAATTATCGTGATAATCCCAATTCGTCCTTGACAAAACTGTTATCGCAAAGTTAGCAAGTTATCACAAGACGGGTGGCTTCATTAAACAGTCTCAAACTGCCAGCTGCGTTACACAGAGAAGTAACACGTTACTGTCCACTGTTATCGCCTCACGGCAACGTCAACACACGAATAATACCAGTAGTGTATTATTATACTAATAGTTGATGTGTTGGGTTCTCTGTGTCATCTGACAAAGTTGGTTCATTGTGTTGACGGTGTGGATTCCACTGTAAAGAAGTTAGCTGTGTTCTTTTGTAGAAGTAGTAGTAGTAGGAGAAGGAGGAGGAGCAGCAGCAGTAGTAGCAGCAGTAGTCGTAGTAGTAGTAGCTGTGTTTTATGTATTTACTTAGTCAGTTAGTTAGTTATCTATTTAATTATTCTTTTATTTATTTATCTATTTATTTATTTAGTTAGTTATTTAGTTATCTATCTATCTATCTGTCTATTTATTTACTTATTTATTCATTTATCTATTTATTTATTTATCTATCTATTTATTTATTTGTTTTTATTCATTCATTTATCTCTCTGTCTATTCGTTTATTTATAGCGTTTCGATCTTTGCACGTTGTTTGTTCCACACTGTGCAGGCAGCATGGTGCTGCACACTCTGCATACTGCATCTTCGGTGGGCGTGCATTTCAAGTTTCCATAAGCCAACAAGCACTGACATGAATAACAGGATCTTTAACGTGCACACGCGATGTTATGCGATGCGTATACACACAGAAGTGATTGAAGTACCAGCAGATCTGCACACATGTTAACACGGCAGATCGGAATATCTCCATCCTTTATCCAGGCAGGATCAAACGCAAACCTTCCAAATGACAGTCTATGTCTTGCCCCCTCGAGTATCGAGCCCGCTGTTTAAGTCTCTGTTTTTGGTTCATATACGTTTTGTAAGTGATTCTCGTGTTTAGGAGAGAAAAGCAAAGAAGAAGAAGAAGAAGAAAGAAGAAGAACAAGAAAGAAGAACAAGAAGAAGAACAAGAAAATGGAAAATGAAGAAAAAATTAAATAGAATACGACAAACATCTCAAAGACCGATTTCTGATTCCGACATAAATGAAGTACTTTGAAAAAAACATTTTCAGCTGACAGAAATTTTAACGCTTTTCTTCCTTCTTTTTCTCTTGTTTGTTTGTTTTTTGTTTTGTTTTTGTTCTTTTTTTTTAATTTTTGTCTGTTAAAATAAACAATAGGTAAATCAATACCAAGATGTTGAAGGCTGTGCAAGTTCCACCGGGCCTACGTCTGTTGCCGCTGCTGTTGTTGTTTTCGACGATGATGATGATGTTGCCATGTTGTCGTGGTGAAGAACTGATAGTTCTGGACAACACCATGGGGCTGGGACGTACTTTTGATGGTATCGGCGGTCTGAGTGGGGGGTCGGTGAGTTCTTTGCAACATTGAGGTCTTTGTGTGTGTGTGTGTGTGTGTGTGTGTGTGTGTGTGTGTGTGTGTTGTGTGTGTGTGTGTGTGTGTGTGTGTGTTTGTTTGTGTGTGTGTGTTTGTGTGTTTGTGTTTGTTTTGTGTGTGTATGTGTGTGTGTGTGTGTGTGTGTGTGTGTGTGTGTGTGTGTGTGTGTGTGTGTGTGTGTGTGTGTGTATGTGTGTATGTATGTGGCCACGTGTATTTTTGTATGTGTGTGTCTGTTTGTATGAATGTATGTGTGCGTGTGTCTTTGTGTATATGTGTATGTGTGTTTGTGTGCATGTGTGTTTGTATATGTGTATGTGTGTATATGTGAGTGGTATTGTGTGTGTTTGTGTGCGTGTGCGTGTGTGAAGTATGAGTGTGTATGTGCGTATGTGTGTGCTTTTATATGTGTGTGTTGTGTGGTGTGTGTGTGTGTGTGTGTGTGTGTGTGTGTGTGTGTGTGTGTGTGTGTGTGTGTGTGTGTGTGTGTGCGTAGTATAGCGAGTACCTTGTTCTTGCGCGCGTGAGTGTGTGTGTCTTTGTGTGTATCTGTGCGTATGTGTGTGTTTCTTTGTGTGCGTGTGTGTGTGTGTGCGTGTGTGTGTGTGAATGAGTGTGTGTGAATGTGTGTGTGAATATGTGTGTGCGTGTGTGAGTGTGTGTGTGTGTGTGTGTGTGTGTGTGTGTGTGTGTGTGTGTGTGTGTGTGTGTGGTGTGTGAAATGTTTTGGGATGGGGATTTATGGGTTTAAGGAAGAGCGCTGTCAAGGCAGGACAGATAACTGCGCATACTGACAATTATTTCATCAATTCTTTTCAATGATAATTACAAGTATTCAAACTTTGTACTCCACCTGTTTCACTTGTTCTTCTTATTCTTCATTGTCTTCGTTATGCCAAAGGAACCAACAATTTGAAAGATAAATAATATACAAAAATACACCGCAATTTCCTGTCATCATTCAGTGTACAAACGCAGCTTTACTTAAATTAGTGTAATTCAAATAATTACACGAGCTGACTGATTGTTTTGACTGAGCCGTAGACTCAAGATAAAAATCAATATATTGAATTCAACACCAGCCCGCAACGTTTAAAACCTGGCCTGTCCACCACCAAGTTCTATGTTTCTGTCATTCTTGTGGTGTCCGTCTGGTCAGTTTTATGGGTCTCTTCCCCGCCCCTCCTTTCCTCCCCATTTGAAGACCTTGTCAGCACACTTTTTTTTTTTTTTTTTTTTTTTTTTTTGTGCGCAGATTCAGGAAGTCTGCCAGATATTTTGCTGTCAGATTTGGGTGGATTACACATGGACTTGTCTGAGTGCTATGAATCCTTGAAGAAACTCCAAACTCCAAACATGGATCCAGCATACTGAATTTAGAGCAGTGAATTAACGACTTTTCCTTCTTTTTTGTTGTTGTTGTTATTGCTCAACATTTATAGGCCATTTTATGAGGAAAGGGGAATTGGAGCACCTAGTCACAACGGGAAAGCTGGAGGGAAAGAGAGCACCGGGTAGACCCAGGGAGAAGATACTAAACGGACTTGCAGAGTGGCTGGGGACAAAGAGGGTGGAAGAGATGCTTGAGGCAACAAGTGATAGAGATAGATGGAAGTCCATAATCGCCAATGCTATGCGGCAAGGCACCTGATGATGATGATGATGATGTTATTGTTATTTTTTTGTTTGGTTGGTTGGTTGGTTGGTCGGTTGGTTGGTTGTTTGGTTGGTTGGTTGGTTGGTTGGTTGGTTGGTTGGTTGGTTGTTTGGTTGATTGGTTGGTTAGTTGGTTGGTTGTGTTTTGTTTTGGTGGTCTTTCTCTTTATCAGTTTTAATCATGTTTCTCTGTATCTAGTGCACCTGTCTAGGAAATGAAATTCATCTTCAACCACAGCACACAATCTAGATCTACGATGTTTCTCCCTTCTTGGAATGTGAAACAACGTCTCTCTCTGTTACCTTCGTATCCTTGCATTCATACGTTCATTGTACTGTCTGCTATTGTTCGACTGGCTTTCGAAATTGCCTTCGTCTCCCCATCACTCCCGAAAATCTACTGTGCATCTTATCACTCTTGTTCTCTTTCGATTACGTTCAGTTCAAACATCGAAATTTTGTTGTAAAAATGAATGAGGGGAAGCAACTCGGCATATTGAGCTGCACGGAAATTTCGCCAGACAAAAGATAGTCTCCCTTGTATATTGTTTATCCTGTTGAATTTGTTTTGATGTGTCTTGTGGTTTGGAGTTTAATATTAAGAAGGATTCATCGAACTTGAACAATTCCATATGTGCTCCACCCAAATCTGCCGGCAATTACTCCAGTCATTCTGGTGGTGTCAGTTAAGTGTTGTATCCATGAGTCCTACCCTACCCTACCCCCACCCACCTCCTCCTTTCAAGACC
>CM060307.1:36490297-36517300 GCA_030674185.1 Monoplex corrugatus | reverse complement strand
ATTTTGTTCTAAAAATGATTAAATACAGGCATAGAGTTTTCTGACTCTTCAAGATTCCTTTGTTTCAGGTACCGCGAAAACAAGCCAAAAATAGATTTCCAACAGTCCGCTGCAGTCAAAGGGAAAGAAACCTACTTAGAAAAGTGGTTAAATTGTGCTTTCAGCATAATCGCCCTTTATATAGTATGCAAATTGTCTCGGAAAAAAGATCATAACATCCTCCACATTTTCGGCTGCAGAGTATCACAGTCAAGAAACTGAGCTCCACAGCCTGAGCTGCAGAGCATTGCCAACGAGTTATTGGATGCACTGAATTACTTAATTTTCAGTGGACATGCCTCGTATTGAATGGCTTGACCATTCTGGTTTCCTCCGTTTTTTGGTTGCTTTTTTTCTTGTGGTGGGTGTGGGTGTCTGTGTCTCTGTCTTTGTGAATGTGTGTGTGTAAGTGTGTATGTGCATGTGTGTATATGTATATGTATGTGTCTGTGTGCATATGTCTTTATCTGAGTGTGAGTGTGTCTCTGTGTGCATGTGTCAGTATCATTATGTGTGTTTTTGTGTGTGTCTACCTGTGAAATTTGTCAGAAACAAATTTTTTAGCAGTTTTATGTTTGGACATCAGTGTGTGGATTATTCAGCAGTTACCATTCACATATCCTGTCCTTTGTCACTGCAGGGTATAGGAGAGCCGCCACTGCTGCTGGGTGCCTCAGTGTTGTCTGCTGTCTATGATGCAGTGAGAGCTGCTCAAACTGATGAAGGTTTGGACCCATTCGTAACACTTGACACCCCTGCCACTCCTGCACGTATCCGTATGGCCTGCTCTGACCGCTTCATTCAGCTGGTAAGTCAAAAATGTTTTTTGTATGCTTCTTCAGTTTATCCGCTTCACTCAGCTGGTAAGTCAAAAATGTTTTTTGTATGCTTCTTCAGTTCATCCACTTCACTCAGCTGGTAAGTCAAAAATGTTTTTTGTATGCTTCTTCAGTTTATCCACTTCACTCAGCTGGTAAGTCAAAAATGTTTTTTGTATACTTCTTCAGTTCATCCACTTCACTCAGCTGGTAAGTCAAAAATGTTTTTTGTATGCTTCTTCAGTTTATCCGCTTCACTCAGCTGGTAAGTCAAAAATGTTTTTTGTATGCTTCTTCAGTTTATCCACTTCACTCAGCTGGTAAGTCAAAAATGTTTTTTGTATGCTTCTTCAGTTTATCCACTTCACTCAGCTGGTAAATCAAAAATGTTTTTTGTATGCTTCTTCAGTTTATCCACTTCACTCAGCTGGTAAGTCAAAAATGTTTTTTGTATGCTTCTTCAGTTTATCCACTTCACTCAGCTGGTAAGTCAAAAATGTTTTTTGTATGCTTCTTCAGTTCATCCACTTCACTCAGCTGGTAAGTCAAAAATGTTTTTTGTATGCTTCTTCAGTTTATCTGCTTCACTCAGCTGGTAAGTCAAAAATGTTTTTTGTATGCTTCTTCAGTTTATCCGCTTCACTCAGCTTTTAAGTCAAAAATCTTTTCCATATGCTTCTTCAGTTCATGATTTTCGAAGTTGAAAAGATAGAAAGCAGAGCCCACCGTGGAAAGTGTATCATGCAAAAATACTTTCTGCCTGCTTTGCTCAGAGGTCTACCACTCTTAGCCAGGCTTTTCAGATAGACAACATAGATAATAGCTTTCAGTGACTTTCCATAGTCTGTAATTGTAGTAAGAGGGTGAATCTGGTAGTTCTTGGTTCAGTAAAATAAACCACAAAACCATTATAGCTTCGTCCATGAACCTGTCTTTCCTGTGTTTATTTTATACTGGGTCAGCATGTTGAATAAGAGGTAAGTGTACATAAGCATGTTGATTAACAGGTAAGCATACTGAATAACAGGTAAGTATATTGAATGACAGATAAGCATACTGAATAACAAGTAAGCATATTGAATGACAGGTAAGCATATATAAACAGGTAAGCACGTATAGACATGCTGAGTAACAAGTAAGCATACAGCATGTTGAATGACAGGTATGCATATGTAAGTATGCTGAAAAATAGATAAGCTTATACATGTTTTGAATAACTGCTAAGCTTACTGAAGAAGCGGTGAATATATGAAGTAGATTGAATAACATAACAGGTAAACATTTATAAGCGATTGAATAACAGATAAGAATATTAAATGTGTTTATGAATTAGCCAGTGATTAACAGAATTATGGTTTCCAAGTTGATGTATAGACAGTTATTTTGTGAGTGTGTGTGTTTCAGTACGAAGGTGAAGAAAAGAAGAGTGACAAAAAGCCATGGTTTGTCAGTCTGTAATAAGACTGCTCTGTCACCGTCTTCACCTGTAAATGGACTGTTGACATTTCTTTCACTGTGGCAGCTTGCATTCAGGACCAGTGTAGGCACACTGTAGTAAACTCGTTCGGGACACTTCTGCTTGAGGCTGCCTCCATCATAGTCCACCAGTGTTTTGACATTTTCGGCACAAGAATCTTAACACAGTTCACTATAGGCTGGAAAACAGGTAAAGGAAAATCACTTGACAGACACGGTCTGGATAGAGAAATAATGTATATGGACAGATTTTGGACTTAGGAGTTGGTTATTACCTGGTACCAGTATACTTATGTAACAGAGTGCCTTGCTCTGTTACGATCTTTCCCCATTTACTTACAACGCTAAAAGGCAACACCGTGTAGCGTGATTGCCTAGATCAAAAACGCCTTGCGTTCTCTTGGTCAAATTGTACTATTATCTCACAGCCTCTGCCTACCCATAGCTATGCATTGAACATTCCAAGGATCTAGCCAGTACATGACATTGTAGATAACACACTGCTAAACAATTAGCAGATCTACAATGTGTACATGTACTCTAAAGCAGGCCTATGACAAGATTTTGTCGTCATCTCCAGTCAGTATTATGTTGTAGTTTTACAGAACGTAGAGGGGGCCGTCACTAATGTATGCATGCTGCCTTCAGCATTATAGAACAATCGCCGTGTAATTGCCGGCGGGAACACTCAGACAATGACCGCAGGGCGCGTCTGTCTCAACCGCCTTAGGTATTTGTGGCTCGATAGCGAGGACATACCCACTCGCGAAACTGCCGGACAATGACCAGCGTTTCACTTGTGTGTACTGACGCGCTGCGTTAAAACTACACACTAAGTGTTGACTTATTAATTAGGTGAGAACAACCAATCAGACCTTGGCATCTGGTTGATTGATTAATTTGGTGAGAACAACCAATCAGACCTTGCCATCTGAAAGGTTTGAGATTTGAAAATATGACCATCATGCTCTGTTCCCAGAGTACAAATTAACAAGGCGCATCATAGCGTGTGCTTTTCCACCGCCACTCTCAGTATTACCAGAGGTGCCCTTTCCTGCCACCACTCTTGATCTCACAGCAGGTGATCATCTTCACGGCATTACTGTAGTAAGTTCTGGATTTTTATCACTTTATTATAATTTGTCATTTGCAGTAAGCTTAGACTTTAGTGTCTCTTATTTCTTTAGATTCTAGCTCGAGTCTATTGAGTACCGCGCTAGATTTGCAAAATTCGCACAGTGAGAAAGTATGTTTTGATCTAAACGATGTGCTATCTCACAAGATCTGTAGCACTTATCGTGGCGGCCACCATTGTGAAGATGGAACTGAGATTTAAATGTAATAACCACTATAGATTTAGCCCCTATTTTCATGTGGCTATTGTAGGACTATGGACAACCATATTCTGCCAAAAGCCAAGATACAAGGCATTGTTGTGCAGAGGAAGAGTATTTTATACTTGACAAGGTTGTATTCACATACTGACATGATGACTGATGAAACACGTGCTCAGCTAATTGATCTGTTTGGTGTATCCCTTATCTGATCAGCACCACTGATAATCATTGTAGGCCTATAGAGTGTTGTTTTGATGATATGGTTTAATAGTAATATGCTATACTATTTTGTTATCATTGTCTCTAGCACTTGATCTAGAATTATACTTAATCACACAGAGATAATGGGTAATAGATTACTCAAGTGTGTTCTCTCAACACTGCTGACTGCTGTTTGATTAGGTGCTGTTTGTGATGACATAGTTCTCATTGTCAAATAGGCCTACTATGTCATCACCACTGAATATTAACTGTCTGAAAGCTACCAGGATGCAATGCATTATTGTGCACTATTTTATACTTGATAATGTTGTATGTGTGTACATAATGGTAGTTGATGAAACATGTGCTCAGCGAATTGATCCAATTGTTGTATCCCTTGTCTGCTCAGCACCACTGCTAATCATTATTAATATAGAATGTTGCTTTGATGACATAGCTTAACTAGTAATATGCTATGCTATTTTGTCATCACTATCTCTAGCACTAGACATAGAATTACACATAACTACATTGAGCAAATATTTAATGGATGACTCAAGTGTGTTGACTGCTATCCAATAAGGTAGACCTACTGTTTGTGACGACAGCTCCCATAGTCAAATACTATGTTTGTCGTCACCACTGAATATTAACTGTCCAATAGCTGCCCACTCAGATGTTATGTTACAACTAACTCAGCCCATGGCGGCCGAACAGCTTAATATGACTGTGCATTATTTTGCCAGTACATTATTGAAAGTCTACTCTATGCTAAGGCTATCGAACAAGCAGTATGGTAGTTTACCCTCAACTTATCAAAGGGTTACTCAATGTTTTGTCATCAATTAATTGTTCCATGTTTACAAGTGCTAGTGCTTTAGAGTGTAAATATCGACACCACATATTTTGGTATAATGTAGTAGTTCTTTACACAACATTTTGTTATCAATTATTTGTTGCATGTTTACAAATGCTAGTGCTTTTGTTTGTAAATATAGACATCTTCTGTTAGAATGTAGTAGTTCACTCTTGTACATTGACATTGTTATTTCACAAAATGTGTACTTTGTCATTGTATTTATGAAACCTATTTTGTGTCTTACAGGCACTGTCTTCTTTGGCATCTTCCTTCCTGTCTTATTTGACGTCGTCTTCTTTGACTCCTTCTTACCTGTCTCCTTCCTCATCTTCTTTTCTCAATAATAAAGAGTCAAGAAGCGAAACGAGGACTTGTCTTTTGATTGAGAGACTTCCCTTTCTGCTCTGGATTCAAAGGACCACCACAGCAATCATCACCAAACCCCTTAACCCACTCATCCATCTCACCTGGCACTGCGATATCATCAATTTCATAATCACCACCTTACCCCCCCCTTAACCACGCGACCTATCACACTTAGATTAGGTGCAAAGTGATGCCCAACTTTTGTTCTTGCAGGTATCTGAAGACAATCCAACTTTTTATTAGTTTGTTTTATGCTCAGGATAAACTTCGGTTGCTTTCAAATGAAAAACTCATTATGAGAAATGTTGTGTTCTTTGATTCTGTGCAAAATGTTTTACCCAAAATTACAGTATTGTTTGTGTTATGTCTAAACGCGTCACAAGCAGGACTGCTTAGTTGTCGGGCCCAAACAGCTGAGTTGTGATGGCAGAAAAGTTTATTTTCTTTTAAATTGAAACATATTGTTAAACGGAAACAGTTGAATTTTCTGTCAACATAAAAAGTATATAGACAGCTGAGGTTTCATGTAATCAGTGCTTTAGAAAAGTTTGTTTTCTTTTAAATTGAAACATGTTGTTAAACGGAAAAAGCTGAATTTTCTGTCAACATAAAAAGTATTGGGGGGCCTGTAGTCGAGTGGTTAGAGCGCTCGTCTGCGGTGCGGAAGGTCGGTGGTTCGAATCCGCTAAACGCTGGTTCGATTTTTCCGGCCTGAAAACTCCCTCTGTCCACCCAGCAGTGAATGGGTACCTGACTTCGGTCGGGGGAGGTTTAAAAAGGCGGCGAAAGGAGAGGGATGGGCTCCGCCTTTCATAATGCCGTGCCCTAGACACGGTGAATCTTTAACAGTTCACCGCCCCTACGGTCATATTGACCATGGGAACTTTAACCTTTAACCTTAACCTTAGACAGCTGAGGTTTCATGTAATCAGTGCTTTAGAAAAGTTTGTTTTCTTTTAAATTGAAACATGTTGTTAAACTGAGATAGCTAAATTTTCTGTCAGCATAAAAAGTATATAGGCAGCTGAGTTTTCATGCAATCAGTGCTTTTTTCTTTCTTTTGTCTAAAGTTTTTTGTTTTGTTTGGTAGAGTATGAATGTGGGTGTTTTTTTGTTTTTTTCTCTTTTCCATAATGAATACAAACATTTTCGTTTTTGTATTTTGTGCTGAACATGGTTGTGTCTTGAAAACCAGTTTGGTAATCTGGGTGAAGGCTGTGGTTTTCACCAAGTCCTCTTTGTTGCCTCAGGGTTGCTTTTTTAGAGTTGTGCCAATTGGCCATCACCTGTTTATTTCTGAATGGTGGGTAGACCTGCAGAAGGAACTGTGGGGACTGTTTGTGACTTCTGTTAAATGGACAGTTTCAGTGCACTTTAAATTTACAGTTGTTTTCAGTGTGTGTCTGTTTTTCTGCTGGCTTCATGTGACTGTTTTGGTACCATTACATTGGATAGATTTTCTTGTTTGGTTAGAAAGGATTGAGGGTGTTTTTTTTGTTTTTCTTTTTCTTGTTTTTTTTAATTACTTTTTTGTTGGGTGGTGGTGGTCTGAATGGATTTTTTCTGTGTGAAATGCAGGCCACTCTCCCATCAGAAAAGCATGTCACTTTAGTACAGTGGAAAACTTTTATGTCTGTGTCTTCTTCATTACAATGATAATACCAAAGAAATAAGAGGGAAGCGGGGAGAATTTTTGTAATATAATCAAAGGACGTAACTCTTGAGAATTATCTCCCATGTTGTATAGAACTTCCACAGACATCTAAGATATAGACTGCGCGTGCCTGCCTGCGAGTGGCCCTATCGCGCCACCATTTACCGAGGACCGGTCTGCTCGCTCTCGGCAGCTGGGCGTAGTACAATTTAGTAATGACCGGCGTGTTAATTTGACTGAAAAACGTGTTTCTCTGTTAAAAAAAATATCGGGAACAACTACCAGTACTGTTTAGCAGAAGGTCATAGCTAAGGGACGGAGTCTGTTTAGTTGGTGTAGCTTTACACTTGATGCTTTGACTGATAATGGAATAAAGTGACCCCCCTGACCAAGAAATTCCAATGCCATGTGTTAGGTCTGCACTATCTTATTGATAAACTGTCTACTAGGTAGGCCCCTAACAGGCGTGGGAATTCACGAGTTATTATAAACTTTACCATCTAAATAGACTGCTCACACACACACACACACACACACACACACACACACACACACACACACACACACACACACACACACACTCACACACCCACTCACTCACTCACTCTCTCTCTCTCTCTCTTTCTGGCTCTGTGTGTGTGTGTGTGAAAGAGAGAGAGAGCGAGAGAGAGGTGTCAAAGGTTACTTTAGACTTCAGTGCAGCACAGTACCATTACCACTGGGACGTGAGCATGAGTCTGGCATTGTTCTTGTCGTAGCGATGCGTATAAGTGTTGGAAGTTCTTATTTGAAAATAGTATGCTCGCAAAAACAACCACGTCTTTTCTGTGATCAAGGCAGTGGCACGTGCTTACTGCAAAGTACGCATGCATCACCTTGTCAAGCAGCACAACAAATTGATCACTGGAAAGTACGTACGTAAAAACGATGAGCAAACTGATTCTTTTTATGCATCAGTATGCCCTGCGTTCAGAGCGTTAGCTAGGTCTGTTTTCAGCATGTGTAATAGTCAAACACAATTTGCATTTATGTTAGATTTTCTTAAAGGCCCCTACTGCACACACATTGAAACATTCTTCAGCTTGTTTGGTAGTGGGGTGGAGGTTTCCTGTTATAAGCAATGGTTTAGTGTGATCTTTTCTGTATGTATTTCACATCATGAGCAAGACGGTGAGCGAGAGAGAGAGAGAGAGAGAGAGAGAGAGAGAGAGAGAGAGAGAGAGAGAGAGAGATTTGCAGTAGCATTATGACTTTATGACGACTGTGAATATGGGTTTGATGATAGACTAAAAAAGCTCTCTGCGTTGTTGCACCACATAAAATGACAAACCAGTAAACTAAATATGCCCATGTACATACATCTCTCTCTCTCTCTCTCTCTCTCTCTCTCTCTCTCTCTCTCTCTCTCTCTCTCTCTCTCTCCCTCTCTCTCATGTGAATATTTATGTCGTTTATGGAAAACATCACAGAAAGACAAAATGCAATTTTTGTTGTGTTGTCCAGCTTTAAGAAATTTCAGAATAAACTACTGCAGAGAAAAACATCTTCAGCCAAAATATTACATCAATCCATACAGTTTTTCAGTGTCAGACTGAATTTATTCATGTTGTAGAGTATGGCGTCTATTGTTTGTAATCTGGCCATATACACCTAAATAGAACTGATCAGAATACATATCATAAATGAGTTACATGTTTAATGTTGATGCTTGCTGCGGTCAATTTCTTTGATCTGATTTGTTATGATTGTCAGAGTATTTCGTTTATGGATCCGGACACTTACCCCATTTTTCTTTGTTCATTTACTTTTGCTGTTAAGCCCATGTTCCCCCTTAAGTAAGAGACTTTGAACTTTTTCAGATTAAATATCATACTATGTGAATCGTGAATCTCTGTGTTTGTCCGTGTGTGTGTGTGTGTGTGTGTGTGTGTGTGTGTGTGTTTTGCGTGTGTGTGTGCGTGTGTGCGCGTGCGTGTGGTGTGTGTGTATGCGGAAGAGAGAGCCAAACTTTACACACACACACACACACACATGCACACACACTCACCACACGCACCCTAATAATGGGTCATCGGAGATTTCTTTAAAAAAAAAAATTTAAACGATACAGCCTGGCTTTCTCCTCTGTCCGTCATTCATTTACACAGAGTAAGCAACAGACTGCTGAGCGGTGGTAGGTCCCCACAATGGCAGCACCAGCGGATGGGGCCATTTCGCCTCAACGCTCGCAGACAGGCGCGCAGTCTATATCTTAGATGTCTGTGAGAACTTCTATACAACATGGGAGACAATTCTCAAGAGTTATGTCCTTTGATTTGATTACAATGAATTTTTCTTTGTAATTTTGCCAGGGGCAAATATTTTGTTGCTATGGGTTTGTTAAGGTGCGCCACAAGCATATTGCTCTTGGGACCTCAGTTTAGGGTCTTATCCAGAAGACTAGCCCCAGAACAGCAGTCAAGGTCAAGTGGAGGGAGAAGACAATCCCAGTCCAGCTGGGAACCAAACCCAAGATTCTCACATTCTAGAGGGGTGTTTTATACTCTACGTCACATATTCCACTACATTCAGTTTTGAATTTACATCTAACAGCCCCATTTCTGTCTTTCTCTCTCTTTTCTGTGCCTTATTTCTCCTCACATGTACATATGTGCGGATCTTTGGATGTCTACGTTTACAAATTTTGTAATACTGAACAGTTGCGGAAATCAGTGGGAATTACCAGCACTGTGTAACATGGTGGATTTTTTACTTCTTGTTGAAAACTAGATTTTTAATCTGACGCTTTTGTTATTGTTTTTCTTTAAACGATGAAGCAGTGAAATAAAATGGTAAATTATACTCTCAGCCAATAACATCGTTTAATATTTATAGTTGTTGTTTTTTGTTGTTGTTGTTGTTGTTGACCAAATGAAATACATTTTTTTCAAAATGATAAACTGGTGAAATAAAATGATAAAACATATAGGCCTACTCAGTGAATGCCATATTTTGAAATTTACATCTTATTTTTAATTGTTCAAGTAATAAACTCTTGAAATCCAAAACAAGTGTGACTGCCCTAGTTCAAGCAAACAGGAACCAGAAAAAACACGAAAAAAGAATAAGAATGCATATTTAATACTACAAGACAAAACAGGCACAAATTTCCGGCCAACTGGCCTTTGTCAAGCATAAGATTACAAACAAACAAACACCAGATACAAAAATTAGGAGAAAAAGACTGAAACTTCCCCACTGCTTCATCCAGTGTGAGAAAAGAAATAAACGGACGGAGCATCAGGGAAGTTACAGTCTTTTCTCCAAATTTTTGTATCTGTTGTTTGTTTGTTTGTTTGTGATCTTACGCTTGACAAAGGCCAGTTGGCCGAAAATTTGTGCCTGTCTTGTCTTGTTGTATTAAATACGCGTTCTTATTCTTTTATTTTTGTTTTTTTATAGTTCCAGTAAACTTTTGACCAACATTTTTGATGGGCATTTGTTTTTGTATGAATGTCAAAAGGATGTATTCTCAGTCCTTATGATGAAGTTTTATATTTCTAAATGCTTGCATGAATATTTTTGTCTCAGTATGCTCTCAATCTAGGTACAAAATCAGAAAACAATGTATGATTATATTGGTTTAATATGCATGTGCAGCAGAACTGTGTATGCATTGTAATTAGATTTGTGTAGAGTACAGTGATGTTACAATGATACAATCATGTGTGGTGGTTGATGTGGATGTTGTGCAGTGTGTGTATGTAAGGCATGTATGTCTAAATCTTTGTAGAATATATGTGTGATAAACGTGTGTGAATATATGTTACACATGTATTCATGCATTTGTTCATAAAATTGTCTATGCATTTTTATATCCAGGTATTTCTACTGTTTGTGCAATGGTAACAAAAACTTCTTTAAAACAAAACAAAACAAACAAACAAAAATAACTTAATTACTACTGGCAGTACAACTGACTGTGATATAAAGTACTACCTTTTAAGAAGTAGCTGGCAGCATTTTTAGTCTGTTTTTGAAATCTGGTTTAGTTTCGTTCCAATACTGTTAAAATGCTGTGTGCCATATTTCCACCTTATAACTTTTTGTGATTTTAAGATTTGCGTCATATATTGAATTTTAATGTTATTGTTGTAGGGCCTACAAATTATTGATTTTGCAATTTGCAAGCCACATATAATTTGAAATTGTTTTAATGTTGGTGTTTATTTGTTGGTGTTTTTTAGCTGCTCTTGAGAATTTTAGGGGAAAAATGCATTGTAGATCATTTTTAAATATTACTATTACTATAATTATTGTGGTTATTCTGGTTATTATTATAATCATATAAATACAGCATCAATGTTTATGTTATTTAACATTGTATTCATTATTTGCTACCATTTGTTATTAAATTCATGCGTGGATTAGAGATGGTTTATGTACATTTTGTTGTTCTGTTTATACGCTGTTTGACCTTTTTGGTCTGCCTTTTTTACTGGAGATGATGTGTATTTGTTTTGGTGAATAAACAGATTTCCAGATTTCTTAATATCAGCATGTATGAGAGCTGTCTGAAGAAAAGCTAAAAACCTTCTTTTTTTTTTTTTTTTTTGCATTAATATGCTACTTAGTAAATCATTTGTAACAGGATGTTTTGTGTTTCTTTTTACTCTTCTTTTAAAAATCACAGTATTTTATATCCACCGGAAGGTATGTGTGTGTGCCTGTGCATGCGCATGTGTGTGTGTGCGCGCATGCGTGTGCATGCCTTTGTGTGTGTGTGTGTGTGTGTGGTGGTCATTGGTTTAATGTCTATTCACTTAAGTGATTTTAGACAAATAAACAAAAAAAAAAGTAAAAAAATAAATAAAAAATAATAAATGCTAATAACAATGATAATAATGATAAATAAATAAATAAGTAAATAAACAATTGAATAAATGAAAAATTAAGTACGTAAAAAAAGCGATGTGGGGAAGGGGAATAGAAACCGGAAGAGCAAATGCAAATGTTTATGTGTAGTTATTCATGGTTAAAAAAATAAATGAAATTTAAGTTCAAATTCATATCACTTACAGCCCACTCGAGCAGCAAAAAAAAACATATTCGGGCTAAAACCAAGTGAAAAACAAGTATGAAGCAAGGACAAGGCAAATGTCAGGGGGGAGCGTAAACATAACAAATGAAGTAGCATACTACAACAAATATTTACAATAAACTAGCTAACTGTAACCATGAACAAGAAGATGAACGAATTACAAATATTGAACTATTGGACTTTTTGACAGGCTAACAAAAAATTCGTATGTTAATAATGATGATTCAAATATGTCGGAAATTGTGTGAGTAGAAAGTACCGGAATGAGTCGCTTTATACTAATGCAAGAAAGTAAATGACTGGTCGTTATTTTCTGTCCACAAAGACAGACAATATTTCTGGTGTACTTTGTTTTTAATGCATCGAGTTTCCACCTATACATAAGGGACTGCATAGTTCTATTTATGGTAAACTGTTTACTTATTTTGCTGATTATAATATTCACGCTATTTGTATTGTACTTTTTCTGATTATCTTGAAACAGTTTCCAAACATAGGCATCCACTAAGTTATAAGATTCATTCAAGGAGAGAGAAAGCTTTATGTTGTTTGATTCTGGTGAACCCTTAGCTCCTCGTTTGGCGGCCCTGTCAACCACATCGTTATGATGAAACGAACAATGAGATGGTATCCAGCAGAAAGTAAGATCAGTGCCTCTTAAGGATAAGAAATGAATTAAATGGCTAATTTCTATTATCATTTCAGATCTAGTGTCTAACTTCATTAGTTCAAGAGCCTGAAGCACTGATTTCGAATCAACGCAGAAAAGGATTTGTGATATATTCCGAGGATAGCTTACTAAGTAATTCAAAGCCATCAGTATTGCAAAGAGTTCAGCTGTAAATATTGATTTGTTGGGTCCAATATGGAAAGATTTCTCTATTTTAAGAGCTGGTATTAAAAACGCAGAACCTGCTTTTTTCTCAATTAATGATCCATCTGTGTAGATTTTTAAATGATTGGGATAAAAGTGTTCAATATGACATTTAACTCGACTCGCTAATAAGTTGATATTATCTTCTTTCTTTAAATCAGTGTGGTGTATGTCAAAGTTTGCTCTTAAGAGTTCCCAACTGGGTACTGGTGAAAACGAAGGTCTTATAGATATAGGATCCGCTTCTAGATCAATTCCAGAGCCATTCATGATGTCGTGTGTATACGTTGCAAGTGTGGCCTGTGAAGATATTGATCTAGCTCGTTTCGGAAAATCAATGTCTGATCTTAAAGTTATATCAGGTCTCAAAACATTTTCAACGGTGGTATTCCTTAGCAGAAATTTGGTAGAGACGAGTTTCCTTTGTTCATCAAGCGGCAACATATTTATCTCACCGCATGTTCGGAGATTGGAAGCATGCATCGGAAGACCAAGGGCAAGTTTAAAACTTTTGCATTCTGTACTTTGTAGTTTTTGCAGTAAGTGTCTCGGTGCGCTAAAGAATATTTCCTGGGCATATGTTAGTTTAGATCTAATGAGAGATTTACATAAATGTACAAGTGTTGATGGATCATGTCCCCATGGTTGCTTGCACACTATTTTCAAAAAATTTAGACTCTTTTGGGCTTTTGTGAGTAAGTAGTCGATATGCAGATTCCATGACAATTTTGCTGTAAAGAAAACACCTAAGAATTTAATGGATTGGTTATACTGAAGAACGGAATCTCCTAGTTTAAAGGTGGGCATTTTGTCCGGGTTAGACCCACTATTAAATAAAATTATCTTTGACTTCTCCGTAGATAGATGGAGCCCATTTTCTGCCATGTATTGTGCTGTTTTGTCAAGTTCTAATTGATAAAGTTTGCGTGCATAGTTGATACTGTGAGAAGGAGTGTTCTTCTTCATGTTTACCGGCATCCACATGCATAGATCATCAGCATACTGGACTAAAGTGACAACTTTAGATATTCTACTTGGTAAGTCATTCATTAGTATCACAAAGAGGAGGGGTGCTAAAACTGATCCCTGTGGGATACCCATCTGAAGGGTTCGTTTTGTTGAATACACGTTTCCAATTCTGGTTTGAATTACTCGGTTTTCCAACAGACACTTCACGTAGTTATAAACGCGACCTGTTAGCCCTATGCTTTTTAATTTAAATAGTAATCGGGAGTGCCACACTTGGTCGTATGCTTTGGTTATATCAAAAAATGTGGCCAATATACATTTACGTCTTGCAAATTGTCCCTTTATGTCAGTGGTAAGTTTAGTTAAGAGTTCCACTGTTGACCTGCCTTTTCGAAAACCAGCCTGATTGACAGGTATAATGGTATTTTTTTCACAATAGTGTAGCAACCGCTGTACAATAATTTTCTCCATCAGTTTACAGACGTGAGAAGTTAGTGCAATTGGCCTATAGTTTTTCAGATCAGTGTTACATTTACCCGCTTTTGGGATAGGAACCACTATTGTTTGTTTCCAATAGTCGGGTATTTTGCTACTATTCCAACATTTTTTAAAGATAGTATGAAGCAAGATTATAAAATTTTCGGGTAAATATTTCAACATCTGATTAGAAATGGCATCTAATCCTACTGACGCTTTTTTATTTGAGATAGACTTGATGGCATCTTTTAATTCTTGAAGTGTAATTGATGCGTTCAAGTAGTGTGTATTATCTGGGGCAGGATCCTTATAAACTTCTGTCTTTTCTTCTCGTTCCCTATGATTTTGACTGGAAACAGGAAGGCCGCCAGTATGGCATACTTCAGCAAACAAATCTGCAAAAGCTTCTGCCTTTTCCAACGAGCTTGGGAAAGGATTATTGGCTAGCTTTATCGGAAATGACGGCAAACTGATCCCATTTTTCATTACTTTTAGTTTCTCCCAAATTCTATGCATGTCTTTGTGATTATTTATTTCAGACTTACAAAATGTCGTCCAATACAGTTCTTTGGCTTGTTCTATGATTCTGTTACAGTTTATGTTGGCACTTTTCATCGCTCTATGATTTTCAGGTGTCCGATTGTGTATGTATGTTTTAAATTTTTTTCTCTTTTCGTTAACTGCTTTTTCACAATCCTTATTCCACCAAGCATTTCCGTGATGTTTTCCTGTGTTTGATGCCTTTAATTTTGGGATTGAAATGTTGGCAGCACTTAAAAGTGAGTCACAGAAAAATGTATACAGGTCGTCTATGTTGGCGGTATCAGATAGATCTATTTTTGTATTATGAAGGATTTCGTTAAATTTGGTCCAGTCCGCTTCTTTATAATTAAATCGTGGTAGACTTTCATGTAATATTTTGCTATCTTGTAAGATATTTTCTGTTTCAGGACTATGGTTTAGGCTGAGAATTATGGGGATATGATCTGATCCTAAAGAGTCTACAGCTGTTTTCCATGTGGCGTTTACTGCTAGTGATGGTGACACTAAAGTTAGATCTATCGCTGTGGGTCGATGGGATGGTATGTCAGGGATACGGGTAACACGTCCATCATTAAGTAGACATAAATTTGAGTCGACAAGGTTATCGATGAACCTGTTGCTGGTTACATGGGTACAGTCCCTCTCCCAAAACGGAGCATGCGCGTTGAAGTCACCCCCAATGATCCATTTATCGTGCTGATCTTGAAAATGTCTCAGCCATTCTGTGTTCTCAGAATCTGGGCCTCTTGGTAAATAAATAGAGGCCATATTTAGGATTAATGATGAAGAAAATTTTATAGTAACAGCACATGACGAAATAGAAGCATTAGATCTTGGTACTGGAGACGTTGTTTCATAATAGTTTAGTCCTTCACGAATATATATTGCAGTAAAAATTCGGCCACCATCATTTATAGAGCTGTAGATGGGTGGATAATAAAACCCTGATAATTTGGGCAAAGCCTTCTTGTCTGTATTTAGCGACTGCAGAAGTAAGACCTGGAAATTTGTAGAAGAGAGATAGTTATTGAGGTAAGGAACATTTTTAACAATGGAACGAGTGTTCCACTGAAGTATGTCTACTTTAAGGTTTGTACACTTATTTATCATGATCGATCAAACCGGCAGAGAGTAGTGAAGTTAGTATGGATGGATTTAACAGATAATGGTAAGTTTGCAAGTTTGTTAGTATAACTAAGTATTCAGAAGATGTCGAAAATCGGTGAAAAAATGAATAATTAATTAAATAACAAATAAATGATAAATAATTATATAATCAAAAAGAAAGAAATAGGTAAACACCAGAATTTGGAAAGAAAATTAACAATAAACTTAGAAGTAGAAGCACGAATCTCTAGCAGTTGATCAACAGTGTCTTAAATCATATAGTTCAATAGTACATATAACAACAGTAGGCCCAAAAAATCAACAACTGTGTGAGAAAGGAAATGGCAAACGTTACTCAAATCAGGAACAGCTTTGTATAAATAGTATCTGCTGTCTTCTTACACAGCTGGTGCTGTCACAAGAAACGATAGACACGAGGTGGTTACCACACATGATTTCTTAGTGTATTAAAATAATTTTGATGGTGAAAGTCCTCATGATCCCACCACGGCCGATATGAGTGAAAGGTCATTGACGGCGCTGTAGGATAATAACGGTCAAAACTGGTGGTGGGATATTCTGTGTAGTGAAGAGGACGGTGTCGGTGTCGGCGAGGTTTAGGCCTTTTCCAGAATAGATCTCTAATGTGGTTTCCAATGTTTTTGGCTAAGATGGTAGAGCCACGAGAGCTGGGATGAATAGCATCTCTGAAAAGATCTTTGCGTTCGGTATTGAGGTTGTCGTTTCCGATGAACGATAGATTGCTATGTCCATGTAGCGCAGAGGTGACGAGGGCGTTAAAAAGATCCCTTTTTATCCGAAGGGCCTTGTCTTTCATGGGTGAAACCTTGCTGATGACTATTTTGCAGTTTGGGTGCATGGTTATAGCATCTTCCACAATCTTTACGAAATTGTCACTTGCTGTTTTTGGATCTGTCGTTTTCAGATCGTTGACGCCACTGTGCAGTAGAATGCAGTCCATTGGATTGGAAGTCAACTGTTCCTCAGTTAGGCATTTCTTTATGTCACTAATTTTGTGTGACATCCTCGCTTTTGTGATGAAGCCATACGATGATCCTAGTCTTTTATTATCTACACCGTTCAGAGTCGAGTCGTGCAGAAGAAAGACACGTGGTAGATCTGGTGACGAGATTTCTCTTTTTTTGGTGTCATTTTTTGAGCTGACGTCAAATCCAGGTTTTGACGTCGGTGAATTATTGCCCTTGTTGTTATTTTTCTTAATTTTATTTTCGTCTGCTGCCGTTTTTGACGTTATTTGCAGCTTGCGTACGGTGGACGTTTGTTTTGCAGTTACGCCTACATTTTTGTGAACGGCTTCAGCGTAGGTCTTGATCTGCGGAGACGGAGTTGGCCGTGAATGTGACGAGACAGTCTGAGTGCCAACGGACACACAGACCGCCTTGGTATTGTTCGGCATCCCCGCCCCACAGCCCATTGCTCGGATATGGTTGTTGAGGAGCATTTCCAACCTTTCAATTTTTTCGAATAGTGACATTATTGTAGTTTTTAAGTCACTCACATGTGGTAAATCGCCAGACTCTGCCACAGCGACGGCGGTGTTAATGGTTGTCACAGAGGATGGAAGTCTGTCACACGCTGTGGGGCCTGGCTTCAGTGAGATTTCTGTTTCTATTTCGCTACCTTCATCAGTCACTCCTGTTGATAACTCAGGACGATCACAGTGGTTACGGGACTGTTGAAGTTGACGTCTTGTTCTTGTCATTATGTGTTCGTTTCCAGCGGCAGCACTCAAAGCACAAAATTAGATTTGTGTTGTGTGTGTGTGTGTGTGTGTGTGTGTGTGTGTGTGTTTTTGTGCGTGTGAACTGTCCTGTTTTGTTGTGTTGTTTGTAAGATTCCCGTGGAACTGTTACAACGTCAGGGACTTTTGGAATTTAATAGAACATTTTGTTCTTCTTCTTTCGTTCACTGTCTACATGACCAGGATCACATTTGGCAATGGAAATGGTCACCCTCTTCAGCTCCTGCCCACCGCCATGGAGCCTGGCAGTCAGTGGAACTGCAGCTGGCTCTGTCTCCTGTTGCTTCATTTGAAAGAGGCGACATCACTGCATTATGCATTCAGCTGTTGGATCCCGTGTGATTGTAGGGCAGGTTGGTGAAGGTGTCAGTTTGAGCTGATGGTGAATCTTGTTTAGATACAGGACCTGGCACTGCTCAAAGTTGAAGGGACCTCAGTAAGTGGGCACTATTCTTATCTGATGTAGATGATCGTATAGACCTTTATATTATGTTGCATGGTAAGAAGGCACCTGCAAGCCTGGTATTTTGACAGGCTTGGTGGCTGAAAGAACTGCCCTGTGAAGACAGGGGAATGATACGAACTGAACAGGATTTGAAGCTTCAATCTCCCACTCAAGTCATCATCATCATCATCATCATATGTGCCCTGCCGCATGGCATTGGCGATCATGGCCCTCCATAATCATCTATCCCTTGTCGCTGTAAGTACATCTTCCACCCTCTCTGTCCTCAGCCACCCTGCAAGTCCGTCCAATTATCAGTATACTCTGCATAACATGTTATGTAAGATGGACAGATAAGCATATCATGTACAAACAGAATACGTGTTCTCTTTCCCTCCAGCTTTCTTGTTATGACCAGGTGCTCTAATTCACCTTTCCTCATAAATGTTGCTTGTCTTTTCCTAACCTTCTTTTTATCAATGATCTTCTTGTGTCTGCCTCCATCAAGACTGTCTTGTTTGTTTTCTTTGCTGTCCATGGAACTCTCAACATTCTCCTTAGAAACCACATTTCAGCCGCATCAATCTTGTCATTTTTCTTGCTTTGGCTGTCCATGATTTATCTTGTGGAAAATACGATGATGGTTTCAAGTTGCTTTCCATCAGTCTGTGTACGGACTCTCCTAGCCTTTGTCGTTCCCACGACAACCTTCAATCTCCCACTCAAGTACATCGCACTAACCAGTTTGCCACAACAACCCGTTGAAATTAACCCTTTGACTCCCGCATCCTGTCCAGCATCCTGCATTGTCAACCATACTACTAGCAAAGCAAAAACTTAACCCTTTGACTCCCTCACCCTTTCCACCAGCTTCCTGCAGGAGCTGGTGGATAGGGTGAGGGAGTCAGAGGGTTGTTTTTGTAGTTGGCGGCTAGGGTGCTGGAGTCAAAGGGCTAATCACAATGTTACTGTTTAATCACGTACATAACATATGCAGCCAGGGTGAAGAAGAAGCGTTAGACGGATGGTGTTGAATTGGTGTTGCTTTCCTATCTTTATCTTCTGGCACAGATTCATTTTATAGAGACAAGAAGCACAGTAATAATAATAATAATAATAGTGAACATTTATGGCGCTTAATCTAAAAAAAGCCCTAAGCGCTTACAGTAAACACACACACACACGCACACACAACACACGCACACGCACACACACACACACACACCCGCACACACACACACACACACACACACACACACCCGCACACACACACACACACACACACACACACACACCCCGCACACACACACACACGCGCGCGGGCACAGATTTCAAGGTGGCAGCTGAAGTAAGAGTACAGAACTACAGGCTAGGATTTAAAAAAGAGTGGTTTTTAGACTGGACTTAAACGAAGAAAGGGTACAGGTAGAGCGGAGAGGAAAGGGAAGTTTGTTCCAAATAGAGGGGGCCTGATAAGAAAAAGCACGTTCACCAAGAGTTTTGTTGCGGACGCGTGGGATTCTAAGTAGGTGGGCATCAGTAGAAGAGCGTAGCTCTCTGGAGGGAATGTAAACAGTGAGGAGATCAGAAAGATAGGGGGGAGCTAGACCAGCCAGAGACTTATGGCATAGGAGGGAAAGTTTATAGTCAATACGCTTTCGAACAGGAAGCCAGTGTAGAGTTCGAAGCAGAGGGGAAACATGAGTTGACCTTGGGCATTTCCGTACAAGGCGAGCAGCGTTATTTTGAACTTTTTGCAATTTGGATAAGAGTGTTTGGGGGCAGCCAGCAAGAAGCGAGTTACAGTAGTCAAGTCTGGAAAGAATGAGTGCAGAAATGAGAGTTATAGTGCTTTCTTCAGATAGAAGATGACGCACAGAACTGATCCGTCGAAGTTCTAAGTAACAAGCACGACAGACAGAGGATACCTGGCTGTGGAAGGAAAGAGTTTGGTCCAGTACAACTCCAAGATTACGCACGGAAGTGGAAGTGTGGATTACCGAGTCTTCAAGCTGGATAGAAACAGGGATAGGCACAGTAGACAGAAGTCGCTTTGATGCAATAAATATAAATTCTGTTTTGTCATTATTCAGCTGGAGTTTGTTGCATGTCATCCAAGACTTTATGTCAGAAATGCAGAGCTGTGTGCGTTGAATTATAGAAGGGATAGTGGAGGGATGGCCAGACATGTAGATTTGGTTGTCATCAGAAAAACAGTGATGGGATATGTGATGATGGGCTACAATGTCAGAGATGGGCTGAGTGTACAAAATAAAGAGAATAGGGCCTAAGACAGAGCCCTGAGGAACACCGTACTTCAAGATGGTAGGATTAGAAGAGACACCATTTATGGAGACAACTTGTACACGACCAGAAAGGTAGGATTGAAACCATGACAGAGCAATGCCAGAGATACCAAAAATATTCTGAAGTCGAGAAAGAAGAGTATTGTGATCAATAGTGTCGAAGGCAGAAGAGAGATCAAGAAGAGAGAGAAGGGACACCTGACCATTGTCTAGAGTAGATAGCAGATCATTCACAATCTTCAATAGAGCAGTCTCTGTACTATGACCAGAGCGATAGGCAGATTGCAAAGGATAGAGAAGGCTGTTGCAATCCAGGTGTTCCTGGAGTTGGAGAAGTGCGATCTTTTCAATAATCTTAGAAAGAAAGGACAGATTGGAAACAGGACGGTAGTTTTTCAGGTTTTCAGGATCAAGGGAGGGTTTCTTTAGAAGAGGTTGAACAATAGCTGTCTTGAGAATAGAAGGAAAACATCCAGAAGTGAGAGAGTCATTTACAATGACAGTGATGTAGGGAAGCAAATCGTGAATCAATTGGGATAAAAGAACAGATGGAAGGGGATCAAGTGCACATGTCTTTATGGTAGTTTTATGAATAACTTCACTGACAACAGCTTCAGTCACAGGCTTAAATTCATTAAACAGGTTTCCAGTGAAAGAGTCATAGGGAACATCTGGTAAATTGCTGACTGAGAGTCGAGGCTTGAACGAAGATCTTCAATTTTGTTACTAAAAAAGTCACAAAATTTCTGTGGTAGATTAGAGGGATAGACAGGCGAAGGAAGTGGGGATGATTTTATTCTCCCCATGAATGCATTGGTGACCTTGAACAGTTGTTTTGTTGTAGTACATGCAGTGATTTTTGAATTATAATATGCTGACTTGGCTTGTTGTACTAAGGTATTTACTAAATTGTTAGCAGCACGCATTATCTGTTTGTGAATTTCTAGTCCACTTTTAAGCCATTGTCTCTCAGCCCTTCGTCTTGCACGCTTAGCATCCAGTACTTGTTCTCCAGCAGCTGGAAACCAGGGCGACGGTGGTCGGGTGGAGATTTTCCGTCGAAGAACAGGAGCATGGCGATCCATGACGTCTTGAAGAAGGCTGTTGAACAGCCCGGCAGATAGGGCAGGAGCCGACTGAAGAGCGGCCAGCACATCCGATCTAAAAGCCACAAAGTCGATGGATGCCAAGTCACGCTTCTCAATGTAGCGGGGAGGCTTAGAGGGAACAGGGAGGTTCAGCATGGCTAGAACAGGGTAGTGGTCCGAAGTCAGGGACAGGCTGGTCGAGACAGACTCAACCAGTTCTCCTTCAGGGTGAATGATCCAGTCGAGGATATGGCCAGACTTGTGGGTAGGGGAGGTGACAGCCTGGGATAGATTGAAGGATTCAAGAAGATCCATGAGACGCGACGGATATGTATTTGAGGGGGTATCCCAGTGGAAGTTAAAGTCTCCCACCAAAATGAAATTGCCTCTAACCATGTTCATATGTTCAAGTAGATCGGGGAGCTCGTCGAGAAAGAGTGAGTCCTTGAGATGGTTCTTTTTGTTAGGAGGGGGACGGTACAAGCAGAAGACATGAAGTAGAAGCTGGGGTAGGGAGAGAGTAAGTTGGGCCAGTTCAAATGAAGTGTGAGGGAAGGAGAAGTTCGAGGTAGCACTAATGGAGGAAGTAATGGCATCAGACACAACAAAAGCGATGCCTCCACCACGGGTCTGCCGAGGGAAGCTGAGAGTCTTGAAGCCTGGAGGGGACAAGTCACAACACTTGGCCTCATCACCACTGGGCAGCAACCAAGTCTCTGTCAGACACAACACACTGACATCGTTGTCAATGACAAAATCGTTGATGGCGGTTCTCTTCACTGCTGTACCCACTGATCGGGCATTGAACACAGAGAGGGTCAGTTTCTTGTGGCACCTAACAGAGCAACCAGGCTTGAAAAGGGGCACAGTAATTAGGTTTGATGGAACAGCAGAGCGAGGTGGGGATCCATGAGAGATAGGGGGAGCACGACTGGCAACAGCAATCTTTCTATGCTTTCTTCTCCCCGCCCTGCATCCCCGAACATGAGGAAGATTCACACCGATGCGGAGCCTTCGTAATGTCAGGTTCAAGGTTGGATCAAGGGGTGCAGGTTGCACTGCTAGCAGTTCATTGCAGCTGTAGGATAGAAGGGGTGAATGAGCAGCCGACAAGGCAGGACGTTGACAGGTGGGAGGGTGAGGGTGTAAATACCGATGTGAGTGAGTTCGCTGGAATGTAGAAAGGGAAGGGCGAAACTGTCGGTGGATGGAAGAATGGGATGGTGAGGGCACGAAAAGCGCAGGAGGAGGGAGAGAGAAAGGAAGGGAATGACCCAGATAACGCACGTGTGAAGCATGGCAGGAATAAACTGGCGGGCGAGTGTAATCAAATATTGCAACTGTACCTGATAGTCTGGCCAAAAACAGGAACCATAGCAAACGCAGGTTCGGGGGAAGAGAGGCACAAAACACACACCAAAATAACGTCCATTCCATCACGAATACACTGATACAACTTTCAGAGCAAATAACGTAGTCAGTCACCAGTAATCCATATAAACAAACGAGAGAAAAATGCTCAGCCTGTTAGGCGAAGGAAGACAACTTTCAGTAGAGGAGAAGTTGAAAAACACGAGTGCATCAACATCACAGAACAGTCTGACAGCCGACTGAAGCTTCACTCTTTTACCTTTAATTTTCCTTCTTTATGATGTCACGATGATACTATCGACACTACCTCGACCATAACTAAACAACAAACTTGCTGGGTTTTTTTTAAACATCAGCCACATTTTGACATAAAGCAAAGAGACATGGCAGTGTTGATAGTATCATCTGAAGGGAAAACAAACCTGATTACAAAGGAAAAAATATAGCTAAGCACACACAGAATTCATAAACACTGGGTTACAGTACCCAAAACTCACACAAAGCATTTCACATTTGCTTAAAGCTAAAAACACAATTAACATAAGTACCAAATTATCAATCCCAACAGAAAGTATGCAAGTTTTTTTTGGGAAACCTACAGGTAAATGGATCATCAGGGCAGAAATTGAGAAAGGAAAAGACACAGAAAGTATGGCTCAAAGTGACAGAAAAGAGTACATTTTTAGCACAGACTCTCCAGGTGGGGATACTATTTATACTAAAAGAGCCCCACCCCCACCCCCACCCCCGCATTGCCACGGGGGTCTGCCATGCTATGCACACACCAAAAATGGAAACAAAGGACAACCACATCACATGATACGGTATCAGCACGTGGTTTAGCATTCCGAGACGTTATTCCTGAATTATCAGTATACTCTGCATAACATGTTATGTAAGATGGACAGATAAGCGTATCATGTACAAACAGAATACAATTATTAATGCATAAGAAGGATCATACATGATTAAACTCCTGTCAAACCATTACTGGATTTTTTCATGATAACACCAGGCTGTTTCAGTTTCTCGAGATAACGTCTCAGCATTCAGATTAAATTCCATATAACACCAAGCATTTTATGTGTAAAATCTCAGACTGACCTAATCAAAACTATTTCTGAATCACAAATGGATCTGGTAGTCAAGGGTAACCAATGGACTTCTAATTGGAAGGTCCACGCTTGATCCCCCCTAGGTACTTCCAGTCTGATGGGTACAGGCTGGAGATTTATAGAGTGGGAATTTACAGGGTGGGGATTTACGGAGTGGATTTACAGAGTGGGGATTTACAGGGTGGAGATTTTCTTGCTCTTCCATGTCAACATGTGCACAAGCTTGATAGTGTCAAAACCTCTTTCATTTGTACAGACATATGCTGAATATGAAATATACATGTTAAAGATCCTGTAAGTTATATCTGTGTCTGGTGGTTTATGAAAGCACCCAGCATGCATGCCCACCAAAGATGACATATAGAATATGCAGACTGTGCAGCAACATACCGCATGCACAGAGTGGAAAAGACAATGTGCATACATACATGTACATCAAAGAAATATCCAAATAAAAAAAAAAGTTTTGTATCTTCCTTTTTATCAACATTCTCATCTGGTGATTGGAAAAAAAACTTTCAAATGCCCCTTTTATGCAATATTCTCATCTGGTGATTGGAAAAAAAACTTTCAAATGCCCCTTTTATGCAATATTCTCATCTGGTGATTGGAAATACCGTTAAGTAAATGTAATACTGTAAAAAAAAATTACAAATGCAAAAAGCAGTTGGATGCTATCTCTCTGGTGTAATTACACTCATGCACATAAACTGTTTTGGCTTATCTTTGCAAATTAAAAAAGACATTATAAGTAGCCTATATCAGTCCATCAACAAAAACATTTAATATGTTATCCAGCTATTTCAGACAATGTGCTTGCTTAAAGAAAACAGTTTCATCCCAAAACAAGAACTAACCATCAAAACAGAACCAAGCGTGATGTTGCTATCAGCTATCATTTATACATGAAACATAAAGATTAAACATCCAAAATACAGATTCATCATCATCAGGTGCCCTGCCGCATGGCGTTCATGGAGAATATTACATAAAACACAGATTATGCATCTTAAACCTAGACCTGATTGTGCATCTGAAACACAGATTATGTATCTGAAACACACATTATGTATCTGAAACACACATTATGTATCTGAAATACACATTATGAGTCTGAATCATAAAGATCATGCATGCATCAATTCATTATTATTGTTGATATTTACAGCCCAGCCAACTGCTAAGGGTATTTTCAGGGCTGTAAGCATCTCAAAACACACACACCTTGCTGACTTGGGGAAAAAGCACCTGTAAAAAGAAAACTATACACATATCAATGCATTCACATACATATGCTAATGATACGCCCTAAATTCTAGTTTAGACTGTTGCGCATAGCCACATATGCAAATAACCACACACACACACACATACACATGAGTGTGTGTGTATGTATATATATATATATATATATATATATAATATATATATATATATATATATATACATATATATATATAATATATATATATATATATATATATATATATATATATATATATTGTGTGTGTGTGTATGTGTTTGTATGTATGTATGCATGCATCTACAAACATTTACACATACATGCCATACACACATTGCACAACATCCACATAAACCATCTCACATGATCATATCACTGTAATATCACTATACACTACACCTAGTTACAATGCATACACAGTTTACAATGCATACACAGCACTACTGCACTTGCAAATAACTACACACACACACACACACACACACACACACACACACACACACACACACACACACACACACACACACACACACACACACACACACACACACACACACACATCACACACTCACACTCGCACTCACACAACACACACACACACAGCCCTCATTTCACCTGATAGAGGAATGGGACCAAAGCCTTGTGGCAATGAAAACAATCAGTTAAATCCATTTACCTTTGCAGGTGAGTCTGCATGATCATTCTGAAAAAACAACAACTTTTTTTTCCAATATTTCCGTTTACAGGAATTATGTAAAGAAAATTTGAAGCATGATACTGCTGTAATAATATGCTGAACATTTAACTTACGAAAAGGTGAAACAATGCAAGCACATTTTTGAACGCATGAAGAAACCGGCTAGTACTTTTCTAGCTGGTTAGAGTGTTCACATATACATATAAACCAGCAAGTATTCTTCCTTCTGATAATGGTATCAAAATACATGTAATGGCAAATATTTTCCAAATCTGATTACACTATTAAATACACAAAATAATGATAACAATAATTGCACATTCATAGCACAAACGATCCATGTCAAAAGCATGCTTGTTGTACCTTACAGGACTAGAACATTACTAAAAGTTTCAGTCACACAAAAACAGACACTGACATAACATGAAACGAAAATAAGCACCATGAACAACAGCAACAGCAAGTACTCTTCCAACTGACTATAGTATCAATATACAGATAGCAGCAAGTTTTTTACCATTTTATTGTATGAATACATATTATGGCAAGTATTTTCTCCAATCTGATTATAGTACTGATAGAATTGGCATGTATTTTCCCCACCTGAAAAAAAAAAATCAAAACATCAAAATATACATTAATCATGCATTAAACAAATACAGTCAAACGGGAATGAATAAACACAGGCAAAGCCTATAACCTATCATGAGAAACAAAAATTTGCTTACGTCCCTCAGAAACTGAACACTGGATGGCACGGGGAAAGACATCTAAGGAGAAGAGTGGCAGAATGGTTCGGATGTTCGCCAGCCAAGAACTAAACTCAAGGTTCCAGGGTTCGTTCCCCGTTAAGGTCTCCACTTTTCTCCTCAGTTTGACCGGAAAATCGAACTGAACGTCTAGTCTTTCGGAAGGGGACGAAAAACGAATCAGACCATGTACCTTTTGACCTGCGCACGCTAAAGATCCCATGGCAATTGAAAATCGTGAAAAGCAGGGGATTGCCCGGCTGCCTTGGTATAAAACATCAGAGAGAGAGGTTGATTTCTCAGGTCCGTCTCCTTGAAAACCAATTAGCCTTTTTGCCTTTCTGACGTCTTGGTTAATTAAAAATAATTGAGTGGCGCTGTACTGTGGCGACGCGCTCTCAAAGGA
>CM060307.1:36482797-36485297 GCA_030674185.1 Monoplex corrugatus | reverse complement strand
CCTCAAGATTTAGCCTGAGTCCATGAGGTGCTCAGTTACCGCATGTAGCAACGAGGAGGCATAACGTATGGCTTGCTGATGGAGAGGCTATGTACTGACAGGAAGATACTTACGCATTCTGCTCTTCTTTTAGCATAGCTGCAAGCAGCAGTGCTAGCCAGCGGTGCAGCTGAAAGTGAGAGGTGACAAGCACGCAGTCACTAGCCGACACACTAGACGCATCATATCTGCCATTGACACGCATATGTGTATATATATATATATATATATATATACTCCTAATCATAATTTAAGGGCCACTTCTTCCTTCCTCTCTAATTTTAAGTTGAAATAATTGACAATGTTTAGAATTGATTCTATGTTTTATTTCATCATTTCCACACCTGTTTTGGAAAAAGAAATTAGCACAATGACCCATTAGTGAACAGCACATGCATTTAAAGGAACATCCCCCCCTTTTCAAAAAACAGAAAGTGTCAGATTTGGCCAATCTGTTTTCAATATCGCGTGTGTCCGCCCCGAGCCTGGATGCATGCTTCACAGCGCCGATGCATCGACCCCACAAGGGTACGGAGTGTGTCCTGAGGGATGGCCGCCCACTCGATCTGCAGGATGTCGACCAGCCTGGCCAGGGTGCCCGGTGGGGGGTGGTTGTCCCTGATGCGCCTCCCGAGCACATCCCAGAGGTGTTCAATTGGGTTCAGGTCAGGTGAGCACGCTGGCCAGGCCATACGGACGACTTCATGCTGCTCCAGGAAGTCGGTCACAAGGCGTGCTCGATGCGCAGGTGCATTGTCGTCCTGGAAGATGGCGCCTTGACCAAGGTCCACAAGCGCAGGCAGTGCCACGGCCGCCAGAACCTCGTCCCGGTACCGGACCCCGTTCAGGATGCCGTCAATGGGGAGCAGGGGGGTCCGGGTACCACGGCTCATGCCACCCCACACCATCACCGACCCGCCGCCGTACCGGTTATGCTCTTGGACAGTGGCGTCAGCGAACCTCTCCCCTTGACGTCGCCACCACCCGAGCCCGGCCATCGTTAAAGGTCAGGGTGAACCTGGACTCATCCGAAAACAAGACCCGGGCCCACTGTTGCCTTGTCCAGGTCACGTGCTCCCTGGACCAGGTCATGCGGCGCACTCTGTTGACCGGTGACAGCACGGGTCGGACGGCCGGTCTCCGTGACCTCAAGTTTGCCTCATGTAGCCGTCTTCTCACCGTGCTGCAGCTGATGTTAGCACCTGTTGCGTCCCTCAGCTGACCCCTCAAGGTCACCGCAGTGGATGCCCTTTCCCTCAGGACGGAGAGGGCAAGGTAGCGGTCTTGCTGTCTTGTCGTTACTCTGGGTCGACCCGTGTGACGCCTTTCCTGGACTGCTCCAGTCTCATTGAAGCGCTCCAGCAGTCTCTGGATTGTGGAATGCGACACTTCAAGTCGTCTAGCAACTTCCAGCTGCGCTAGGCCTTCATCAAGCAGAGCGAGGGCTCTCCCCCGCTGCTCATCCGTCATCCGTCGTCTTGCAAGCATGGTTAAAACGAACCAAGAACGGGTCCTTTTTATCCTCGTCTGCGGGCAACTTTGGCTGGAGTAGTGTTCAAAAAGGGCTTGCCTTGCACGTGCAAAGCGAATTTTGTCGCTACCTTGCCTGCGTCGTCAGAGAGACCCTGCTGAAGATTCGACAATTTCGTGTGGAAATTGTCTTCCTTGGGCCGCCCATTGCAAATCGGCAAATCCCCAAACACGTGCCAAAAGGAAACTGCAATGTTGTCTGAGCTCTTATCCATTCAGTTACGGCAACGAATTGGAGAAAAGAGTAAGAGAAAATAGGTTATTTCTCCTTTCAAAAATTGACTCAAAAACGTTCCTGGCCCTTCAATAATGACGTGTAGTATATGTGTTTTCATGTACAATGTGATGTCTTTGCATGCTAAGCATTTTGACTTTTGTTTTCAACAGGAGACTTCGATGATGATGACTGACAGTGGCACAGTCCAAAATTAAGATAAGTATTAATGGTTTTTAGATTTTAGATGCTTTATTCATTTAGGTTTTATACCCTTGTGATGGGGAGAAGTATTAATATGCATAGTGTGTGTGTGCAAGTTTGATCTGTTTAGATGTTACACAGGATTTTCTTTGTGTTCGCAAGTGACGTAGTCATTGAGAATATGGAGAATGTGGTGTTGTTTGTGTGTGTGTGTGTGAGAGAGAGAGAGAAGTGTGATTGTGTATGTTTGTATGTGTGTGGGTGTGTGTGTGTGTGTGTGTGTGTGTGTGTGTGAAAGAGAGAGAGAGAGCGAATGTGTGTGTGTTTGTTGTTGTTGTGTGTGTGTGTGTATTTACACACTTTGTACATCTTGATTTGTTTCTTTTAACAGGTGAGATACTCCATCAAGAGAGGTAGTGAAGTGATGACATCCTCAACTAAGGTAAGTATTGTAGGGGGTATGTGTGTGTGTGTGTGTGTTTATGTGCGTGTATGTGTGTTTCCCGATTCATA
>CM060307.1:36427797-36480297 GCA_030674185.1 Monoplex corrugatus | reverse complement strand
TACACATAGAGCTGTTTTAGGCACAAAAGGTTTGCACATTTGTTATAATTTGTGCAACGTATATCAGAATGGTATGTCGTGTTTCTACACATGCAATTTACCATCAGGGTCATTGGCTGAACAGTATAGTTTCACCTATGTCACCTGTCGGCGTCACTGGGTTCAGTGTTGGCCGCTGTACTCTCTGACACCACCACCTCCGTCCAGACCACTCTCTTGTCTTTTGTGGACAATTTCTTGAATATTTAGGCCACTGAAGTTGGTTATGTTCTCAATGTTTGAGACTGGAGGTCTGCCTTTATTCCTTTTTGCCTCTGTTTTTCCTTGAAAAATGGTTGCCATGAGGTCCATGTTCTTGCTACATAACACATGGCCAATGTAATTTGGTCTTCTTTTGTTGATGTCTACTAGAAGTTTTATGGTGGTATCAAGTTCTTCCAGCCATAAATCACGATTGGCCAGATCAAACATTTTAAAAGTCTAATTTTCAGGCACTTTGATATGTTCTGTCTTTCCAGATGTTATTGAGTTCGACCATTTTTGCTTTGCATTTCAATTCTTATTTTGATGTTTTTGGAGCAGGTTCCATCATCAGTTTTTACAGGACCACAATGTTTGAAATCCTTAACATTTTCTAAAGGGACTTTGTTAATTCAGATGTTATGATTGTTTTCAGTGTCTTTGCCTTTGATATTTTCAGTGTCTTTGCCTTTGATATGTAGCATTTTTGTTTTCTTGGTGTTCAAGCTTAGGCCAGCCTTTTAACCTGCTGCATCCACCCTGTATAGAATTCTTTTCATACTGGTAATGTTGTCTGCTAATAGCACAGTATCATCGGCATGGTGCAGGTTTATAAGTTTTTTTTCCTCCCATCTTTATGCCCATGCCTTCTATGTCAGCATCTCTCATGACTTGTTCTGTGTAGATGTTAAAAGAGATGTGGTGAGAGGATACAATCTTGTCTGACTCCTCTGTGGATGTTAAAAGAATTCACATTTCTGACTGTTCCATCATATAGCCTTTTGGTCTTTATATAATGAGACAATTAATGCAGTAAGATGTTTAGGAAGCCCATTTTGGCCATTGTGTTGAACAGGTGGAGATGAAAGACGCTGTCAAATGCTTTGCTAAGGTCTATCAAGGTAACAAAAGCTTCTTTTTCAGTGCTTTTTATTTTCTCTGACTGTTTGTAGCACACAGAGCATGTCAGTTGTGCCTCTGTTGGCTCTTTAGCCTGAATGGCAGTCAGATAGTTCTTCGTCTATCTTGGGCTTCGATCTGTTGAGAATAATTATGAGCAGGATCTTATTGGCGTGACTGATTAGGGCAATGGTTTTGTAGTTGTTGCAATCTTTGACATTGCCATTCTTTTGAAGCATCACAAATTCTTGAAGTTTCCAATCTGTTGGCCACTGGTGAGTATTCCAGATTTTACAACAAAGACGGTGCATTGCTTTTAGACCTTCTTTTCAGCATGGTTGAATAATTCTCCTGGAACGTTACCAATTCCTGGGAATTTTCTTGTTTATAACTGCTTTGTGGCTGCTTCAGTTTCACTTAAAAGTGGATCTGGTTCTGATTTGGGACTGTTGAAGTTAGGGCATAGAGTGTCTTGATGACTATTGTCACAAAAAATGGATGCTCCATATTCATTCCGTCTGTTTATACTAATCTCTGGTTCAGTCATTGTAGTGTCTTCTTTGCTGTTGATGCACTCATTTCTGGGCTGGAATTTATTGGATTGAACTTTATCTGTTGGAATAGATTCCTGGATCTTCTGCATTCATTATGCTCATTATTTTTTGCACATTCCTCCTCCAGCCAATTTTTCTTATCTCATCTGATTTTGCTCTTTTTGAGTTTTTTGTATTTTTCTTTTTTTCCAGATTTGCGAGCTTGGCTTTTCTGTTTGGTTAGATCCATAACTTCCTGGGTGATGTAGGGCTTAGTTGGTTTTCTTTTTTCCTTGCGTAACTTTTCTTCTGCTACTTCAGTGTAGGTCTTCTTCCTATCTGCCCAAATTTTTTCTGGATATTTGTCATTTAATGTCCAGTCCCGGATTAAAGCCTTAAAACGATTGCTCACTGAAATCTCAAAATCAGATGCAATGTCATGATTTTACAATTTATCTAAATCAAACTTAGGGGCCAGCTTGGCTTTGTTTTGTTTGTAAGCTTTGAGTGGAATTTTTGTTGCGACTAGGTGGTGATCACTGTCACAATGAGCTCCTGGTTTTGTTTTTGAGCTTAGGACAGTAGTTCTCCATATCCTGTCTATCATGATGTAATCTATCTTGATTTCTGATTTTTATTTTCTTGTTGTCGTCTGTTTTTTTTAGTTTTCAGATATATCTTTTATGACAGTGCTGTTTAAAGAGGGTGTTAGTGATGTCCAATTCATTGGCCCGGCAGAAAGATGCTAATATATGTTCTCTTTCAGTGCGCTTTCCCAGCCTATAAGGCTGTTTCACACTAACATGTATACACATGAAGTTGTTTAGGCACAAAAGATGTGCACACCTGTTATAATTTGATCTGCATATGTTTGAATGGCATGTGGTGGTTCTTTCTACACATGCAATTTCCCATCAGGGTCATTGGCTGAACAGTGTGGTAATGTTTCATAAATAATGTTCTTTCACAGTTGAGATGTCCATCAAGGTCAGTAACTGAACACTATGGAAATGTTCTTTGTGCAGGTGTGATGTCCCATCATGATCGCTCTGAATGAACGCCATGGTGATGTTTTAGAATTGTGGATGACAGTGAATACAGATGTCTTGAAGCATTATGTGAGTACAGGGTATGTGTTGTCATGATATTAGCATCAAGTGTCGTACAGTATGTAGGTTGTACAGGGTATGTGTTGTCACGATATTAGCATCAAGTGTCGTACAGTATTATTGTTTATTTGAATATTTGGATGTTCCTGGCCTTCTTTTCTTGCTATCTGTATTACTTTGGTGGCGTTCAGTTTCAATCCTGCCCTGCAACCTGCTGCATCTACTCCGTAGAGAATCCTCATCATGCTTGTGATGTTATCTGCTGTTAATGCAGTGTCATCTGTGTATCTCAGGTTGGTTATGTGAGGCTGATCTTTATTCCTATCTCGTCTAAATCTGCCTGTCTGATGACCTGCTCTGTATATAAGTTAAAAAGATGAGGCGAAAGGACGCAGCCCTGCCTGACTCCCTTTTTAATGCAAAAATATTCACAGTGTGCACAATTCCTTTTGATGGTCGCTTTTTGATCTATGTATACTGCTGCTATTAGTGACATGAAGTGTTTGGGGAAGCTCATCTTTGCATTGTGTTAAACAGTTGATGGTGTATGACACTGTCAGATGCCTTACTGTAATTGATAAAGATAATGAAAGTTTCTTGTTCGCTGTTCCTTGCTTTTTCTGTCAAAAACTATAAGACAAGTGATATGTCTTTTGTGCCCCTGTTGGATCTGTAACCAGCCTGATAGAGTTCTTCTTCTACTTTGTGTTTCATTCTGTTCAGTATGATGATTAGCAGTACTTTACTGGTGTGGCTGATTATGACGATGGTTTTATAGTTACTACAGTCCTTGGCGTTCCCATTTTTATAAAGCATGACAAATTGTTGTAGCTTCCAGTCATCAGGCCATTGACATTATTCCCATATTCTTGTACAGAGACGGTGTAGGGAAGTTACACCTGTTTCTCCAGTGTTCTTTAACAGTTCGCCTGGGATGTTGTCCAATCCAGGTGATTTTCCTAACTTGAGCTGATTTATTACTGTTCTGACCTGGCTGACAAGAGGTTTTGGTTCAAATTCTTAAAAATCAAGGCAGGGACTATCTTTTGGAAGTTTTGGTGTTGTTGTGAAAAAGTTCTTTGCCATACTCATGCCATCTTGATAGAATATCTTCCATCTCTGTTAAGGCTTTGCCTTCTTTACTTTACATGCTTTGATTTTTTCCTTGAAAATTTGTGGATTCCGTCGTTCTTACTTGCTGAAAGAATTCTTTTGTTTCATTTGCTGTCCATTCTTCTAAGAGAGCAGAGAAGTGGTTGGTTGTTTCAACTTGGTACTCAGCTTTGATTTCCAGATCTTTTAGTTTTTGTAGATCGTATCTGATTTGCTTCTTTGCGTTTGTGTTTGTATGCTTTCATTCTTAGAGTTGCAATTACAAACATGTGGACTGTCTCACAATCCACTCCTGTCATCAGTATGAACTTGCGTGTATTAGTATCTAACATGATGTGAAATAAAATGTCTTCAGTGTGAACCTGTGTGTATTAGTATCTAACATGATGTAAAATAAAATGTCTTCTGTGTGAACCTGTGTGTATTAGTATCTAACATGATGTAAAATAAAATGTCTTCAGTGTGAACCTGTGTGTATTAGTATCTAACATGATGTAAAATAAAATGTCTTCAGTGTGAACTTGTGTGTATTAGTATTTAACATGATGTGAAATAAAGTCTTCGTGTGAACTTGCATGTATTAGTATTAACATGATGTAAAATAAAATGCCTTCAGTGTGAACTTGTATGTATTGTATTTAACTTGATGTAAAATAAAATGTCTTCAGTGTGAACCCGTGTGTATTAGTATTTAACATAGTGTAAAATAAAGTCTTCAGTGTGAACTTGCATGTATTAGTATTAACATGATGTAAAATAAAATGTCTTCAGTGTGAACCTGTGTGTATTAGTATTAACATGTGTAAAATAAATGTCTTCAGTGTGAACCTGCATGTATTAGTATCTAACATGATGTAAAATAAAATGTCTTCAGTGTGAACTTGTTGTATTAGTATTTAACTTTATGTAAAATAAAATGTCTTCAGTGTGAACCTGTGTATTAGTATTTAACATGATGTAAAATAAAATGTCTTCAGTGTGAACTTGCATGTATTAGTATTTAACATGATGTAAAATAAAATGTCTTCAGTGTGAACCTGTGTGTATTAGTATTTAACATGATGTAAAATAAAATGTCTTCAGTGTGAACCTGTGTGTATTAGTATTTAACATAATGTAAAATAAAGTCTTCAGTGTGAACTTGCATGTATTAGTATCTAACATGATGTAAAATAAAATGTCTTCAGTGTGAACCTGTGTGTATTAGTATCTAACATGATGTAAAATAAAATGTCTTCAGTGTGAACCTGCATGTATTAGTATCTAACATGATGTAAAATAAAATGTCTTCAGTGTAAACCTGTGTGTATTAGTATTTAACATGATGTAAAATAAAATGTCTTCAGTGTGAACCTGTGTGTATTAGTATTTAACATGATGTAAAATAAAATGTCTTCAGTGTGAACCTGTGTGTATTAGTATTTAACATGATGTAAAATAAAATGTCTTCAGTGTAAACCTGTGTGTATTAGTATTTAACATGATGTAAAATAAAATGTCTTCAGTGTGAACCTGTGTGTATTAGTATTTAACATGATGTGAAATAAAATGTCTTCAGTGTGAACTTGTATGTATTAGTATTTAACATGATGTAAAATAAAATGTCTTCAGTGTGAACCTGTGTGTATTAGTATTTAACATAATGTAAAATAAAATGTCTTCAGTGTGAACCTGTGTGTATTAGTATTTAACATGATGTGAAATAAAATGTCTTCAGTGTGAACTTGTATGTATTAGTATTTAACATGATGTAAAATAAAATGTCTTCAGTGTGAACCTGTGTGTATTAGTATTTAACATGATGTAAAATAAAATGTCTTCAGTGTGAACCTGTGTGTATTAGTATTTAACATGATGTAAAATAAAATGTCTTCAGTGTGAACTTGCATGTATTAGTATTTAACATGATGTAAAATAAAGTCTTCAGTATGAACCTGCATGTATTAGTATCTAACATGATGTGAAATAAAATGTCTTCAGTGTGAACTTGTGTGTATTAGTATTTAACATGATGTAAAATAAAATGTCTTCAGTGTGAACTTGCATGTATTAGTATTTAACATGATGTAAAATAAAATGTCTTCAGTGTGAACCTGTGTGTATTAGTATCTAACATGATGTGAAATAAAATGTCTTCAGTGTGAACTTGTATGTATTAGTATTTAACATGATGTAAAATAAAATGTCTTCAGTGTGAACTTGTATGTATTAGTATTTAACATGATGTAAAATAAAAAGTCTTCAGTGTGAACCTGTGTGTATTAGTATCAAACATGATGTAAAATAAAATGTCTTCAGTGTGAACTTGTATGTATTAGTATTAACATGATGTAAAATAAAATGTCTTCAGTGTGAATCTGTGTGTATTAATATCTAACATGATGTAAAATAAAATGTCTTTAGTGTGAACTTGCATGTATTAGTATTTAACATGATGTAAAATAAAATGTCTTCAGTGTGAACCTGTGTGTATTAGTATTTAACATGATGTAAAATAAAATGTCTTCAGTGTGAACTTGTATGTATTAGTATTTAACATGATGTAAAATAAAATGTCTTCAGTGTGAACTTGTATGTATTAGTATTTAACATGATGTAAAATAAAATGTCTTCAGTGGGAACCTGTGTGTATTAGTATCTAACATGATGTAAAATAAAATGTCTTCAGTGTGAACTTGTATGTATTAGTATTTAACATGATGTAAAATAAAATGTCTTCAGTGTGAACTTGTGTGTATTAGTATCTAACATGATGTAAAATAAAATGTCTTCAGTGTGAACCTGCATGTATTAGTATTTAACTTGATGTAAAATAAAATGTCTTCAATGTGAACCTGCATGTATTAGTATTTAACATGATGTAAAATAAAATGTCTTCATGTGTGAACTTGTGTGTATTAGTATTTAACATGATGTAAAACAAAATGTCTTCAGTATGAACCTGTGTGTATTAGTATTTAACATGATGTAAAATAAAATGTCTTCAGTGTGAACCTGTGTGTATTAGTATCTAACTTGATGTAAAATAAAATGTCTTCAGTGTGAACTTGTGTGTATTAGTATTTAACATGATGTAAAATAAAATGTCTTCAGTATGAACCTGTGTGTATTAGTATCTAACATGATGTAAAACAAAATGTCTTTAGTGTGAACTTGTGTGTATTAGTATTTAACATGATGTAAAATAAAATGTCTTCAGTATGAACCTGTGTGTATTAGTATCTAACATGATGTAAAGCAAAATGTCTCAGTGTGAACTTGTGTGTATTAGTATCTAACATGATGTAAAATAAAATGTCTTCAGTATGAACTTGTGTGTATTAGTATCTAACATGATGTAAAATAAAATGTCTTCAGTATGAACTTGCATGTATTAGTATTTAACATGATGTAAAATAAAATGTCTTCAGTATGAACTTGTATGTATTAGTATTTAAATTAACATGATGTAAAATAAAATGTCTTCAGTGTGTACTTGTGTGTATTAGTATCTAACATGATGTAAAATAAAATGTCTTCAGTATGAACTTGTGTGTATTAGTATTTAACATGATGTAAATAAAATGTCTTCAGTGTGTACTTGTGTGTATTAGTATCTAACTTGATGTAAAATAAAATGTCTTCAGTGTGTACTTGTGCGTATTAGTATCTAACTTGATGTAAAATAAAATGTCTTCAGTGTGAACTTGTGTGTATTAGTATCTAACATGATGTAAAACAAAATGTCTTCAGTGTGAACCTGTGTGTATTAGTATCTAACATGATGTGAAATGAAATGTCTTCACTATGAACTTGTGTGTATTAGTATCTAACATGATGTAAAATGAAATGTCTTCAGTGTGAACTTGCATGTAATTAGTATTTAACATGATGGAAAATAAAATGTCTTCAGTGTGAACCTGTGTGTATTAGTATCTAACATGATGTGAAATAAAATGTCTTCAGTGTGAACTTGTATGTATTAGTATTTAACATGATGTAAAATAAAATGTCTTCAGTGTGAACTTGTATGTATTAGTATTTAACATGATGTAAAATAAAAAGTCTTCAGTGTGAACCTGTGTGTATTAGTATCTAACATGATGTAAAATAAAATGTCTTCAGTGTGAACTTGTATGTATTAGTATTTAACATGATGTAAAATAAAATGTCTTCAGTGTGAATCTGTGTGTATTAATATCTAACATGATGTAAAATAAAATGTCTTTAGTGTGAACTTGCATGTATTAGTATTTAACATGATGTAAAATAAAATGTCTTCAGTGTGAACCTGTGTGTATTAGTATTTAACATGATGTAAAATAAAATGTCTTCAGTGTGAACTTGTATGTATTAGTATTTAACATGATGTAAAATAAAATGTCTTCAGTGTGAACTTGTATGTATTAGTATTTAACATGATGTAAAATAAAATGTCTTCAGTGTGAACTTGTGTGTATTAGTATCTAACATGATGTAAAATAAAATGTCTTCAGTGTGAACCTGCATGTATTAGTATTTAACTTGATGTAAAATAAAATGTCTTCAATGTGAACCTGCATGTATTAGTATTTAACATGATGTAAAATAAAATGTCTTCAGTGTGAACTTGTGTGTATTAGTATTTAACATGATGTAAAATAAAATGTCTTCAGTATGAACCTGTGTGTATTAGTATTTAACATGATGTAAAATAAATGTCTTCAGTGTGAACCTGTGTGTATTAGTATCTAACTTGATGTAAAATAAAATGTCTTCAGTGTGAACTTGTGTGTATTAGTATTTAACATGATGTAAAATAAAATGTCTTCAGTATGAACCTGTGTGTATTAGTATCTAACATGATGTAAAACAAAATGTCTTTAGTGTGAACTTGTGTGTATTAGTATTTAACATGATGTAAAATAAAATGTCTTCAGTATGAACCTGCATGTATTAGTATCTAACATGATTAAAATAAAATGTCTTCAGTGTGAACTTGTTGTATTAGTATTTAACATGATGTAAAATAAAATGTCTTCAGTGTGAACTTGCATGTATTAGTATTTAACATGATGTAAAATAAAATGTCTTCAGTGTGAACTGTGTGTATTAGTATCTAACATGATGTAAAATAAATGTCTTCAGTGTGAACTTGATGTATTAGTATCTAACATGATGTAAAATAAAATGTCTTCAGTATGAACTTTTGTGTATTAGTATCTAACATGATGTAAAATAAAATGTCTTCAGTATGAACTTGTATGTATTAGTATTTAACATGATGTAAAATAAAATGTCTTCAGTATGAACTTGTGTGTATTAATTAACATGATGTAAAATAAAATGTCTTCAGTATGAACTTGTGTGTATTAGTATTAACATGATGTAAAATAAAATGTCTTCAGTATGAACTTGTGTGTATTAGTATTTAACATGATGTAAAATAAAATGTCTTCAGTGTGTACTTGTGTGTATTAGTATCTAACTGATGTAAAATAAAATGTCTTCAGTGTGAACTTGTGTGTATTAGTATCTAACTGATGTAAAATAAAATGTCTTCAGTGTGAACTTGTGTGTATTAGTATCTAACATGATGTAAAATAAAATGTCTTCAGTGTGAACTTGTGTGTATTAGTATCTAACATGATGTGAAAATGAAATGTCTTCAGTGTGAACTTGTGTGTATTAGTATCTAACATGATGTAAAATAAATGTCTTCAGTGTGAACCTGTGTGTATTAGTATCTAACATGATGTAAATAAAATGTCTTCATTGAACTGTGTGTATTAGTATCTAACATGATGTAAAATAAATGTCTTCAGTGTGAACTGTGTGTATTAGTATCTAACATGATGTAAAATAAAATGTCTTCAGTGTGAACCTGCATGTATTAGTATCTAACATGATTTAAAATAAAATGTCTTCAGTGTGAACTTGTGTGTATTATGTATTTACACATGATGTAAAATTGAAATGTCTTCACTATGAACGTGTTGGCATGTAACATGTAGGTTTGAATAACAGTTTAATTTACTATGTCAGGGCTCCCGATTTTCCGATTTTTCTTGTAAATCCGAGCACATGGCTTTTTTGGAAATGAGCACATGGCTTTCGTGAGTTTCAAAAATAACAGAGGCTGGCATAGCCTACTGTGTCTTGTGCTGCTTTGAAGTCAGTTAAAATAACAACAGTTGAGTAGGCATCCACAAATTTTCGACCATTTCAAATCAAAGAAGCACCAGATGAGGCAGAAAATTGCAAAGAATCTTGAAGCTGTTCAGTCTGAGTTGTTGTTTGTTTGTTGGAGCATACATTGGAAGAATACTCACCAAATTATCTTGAAATTTGTCACCAGTAAGTACAGATTATTTGCTTCAGTACAAAGGATCATAAACAAGCCTAAACTTGTGCTTGATAAGATCAGATTCCATTATTTTGCATCTATATTCAAAAACTTTTTCTGGGGGAGCATGTCCTTGGACTCCTCAGCTTTTCAGTGATTTTTTTTCATTTGGCATCAGGACCCCTGAGGATGTCTTTAATGTGAACTTGTTATGTTTTGGTATGAATTTAAATTTACATGGGACTATTGGTAGCCCTGTATTTATTTACAAACAAATGGAGGAGCGGAGTTTGTGTGCATGTTGGTGTGTGTGTGTATGAGAGTGTGTGTGTGTGGTGTGTGTTTGTACATGTGCATACATGAGTGTGTGTGTGTGTGTGGTGTGCATAGTGCATGTATGCGTTTGTGCATGTGCATACATGTGTGTGTGTGCATTGGGGGCGTGTATGTGTGTTGCTGGTACTGGGAATCATTACATAATGTTAAAAATACAGGGGTCCAGATTGACACAAAGGTTAAACACTCGTTTTCCAATCTGACCACATGAGTTTGCAAGGATACAAATCTCGCTGGAGCAAACCTATTTTTCTTGTAAGTTAGGGGAGGTAAAGCAGTGATGGAGAGGAGATGGGCCACATCCCAATGATGCCATCCTGAAGACAAATTGAGATCTTTTGTCAACCTCATTCCCTTAAACTTAAGGGTTAAACCTGTATTTTACCTATTCAAAAACATCTAAGTCATTACTTGTTAAAAGTATGAGTGATGTGGCACAAGCAAAGAACAAGCAATGGCTAGACGTTTGATTTTTAGGCAAATTCATGTCTTTTGTGTATATTTTGTTTCCCACTGTCATCGATTTTGTGTATTAACCCTTTGACTCCCGCACTTTGTCAATCAGCATCCTGCATTGCCAACCATACTAGCAAAGCAAACTTAACCCTTTGACTCCCTCATCCTATCCACCAGCTTCCTGTAGGTAGGAAGCTGGTGGATAGGGTGGAGTCAAAGGGTTAAGTTTTTGCAGTTGGTTGATAGGGTGCGAGAGTCAAAGGGTTAAACATAACTAGCTGTTTTGAACAACAAAGAGTCAAGCAGAGAACAGTGTTTTTAACGAATTCTTTTGTCACAGGTGACATCAAGACGGTGTGCAGCAGCAAATGACAGGGGCCATCTCAATAAGCAGTGGAGCGATGCGAAGCATCTCCTGTCATTATATCTGAAAATGTTTCTTTATGTTTATAATAATGGTTATGCGTGTTTCTGATTGAAAGACTTTACACATGTTCATGACTGTGCATATTATTACTGTTATTTTTTTGCTTTTGAAAAATAAAACCATCAAATCACCGGCTTTACAAGGAGACACTACACCACTAACAAAAACAACAGCATGCAAGGAGACACCACATCAACAACAGACACATTTACACTGTTCTAAAGATTTAACTCAAATCTGACAATTTATCAAGTCAGTGCACTAAAGTTAAGCTAAAGCCTGATGATATTTTGTAATCACTTGAGGTTCAATCTGAAGACAATTGATTTAGTAAATAGGTTTGAAAATTGGATTTATGACACCGGTAAAGTTAATTTAACCTCAGCTGAAAAGAAACGAAAACTGCCATTTACATACAAATATGTGAAAAAATGAACTGATCGGAAAAAAAAACCCTCCAAAGTATAGGCTACATAAAACAGAGCTACCATTCACACACATGTAGCCGTGCGCAACAACTGTAATCAAGTAAGGCACATAACCAGCTGCTGTGGTGTAGTGGATAACAACAGACTACCGACTAGAAGGTTGTGGGTTCGTATCCCCATCAGTCCTTTCAAAAATACTTGTGGGAATTTTCAGCTCTAACTGGTTCCTGCCCAGAGTTGGGCGTGCTATGGGCTCATTGGGAAAACTGCAACCACATATTCGAGTCTCGTCCACTTCACAGATGTGTCATTGAGGGTGTTGCTCAGATTTTCTGACCAGCACCACAGGTGTCTGTATCTCTCGGGCTTGGCTGACACCAGGATATATTATGATAGTAAGCATAGAGTGCAGCCCTGTCACGCAATCTAATCCTAGATGGAACTCTATAGCATCATGATCCTCATCAACATCATCATTGTTGCATTGTAAAAACTCTGTTGGCTTCTGTGACCATTAAGGTGGCATAGGAAATAGGATGAAAAAAGAAAAAAAAGTAGGTGGGCAAAGGTAACCTTCCTGAGTATCATCATCAGGTGCCCTGCCGCATGGCGTTGGCTACCATGGACTTACAACCATCTCTATCTCTCGTTGCCCCCAGCATCTCCCCCACCCTCCTCATTCCCCCACCCTCCTCATCCCCAGCCACTCTGCAAGTCCGTCCAGCATTCTCTCCCTGGGTCTACCTGGTGCTATTTCCCTCCAGCTTTCCCGTTGTGACCAGGTGCTCCAAATCCCCCTTCCTCATAAAATGGCCTATAAATGTTGCTTGTCTTTTCCTAATCTTCCCTATGAGTGATCTGCTTGTGTCTGCCTCCATCAAGACTGTCTCGTTTGTTTTCTTTGCTGTCCATGGAACTCTCAACATTCTTCTGAGAAACCACATCTCGGCTGCCTCGATCCTGCTCTGGCTTTGCTTGCTGACTGTCCACGCCTCGCATCCGTACAACAGTATTGGTTCTATATAACATTCAAGGACTCTCTTTCTGATGTTAATTGATAGGCATTTGTTGGTAAGAATGCTTGTCATCTTCTTGAATGCTGTTTTGGCTTGACCGATTCTGCCAGCTATTTCTGATGTGCATCTGCCGTCTGATGAAATGACCGTTCCCTGGTATTTGAACTTATTAACCTGTGTCAGGGTTGTGCCATTTGCTGTTATTTTGCATGAGGAGATTTCATGTTTTTTACTGATCACCATGACTTCAGTCTTCCTGCTGTTTAGTTCCAACCCCTTACCTTTGCTTTCTGTTTCTAGTATATTCACAAGGTTTTGTAGGTCCCTTTCATTTTCTGCAATTAGCACGGTGTCATCTGCGTACCGAATGTTGTTTATCATTTTCCCTCCAACCTTTAATCCAGGGTCTTCTTCCAGGTTTCTCATGATGTTTTCGCTATACAGTGAAAACAGATCTGGTGACAAAATACAACCCTGTCTGACTCTTCTTTTGATGTTTTGAAAAGAGCTTATATTGTTTTCTATTCTCATTGGAGCTGTTTGTTCCCAGTACATATTCCTGATTATTCGTAGATCTTTTCCATCGACGTTGAATCTCTCCAGTTGGTTGATCAATTCATCATGTCGTACCCGATCGAAAGCCTTGGTATAGTCAACAAAGCATAAATACAAATCCTTATTCATCTCAATTGACCTCTCTATGATAGTTCTTAGGATGTATATGGCATTAATAGTTCCTTTCCCCTCCACAAATCCACACTGTTCTTCTGCTATTTCTCTTTTGATTCTATTCCTTGTCCTCGTCATGATTATTCTTAACAGGATTTTTGTTACATGACTCATCAAACTGATTGTGCGATGGAGTTCGCATTCTATAGCCCCTGTCTTCTTTGGAAGTGCAATGAAAATTGATTTTGACATATCTTTGGGGATTTTTCCAGTGTCATAAATTTCATTTAGGAGGACTTATTTTTTCTATGCCAAATTCCTCCAGGGCTTCAATCATCTCTGTAGTAATGTTGCCTGGTCCTGGGGCTGTTCCTGGTTTCATCTTTTTCAGTGCTGCTCTAACTTCATCTTTCATTATGGGTGGTCCTTCAAAGTTCTTAGTTGTTAGACAAACATGCTCCAGAGAAAGAAAAGACTGTCCCGCATCGTCCCTCATCCCCTTGGTTGAATGATGTGATTCTTTCAGCTAAGCAGGCTAAACGTAAGGCTGAACGAAAGATGCGCAAAACAGGACTAGTGTTCATAGAGATATCTATAAACAGACAAGGAATGCGCTTACTCAAGAAATCAAAAACGCTAAAGCAGCTCATTTTCACAACCAGCTCGGTAACGCATCATCTGACCCAAGGAAAATGTTTCAAGTATTAAATTCTGTTTTAAATAATACTGATAAGTCGACCACTTTTCCTGATCTACCTTCTGAAGAAGCTGCAAACGCATTCTCTCAGTTCTTTTTTGACAAGATTCAGAAAATCATGCAGACTTTCCCACAAATTCATCACAATCTAACTGCTGCATCCTCTGCTTGTGGTCCTGATGCAATGTCTGATTTTGAGCCCATCTCACTTGAAGCCATCCAGAAACTGTTGTATAAGTCCAAACCAACCACTGCAGCTGTAGATCCAATTCCGACAACACTCCTTCTAGAATTTTCGGACATTCTGCTTCCTGTAATTCAGGAAATCATAAATCTCAGCCTTCAGTCGGGAACCGTACCCAAACCTCTTAAGCAAGCTATTGTCAAACCACTACTCAAAAAGCCTGGTTTAGACCCTGAGATCCTAAATAATTACCGTCCAGTTTCGAACTTGCCATTTCTTTCAAAACTTATAGAGAGAGCCGTTGTGGATCAGTTGACAACACATCTTGTCTCACACAATCTCGAAGTGAGGTTCCAGTCAGCGTACAAATGTGGACATAGTACTGAAACTGCACTTCTCCGCATATTAAATGACCTCCTTTCTTTTCTTGACCACGGTGACAATGCCATTCTTGTTCTGCTAGACTTGAGCGCTGCTTTTGATACCATGGATCACACCCTTCTCTTGCAGCGTCTTCACACTGAAATCGGCCTGAACAAAACTGTCTTGTTATGGTTCACTTCATATCTTTCTGAGAGATCTCAAAAAGTTCTTGTCCGGTCTTCATATTCGAAAGAAACACCTCTTCTTACAGGCGTTCCGCAAGGATCGGTCCTCGGACCTCTTCTCTTCTCTCTATACACAAGACCCCTGGCTTCTCTGATTGAACAGTTCAATGTTGACTTTCATTTCTTTGCGGATGATTCCCAACTCTATTCCCGCCTTCCCTCCGACAATACTCTCGCTCTTGAATCAAAGAAAAATGTTGAATTGTGCTGTCTGGAAATAAAACATTGGATGTCTGCAAACCGGTTGAAGTTGAATGAAGAGAAAACTGAAGTTCTGCTGGTCGGAACTGCTCCTAAAAGAGAAATTGTCCCTTTTTCTTCACTTTCGGTCTGTAGTGCAGACATCCCTTTCTCGAAGAAAGTAAAAACACTAGGAGTGTTTCTGGATGCTAATCTCTCGATGCGTGATCAGATCAATTCAATCATCAGAACTTGCTACTGCCATATCCGATCTCTTGGTAAAGCCCGCCAGTACTTGACTATTCAAGCTGCTAAGACTGTTGCTGTCACACTAGTACTCTCAAAATTAGACTACTGTAATAGTCTACTTGCTGGTCTCCCTCAGGTGAAAATACAGCGTCTGCAGGCTGTACAAAACGCAGCTGCCAGAGTAATCTCTAGATGCAGGAAGACTGAACACATAACTCCCATCTTACGGAATCTGCACTGGCTCCCAGTTCAACAACGCATCAATCACAAACTACTAACTATCACCTACCGTGCACTCAACTCTAGTAGTCCTTCTTATCTTAAAGATCTTCTTTCTGAATATAAACCTGTTCGCAGTCTGAGATCTGCTTCCAAGTCTCTTCTTCATGTTCCTGGGACAAGGGATGTTAAAACCAAAAGATATGGTCAGCGAGAATTTAAATACCTTGCCCCTACCAAGTGGAACATGCTTCCCATGAGCATCAGGGAGAAAAAGACTCATTCATCCTTTAAATCTAGTCTCAAGACACACTTTTTCTAATGTTGTATGGGATTGCTTATTTGAATGTGAATACCTTGAATGCCTTTATGAATGTTGGTGCAAAGGCTGTGTGGAATTGTTTTTGTGCCCCCCCCCCTCCCCCCCACCGTGCGCCGCGAGCATGCTTTTATAGCATGGAGATTTTTGTTGCGCGATATAAATTTTCATTCATTCATTCATTCTTTTTTATAATGTGTTCTTCGTTTCTGTCATCCTCAAAAAGGTCTTTAATGTACTCTCCCCATCTGTCTAATATTTTGTCTTTTTCCATGATAAGCGTGCCATCGTTCGATTGTAAGCAACCAGTTGATATGCATGTATTTTTCCTGTGGACAATTTCTTCAATTCGTCTGTACATACCCTGAGGATCCATTTTGTGTCGTTCTTCTGTCTCTGCATTTTGTGTTCAGCCAAGCTTCCTTAGCTTCATTGCACCTATACCTGATTTCTTTATCTTCCTGTATATTTCCTCTTATCTCTTTGCCTTCCTCCTTTCCTCCATCAGGCCCAAAATTTCATTAGTCATCCAGCTCTTTTTTGCTTTTCTATTTGCCTTAGGGATTTCTTCACAAGCTTCATTTATAGAACTTCTCAACTTTGTCCATTGTTCCTCACTGTCACCAACGTCTTCCAGAGCACTGAATTTGTTTTGAACATGCACATTAAATTTTTGACGTATCATTTCATCTGACTTTAAGAGTCCAAGGTTTAGTTTGATGTTGCTTTTGGTCTGTTTCCTTTTCCTCAATTTCAGCCTAAACCTTCTCACTACCGGATTGTGGTCACTGTTGCAGTCTGCGCCTGGTAGTGTTTTTGCTGACAGTTAAGAATTTCTAAATCTTTTGTTGATCAGGATGTAGTCAATTTGATTTTTGGTATTATCTCCTGGACTCGTCCAAATCCATTTTCTTCTGTTAGACTGCTCAAACCAGGAATAAATCTTTCACCTCCAAAGTCATTTGATGGTACTACAGCAAACTGGTCAAATTTACTCCCCTCACCCACTGCTTCTTTCATCCTTTTCTCTTTTTTTGAGGGGTAGGGTGGGGGGGGGGGGGTTGGGCGTCTGCGAGCATTCTAGGGGTGTGTGTGAAGGTATCTTAGGTTTAGAGGTATTTGTGCGTTCGTCTGTGTGTACCTGATGCATAAATGATTAGATGGGTATTTAGGGGTGTTTTCTGACATCTTGGAGTATTCTAGGGGTGTTTTATGGTATCTTGCATGGGTACAGAGGTGTTTGTCAGTGCGTACCTGATGCATAAATGCCGAGAGATGTAATTTTTGGAGTGTTTTAGAGTATCTGGGGATAGCTTAGGGATGCTTAAAGGTGCCTTAGATGGTTTTAGAGGTGTTTATGAGCACGTTTATCAGTGTGTACCCAATGCATAGCTGCCTAAAAAGGTGTCTTGGGAAATATTTTTAGAGAGTTGTGATGTAGGGGTGGTTTTGGGTGTCTTGGACTGTTTTAGAGGTGTTTGTCGGTGCGTTAGTCAGTGTGTACCTAATGCATAAATGCTTGGAATGGCTTTTAAAATTTTTTTTTTTATATATAGAGTATTTTAGAATGGGAGTTTTCTAGGGGTTTCGTCAGTGCGTTCGTCAGTGCAGTGTGTACCTCATGCAAAGATGCCTGGAAATGTTTTTTTTGGGTGGTGGTGGTGGTGGTTTCAGGCACCTGCAAGCATTCTAGAGGCAGGGGCATTTTAGGGTATCTTAGGTTTAGAAGTATTTGTGCATTCATCAGTGTGTACCTGATGCATAAGTGGCCGGACAGGTATTTGGGGTGTTTTGGGGCATCTTTGAGTATTCCAGGGTGTTTTGTCGTATCTTGGATGGGTTTAGAGGTATTTGTCACTGCGTTTGTCAGTGCGCACTTGATGCATAAATGCCTGGAGAGGTAATTTTTGGAGTGTTTATGCGTCTGGGAGTAGCTTAGGGATGCTTGAAGGCGTCTTAGATGGTTTTAGAGGTGTTAATGAGCGCGTTTGTCAGTGTGTTCACATGAATAGCTGCCTTGAAAGGTGTTTTTATTGGGGGGGGGGGGGGGTATTTAAAGTGTTGTGATGTCGTAGGCGTGGTTTAGGGTGTCGGACGGTTTCAGAGGTGTTTGTCAGTGTGTACCTAATGCATACATACTTGGAATGGCGTTTTGGGACTATCTTAGTATGTCCGAAAAGGTTTCAGTAGTGAGTTCGTCAGTGTGTACTTCATGGATAAATGCCTGGAAATGTGTTTTCGAGGGGTTCGACGTCTGCGAGCATTCTAGGGGTGTTTTAGGATATCTTCGATAGGTTAAGAGGTAATTGTCTGCGCGCTCATCAGTGTGTGTCTGATGCATAAATGGATGGACATGTAGGGGCCTATTTGGGGGGTGTTTTCGGGCATTGTGGATTATTCTAGGTGTTTTATGGTACCTTGGATGGATTTCGAGGTATTTGTCACTACGTTCATCAGTGCGTACCTGATGCATAAATGCCTGGACAGGTATGTTATTTTGTGGGTGCGTTTTAGCTTAGGGCTGTTTGAAAGTGTTTTAGTGATGTTTGTGAGCGCGTTTATCAGTGTGTACACAATGCATAACTGCCTAGAAAGGTGTTGGGGGCGGTATTTTAGAGTGTTGCGACGTCGTAGGGGTTATCATGGGCTGTTTTAGAAGTGTTTGTCAGTGCGTTAGTCAGATGCATAAATGCTTGGAATACCGTTTTGGAAGTTTTTTTTAGAATGTCTGGTTTTTTAGGAGTTCTGTCAATGCGTTCGTGAGTGTACATCATACATAAATACCTGAAAATAATGTGCATTTGGGGGGGGGGGGGGGAGGGGGCGTGGTATTAAGGATTTTTTTTTTCACTTTATTTTTTTCTTAGTTTATTGTGGTCTGCTCTTCAATAGTTGTAATGTGACATCAGACAAAATGCAGATGAACGAGGTCGGCTCGCTGGCTGAGTCTGGGCGTGACGGCACGGTTTGTCGAATGGAGGGGAGTAAAATCTCTCACGGGAGTAATTCTGGCGTGTGTGCGGGGAGTACTTTTCTCGTGAAGGGAGTAAAAACCGCGTAAATCTGTTTTTACTCCGGAGTAAATTTGGCTTGGGGAGTAAATTCCGCGTGTTACACAGTAACATTCTGCGGGCCAACTTTTTCGTTGGTAGGGAGTAAATTTTGGTTCGGTTCATCCAGTAAAATTGGCACACGCGGTTTTTACTCCGAAGTAAATTCCGCGGGGAGTAAATTTCGTGTGTTACACCGGGAACTGCCTTCTCGTTAACAGGAGACGGAAACTAACCTTAAAACTGCTGCCTTATACTGTCCCTGAACTGGAAAATCCTGCTTATGACTGCGTTTTCAACCTCAAATTTAAAACCTAATTCGAATAAAAGTCCAAATATATTCCTCCTCTTTAGAATCTGGTATCTTTCCTCGCATGTAAAATGTAAATAGTGATCTTGCACTTGTTTCATACTTTTCCAAATTTCAGAGGATCCGCCATGGACCTTCAAAACACCCCGAGGTCTGTTTTTATCTTGCTTTCTTCAGTAGGCTACCGTAAAACTGACTGCTCTGATTTTGGCTTTTAAAATGGTGTCCAAATCCAAGCATAAAGACTTTCTCATCTTTTCAGACTCCCTGGCTTTTCGTCTGGAAAGAATTGCTGGCCTTAACATCAGCCACCCAGAGCTTCTCCTGAAATTCTTTGAACTCTTCCCGTCTCTAAAAACTGACGGTTCCAATATTGTTCTTGTCTGGATTCCTGGCCACGTTTGTATTCGAGGCAATGAAACAACCAACAGCTTTGCCAAGAATGCCACAACGGAGATGATGACTAAATCCTTCATCTCTTTTACAGATTTGAAACTCGGAGTACAGACATGAAAACAACAACAACAAGCTAACAAACTAAATACATTTTAGACTTGAAAGGCTAATCATGCACTTGATTTTCTAATTGCTGATTTTTAATCAGGTGACGAAGTTGCTTTATTTTTATTTGGTATATGTCTTGACTGCTTTCGTGGTCAGTGAACTGCTAGCGATATGAACTGAACTGAACTGAACTATGTGTGTGTATGTGAGAGAGAGAGAGAGAGAGGTGTATGCACAAGATTTTCTCTGCTCTTTATGAATGGATCTTTATCGAAATTTCGTACTGTTACTGTTAGAGATTCGCGAAGTTTAGAACGTAAAGCACCACGATCAAGATCGTGCTGATCCCCCCCTTTCAAAAAAAAAAAAAAGTTTAAATTAGCACTTTTGGCTGACAGTGTGTGAACAGCAGTTCCTGACAATATGTCATGTCTGCTTTCAGTGACTGTTGTAATAGTCGTTATCCTCGCTGCACGTCAAGTTTAATTTACAACTTTTTCAAGGTCACAGAAGCTAATATTCACGGTCAAGTTATGTTCATCATTACACAGTATGCAAAAAAATTGTTAAAAAAAACAACAAAAAACAGTCAACCAACCAACCAAGGAATAGATTGTCAATAAAAGCACACGAAGTGTTAATCGTAAATTTGTCAGTTGTCTTCAAGATGTGTGTAGTTTGGCCTCAGCGGTTAAGAGGATAATGGCAAAGCATATGGAAATGTGGATTTGAGCGTTTTCCATTTCATAGAGGAGCTTTACTTAAACATACTGATAAATATACACTGAAGGGAAAAGTTAGATTATGTTGCCCCGAAGAACATTTTTTTTCACATAAACACACACACGCGCACGCACGCGCACACACACACACACACACACACACACGCACACACACACACACACACCCCACTCCCTCGAAATGTTCAAATTAATGTATTCCATGCTCGAGATGAACTTTAAATGCAAATAGACTTGAAACAATAAACAATTTCGTTAATGAAAAACACCAGCTGATCTTGATGTTCTCATCAAGCATTGTGTGACATTATATGTAAAGAATAAATGACATGATCATGAAATAAAATGGTGACACAACATTCCGTGGGCAATAGGATCGGATACTAATACTCTAGTAAGATTTAAATTTAGTAAGAAATAAAACCAAATGTGAGCTTTTATTGACAGTCTATTCTTTCGTGGATTGGTTGTGTGTGTGTTTTTTTAAAACATTTGTTTGCATACTGTGTAATGATGAACATAATTTGACCCTGAATATTAACTAATGTGACCTTCAAAAAGCTGTAATTAAACAGTCTCCCGTTGTAATTAAAAATGACATGCAGCGAGGACAATGACTGACTGTTACACTAGCCATTGAAAGCGGACTTGATATATTGTCAGAGGTTTACAAGTCAAGGTGGCATAGAGATTAGCTCAACGATCGTTGACTGGAAGGCTGTGGGTTCAAATCATATCAATCCTAAATCAGTGTGGGATTTTCAGCTCCTGTGAGCTCCAACCTAGATTTGAGCGTGTTCTAGACTGAACTGGGAAGTCTGAAACTACGTGGGCGAATGTCATACTATACGACAAGTGTCTTGAGTGCTTTTTTCAAATTCTACTACTAGTACTGCGTGTAACTCGCCAGCTGGTTGACACCAGTGTATTGTGTAAAAAGAAGCATACATGTATATATATATATATATATATATATATATATATATATATATATATATATATATATATATATATATATATATATATATATATATATATACCACAGCCTTGTCACAGTCTGAATCTCGACATAATCCGAATAGTTAAGTTTTTACTTGCAATTGTGTACCATGACTATTACAGATGTTGGGTTCAGATGTGACTCCTTAATTTAATATATAAATCGTTACAGTCCAGCGCTATTCTACGAACTCATTTGGACTGCCTGCACCTTTTACATTACAAGACTTCTTAGAGGAGCTTGGGAAACTCAAGCTGTTAGGCCGCGTTCCACTATGTCATGTTACATTCTGTTTGTGGTGGGCGTGCATGCTGGATGTTTTGATGCTTCCATCAGCAAGCCACTGACATATACATGATCTTTAACGTGCATATTTAATATTCTGCATGCATATGGACACTAGCACTTACAGGTTCGCATACATGTTGACCAGGGAGATTCGAAAATCTCTGCTCTTTACTCATCGGAAAGGGGGGGGGGGGGGGGGGGGTAACCACGCAGATCGAACCCAGGACCTTCCGATTTTATGTCTGACGTTTACCCACTTGACTATCATTTCTAGATCACATAAAAAAGACTAATCTGTAGGGGGCCTATTATAAACTGTGAACTAAAGTTTGAATCAGAACCACTTAAACGATCCATAAAAAGTGATAATCACATTTTAACATTAAGTAAAGAACAAAATCATTGGAATTTATTGTAATTTCATCCTCAGTATGAACCTGGTTAAAAGTTTTGGCATCTGCAATCAAGGAAATTTCTCAAGATACGAACTACTGGGTATTAAAGAGACAGACGGACAGACAGACAGAGACAGAGAGAGAATATGTGAGAACTCGGAACACATTTATTTGCTGCAAAACACAAAGTAGGGTTACAAGACACACATTGCTTGTAGTAAGTTGACATAATAGTTGATTTCAAACAGTGGCTGATTTCACATTTCGTCATCATCATAATCAATAGGAAAATACACGTATGAGCAAGAATCTTGTAGTTTTCCGAACTGCATGCAATCATTGACATACATATTGGAGCACGTAAATTGTCTTCCTTAAATTTGTGTGTGAGCTTGTGTGTGTTGTTTATGCGTGTGCCCGTATGATGTATGCATGTATGTATACAGACAGCCAGGCAGACAGAGAGGGGGGGGGGGGGGGAGTGAGAGAGAAGGAGAAAGAGGGAGGGAGAGAGAAACACACACACACACAGTACAGAAATCAAGAAAAATGATCTGCATCATGTTTTATTTGTGACCTCACACACCTTCACTACAAACAGGAACTCAAAATAAACATCAAAAATCAGAACACTACAATACTTCTCAAACAATCCACACTCCTACACAACCTATAACGATCACTAATCTCATTTTCGTTTTCTTTCTTTCTCTTTCTCTTTTAAAATTCTTGTGGAGAAAACACTGCACAAACACATAGACTCATAATCTACGCTTAACACACACACACGCACAGGCTTAATGGCAGTTACACATGTAAATGATTTCGATTTAACACAATGCAATAAAATCAAGAAAAATAAGCGAGTTGTATATATATATATATATTACATGCTACTGTGAATCGTAGAATGCCGCCTCATGGTCATTCAATGACGTGGGAATGTGAAGTATTCAAAGCAGATGAAGCAAACTATAAAACAAGACACTTCAACGGGCATGATAGTCTGGAGGATAAGCATTGGACTTCCAGTTGGAAAGTCCTGGATTCAATCCTGCATGGGTATCTCCGCCCGGTGGGTAGAGGTTGGAGATTTTCCCGATCCCCTATATCAATACGTGTGCAGGTCTGACAGCGCCTAAATCCCCATCGTGTTTATATCAAGCAGAATATCAAACAGAATATCAAACACGTACACTAAAGATCCTGTAAGCCAAGTCAGTGTCCGGTGGCTTATGGAAACATAAAAATAAATGACATGCGTGCCCATCAAAGATGCAGGCTATGCAAAGTGGAGTGGGTCAGCTCGCCTAACAGCACACATCATCAGCGCTCTTCTAAAAAATCTGATCAGGTGTAATGTGCATCAATTCCAAATGAATTTGCAGAATAGCGCTATACAAAAATGATCTATGATGATAACTGCACACTACCAAGTGGAACACATGCACACATTGCAAAAACTCAGTGGTTTGTGAAACAAATCACAGAAAGGCAAAATTGCGCTACACTGAATAAAGCTAAGTTGAAGATAACCATTTTCAAGACTAAAAATAACAATACAATACGTAAACAAATTAAAAGCGGTACAAACTGAATGGATACACTCATCCTCTATTAAATTCAAACTATTTCAAGACACAAGACAAAAACTTCATTAGTCAGTGAAATTACCAACACCACAGCACTCTTAAACACAGAAACCAGACGGTGCTGTAGCCACTAACTCTTCCCGTGGTTTATCACACACACACGCACACAAAAATGAATAAGATGCTAGACAATATTGCAGAATAGTTTTTCATCTCAGTCTTTACGGATTATTACAGAAAGCATCTCTAGAATTATATACGGATAATTTCTGGGAGAAATGGGACTGGGTAAGCAGAAAACAATGATGGCAGAAAAAAAACTGGGTAGGCAGAAAAACAAGTGATGGCAGAACGACCGAGGAAGAACATGTAAAATCTCAATTGGTACGAAAGAGGGCTCTCATATGCTCTACATCTCATGGCATAGTCTACCACGTCTAATTATACTCAAAAGACAGTTAAAATAAAAATTAAAAAATGATGACAAAATCACAGACAGACAGACAGAGAATGAGAGACAGACAGACAGACAGAGAGAAAAAGAGAAACAGCACTTAAAAAAAACAACTAACTTAAATGTGTGATGGACAATCTTTACTGTTTAATGTATTTCATGAAACCAACCAACCACCCAACCAAATAAACCGTGTTCAAGTGCATAATCATCCACATGCAAGTGTGGGAGGCATGAAACAGAAGCCAAACGAATAGGGAAGGCAAAGAGAGGCATTGCGTGATTGTTTTTACAGAAGAATATAAACTAATCAAACAATGACAACTAAAACAGTATACAATGCTGCTTGTATGTCAGGCAATTCTTATGAAGACATCTACAAAACACCCATCACAAACTCTGCACACTTCACACATACACTGCAATATCCAGTACCAACTCATGTCTCTCGTAATGGGATCTTCAGATTTAGGAATGTTTATCCTGAATGTACTTTCCCCACTCAAACAATCATCTTATCATCATCACTGTCATCATCATTGTCGTCAACATCATTCTCAACATCATTGTCTTCATCGTCACTGTACTATTAACTTCATCAACACACCAATTACAACAATGAGTATTAACAGATGACCATTTCTCTTCCATTGGTAATGATGAACAACTGCACAAACAGTAAACATCGAACATATGCTTACATGCACTACCCACACAAATCTACACAACGCACAACACAGTGTGAACATACAGCTAAGAACAATACAATACAATACAATACAATACAATACAATAAAATAAAACAATGCAATACAATACAATACAATACTATTATAACTCCATGTTTAGAAACACACAGGTCAATCTGACAATAACAGAAGACACAAACACAAATCAGTCATTACTTAGCACTAACAAATAAAAGTAAATGGTGGTGCTTGAAGAGCAGGCATATCATGTGAATGGTGGTGCTTGAAGAGCAGGCATATCATGTATCATTTATCTATTTGCCATTTCTGATTCACAGTATATTTCGATGAAACTGTCAAAAAACAAACAAACAAAAAAACCTCCAACAAAACCCCTCAACTTATCATGCTTTAACACTGCACACAGTTCTTTTCACTTTGCCTAACTTCTACCTATGTTATATATACCCTTTGGGTGAATGCATACACCATCTGGCTATATAATCAATAGGGAAATGTTTCCAATTTAGTTACCTCTAAAGAGCATCATTTTACTTGAAAAAAAAACAGGCATTAAGGTGACTTACATCACTGGAGTCATGCAATAACAAAAATATGGCATAAGACTTCACAAACCCCACACCGATTTTATTAAAAAAAAATACAGGGAGATAATCACTGAAGGTGCTCATTGAAACCTGAATTTTATATGTCTGTCTATTACACACCTACATCCACACAGACATATACACACATCATATACCACACCACATCATAAAACACTAAACGTTTTACACACACATAACACACACACACACACACATCATGCACTGTTCTCTCCCCCTACCCCATGTTATCACTCTTTCTGGTATATTTTGGTACATTCACCCAAATAAATGGTAACAACGAACAACTATGACTCGAGTGACTGCTCACTGTGGATAGTCTGGATGCTGTATGACAGTAATTGTGACTCTATGCAAAATTCTCTTTTCACCCATTGTACATATCTGTATTGCAGGAGTTTTTATATAAAAAAAAAAAGCTCCTTTATTGCTCAAAGTGAAATAAAATATTGTAAATCTGGCATGTGTCACCAGCCAGTCCACACCACCCCTTCCCCCTACAACTTTCATATAAATGAACAACAACAACAACAAAACCCAAACCTAACAAAACATAAAAATCATGGACATGATTATCAGCAATAAGAAAGAGAACAAAATAACATATAAAATTAAAAACATAACAAAACATGCAAACTGTCATGTGTGTGAATGCATGCATAAGTGTACATATGTGTGGTCTACTGAATGCATGTTATTTGTGCATGCTTGTCCAACCTAAAATGATTAAATACAAAACAAATCTTGATATCTCCCCCTTGTCCCTTTACAAAGAAGTATAACTCACTGCTGTTACAACATGTAAAAGGATTTAACCCTGTCACTCCCTCACCCTATCCACCAGCTCCAAAATCTGAATCCTTTTTCTCTCACCCTAACCACCAGTTTCCTGTCTCATAATACAGGAAGCTGGTAGACAGGATAAGGGAGTCATGGTACATAGGGTGGAGTCAAAGGTTAAAAAGCGTATATTACTCTGATTATACAGTATTCTTTTCTTGTTTATATTACATCTGTGGTTCAAAATGTACCCATGTCAAGCTGAGACAGACTGAAACATCAAGTACAATACTTCACATATCTGCCTTACCGTTTAAACATTAACACATAATCATAAATGCACAACAGAGATTACATATACACAGAGTTTCAAACATCAGAACACAAAATGACAATTCTCTAAGAATAATATTAACATGTTTGTTTTAGACACAATAGGACAGCAGAATTTAAAGGCAAAACTGACAAATACATTGACAACTTAAACAAAACATTTCAATGAATTCTGCACCACTGCTCACATAGTCACAAGTTTGTTGGTCTGAATAATATTCTTCAGTTTTTTGACTACAATACCAACACAGCACAGCACAACAACTTTCTTGAATACATTTCCTCAGACACTGGCACAAAACTGAACACTGGCTTCTGATTCACACTGGCCTAGAACTGGATAACAAATTACTGGTAGATTCACTGGTAACTTCAACACACACACACATAACACATTTCAAACCACTTTAATTTTTGTTGTTGCTGAGCATTATTTTCTTCCTCTCCTCATCAGGCGGATGTGTTAACAGCCTCAACTTCTTTCACATCACGTATTTGACAGTGGTGCCTATTTCCTCTCCTTTGCTGCTTTATTTTCCCCATCTCTCAAGAGGCACAATTTCCCATTTACAGTTACTGTTGTTCAAACCAGGGAGTAAACCCCGTCAGCCATTCATTAGGCAAACATACTTCACTTTGCCTTTCAGGACTGAGTTCCCTAACCTTGTATACCTAGGATAGTACAAGAGCATCCAAAAGACATGACCCTGATGCAGCCCACCTTCCTTAGAATGTAAGGGTTTTGTGTCAAAATACTTGCCTGAGGGTGAGGAGTGACGGGTCTTGTTTTCTTAGGACATTCTGCTGTCCAGCCCTCCCATCCCCAGGAGTTTCTTGCTACTATACATAAATTGTGCTGACTATGTTGATACTGTATTGGAAGCAGTCAACATGGTGAAGTGGCTAATGCAACAGACTACTGGCTGGGAAGTCATGGACTCTCACACCCATCATTCCCTCCCTCCAACAAACAAACAAACAAACACACAAAAACAATCTGTTCTCAGACAGTTTGGCCCTGACTGGCTTCTAGTTCTACCCAGAACTGAGCATGCCATAGACTCATTGGGAAGATCAGTTCCACACATCTGAATCTCATCCAAATTACAGATGCACATTTGAGAAATTTACACACACACACACACACACACACACACACACACACACACACACACACACACACACACACACACACACACACACACACACACACACATACAAGCACAAAGAGATCTATTACAGAAAAAAAAATCAGATTTTGTACTTTTCAAGCTCACCATAACCTCAAAATAATATTAGATGAAACAAAACTTGACAAAAACTGAAATGACAACATTGGTAGACTGTCATCATGGGGAAAACAATGTACATATTGTCAAAGTTTCTAACTCATGACCAATCCATTCCTTTTGACTCACATTTGGAAAAGATCCATCCAGAGGCAGCTCATAAAATCTTGCTCACACATTTCCTCAAACAGACAGACAGATAGGTGGACAGACAGACAGACAGATAGATGACACACATAAACACACATACAGACATCTCTCTGATCCATAAGAAATAATCCCCTATTTTTTTTTAAAGGGAGCATTAAAAAGAAATAACAGACTGACAAAATATACACAGACAAAATATACAGAAAAGCTCTTCTCAAATACTATGAGATGTGAAGGGTAGTCTGGCTGAAGACTTGTGACCGATTAATACTTAGTAGAGTTCAATAAAATCAATATAACAGACGCACAGTTAAAAGCAAAGTGTGTGGTGACCGTAAGGTATGGCAAAACAAACATATTTAAGAAAAAAACTGACATGGTAAATCTCAATTCGTTCATGAAATTTACAGTGAGGTATTTGTCAAAAAGATTATAGGTGTACAATTCACAAATAATAAGAACGTTTGTTCTTTGTGACTATTGCCTCAACACTTCCTTCTTTGTGAAATACATTCATACTTTGTTCTTTAATACATTTGTTCTTTGTTTCACACACGTTAAATCAATCTTTATTTTCAGCTATCTGATGCACTATTACTTATCTGACAAGAGTAATGTCACTTTGCATAAAGGTTTTCCGTTCAATCTGGATAGCTCACTCAGCAGTTGCATCTTTTCTGAATCTCATTCTGTATATTAGGAATTATGATCTTGATAATGGGATCCAAGAGCAAGCTACTCTCCATGGATCCACCCCTCTCCTATTTATATAGTGATTTATATATCTGCATGTGTGACAGGTAAAAAAACCAAAACAAAACAAAAATAATGGTGAAGTAGACATGCAAATAAAACTTATCATTCATGTGCCAATAATAATAATAATAGAAGTAATGCTACTACTTCTAATAATAATACGAGGCAAGGCAAACTAAAGCAAAGCAAAACAAAGCACAGCACACAAAAGCAAAGAAGAGCAAAGCAAAGCAAAGTAAAATAAAGCAAACTAAAGCAAAGAAAGAAAAGCAATTTAGGGCAGAGCAAATCTGAAAGCAAAGCTAAACAATACAAAGCAAAATTAAAATGAAGCAAATAATTTTTTTCCAATTAAAACTCAAAATTCAAGAAATGTTACTGTCAAGAATGTATCATTTTTCAATGAGATCTATTTCACAGACATCAAAACACTCAAAAGATATATGTACGAAAATACAAGTGTGGGTTTACCACAAATTAGTATGATACACATTTGAGAAAAAAAAACCCAGCTGAAAACACATCAAAATGCTGGAAAATAAAAATTAGTAACGATGTGGAAAATAAATCCATTTATATGGGAGCACTACAGATGTCATGGCAAAATTTGCAACTAAGAGAGAGGTAGATAGAGAGGGGGGAGAAGAGAGAGATAGAGATAGAAATAGAGAGAAAGAGAGAGACAGAGAGAGAGAGAGAGAGACAGAGAGAGAGAGACAGACAGACAGAGAGAGAGAGAAAGAGAGAGAAGGAGACAGACTGAAAGAGAGACGCAAAGACAGAGGGACAGAGAGAGAAAGCCAATCTACAACTAAGTGTGACAGGTAAATTTAAAAAAGGCCAAATGTGCAGTTAAGTGTGAAAGTTACATAAAAGTATGCTTGTGGACTTTGCAGTTAGGTGTGAAAGTTAAATAAAAGTAAGCATGTGGACTTAAGAATGTGTTACACTACACCGCAACAAGTCAGACAGGATCATTTCAAATCTCCCCCACTCCCTCTGTAACACCCATACACAAAACCTCTAATGATGAAACATGGTTTATTTTTCGTGATTATAACTGTTTAAAGCTGGCCAGACTATGCGGTCACAAGAGGGCGACACACATCTTGAACATACACATCTGGTTGACCGTGAAAAAAAAAAGGAGTACACATATCAATGCATTCATGCACAAAGTCTAACAATATGCTCCTGGCATTGATCACTCCATCCAAGTTTTAACCAGGGGAATTAAAAAAACAAAAAACCTGAACACAAATGTATAAACATAACTAAACAAACCTGATAAAAATGTATACACATAACGTGCACTAAAACAAATATAAAAACAGGCTTAGGTCACCTAAAATTGCTTGTGCACATCACATTTCCTTAGACCCAAAAATGCAGTCAATATGAGTGCCCCTTTATCAATATTAAGAGAAAGTATGGAAGGCTTTATGGATAACATGCTGGTGAATGGGCCAGCAAGGCAGAAAGTGACAGGAAAAGATGACAGAAAACACAGGAGCAAGGGAGGAATAAAGAGAGTGACAGAAAAGTAATTTTTAGTACAGTTTCCAGAAGGCGTGGAAAGTTTTTATACTGAAAGAGCCCCCAGCATCCCCATGGAGGAAGATTTAACTTTACGTGAACTTAAAAGACTGTAATACTTGAACAGCATGCTCACAGATCTACAATGGCATTTTTTTTTATGTTAATCTGAATAGCAACATAATGTAAGTGAATCAAAGAAATTCTGTAATACAGTTGCATGGTTTAGGGTGTGCAACACTATCAATACAATAAATTTACTTTTCACCCAAAATTCAAATAACGTATCTGATCTGGATTCAAAATGCAACTTTTGACTTTCCTTTGACAACAGATCAAACAAGTCATCCTACACATTCACAAATTTTAGCATGAAAACTTGAATAACTCAAATCAGAAAAAAAACACATTTTTTAAAATTTGACAAATATATCCAAACATGAAATGGAAAATAAAAAGTGATTTTTTTTCACACATGCATGAATAATAAACTGCTGAAAAAAGGGATCAATTATATGTATTATACAATCACCATTATCAATCTGCACCAGAAACAGCGAACTACAACATGCTCTTTTTTTTTGACAAATAGTAATTGCACAAAAACAGAAAACAGGATGGAGGGAGACATACCACATAATGTGCTACAATAACTATTAACAGTATTCACCCAATATGACAAACTACCATTGAGAGATTCCACATACCAACAAGTAACAATCTGCACCAAAAACTCAAAATAAACTTACTGAGACATTCCACCTACACAGTCAATAATTTGCACTTCAACAGTAAAATAAATTTTCTGATAAAACTCCAGATATACATAATGAATAATCTGCACCAGAACTGCAAAATAAACTTTGCATGCAAGAAGTTACACATACATATACAGTCAAAAATATGCACAAGAAGCAGCAAAACACAATTAGCAGAAACCTATTATGAGAGGCTTCAGTTTGCTCTGCACTCAAAATAAAACTCTTACAGTATAGTACTCGACACAACTTTCAGATCATAATTATCACAATTAAAGTACAACGTCATGCCTGAGAGCTGGAGATAATTATTCCTGTCAACATTCACAGAACGCAGGGCATCACTGAAATCTGTTCAAAGAAAGAGCATTCATGTCATGCAATGAAGCAATAAACATTTTACACCATGCAATGACTGTTGCATCAGTATGGTGTTTATCTGTATTGCTGAGATAAAACCAAACCGAATTACAGTTTTCATTGTGGAACTTACAAGGTATGTTTGGGGTAGGGGTGGGGATGGGGGAAAGGTGTGGAAAGAGATAAGAAATTGTAACTAACACAGTATAGTTTGTTCAAAAACACCACACCAGGTTCCATTACTACTCGGACACATTATAGTTTACACCAAACAACCTAACTGAAAGGAAAATTTACCATGATTAACATAATAGAAGTGACCAAGGTGCATTATATCAGTTTGGTTTTTATCCAAACTCAAACATGTAAAACATGATGGCTATCATGCTGAAGATGATTTGGATGCATTATGTCAATGTGGTTTGTATCCAAACACAATTGCAGTTTCCTCTACAAATGGGCATATCATGAATGAGTGAATGGTGGCACTTCAACATGTGTATATGATTCAAATGCATACAGCCCTTGTGTGTGCAGGCTTTCTGCATAGTAACGACAAAATGCTGAACAAAAAATACTGAACAATACGTGAATGACAGAGCTGAAATCTATCACCACATTATGTTAACAAGAAACACCATGAGGGTGTGGATGGGACTCGGGCACCAATGCCTGGAAGAACCCTCTTTCAACCCACTCCAGGTCTTCATCTCTCTTTCGGGCAGCCCGCCCTGCCACCAGTTTGCATAGCTGCAAACTCCTTTCCCCTTACTATAGTCTCGGCAATTAGCAGAGTTGAAATCTATCACCACAATATGCTGTACAAAGATACAGTTGACATTTTGTGACCGTGGTTTAATTTGCTCTTTGTTTGGAGTCTGTTCAAGAGGAATTCATTGCATTCGAGCAATTCCATATGCATTCCTCTAAAATCAGACAGACTCCTTGAGCCTTCACAAAACTGGGCATTGGCATGATCTTGGAATGGGGAGAGGGGGAGAAGGGACGAGCAGACATGAACCTGAACCTGAAACATTAAGGAGGCACCACCAGAATGATGGGTGCATTAACCCTTTGACTACCGGACTTGATCCATCAACTGCAAAAACTTAACCCTTTGACTCCCTCACCCTATTCACCAGTTTCCTGCAGAAAGCCGGTGGATAGGGTGAGAGAGTGAAAGGGTTAAGTTTTTGCTTTGCTGTCATGGCTGCCAAACAATGTGGGATGCTGGCAGAGAGGGTGAGGGAGTCAAAGGCAGCGAACAGGTCAGTTTTCATGTTGAAGGCTGGGATTGAACTCAAGACATCACATTTTGATTCCATGGCTCAATCAAATCAACAGAGCCGACCCACTGACACTGCTCCTTAATACATAACAATCCCCTCCCTGCCCTCTACCCAATGTCACTGAAAGTGCAATGATCATGCCATAATATTCTTATGGAACATCACTGAGAGGTATACTGTTCTAGCAGGTTGGGCAAATCGGTCACATCCACACATCTGCAACACAATAACCTGGAGAACTCTACTAGTTAATTTAAGTGTCAAGTGGAAACAACATTTGTAGACAGGCAACATAACTCTGGATATTATCATCAAATGAAAATAGGCCATTCTTTGTGTAATACATCAAATGAAATAGGTTTCTCTTTACATTGAACATCTGATAAAACAGGGCATTTTTTACACTCTAAAGAATCAAAACAAGTAATTTTCCATGTTTCTAAGTGAATTAAGTCATTTTTCAAATCATCATCAAATGAAATAAGTCACACTTCATATCAGCATCAAATGAAATAAGTCACCTTTCATAATACTATTAACAATGATACATCTTTTTGTTATCAACATCAGTCAAGACAAGTCATCCTTTGAGCTAAATCATCAAATGACATGTTTACACTTCACACCCCGTCCAAGCATCCAATCTAGTCAGCACTGAAGGATATGACTGAGGTTTATCAGGGTCTGTAGGATCCCTGAACGTACAACTGCCTTGGAGATTTGCCTTGGAGATTATAAGCACAGTTGGTAAAACACACAATAAAATAGGTGGACTGTCCACACAATATACAGCTATGCAAGTTTACTAGGAACTATACACATGTATGCAGATATCTATTAAAATAAGTCATAAATGTCTTGCTGCACCATCAGACTATGACTACTGTATCATTAAGTACGTCAACCTAAAACACTGAAAACAAGCTACATTAGCCAAAGTTGACGGGTGCGATAGTCATGTGTTTGGGATACTGGTCTTCCAACTGAGAGTTTGTTTTCAAATTTGTTTGAGAACAGTCTGGTGGTCAAGGAGTAGAGAATTTTCTGATCTTCAAGGTTAACTGAGTACAGACCAGCTAGTGCCCGAACCCTATCTTGTGTACATGTATAAAAAACATTAATATGCTCTCTATAATTTTCCATTGCTTTTATGCTTTCTCCCCATTTATAGCCATGCGTGTGTGTGTGTGTGTGTGTGTGTGGTGTGTGTGTGTGTGTGTGTGTGTGTGTGTGTGTGTGTGTGTGTGTGTGTGTGTGTGTGTGTGGTGTGTATGTGTGTGTGTGCATGCATGCGTGCGTGCGTGTGTGTGCGAGCATGTGTCTGTTTCAGCACTTAGATTTGATTTTATCAAGATTTTGCGCAATATAAATATTGTAATTATTATTATTGTAATTATTAAATGTATACTTTAAAGATCCCATAAGTTCTGTCAGAATTCAGCGGCTTATGGAAACACACCAAAACAAAAAAATAACAGTAAGCATGAACAGCCCCAAACTGAGTATGACTGCCTTAATGACACAGTAAAAACGCCCAAAAGTGTAAAAGCCCACTCATACATTCAAGCACATGTGGGAATTGCAGTACACAAATGCAACCTCCCCCCCCCCCCAACACACACACAAAGACCTTCTGACAGTAAGTAATAATTATAGAAAGGGAAGAAACATTAACATCCTGAGCAGCACAAGTATTAAGTAAATGAAGCAATTTTGACATTTTCACTTACACAAAACTTGTTGGAAGAATTTGAAGTATAAATACCTTTTTTTTTTAAAAACAATGACTTGAATATAATTTCACCTAAAAATGATGAATTCAATTACTAAAAATCAGGACCAATTAACAGCTACATGATTGTAGCCTTTCAACAAGGTTTTATGTTGGGAGTAACAAGACATGCAGGAAAGCTGACATGAAAATGATGAGTAACATGCGATCTATCTTTGTAAATATCACACACACCTTACAGCCCATAAAACATTCTTAGCATGCTCCTGACTGTGACATTAAGATTTCAATATATCATAATCTTGGGCTCAGCTCCATATGCCCTATGTTAAGTTTCTCATATGCCACATGCTATAACTATGCCATTAAGCTATAAGAACAACAGAGACTAAAGCTGAATAGTGCCATGATGGGCCACAACTATCAGTTACATGTAATTTTAATACAAACATGAAACATGAATATTTAGGTAATACAGACATAAAACACAATCATTCGTATATTATACTTACAAAACACGTACACTGATGGAATACTAGCATGTAACACCAATAATCACAGAAATTAGAAAACAAATATGAAACACGCCCACTCATACAATTAATACAAACATAAAACAGGATTACACACATGAAACACGATTAGTCATGCAATAATAACAAACACAAAACAAGATTATTCAAACAGTACTTACATGAACAATGAAATATAATCAATTAATGGAAAATAAAAACAAACTTAAGCACAAAACAATTAACCTGCAGTTGGAGAAAAATAGGGGAAAATAGCCAGAAAGTGACAATTCAAGAGAACTAGTTTTATCAAATTTCATTACAATTTGTTTGTTGATTTTGACTTCTCACACCATTACAGGCAATCCCTACTTTCATCAGGACTGATTTCATAATGATTTGTTTGTTGTTTTACACATAATCATCTGTTTTACACATAGTCATGGCCAATCCCTTGACAGGAATTTATGTCTTGTTCATTTTTCTGGTTACAACTGTGTCATGCTGGGCCTGAAATTCCATAAATGTTGTCTATGTCATCAAGATGACGTTTTTTTCACAGGAGCATAGATTGCAGTCATCCAATTTTTCAAGCACAAACAAACAAATAAAGGCTGAAAAAAAGGTAGGTCGGGATTTTTGGACATCCTTTTAAAATGAAATATTGGTCCTTAACATATTCCAAAACAGTTACAATTCAGGAGTGTGTGTGTGTGAATTTTTGGATTTAAATCTGAAATGAAAAATGACTGTTTAAAATGTATTCTCAAAAAGTACAGTTAAGGGATGGGTGGGACTTTTAGATTTCAATCTGAAAGAAATACAGCTCCATAATGTACATTCTCAAACAGTTACAGTTCACCATATGACGACAGTCCTTTCAGCAAAAACCACCTCAAGACAAGAAACACAGAGATCACTATCAAATCTGAGGACAACAGTGGTAGGCTTACTGGTATTATACTACAGCACAAATTCATATACAATCTTTGAGATGAAAATAGTTGACTGCAGATACGCAAAGAAGATACAGTTCTGCAAGTTACACAGTAGCAGAACACATTACTAAAGTTTTGAAAGACGCTAATAGATGCTCTCATCAAATAAAGATAATCCTAGACTGACATTCAGCGCCTCTCAACTTTTCTCGCACCAGTCTCTCAAACACCTCCATGGCGCGTTGTGATTTCCGTATGTGACTCTTGCTGATGTTGAGAGTGTTCTGGTTGCGGCCTGAAGAGGATCGGGGCACTGTCAGGGTGGACATTTTCATCTTTAAGCGAGAGAAAGCAGTAGTGTCTGGGCGACTGTTGGAAGAATCCTGAGCAGCAGTGTCAGCAGATTGCTGCTGCAGCATGAGAGCATTGTCGCTGAGTGAGGTCTTCATGTGGGGATGTTGTAACTGTTGTGACTTGTGCAGAATGGCTGCCACCTCTTCCTCCTCCAGGACACAGTAGCTCTCCTCATCACTGATCTGACCAATATGCATGTTCAGGTCTTCAGCACTGCTTGACTTCCTCAACCTGCCGGCGGGCCGTCTCATTGTTATCTGATTATCAGATGTGTTAGATTCACCTGGGACTGTTGAGATTGCTGGCTGTTTTATGTCATCATCAAATACATCGATGGAATCTGCATCTCGTTTTATGATTTTTGAACCATTCTTAGCATCAGTGTTTGTTTCTGTGGACGTGGCTCTGGAGGATGGCTGGGGCTTATCAGTGTTGTGAGAGTCAGCATGGCTGTCCACCTCAAAGTCCAGGTCTAGGGATTGGCGCACGGTCTTATCCCACTTGAAGGAAGAGACCAGGAGGTGGGTAGGACTGGTGGCCAGAATCCCACAGCTGTCCAGGTTGATCTCCTGGAAGTCTTTCTTCAGCTTCACCATCACCTTGTTGCGGGCCCCTCCCTCCTTGCTGCCGCTCTTGATCTCCTCCACTGATTCCATGTCTCCGGTCCCACCTTTCTCCTTTTCTCCAACCATGTTGCTGTCGGTCACCTCTACTGCATGGGACATATTGAAGTCAGCACTCTTTCGCCTCTGTGCTCCTTCGTCCTGGCTGCTGCGTCTTTGTTCTAGATCAGCTGGGGTTCCCATCACTCTTTCTCTCTTCGTAACATTCTCTTCTCCATCAACATGCTGTCGGAACTGCCGTAAAGGATTGAAGTTGGACAGATTGACTTTAATGTTGGGTTTGAGGAAGGCCAGGTTCTGGGCTGAAGTCCTCACAGAGATCTGAGATAGCATGTTCAGCGCACTAGCAGCAGCACGTTGTGGAGAGGGCAAGGGGGAACGATTAGGTGAAGGCTGTGGAGACCTCTGAGGGGACTTTTGGCGAGAGCGTCCTTGATGATCTTGATGAAGCTCTGATCCCTGAGCAGTCTGCACAGACAGGAAGTTGCTGGAGGGACTTGCCAGCTGCTGAGTGGGGGTGGGTATTTGAGGTCGTCTGATCGCATGTCGGTGGACACGTCACGAGGGAGATGAATGGAGGCTAGGGAGTTTTCATGCTGCTGCTGGTGCACGTCCACTACCTCAGGATGAGGCTGAGTCTTTTTCCTGCACACACACATAAGCATACACTAATGTCCATGCTATCACTGTACATTCATTGGAATGGCTGGAGGTTTGTATCAGAGAATTAATGTGGGACAAATGCATTTTCACTACAACATAATTCTTACTTCAATTTGAGGCTGGAGAAGAGAGAATTCTTTTTCAACCTGTAACTTGGGAAGACTCTCAAGACAAAAAATAGAAGGGACAAAAAAGAACAGAGACACAAGCACACAAACACTCACCCTCCCAGTCAAATCGTACAAATCGCAACAGAAACTTGATCTGTTAATGAAACAGGACTAGGGGCACGAACTAGAAAAATACTCCCACTAATAACCAAGTGTGGTTGTCTCCCTTCAACAGCATGCTGGCCATTTTCAGCTATTGACGGCTGAGTTACCGAATCTCGTTTTGATGGACGCGGTAGTCAAGTGGGAGGACGTCAGTCTTCCAATTAGAATGTCTGAGGTTCGATCCTGCCTGGGTACCTCCCGCGTGGTGGGTAAAAGAGAGATTTTTCCTATCTCCCAAGTGAATATGCGTGTAGACCTGTTGGCATCTAAATTTCTTTAGAAAATCAAATACACCTGTTAAAGATCGTGTAAGTCATGCCAGTGTCCAGTGGCTCAGAGTAACATAACACCCTGTGCAGGAACATATTGTCTGCACAATGATGTGAACAAAACAAGTTGCACACACACATCCCAGAAAAAAATCAGACCGCATAAAAGAAAAAAAAAAAGAAACCCAAAATTATGCTTTTATCTGCAGCTGCCAGCGCCTGGGGAAAAAAACTAACTAAAGGATGCATTATGAAAATAAAACCGAGAATTGATCCTTCAAGTTAAAACAAACACACCAACCGTGAAAGTGATTTCTTCACTTGCACTTGTGCATGTGCGAGTGTGTGTGCGGATCTTTATCATGCATTCTTGTCTTACCTGTCCAATTTGTTTCGTTCAACAATAGGCAGCTCCAGACTGAGGATCTCCTGAGCAGCAACAAAGGCTTGTGCAATGGCTCGCAGGGACTCTGCAGACACAAGAGACACAGTGTGAAAAACACTGCACAAGAACAGAAAGGCAGAAGTGAAAAAAATGATAAAATGGTACTGGCCACAGACAAAGGTCATTTTTTTCTGGCAGACATCTGTGGACTGCACATGCGTGAGATAACAAAATCATATTCCTAGTAAACTCGAATCAAACTGAATTTCCGAAGTCCTGAATTAAAAGAAATTTATCGATTGTAGCACTTTATGTTCAATTTTCACAAAAAAGTTCTTTGAAAATTGCAACAATGTCTTTTGTCAGATGACTGAAAATCAATAAGTCAACAAGAAATAACTACCTAAAAATCATGATCAATAATTTCAGTTGTTTGCAATCTATAATTTTCAACCTCTCATTTGATCTGAAAGCTGGTGGCTACAGGCGACAGACCTCGCTGGCGGGACTTGAATGGCGAGATCAGGGCACAATCTGACAGATCGTTGTTAAATCCGATAATAAAGGCTGTGAATCCGACAATAGCATCGGTATCTCACAGTGCAACCAAAATGTGTTAAAGCTGCTTTGAGCAACATTCTTATAGCTAGTCCTCATACACTCTGAGAATGGTAAGACTTTAAACTCAAAACAGAACAGAACAGAACAGAACAGAACAGAACAATCTGATGGGCGTGGCAATCAAATGGATAAACGTCAGACTTCCAATCAGTAGGTCCTGTGTTCGATCTGCCTAGACTACATCAGCTTGATGAGTGAAAGGGTGGACTTTTTTCCCAATCTCCGAGGTCAACATGAGTGCTGACCTGCCAGTGCCTAAACCCCCTTCTTCTGTATACGCATGCAGAACATCCAACACTCATGTTAAACCTTTTAAGTCATGTCGGTGGTAGGCATATGGAAACACAAAAACACCCAGCAATCACGCCGACTGAAGGCGTAGTATGCAGACTGTGCAGCAACACACCGCCTACACTGTGTGGGAAAAAACACGAGCATACATACATCCGAAAACAACAACAACAACAAAAGGGACACAATCTTCATGGAGTAGTACTTCAAAATACCTTCATCAGTTTTTGGACATTTTCAAATTTAGAAATTCGTATACATTTCTGGATAAGAATAAGGACGACTGTGTCATCTCAGGTTGATTCGTGTAACCGAGTTCAACAACTTTCACACTCCTTTACCTGTCCGTCATCCAACACCTACAACCCTCCATACGGCCTTTCCGCCCCTTTCTCAATCTGAAGGGAGTGGCCTAGTGGATAAAGCACATATACAGGATACAAGAAACCCGGGTTCAATTCCCACTTGGACTGGGATTCCTCCCCTCCCCACTCCCCAAGTAGACCCTGAATGGTGGTCTGAGTGCTAGTCTTTCGGATGAGATGACAAACCGTGGTCCTGTTCGCATTATGCACTCAGCGCACAAAAAAGATCGCAAGATCGAACAATAAAACAGAAACTGTCTCTGGCAAAACCATGAAAAAAAAAAGCCCAACTGTTATAAGTAGCAAAAGCACACGCATAAAGAAAAAAATGGGTGGCGCTATACTATGGCGTTGCCCTTTTCCAGGGGAGAATGGCTGCATTTCATACTGCAAAATTCCCGTCTGACAACAAAATTCTATTCTGACCAAGAAAACAAAAGATGTTGATGAAAGAAATGAATCAATCGTCACACAAGTATAACAGAGTGTTATTAAACTATGGAATCTGAGGTATCAGGCCTGCAGGCGTTTTCGAACAAACCATGGTAACAAGCAGTATAACGCATTTGTCCACATGGTCATCTGTCACCCGTCAATGTCAGCATCATTGAGTTCGATGGGAGTCACCACAGCAGATGTCATAACAATTCTACTCCATTCACTCTGTCTCGACTTCTAGGTGCTACTCCGTAGAACTTCAGCCCGCTGATGTTGGCGAAGTTGTTCATATAGGAAGTGGGTGGTCTGCTCGGATTTCTTTTGGCCTCAACGTTTCCTTCCAAACCGTTATCATCAGGGTTGTGCTGGTATTGCGGATTACAGGGCTGATGCATTTCATTTTTCTTTTGTTGATTTCAGTCAGCAGTTGACGTTGGACTATAAGTTCGCTCAAAATGCTTTCATTTGATTCTTTAACAGTCCATCTGACTCTAGGAAGCCACTTGTAGAAAAATGGCGCTCACCCATTGAGGACCATATAGAATGGAACAACACCGGGGCCTGTGCGTCAACAAGAACTAAAACAAACAAACAAACAAACATGGCTACATTTATTGCCATACGGAGATGGTGAACTACAGAAGAATAAGAATCAAATTACATGTACTTTAGTGGCTACCATTACTTTCACTTTTTCAAGATGACGTCTTCATAACAACTATACTGCATGTACTTTAGCTGTTATCATAACTGGCCAAACGGTTTCACTTTTTTCAAGATGATGTCTCCGTGCTCGGAATGAATTCCACATGCACTAACTTCAAAGATGCTATGTGACGGAGACTATCCAGAATAGTCATGGCACGAATCTTAAGCCTGCACATAAATCCATGAGCTGGCCGAGTCCTGAGTCCGTACCTGGCCTATGGGTTTTGTATCTTTATACTTGTATTGTATCAACCTATCGCTGGAACAATCAGAAAAAAGAATAAATAAACAAAATAAACAGAGGGAACCTACTGGTCATAGAGAGCTACAGTCTGACACAGTACAAAACAATCATAAAACCCAGAGAGGGTCACATGTCTCTAACCTTTGGCCTCTTCTGGGCTTTTGACTGCTACCATCACATTGTTGAAGAGTCGCATGCTGGGAATGCGAAAAGTGTGGAAAAATCCCTCGTCGGCAAAGTGGCGATAGTGGACACGCAGGCAAGTGAAGCGAGACTTGAACACGGCTGGTTCCGAACCTGACAAAGATGTCGATAAACATGTAGCAAAATCAGAAGGAAATAAGCAACAGAGTGAGACATAATGAATACACGAATTAACGATATAAACACACACACACACACACACACACACACACACACACACACACACACACACACACACACACAAACAAACAACAAACAAACAAACAAAAAACAAACAAACTAAAAGAAAAAAAACGGACGCACGCACGAAAGGTAAACCACCAACTGCCAGGCATTCCACATCTTCAAGGAAAACATCATCATCATCATCATCATCATCATCATCATCATCATCAATCATCATCATCATCATCGTCGTCGTCGTCGTCACCACCACCACAACCACCACCACCATCATCATCACTTTTAACTACCATTCAACTGCATCGTATAATCATTCATGTACATGTACGCTTATGACCATATGTATGTGTATGTATGGTTTAGACGTTGTTAGTTTATCATTTTTCTTTATGTACTAGTATTAATGTGTGCATTCTGATGTGGGTGTAAGCGTGACATATCAGCACTTCTGTATGTATTAAACTATCATGCGCTGAGTCTTGTTAATGTCTAATGCGCAGTGAGTCCAAACGACTTTGGATAATAACAAAATACAAGAATGATTTGGTAGTAAGAATGACCTGACATTATTAATAACTGCTACCATCGCCAATGCCATCGCCACCACCACCTCCACTATCGCATCGTCTCATTCTCAGATAAATCTTCATCACATCTGCCAAACTCTCATCATCAATATCACCATCATCATTATAACCATCACCACCATCATCCACATAACCGTAATGATCGTTATTGTTATTTTTCTTTAATTAAAGTCCAGCCGACTGCTCAGAGCCATATCAGGGCTACAACCACCTCAAAAAATACACAATATCTTACTGAAAAAAACCAAAACCCACACACACATGGAAAAGAAAATTCATGAACAGAAAATTAAGTACACATATCAATGCATTCGTGCACATAATCTAAGGAGACGTCCCTGGCACTGACCACTCTGTCCAATTTATCACCGGGGGGGGGGGGGGGGGGGGGGGGGGGGGGGTGTTGTTGAAAAGACCTAAATAATACACAAACATAACTAAGGATACGACAATATGTATAAAAACTAACCTAAATTACTAATTACGTTTGTACACCACGTTTTCTTGAGCCAAAATGCATTTAATACATATACCCAGTTATCAATCCGTAGAGAAGATATGTAAGGCTCTACAGAACACATACAGGTGAATGGACCAGCAAGGCAGAAAATGATATGAACAGATGACAGAAAGCAAAAAGAACGAGACAGAGACAAACAGAGTGGTAGAAAAGAGGACATTTCCAGCACAGAATGTCCAGAAGGTGGGGATACTATTTATACTAAAAGAGTCCCTGGCATCACCACAGGGGGAACAGTAACGATGACGATGACGATGACGATGACGATGACGTGACGATGATGATGATGATGGTAGAAACAAAAGAGAATGACAGAAAAGAGAAAATTTCTAGCACAGAACTTCCAGAAGATGGGGATACTATTTAAAGAGTCCCCGACATCCCCACAGGGGGAGCTGTAATGCTGCTGCTGCTGCTTAATGATGATGTCAGAAACAAAGGGAGTGACATAAAAAACTAAATTTCTAGCACAGAATTTTCAGATGTACATACTATTCCTACTGAGTCCCCAACATCCTCACAGGGGGAACCGTAATGATGATGATGACGACGACGACGACGATGATGATGATGATGACTATGATGATAAACACTGATGAAACATAACAACAGGTCATTAGATCACTCACCGATTTCCAACCGTTCCACATCTTCCAGAAAAATCCTCTGGTACTGTCTCACCTGTTCTTCTTCGTCATCATACCTGTCCCAGACAACAATCATGACAGTGAACTAAGCGACAACAACAGTGGGGGGGATTACTGTCTGGAATGTCGTGGGTTCGAAGCCTGGGTCTGTCAGTCTAAAAATTATTGTGACAATTTTTTTTAGCCCCGATGGGCTCATACCCTGAGTTGAGTGTGATATGCCTTTGCTGTTTATAAGATTGGGACCACAAGGTCGAGTGTCTTCCACTTCTGCTTTATGTAATAATGATAATAATGACAATAATAATAACAACAAAAAAAATAATAATAATAATAAATAATAATATAATAATAATAATGATAATATTGACAACAACAACAACAATAATGATGATGATGATCATAATGATGATGATGATGATGGTGGTGGTGGTGACAGCGACGATGATTATGACGATGATGGTGATGATAATAATGAATACTTGTATAGCACCTCAGTTAACAAGAGTTAAACGCTTCACAAAAGCACGATAAACAACGACATATATAAGTAACCTATATCACTATGATGAATATAACACAATACAATACAATGCAATACACAATACAATACAAAATGATAAAAATGAATTATAAAAAGATGTCGATTTCATGTGTCAATTGGTCATATGAGTAGTACATACATGTATGTGTACACACAAATATGCTTACCTTAAAAAAGCAAAATCATGTTTACGAGCATTTCACGTTTGATGAGGATAAGCCAACCTATTGCCAAAAAGTGGTAAGAAAAATTAAATGTTCACGTTTTCCGGAAAAAAAAATCGCAAAGATTCATCAAATCAAAAATGAAGTGATGGCAGTTAAGAATTATTCTCAAAAGTATACCTACAAATATCGTATCAGGTATAACAGCTACTACAGACTGTAGATAGCACGATGGTAAAAAGGATTCTACTGAACATTTTCTATAAAATCTACGCGAGTTCGACTTTTTCCGGAACTCTGTGGAACAAATGTTCAATAAACAGCAATACTGTCTTTAATGTAAAACATCATGAAACATGATGCACAGTATCCATAACCTATTTGACATAAACGTAAAAATATTGTAGTAATCTCATAAACTTAATGTTACTACGCATGCATTATCATATCATGTTCTATCTTTTCAGATGTTACTAATTTTTTTGCGTTCATGATTTTTATATCATTATTGTAAAGTTATGTCACGATGTTCAGTGTAATTAACAACAAGAAACAAGACAAAAACAAGAACAAGAACAACAACAAATCCAGTATGCCAGCAAAGATTTCGCAGTTGTGTTTGGATGAAGCTTTGCCAAACTTGGATCAAAGGACTGACCGAGATAAGATTGAATGGTTATGTACTTGGGAATCAACGACCCTAAATGCAAACATCACTCAGTACTGATATCTGAACTCTCTCTACAAACTGAAGACAAAGTTTTGAATCCAACATGAAATCGTGACTAAGCGTGTATGACCGACATTAGTAGGCTTACAATTCTTTTTCGGGTTCACAGTTCCATGGGACATACCAGATACACTGAGGGCTCGTAGGAAGGGTGATGTAGTACATATATGAACTTTTCTCAGGGACCATCATTATGAGGGCAATGCCCACCTCGTCTCTCTTGATTCATTATCAATTCCAGCCCCCAACAGAGTCTGGCACCCATTCACAGCTGGGTGGACAATGTTTCCTGAGCCAGACTTGAATTCGTGCAGTCTGGTTGGAAGGCAGGAGCTCTATCACTGCACCAGCCAGACCTACCTGAACATGTCAACGGATGCAGAAAACGGACAGAGTGTTAGTCTAACTGGATTACTTTATGAGCACACTTCATAAAACTTGTGTACTTGAAGAACATGTAAAGTGCAAAGTCAAGAGTTCGGAGTTTGTTCGACTATTCCATAAGCACTCAACCTAAATCTGCCAGTAACTATTTAACTGACTCTCAGAGCTTGCGTAAAACCTATATTACACTGATGCGGGTCTTGAAATGGGAGGGGGGGGGGGGGAGGAGAACGGGACCTAAGCCACAACAGAAATAAACAATATCGTTACAGATGCCTGTTTACCGAAGATGGAAAAAAATGGACAGAGAAATTGAGACCAGAATCCAAAAGGCAAATAATGCGAGCTACCAACGCTCACCCCCTTCTAAAGCACCCAAGCGTCTCTATAGAAACAGAAATCAGGCTTATCAATATAATCTCTGTACCCACACCCACTGACTAGAGCCGCCACACCCGAACGGTAAACAAAACACCTGACAAAAATGGTCACAACTTGCGAGGTGAGACGTCTCAGAAGAGCAACAGACAAGACCAAAAGAGACATGAGCACGAATAGATCCGAGAGAGGGTTGCAACAGCACTTGTCAACCATTACATCACACAACGAGTGGTTTGGTCACCTGGCCAGGATGCCAGTCAACTTGCCTTCATCAGTTATCCATTCATAATTATCATCTGAGAATCCGACGATAGCATCGGTATCTCACAACGCAACCAAAATGTTTCAAGGCTTCTATGAGCAACATTCTTACAGCTAGTCCTCATATACTCTGAGTGGTAGGACCTTAAAGTCAACAAAACGAAACAAGGTCAGCTAGCCAGCCCCTTCAGCTTACGTACACCACCGGTTCCTCGGGCTTCAGAGCCAGATTGGAAGAAGACCACGGCAGCGCTGAATAGACAGAGCGGCAGACACACTCCACGTCTACATCATGAGCCTACACCAGGCTTCCCGTCCAACTGCAGACCGTCAGATTCATCTTCCTGTAATACCTCCAGGTAAAAGCAGCAACAGCAACAACAACAACAACAACAACAAAAAAGAAAGTAAACGATGATGAGATTATACAGTTCTTGGCAGTCATTTCTTCATGAACCAGAAAAAAAAACAAAAAACCCGGGAAAAAAAATCAGAACGCGTATTTAATACAACCAAACAAGACATGCGCAAATCTCAGGCGCAAATTTTCGGCCAACTGGTCTTTGTCGAGCGTAAGATCACAAACAAACAAGCAAACAAACAAACATAAAATACAAAAATTAGGAGAAAAAGACTGAAACGTCCCTGTTACTTCCTCCAATGTGAATTTATGTTAATGAATTTAGTTTTGGAGTTTATGGGACTGCTTATGTCTTCATGCGGAAAATAGTGCAACACTGAGACACTGTTTACACAGATGAACAACTGATGGTTTATTACTAAGACTGACCTAAGCAGTATTCCTTTGATTCATTGTCTACCATTAGCAGTAAACAGCTTAAGTTGCATTATAAACCAGTCGCAGAAGTAGTAGTGGAAAAATAAGAGGAGACACTAAATTACGATGAAACACACACAAATCTTAGAAACATATTATGCAGACGAGAACAAGTACTTCTTTCATTTATACAGGCATGAAATAATTAATACACATATTTTTACAGGTCTACAATATAATGCACTTAAAGAGGGTGAAAGTGATGAATGGAAAAAAGGACAAAAGGAACGAGAGACAGAAAGAGTCAGATAAAAATGAGACGATTCTTTTTAAAATGAGAGAGAGAGAGAGAGAGAGAGAGAGAGAGAAAGAGAGGGGAGAGAGAGAGAGATACAAACAGAGAGAGAGAGAGACAGAGAGAGAGAGACAGAGAGAAAGAGAGACAGCCAGACAGACAGAGACAGAGAGAGAGAGGAAGGGAGGGAGATGTAACAGCAATGAACAAGGGGGACAGGGTGTGGGGGAGTGGGGATGAGGGTTATCATCACTCACCAGGCCACGTAAACAGCACGCTGACTGAGCAGCAGGATGACATCCATCTCCTGACGGTCCGTGTCCCCCACTCTGCACACAATTAACAGTCACCAGTTTCACTGTCAGTTTCTCTCTCTCGAAATAAATCCTACGTGCACTGACGCCACTGATGCCATGTGACGGAGAAGATCCAAAATGATCATGGCATAAGCCTTAGGCCTCATCATATACACACGTGCTGGCAAGGCCTTAAGGTCCTACTTAGCATGTGGGCTTTATGTCTGTCTTTTAGATACTACCTAGCATGTGTGGTTTATGTCTGTCTTTTAGGTCCTACCTACCATGTGGGGTTTATGTGTCTTTTACGTCCTACCTACCATGTGTGGTTTATGTCTGTCTTTTAGGTCCTACCTACCATGTGGGGTTTATGTCTGTCTTTTAGGTTCTACCTAGCATGTGGGGTTTATGTCTGTCTTTTAGGTCCTACCTAGCATGTGGGGTTTATGTCTGTCTTTTAGGTTCTACCTACCATGTGGGGTTTATGTGTCTTTTACGTCCTACCTACCATGTGGGGTTTATGTGTCTTTTACGTCCTACCTACCATGTGGGGTTTATGTCTGTCTTTTAGGTCCTACCTACCATGTGGGGTTTATGTCTGTCTTTTAGGTTCTACCTAGCATGTGGGGTTTATGTCTGTCTTTTAGGTCCTACCTACCATGTGGGGTTTATGTGTCTTTTACGTCCTACCTACCATGTGGGGTTTATGTCTGTCTTTTAGGTCCATGTCTGTCTTTTAGGTTCTACCTACCATGTGGGGTTTTTGTCTGTCTTTTAGGTCCTACCTACCATGTGGGGTTTATGTGTCTTTTACGTCCTACCTACCATGTGGGGTTTATGTCTGTCTTTTAGGTCCATGTCTGTCTTTTAGGTTCTACCTACCATGTGGGGTTTATGTCTGTCTTTTAGGTCCTACCTACCATGTGGGGTTTATGTGTCTTTTACGTCCTACCTACCATGTGGGGTTTATGTCTGTCTTTTAGGTTCTACCTAGCATGTGGGGTTTATGTCTGTCTTTTAGGTCCTACCTACCATGTGGGGTTTATGTGTCTTTTACGTCCTACCTACCATGTGGGGTTTATGTCTGTCTTTTAGGTCTACCTAGCATGTGGGGTTTATGTCTGTCTTTTAGGTCCTACCTACCATGTGGGGTTTATGTCTGTCTTTTAGGTCCTACCTACCATGTGGGGTTTATGTCTGTCTTTTAGGTTCTACCTAGCATGTGGGGTTTATGTCTGTCTTTTAGGTCCTACCTACCATGTGGGGTTTATGTCTGTCTTTTACGTCCTACCTACCATGTGGGGTTTATGTGTCTTTTACGTTCTACCTAGCATGTGGGGTTTATGTCTGTCTTTTAGGTCCTACCTACCATGTGGGGTTTATGTGTCTTTTACGTTCTACCTACCATGTGGGGTTTATGTCTGTCTTTTAGGTTCTACCTACCATGTGGGGTTTATGTCTGTCTTTTAGGTCCTACCTACCATGTGGGGTTTATGTCTGTCTTTTAGGTTCTACCTAGCATGTGGGGTTTATGTCTGTCTTTTACGTCCTACCTACCATGTGGGGTTTATGTCTGTCTTTTAGGTTCTACCTACCATGTGGGGTTTATGTCTGTCTTTTAGGTTCTACCTAGCATGTGGGATTTATGTCTGTCTTTTAGGTCCTACCTACCATGTGGGGTTTATGTCTGTCTTTTAGGTCCTACCTACATGTGGGTTTATGTCTGTCTTTTAGGTCCTACCTACCATGTGGGGTTTATGTCTGTCTTTTAGGTCCTACCTACCATGTGGGTTTATGTCTGTCTTTCAGGTCCTACCTACCATGTGGGGTTTATGTCTGTCTTTTAGGTTCTACCTAGCATGTGGGATTTATGTCTGTCTTTTAGGTCATGTCTGTCTTTTACGTCCTACCTAGCATATGGGGTTCACGTCTGTCTTTTAGGTCCTACCTAGCATGTCGGGTTCATGTCTGTCTTTTACGTCCTACCTAGCATGTGAGGTTCATTTTTGTCTTTTAGATGCTACCTAGCATATGGGGTTTATGTCTGTCTGTTACGTCCTACCTCGCATGTGGGGTTTATGTCTGTCTTTTAGGTTCTACCTAGCATATGGGGTTTATGTCTGTGTTTTAGGTCCATGTCTGTCTTTTACGTCCTACCTAGCATATGGGGTTTATGTCTGGCTTCATATCAGTCTGTCACTGGAACAATTTACGCTACACTGTAATGAAATTTGTATCTACTGAAATCATCACTAACAGAGATGATAACACGAGTCAGTGACACACGTGTGACATAAGTAACACATGAGTAATATAAGTAACACACATGTAAGGCATTTGTAACATCACTAAGCTTCTTCATCACTCAGACAATGACACTTCATGTGTATCCCCACTCCATTTACCTTGAAGTCGATGACCAGTGTGACCTTCAGGGTCAAACTTAACGCAGCAAACCCCTTTCTATTTCTGGCGGTTAAATCCGAGTCAATTCCATTGTATTATTTGTTCATTTTCCCTCCGTGATTGTTTTCGTTTTTATTTTCTTTGTAATGTTATTCTACTGCCCCACCTTCCGACGTTCTATTGTGGACAACAGACACTAAAGTCATGAGGAGCTTTGCATCGAAATTCGAAGTGTGGTATGGTATTTGTACGAAATTCTACAAGGTTGTGCAGTAGCGTGCCATTTCCAGCGCTTACCTGTCCACGCTCTGACACATAACAGCACACCATTTCCTTTTCGCCGGAATAACTTTGACACATACATTGTCTTTCTTATTTGAGCCCTGTGACTCCAGCTGCGGTTTGGTGCTAACAAAAACATTCTTCCGTTTCAGTCTGTCGTGTGACAATGAATCAGGAGTCTCTACATGTATATAATTCGGGTTATTCCCCTTTGTGACTTCCATCAGAAGGCATGTAACCATGGTCATCAGAAGTAGGAGGTGGGGGATGGCAGTTTCTGAGACTGACTCGTGGCCATGGCAACTCCGCTTTCTTTGATCATACTTAGGTATCACGTCAAAAGTATGCTCTGCCGAGACGTCATGCGCTTTCTTAAATGTCATGTTCTTCCTGTCCTAGTCTTCTCCACAGCACAACCTGTTGATGAATTTGTTTTCTCTCTAGCCACTTACTGTAAAATCATATCTTACACAGAGTACATAATACAGAACACATAGCATCTTGTTTGATTGTGGTCTCAATATAAAACCTACAAGAGTAATGTAAATAGTAAAAGTAATCCCATGCAAACTCCATCGCACAATCAGTTTGATGAGTCATGTAACCAAGATCCTATTAAGAATAATCATGATGAGGACAAGGAATAGAATCAAAAGAGAAATAGCAGATGAACAGTGTGGATTTGTGGTAGGGAAAGGAACTATTAATGCCATACACATCCTAAGAAGTATCAAAGCGAGGTCAATCGAGATGAACAAGGATTCATATCTATGCTTTGTTGATTACACCAAGGCTTTCGATCGTGTAAGACATGAAGAATTGATCAACCAACTAGAAAGACTCAATATTGATGGGAAAAATCTACGAATGATCAGAAATATGTATTGGGAACAAAAAGCTGCAATGAGAATAAAAAACGATATAAGCTCTTTTCAAAACATCAAAAGAGGAGTCAGACAGGGTTGTGTTTTGTCACCAGATCTGTTTTCACTTTACAGCGAAAACATCACGAGAAACCTAGAGGAAGACCCTAAATTAAAGGTTGGAGGAAAAATGATAAACAACATTCGATACGCAGATGACACCGTGCTAATTGCAGAAAGTGAAAGGGACCTACAAAACCTTGTGAATATACTAGAAATAGAAAGAAAAGGTAAGGGGCTGGAACTAAACAGCAGAAAGATTGAAGTCATGGTGGTCAGTAAAAAACATGAAATCCCCTCATGCAAAATAACAGCAAACGGCACAACCTTGAGACAGGTTGATAAGTTTAAATACCTGGCAGCGATTATTTCACCAGATGGCAGATGCACATCAGAAATAGCCAGCAGAATCGGCCAAGCCAAAACAGCATTCAAGAAGATGAAAAGCATTCTTACCAACAAATGCCTATCAATTAACATCAGGAAGAGAGTTCTTGAATATTATATAGAACCAATAATGTTGTACGGCTGCGAGGCGTGGACAGTCAACAAACAAAGCCAGAACAAGATTGAGTCAGCCAAGATGTGGTTTCTGAGAAGAATGTTGAGAGTTCCATGGACAGCAAAGAAAACAAACGAGACAGTCGTGATGGAGGCAGACACAAGTAGATCATTCATAAGGAAGTTTAGCAAAAGACAGGCAACATTTATAAGCCCTTTTATGAGGAAAGTGGAACTGGAGTACCTGGTCACAATGGGAAAGCTGGAGGGAAAGAGAGCACCGGGTAGACTCAGGGAGAAGATACTAGACGGACTTGCAGAGTGGCTGGGGACAAAGAGGGTGGAAGAGATGCTTGAGGCAACAAGTAATAGAGACAGATGGAAGTCCATAATCGCAACGCCATGCGGCAAGGCACTTGATGATTATGATGAATCCCATAACTCGGGTCCTGAGCCTCAACAGGATCTACCCACCCTCAAGTACTGGAGATCCCTCCCGTCTGTCTTGCGGCACCACGAGACGATGGAGGAAAGCTTCTGACCCTTACAACTCCTCTGACTATCAAACTCCATAGGGGCCGGCAGGTACAGGGAAAAAAATGGTCATATTCATTGCTAGGTGTGACCTGACCATGTAAACTGCGAAAATAGAAATCCCATAGACCTACAGTCGCATGAAAGGGAAGTGATACAGGTCTCACTATTCCCGAGTCTGCTACTCGTATACTGCCGGTCTCACTCCTCTTCGTCGTTGCTTTACCTTCCCTAACCTTGAAAGTATCAGGTACCCGTGAAGAAATGGGAGTGCTGACAGAAATATGCAGGTATATTAGAAGGTGGGAACACAACATTGTCACTGCACTAACCAGCCTTCTAAAATGCCTGTCAAGAAAGCAGAATGTTTTCTTTTTGTCTGGATTCAAACCCCGAAATAAAAGAGGAATTCTCCCTCCCCCCTCCCTTGCCCCCAAGTTCTCCTCAATTCAATGGGCCTCCATAATCTTAGTATTAAACCTATGAACGAGACAATAAACCAAAAACCTGTATACACTTTACAACGTCCATTTGAAAAAAAAAAAAAGGAATAAAAATAACCCAGAAAAAGTTTCA
>CM060307.1:36382797-36420297 GCA_030674185.1 Monoplex corrugatus | reverse complement strand
ACACACAACACAAACACACAGAGTAGGTGATAGATGAAGGGAGAATGGAAATTGATTCCAGTAGATGGTCCCGAAACAACAAAAGAACACTGACCGACAATTGATAATTGAAATCTAGGAACATGAAGGGAAATAATGTCTGAAGCTGAGCGCAAGGTGCGAGTTGGCGTGTACATATTGATGTGGTCACGAAGGTATGCTGGAGCAGACTGGTGAATAGATTTGTAACACAAGATGTCCAGCTTATATTTAGTTCTGTTCAAAACTGGCAACTATTGCAGAGAGCAAAAGAGAAGACTGACATGAACAATTTTTTTCCTTTCTGAGGACAAGACGAGCACCTGAGTCCTGTATGCGCTGCAGACAGAGGAGAGAAGAAGCTGGTAGTCCAGAAAGGAGAGCGTTACAGTAATCAAGACGAGACAAAATTCTGGTAGTCCTGAAAGGAAGGCGTCACAGTGATCAAGACGAGACAAAATTCTGGTAGTCCTGAAAGGAAGGCGTCACAGTGATCAAGACGAGACAAAATTCTGGTAGTCCAGAAAGGAGAGCGTCACAGTAATCAAGACGAGACAAAATTCTGGTAGTCCTGAAAGGAAGGCGTCACAGGATCAAGACAAGACAAAATTCTGGTAGTCCAGAAAGGAGAGCGTCACAGTAATCAAGACAAGACAAAATTTGGTAGTCCAGAAAGGAGAGCGTCACAGTAATCAAGACAAGACAAAATTTGGTAGTCCAGAAAGGAGAGCGTCACAGTAATCAAGACAAGACAAAATTCTGGTAGTCCAGAAAGGAAGGCTCACAGTAATCAAGACGAGACAAAATTCTGGTAGTCCAGAAAGGAGGGCGTCAAAGCAATCAAGACGAGACAAAATTCTGGTAGTCCAGAAAGGAGAGCGTCACAGTAATCAAGACAAGACAAAATAAGATGTCACAGGCTTAGACACAGTCTCAGTTGAAAGATATCTTCGAGTGTAACCAATGCGCCGAATATGACAGTAGCAGATTTGGCAGGTTTGCGTTAGAAACTTCTGCATAGAAAGGGTGTTGTCTAAGGTTCCTGATAGAATCAAAGAGAAGGATGATGTTGTCTCCTAGCTGGATGGTATTCAAAGAATAGAAGCAAGTGTGTCTTTGGTGCCTACGAGCATGGCTTCAGTTTTATCATCATTTAACTGTACTTCATTTTGCGTCCATCAGTTCTGGATATCAACGCAGCAGCTGGTTGCTTTTGAGATAAGGAAAGTGATATTTTCAGGGGTGGCGCTTTTCTGAAGTTGTGAATCATCTGCGTAAAAAACTAAGTTTCACGTCATGCTGGTTGATCATGTTGGCTAGGGATGAGGCATAAAGGGTGAATAGGACAGGCCCTAGTAGAGAACCCTGAGGAACTCCGCAAGAAAGCCTAACAGGCTCATACTGACTGCCGTTGATGATAACTGACCGCAAAGCGATTAGAGAGATAGGAGGAGAACCAAGAAAGAACAGTACCGTGAATTCCAAAATTTTGTTCAAGATGAAAGAGAAGGATGGAGAGGTCAACTGTATCAAAGGCAGTAGACAAATCAACGAATGTTAAGAGAGACATTTTACCAGCATCAGAGGGGAGAAGAAGGTCACTGACTATGTGAACAAGAGCTGTTTCTGTACTATGGTTTGTTCGATAGGTGGACTGGTAAGGATGGTGGAAATGTTTTAAGCAGTGATGCTCATTCAGTTGTTTTAGTACCACTTTTTGAAAGAGCTTGGAGAGAAATGGAAGCTTTGATACAGGTCTACAATTTTTCAGATCATTGGGATCGAGATTCTTTTTCATGAGAAGTGGCCGGATGAGAGCAGTTTTGAAAGTAGAAGGAAAGAAGCCTGTGACCAAAGAAGAATTGACGATGGAGGTGATTGATGGAAGACGTTGTAGGTAAATTTGTGAAAAGAGAGAGGCCATCATGGGGTCAAGTTCTCAAGATTTCAAACACATTTCTTTGAGGATCATTAAGATCTCAGCCTCACATACTGGAGGGAGGGAGAGGAGTACCAGTGAATGGAGGGTCTGTAAGTGCTGCGTGGGAGGGAGTTTAGTCAAGTTTGGTACACAAAAACAACTCACCCTCTAACTCAAAAACAACAAGAACAACAACAACAAACCCAAACCAAAGCAAAAAATGAAAAGAATTCGTCTTACACACACACACACACACACACACACACACACACACACACACACACACACACACACACACATACACACACAGAGATCAGTTTCAACGTGACCCGACTTATAAAACTCAAGGTCTCTGTTGCCTCACCCACATTCGATATTTCAGTTATGGGACAACTTCTCCACCCACCACCTACCCTCCCACCTCCCACACATACACAAAGATCAGTTTCAACGTAACCCGATTTATAAAACTCAAGCTCTCTGTTACCTCACCCACATTCGATATTTCTGTTATGGACCAACTTCTCCACCTCCAATCCCCTTCCCCGCCCGTCGTCCAAGAAATAAGAACAAAACAGATTCAAGATTCATTTTTCTTAAAGCAGCACTTCCGTGTTCGGAATATATTCCATATACACCACTGCCGCGAAGACCATGCGATGGCAGAATAATCCTAATGATCATGGCATAAGCCTTGATAACACGTGCTTGTCATGTTTGATTCAAGAAGCGGACAAAGTTTGGAGTTTGGAGACTGCTCAAGAATGATTCATCGCCCTCTAGACAATTCATATGTGCTCTACCCAAATCTACCAACATTTATCTGGCAGACTCTCTGAGCTTGCGCAAAATCAAATGCGCTACTAAGGTCTTAAAATGGGGACAGTGGAGAGAGGGACCCAGGAAACAGAAAGCTGACACCTCGACAATGACAGAGACATTAAGATGGGGAGTGACCACGCCAGTTTAGAGCACTACAAGCCGGGATTGAACTTGAAATATCAGATCCTGAATCCACGGCTTTGTCGAGAGAACCAACCTGCGTAAAAAAAAGAAGGTGGTGGTGGTGGGGAAGCTATAAGCATGCGCATAAAACAAAATCCACTGGTAAGATCCTGAGGTTCTACCCAGCTTATAGTTCTATTGTTGTCTATCATCATTATGTGCCCTGCCGTATGGCGTAGGCGATCATGGCCCCACATACGAACCTATCCCTTGTCGCCGCAAATACATCTTCCCACCCTCTCTCTCCTTAGCCACCCTGCAAGTTCGTCCAATATTTTCTCCCTGTATCCGCCTGATGTTCTCTTTCCCTCCAGCTGTTCTGTTGTGACCAGGTGCTCTAATTTCCTTTTTCTCATAAAATGTCCAATAAATATCGCTTGGCTTTCCTTATCGTCTTTATTAATGAGCTTCTTGTGTCTGCCTCGTTCAAGACTGTCCCGTTTGTTTTCTTTGCTGTCCATGGAACTCTCAACATTCTTCTTAAAAACCACATTTCAGTTGCCTCAATTTTGTTCTGACTTTACCTGACTTTGTGTGGACTGTTGCTATACTTGTATCAAACTGTTACTGAAACAGACAAAAAAGCGCAATATAACAAACAAGCCCACACAATACTGTCTCGTCTTATTAAATGTCAAATGCAGGCCATACATCTGCAGCGAGATCAGCCGACCTATAACCCCAGTAAAAGAATAAGACTTGTGTCTAAACAGCTTGTCCATCACGCCTTTCCTTTTTTTTTTTTTTTTTTTAAAGACAGGGTGGTAGAGGTGCTGTGGTGTACCTCTGCCAAACATTCTCTCGGGCTTGATTGACACCAGGGTATAATCCTAACTGATCATGGCATAAGCCTTGATAACACGTGCTTGTCATGTTTGATTCAAGAAGCGGACAAAGTTTGGAGTTTGGAGACTGCTCAAGAATGATTCATCGCCCTCAGACAATTCCATATAACCGATTTATAAACATCAAGCTCTCTGTTACCTCACCCACATTCGATATTTCTGTTATGGACCACTTCTCCACCTCCAATCCCCTTCCCGCCGTCGTCCAAGAAAATAAGAACAAAACAGATTCAAGATTCATTTTTCTTAAAGCAGCACTTCCGTGTTCGGATAGTAAGTGTAGAGGATAACCAACTTTGTGACGCGGTCTCACTGCTGGATGGAATTCCACCATCCTCATTATCATGAAATCATCACTCATCATAGCATCGTGAAAATGGTCGCAAGTTGTGTGGCCCCTAACACCCTGATTTCGTGGTGATATCAGATTCCGTTTCCTCCACATCTTCCGTGCCTGCAGCCAGTTAAAGTCAGGTCAGTGTTTCATGGAGGTTGTCTCCGGAGGAAGGCCGAGGTGGTGATCTCCTTACCGGGGGGGGGGGGGGGGGGTGTTTCTCACTTGGCCTGGCTCTGGGACACTGGGCCATTATTGTCGTAAGCAAGGGGCATAGTACGACAGTGTCTTTAGTAAGATGGCACAGAACAGGTACAGCTGAACTCCACAGAAGTGATCTAGAAGCAGCGCAGGATCTCTTCTAGTGGGTGGTCCTACGGAGTTTTGTCATCTCCAGCTCCCGTGGGCTTCCTGGCCATGCGACTCTGATAGAATGAAGCAGTGGTTGGGTGTGTTTTGTCGAACCGGAATGAACGGCGTGAGACCAACGCCACGGAGGCACACACGTTGGAACATAAAAAGATCTGTGAAATGTTTTGAATATCCACCTCCTACAAACAACTGAAAAGTCCCTGTAGACGCGTTTAGACAACACACACACACACACACACATACACACACACACATACACACACACACACACACACACACACACACACACACACACACACACACACACACACACAGAGTTTCCTCTGTTTACAATTCTAAGCAATTTCACGTCTCCGGGTTAAGAGCTTGGCCTCTGACAGTGATAAAGATCGCTCATTGTTATTCCCTATTTCTGTGGTAAAAACACTGCGACACACAACGAAATGAAATTCATAAAAGCCCTGATTGTGTGTGATTCGAGCATCATGAATCTCATTTCAAAACGCTTCAGCACATTTGCCGTCTTGGTTTTTAGAGAGCGAGAGCGGAGAGAGAGAGAGAGAGAGAGAGAGAGAGAGAGAGAGAGAGAGAGAGAGAGAGGGAGAGGAGAGAGGAGAGAGAGAGAGAGAGAGAGAGAGAGAGAGAGAGAGAGAGAGAGAGAGAGAGAGGAAGGACAGAATAAGGACCTAAATTGCCTTCACTGATATATTTCTTTTCAGGGTAAAAACGACACAAAACGCTTTAAAAGAACGCTTGAGGATCAGAATAAAGTAACTCAGACCAGAATAGCGATAAGGACAAAAGATGGGTACCTTTAGGAGAGAGAGAGAGAGAGAGAGAGAGAGAGAGAGAGAGAGAGAGAGGAGAGTGAGAGAGAGAGAGAGAGAGAGAGAGAAAAGAAAGGAGAGTGTGTGTGTGAGAGAGAGAGAATGTGTGTGAGAGAGCGAGAGCGAGAGAGAGTGTAAGAGAGAGAAAGGGGAAAGGAGGGAGAGAGGGAGAGGAGAGAGAGAGGAGAAAAAGGGAAAGAGAGGGCGAGAGAGGGCGAGAGAGGGAGAAAGAGGGAGAGAAAGAAAGAGAGACAGAGGGAGAGAGAGGAGAGAGAGAGAGGAGAGAGGGGAGAGAGAAGACAGACAGACACAGACAGATAGAGAGCAGGACAGACATAGGGGGACAGAGACAGATGGATGACAAGCAGACAAAGGCACAACAAAGCGCCCCCTGTGTGTTCGTAAGTCACTTCCGCTGTGTAGCGCCGACCCATCACTCATTATGACACTTAAAAAGAGAGAGGGAGACAGAGAGAGACAGACAGACAAGAGAGAGAGAGAGAGAGAGAGAGAGAAGAGAGAGAGAGGAGAGAGAGAGAGAGAGAGAGAGAGAGAGACAGAGAGAAGAGAGAGACAAGAAGAGAGAGAAGAGAAGAGAGAGACAGAGAGAGAGAGAGACGAAGACAGAGAGAAGAGAGAGAGAGACAGACAGAGAGAGAGAGAGAAGAAGGAAGAAGAGAGACAGAGAGAGAGAGAGAGAGAGAGAGAGAGAGAGAGAGAGAGAGAGAGGAGAGAGAGACAGAGAGAGAGACAGAGAGAGAGAGGGGGGAGAGAGAGACATAGAGGGAGAGAGAGAGAGACAGAGAGAAGAGAGAGACAAAGAGAGAGGAGAGAGAGACAGAGAGAGAGGGGGGAAGAGAGAGACATAGAGGGGAGAGAGAGAGAGAGAGAGAGAGAGAGAGAGAGAGAGAGAGAGAGAGAGAGAGGAGAGAGAGCGCTCAGAAAATGTTCAATGTACATCGGCCTGAGGCTGCAATACATGCATGGGGAAGGGGGGGGGGGAGGGTTCGGGTTTTCTTATACATTCATACAAGTTCTACTATCAAACTGCAGTGAACTCTGTCAAATTGTCCCCTTCGATCGTTTACAGTCACATAAGCTGGGATACATTCATCTTTGCATTTACAGTAGTCATTTCAATTGTATTCTAGTCCATATTCCTTAACTGGCCAGCTAAAAATATTTGTCATTAACCGCATCTGTAACATTCATCCAACTGTCAATTTTACAATAACTGGCTATTAGAGAAACAAATCATTCAATTAGTGCACAGATCTGTCGTTTCTTGTATCCTTCAGTGATCATACAGTTGATCAAAGCATTCAATCACAGCTATTTAACATAAACAATCAAAGCATTCAACCACAGCTATTTAACATAAACAATCAATCAATCGACCGATCAACCAACCAACCAATCAATCAATCAATCACCAATCAGTTAACCAATCAATCAATTTACCAATTGATCAATCAAATAATCAGCGATTCAGCCCGTGGATCAACCAACTAATCAACCTTCAATTGACTGGGTCAGATGCATCATCCAACCGTACAATCGATATCAATTCAGTAACAATCATTTGACGTAATCATTCACTCGCTCAATCGATCAACCATTTAACCAGTTAATCAGTCAACCAGTGCACACGATTGTCCGTACGCGCATGTATGCGTGCGTGTGTACGTACGTATGTATGTATGTTGTGTGTGTGGGGTGTGTGTGTGTGTGTGTGTGTGTGTGTGTGTGTGTGTGTGTGTGTGTGTGTGTGTGTGTGTGTAAGAGAGAGATAGGAAAGAGGGAGTATGAACAGGAAATTGTACAAGTAATATCTCCTCATGACGTCTTCAAAATTTACTCAGAGAGAGAGAGAGAGAGAGAGAGAGAGAGAGAGAGAGAGAGAGAGAGGAGAGAGAGAGAGAGAGAGGTGTGTGTGTGTGTGTGTGAGCGCATGTGCGCGTCAGCGTGTAAAATATGGACACACACATAGACAGAAAGAGAGAGGGGGAAGTTGATACTGGAAACTGTAATGTACTAATATGTCGCTCATAGTGTCCCCAAAAATCTGTCTCAGAAATAGCTCAGAACCATAGGCTCTGACAGCTTACTAGAAAAAAAAATCAAGGGACAGTTGAGAGATGGTGGTGGGAGAGGGGAGGGGGGGGGGGCAGGGAAAGGAAACAGGGGTCAGACGAGTAAGGTTAGTAGCTGAAATCCAATTCAAACATCTCCTTTCCTATTTAACTGTGACTTGGCAAGCGATGCTTCTGCATGACTTATGATGACTTAATTTAGTCGTCTCCTGTGACCATAACGTTCTTGCTTCAGTCTCAGTTTCTGAAGATGACGTCTCCGCGCTCGGAACGAATTCCATATGCACTAACGTCACAGGTGCCACGTGTATGGTGACCGTGGCACAAGCCTTGAGCTGCACTTAAACCCATGAGCTGGCCAGGTCCTGATGCCCTACCTAGACTAGGTTTTACCTATACTGGTATTTTATCAGCCTACCACTGGGATAATCTTAGTTACATGTAAATGACATGTGTATGTGTGTATCTTACCTTCAAAAAAGGAACATACATATACATATAAAGTAAATAAATATATAATTAAAGGTCTGAATCACATCACAACTAGCTATTCTGTATAAACTCATCTCACATGACAGACCCCCCCCCCCCCTCCAGTCAATGCCCAAATGCTCAGCTGTCTATGAACTAGGTGAAGTCAATATTTTCTTAATCAAGGTTCTTGCCAATGTGAGAATGCAGAGATTTCACTGCTGGTGGGCCTACTTTATGATGGGGAGGTTGATTCAATTTCCTCTTTTTCTGTTTAACTTTTTAAAATCATTTTCAAATACTTAACACAAAGCATCTACAAACATTTTGAAATGTATACCATGTATAACCCATAGATAATAAGTAGGTATAAAGTACAATATATACATATGTTGAAATGTAGGAAGTAAACATACGCAAATAAACAGATACAACAAAAGATGATAGCGCGAACGTACCTTATTCGATACTATTCCTCGCTGCTTTACATTCCACAACTTTTAACAGGATCAGGCACTGACTCACAGATGGATGGATTGGAGTCAAACACACGGGTTTTGCGACATTTGTTGACACTGACAAAAAAACAAACCAAAAAAAACAAAACAACAAAACAAAACAAAACAAAAAAACAACCAAACAAAAACAACAACCCCAAAACAACAACAAACAAAAACAACCCCCCCAAAAGACAACAACAACAACAACAACAAAAAACAACAGAAAACCGAATTCTAATCACTCAAAGTGTCAGAGCTTTAGAGTTTAAGTTCTGAGTGTTTTCAAGAGAGATTCATCACGCCTGGGGAATCCCATATGCGCTCCATCTAAATCTAACTAATGATAATCTGGCAGACTTGTTCATCGGTAACCCCCGTCACCATCATCGGGTTCGATGGTAGCCGCTGCAGTGGACGCCACGACAGCTCTCCTCCATTCACGCCAGTCTTGACTTCTCTGTGCTATTTTGTAGACCCTCAAACCGCTGATGTTGTTCATGGTGAGTGGTCTCTCCGGATATCATTTGGCCTCAACTGTTCTTTGCCAAAACTGATGTCATTAGGGTTGTGTTGTATTTGTAAGTTGCATGGCGACGCATTTCGTTTTTCTTTTGTTGATTTCTGCCAGCAAGTTGAGGTTCAACCGTGAGTTCATTGAGAGTTGTTAAGACTGCGCAGAAGACTATGCGCAGGAAAGGTTTTGAAACGAAGAGGGCAACACGGGAAGGGGACCTATATTAGACTTATCCGACACCATCACCATCATTGTTGTTCTGGTGGTATCAGCATAGGATTAGATAAACCCCCCTTCCCCCACTTCCCTGGGATGGTTATCCCCGTCGGCCAAATCACCTGAGGTGGGTGTCGACGTAAAAACTGAACCAAATCAATCAATCAATCAATCATCACCAGAATGACTGGAACACTGAGGTGTTGCCGGGCTGAAACTGAACTCAAACACATTAGCTCCTAATCCACAGGGCTTCTTTACCAGAACCAGATATCCCGTGTTCGTTTATCTGGTGATTTGCCAATCCTTTAGTTTGCAGAATGGAGTTTGCAGTTTTGGATAGTCATCAGTTGGTTAGAGCGCCGCGGTGGTAACGTATGGGTCGTGGGTTCGATCCTTTGGCGGGCCGGCCACAGGTTTTCTGCAGGTCGGCTTCATAGAGCTGTGGATTCGAGATCTAATGTCTCGATCTAAATCCAGGCCTCACTATAAAACTGGCCCGTTTCCTACCCATCTTAACGTTCCAATCATTCTGATGGTGTTACCCTAGCATTTCACTGATCCTGTTCCCCATCCCCTCCCTCCTCGTTCCACGACCTTTTCCGACGCATAGGCTTTGAGCACATTCAAGAAGTCTGCAAGACAATTACTGACAGATCTGGATGAAGCCAATATGGAATTGTGAGAATGCCATACATCCAAACTCTACTTGGACACTAACCAGAAGAACAAGTAAACCAAAAAGAACGCCTGTTCAATACAACAAGACAAGACAAGCGCAAATTTTCGGCCAACCGGCCTTTGTCAAGCGCGAATGCACGATCACAAACAAACACCAAACAACGGATAATAACAAAAAGACTAAACCTTTCCTGCCACCTCGTCCTTTATAAAAAAGACTAAAACTTCCCTGCCATCTCGTCCTTTATAAAAAAGAATAAAACTTCCCTGCCATCTCGTCCTTTATAAAAAAGACTAAAACTTCCCTGCCACCTCGTCCTTTATAAAAAAGACTAAAACTTCCCTGCCACCTCGTCCTTTATAAAAAAGAATAAAACTTCCCTGCCATCTCGTCCTTTATAAAAAAAAGACTAAAACTTCCCTGCCACCTCGTCCTTTATAAAAAAGACTAAAACTTCCCTGCCACCTCGTCCTTTTTATCCACTGGACGAGGTGGCAGGAAAGGTTTAGTCTTTTTGTTATTATCCGTTGTTTGGTGTCTATTTGTGATCGTGCATTCGCGCTTGACAAAGGCCGGTTGGCCGAAAATTTGCGCTTGTCTTGTCTTGTTGTATTGAACACGCGTTCTTTTTGGTTTACTTGTTCTTCTGGTTCCTGTTTGCTTGGACGCGGGCAGTCGCACTTATTTTGGATCTCAACTTGGACAGTTTCATAAACATTCGGCTCAAAACCGGCCAGCCCAGACTATACAGCAACTGCACGATTTTAGTGCTGATTATTGTCATTTGATCAATACACAAGGTTAGTCAAAGCTTCAAACATGTGACTTCTGCTGTCCGAAGCCCTCTGCAACACCATGAGAGTGTCTGGATGCGTACGCCACAGCGAAGGACGCACAGAGTGCCGCAGGGCAAGTTATTCATCTTCTGTTATCTAGAGCTGTTCTATGTCTCTGGCCAGTTCTCTTTTGGTCTCAGTTTCTAAAGACGACGTCTCCGCTTTCAGAATGAATTCAATTTACTCTGAGGCAACAAATGCCATGTAATAAACAAGATCCAAACTGACCGTGGCACAAGACACAAGTCCTATACGTTGGCAAGGCCTTGAGGTCTTACCTTGTATATGGGCTCTATGTCTGCCGTTGTATCAATCTGTCACTGAAACAACTTAAGTTATACTGAAATCAAATGTATCTGTTCTCCCTCTCCCATGTTCTATAAAGCAGAGAGAGAGAGAGAGAGAGAGAGAGAGAGAGAGAGAGAGAGAGAGAGAGAGAGAGAGACAGAGAGAGAGAGACAGAGACAGAGAGAGAGACGGACAGACAGATCGCAGACAGACAGACAGACAGACAGACAGACAGACAGACACACAAAGACAGAGACAGAGAGAGAACAATTCGGTCCCCCCAGCGCAAGTGGACTGAGCCAACGCTCCACTCAGTCACTTTAAAGAAACTCACCTACGGATAGCTCAACACACATGCACTCCTGCTTACACAATTTACCATCCCCATAACCCTCGTTCCCTCAGCCCATCCTCCAACTCTGACCCCCCTCCCACACACATACTGATAGAAAAAAAACCCCAACAACTTAGTATTCAGGAACTAGGAGACGAAGGGCACCTGTTATCTGTATCAAATTCCAAGTCGACGCCATTGGACACAAACGAGCAGCAACAAGACCTTTATGATATGTTTTCGGGCCGGGAATGAACACTGGAATCGGATACTGAGGACGGTCTATCAACTGGGTCTGCCAAAAATTCCTCAACTAATACGTTCTTTACGCGACCAAATTTTCACCCTATTCAACTCGACACGTCCGCGTACATACATACGTACATACTCGCCTCTCTGGGGAGTTTACGAAAAGGCGGATGCTTATTTTCATTTTAAAAAGATGCATTTGTGTGTATGTGTTTGTATGCTTGTCTTTGTGTGTAAAGAGAAAGAGAGAAAGGGGAGGAGAGAGGGAAAAGGAGAATGGCTGCATAGATTCACACTTACCGAAGGAGGGGGGAGAGAGAGAGAGAGAGGGGGGAGAGAGAGAGAGAGAGAGAGAGAGAGAGAGAGAGAGAGAGAGAGAGAGAGCGGTTGCATAGATTCACACTGATCGGGCAGAGAGAGAAAGAGAGAGAGAGAGAAAGAGAGAGAGAGAGAGAGAGAGAGAGAGAGAGAGAGAGAGTGGTTGCATAGATTCACACTGATCGGGGAGAAAGAGAGAGAGAGAGAGAGAGAGAGAGAAAGAGAGAGAGAGAGAGAGAGAGAGAGAGAGAGAGAGCGAGAGAGAGAGCGGTTGCATAGATTCACACTGATCGGGGAGAAAAAGAGAGAGAGAGAGAGGAGAGAGAGAGAGAGAGAGAGAGAAAGAGAGAGAGAGAGAGAGAGAGAGAGAGAGAGAGAGAGAGAGAGAGAGAGAGCGGTTGCATAGATTCACACTGATCGGGGAGAAAGAGAGAGAGAGAGAGAGAGAGAGAGAGAGAGAGAGAGAGAGAGAGAGGCAGACAAACAGACAGACAGAGACAGAGAGACAGAGAGACAGAGAGAAGATGCATCCTGGGGACAAGGTTTTCCACATCCACAGGCAAGAGACAAAGAGCATCAAACTGGGAGGGTTGGAGCGAAAGCAATCATTCAGGCTGACTTTAGGATGTGCACGTTAAAGGACCACATGTGTTTCGTGCTTGTTTACAATTGGATTTGCACAAAATTTCCATCTTAGGCTCATGAAGCCATTTTCACTTGTGAACAAATGGACTGAATATTTTTTTAATTTCATATTCTTCTATTTTATTTCATTTCTTTCAGTTCATTTTTAAAAATTTCATCTTAGTTTACTATATTTTATTTCATTTATTGTATTCATTTTTTTCAGCCAGACATAAGCCTGTGATATAAACCGACACAGGCGGAGAAATCTGGTAACATTTCCTTAACATGGCGCCCCAGTGACTCTTCATAGAGTCATAGGAAAAGAGAAAGAAGAAGAAGAAAAAGAAGAACAAGAACAAGAAGTCTCAGGTCCTTACTAAGAAGGTAACCAGTGAATGTATCATTTCTGGGATAGCATGGCTCTTCGTCAGGACGACAACGACCCAAATACAAGACACAAGATATCAATGTCGACTTTTTGAAGACAGCGAATGGACTGTAAAAATTTGTTCCACTTGCTTAACATGCGATGACCTCGATGGTACTGGGATATGTCGGACATATGCGCTCCATACAAACCCGCCAGCAATTGACAGATTTCCTGAGCCAGCACAAAACCCTACGCGCTGGCAAGGTCTTAAAACGGGGAAAGAGGAGAAAGAACCCATCAAACGCTAAGCTCACCCCACCAGAATGATGGAAACATTACGATGGGCAGCGAACAGACCAGTTTTAACGTTGCTGATAATAATAAGTAAATTGTCCAAACATATAGACTCACAATCAACTCTCCATCTTCAATATCACGACTAACGCGAAGGTCTGACTGTTGTCAAAAGAAAATAAACCATAACATTTTCCTCTAGATATAATAAAACGAAAGAAAGAAAACTACTGAAAAAACAAAACAAACTAAAACAAAAAAAGCCAGAAAACAAAATAACACACACACATGCACATACACACACATACACACACGGACAAGCACGCACGCGCCAGACATACACACACGCACATAAATTTATATTTGCGCACACAAACACACACACATACTTTCAAACAACACACTTAACACACACAACACACACACAACACACAGACACACACACACAAATAATACAGCACAGAACAGGCATAGGTACTACATCCACTAACGTTAAGAGTTCAAGAGTTTAATTTACTGACACAGGCTTACGTCAGCACTCACCTCATGATATACAACCCAGTAGATCTCTTGTCGCTTTGTCGTTTAATGATTCTTACGCATACCTAAGTATTGGCAGTGTGTGTGTGTGTGTGTGTGTGTGTGTGTGTGTGTGTGTGTGTGTGTGTGTGTGTGTGTGTGTGTGTGTGTGTGTGTGTGTGTGTGTGTGTGTGTGTGTGTGTGTGTGTGTGTGTGGTGTGTGTGTGTGTGTTGTGTAAGTGTGCGCATGTAAAGTGTGTGTATGTCAAAGTGTGTATGTGTCAAAGTGTGTGTGTTTGTGTGCGCTCACATACATTTGTGTGTGTTTGTGTTTGTGTGTGTGTGTGTGTGTGTGTATGTCAAAGTGTGTGTTTATGTGCGCTCACATACATTTGTGTGTTGTGTTGTGTTAGTTTTTTTGTGTGTGTGTGTGTGTGACTGAAGTTTATTGTGTGACCATAGGGCCGAATATTGGTTGTACTTGTTGAATAGTATGCATTAAAATATTTGTTTATATGTTTTCGATTGTGTGTTAATGTCAAAAGTGATGATGAAAGAGACAGAGAGAGAGAGGAAAGAGATGATGGTAGTAGACGAGAAACTAGTATGATAGAGACAGAATGATGACGAGGTGAAATGCAGAGTGAATGAGAGAGAGAGAGAGGCGCTTTGATCTGATTTATCCATCAAGATTTAACACCTTATCATCATCATCATCATCATCATCATCATCATCATCATCGCCGCCACCATCATCATCTTCACCACCACCGCCATCATCATCATCATCACCAGCCACCATCATCATTATTATCATCAATACTATTATCACCATTATTCCTATCATCATCATCATTTTATCATTAGTAGTATTAGCATTTTTATCATCATTATTTCCATCATTATTATTATTATCACCATTATCATTATTATCATGCGGCCAACGGGGAGAACCCTCTCAAGAAAGTGGAAGAAATGGGCAAGGACGGAGACAGGATAGGTAGGCCTATGTAACCCTACACTGACGCCATAAAAAAACAGCAATTATGTAAAACTGCACAGCAACAAGGCTACTTCAGTGTAGCTCACTGTAGGTTCGAACTCACAACCTGTGGCATGTGGGTCCGATGCTCAAGTACTTAAGCTAGAAGGGCTCGTAAGATTGTTAATTTAAAGAGCTACATTCCTTGTCTCAATACAAGCCTTGTGAGATACTGAGAAAGAGAAAAATGGTCGGCCTCACCAAAACTTACACGTAATTATGATAAGCATCAAGAACACACAGGATCAACGACAAGGGCTGATTAATGAGACGACCAAACTATGAATTTCAAAATTTTCAAACTTCTAAACATTGCATTATTCATGGACAGTGGATTAAGTCCCAGTTCTTGTTATACCACATACATGTAAATCAAGAAAAAGTAAATTACAGACAGTTTGCCCGTGACGATAATAATGATAATATCTCCACCGTTATCACAGTCATCACAGTGACATGAAAATGTGCATACATCAATTGATCAAGTCAGACCAAAAAAGAAGAAAAATATTCGATCACGAAACACTCTCCTACCGATGAATACATACGTAGGCAAAGAAAGAGAGACGTAAACAAACAAGCAAACAAACAAGTAAACAATCAACCCAACAAACAAAAAGACGTAAACAAACGAACAAACAAACAATCAACCAACCAAACAATAAGATACATAAACATGAAATGGGATGAAAAATAGTGACATCTGACCAAAAAAAAAAAAAAAAATCTATGGCCAGACTCATTCGTTTTTTTTTGTTTTTTGTTTGGAAGGAAGGGGGTGGGAATGCGAGGGTAAAGACGCGGTAAGTGAAATGAGACGATTATACAGACTTCCCTAGATCTACATCGCCCCCCCCCCCCTCTCCCCCGGCAAGACGAACGATTTCTCAGTGGTGACCTATCGATGACATCTTACAAAAACGAACAAGTAGTATTCCCCTGTCTCTCTCTCTTTCTCTTCCCTTACACACACACACACACACACACACACACACACACACACACACACACACACACACACAACACACACCACACACACACACACACACTCTCTCTCTCTCTCTTTTACATAAAACACACACGCGCGAGAACACGCATGAACATACAGAACAGTGTGTGCTACGAACACACACAGACACACAGACAGACACACACTCACAGACACAGACACACACACACGGATACATACACATACACACAGTTGAGTGCTGAGTGTACAAAAGGATGAGATGGGGAAACTAGGACCACATAGCTGCGTATAATCAACTTAATCGGATATGTCACTGAAGCCGTTGCTCAAATGTCCTGTTCAGCACTGCAAGAGGCCACATCTCCCGGTCCTGGGTCAACGTCCGGCTTAAGCACACTGTACCATACAGATTATACAGGGAACTCCACAGCATTGTCGTCTTTAATCTGAATGGAGTGTGCGGCCTGGTGGTTACAGCACCTGCAGGGGACCAAAGCAACCCGGGTTCGAATCACGTTCAGTTTGTTGCTTTCAGGCTTTCCGAGCTGTAAGGCCATTCAGGGCTAACACTTTGTTCAAAACAATTCCGTTCCAATCACGGACCAGAGAGGCAGCTTTCTGCTCCCCCTCCTCCACAAAGTCTTAAGTCGGTGGTCTGGATGCTAGTCCTTTGGAGGAATCGATAAACCGAGGTCGGTCCCCATTGCAGCGCGTGTGAAAGATCCAACGGCAACAAAAGGAACTGACCCTGACAGAATTCTGCAGGGAAAACGACTACAACAACAACAGTTTTCTTAGGTAAACATAAACACGCACACACACACACACACACACACACACACACACACACACACACACACACACACACACACACACACACACACACACACACACACACTAAAAAGAAAAAGGCGCAGCATTGTGGTGACGGCGTCTCTCCGTAGAAACCAGCCCAAATTTTACACTGTACATACACTGTGACAAACAAAAGAAATACAACAATCACACGCATACACCCACACACACCCATATCTACTCACACACACATTCTCACAATCACGCCCGCACACACACACACACACACACACACACACACACACACACACACACACACACACACACACACACACACACACACTCACTCACTCACCACCCACACACCCACGCACCGACCGACCGACCACCCACCCACCCACACAAAATCTTATCGTTATCTCTTGTTCTTTGTTGTTCAGCAATGTGTTTTTTCTTATGGATGTCTACACTTTGTTCTTGTCGTTTTGCTCACACTATCCGAATAACAACGGGTGGCGCCGTACAATGGCAACGTGCTTTCCCGTGGCCAGCAATTTGCATTTCACACAGAATAAAATTGCGTTACGACAACAAAATCACCGTGATCCAATCCAATATGTTGCTGTGTATCTGCGTTATCCGTTCGCGGTGGGCAGTGAATACCTGTGTGTGTGTGTATGTGTGTGTGTGTGTGTGTGTGTGTGTGTGTGTGTGTGTGTGTGTGTGTGTGTGTGTGTGTGTGTGTGTGGTGTGCGTGGTGCAGGCGCGTGTGTATGTGTGTGTGTGTGTACAATATCTGAGAGTGGAGAGAGAGAGAGGGCAGACAGACAGAGAGAGAGAGAGAGAGAAAGAAAGAGAGAGAAAAGAGAGAGAGAGACAGACGACAGAGATAGACAGATAGATATAGATAAAGAGAGAGAGTAGAGAGGAGAGAGAGAGAGAGAGAGAGAGAGAGATAGATAGATAGATAGATAGAGAGAGAGAGAGAGAGGAGAGACAGAGAGAGAGAGACAGAGACACAGAGAGACATAGTGGCGATCATGGCCCTCCATACGAATCTATCTTTTGTCACTGCAAGTATATCTGCTACCCTTTCCGTCCTAATCTACTCCGCAGTATATCTCCTACCCTTTCCATCCCCATCCAATCCGCAAAACCATCCATTATTCTCTCCCTGGGTCTTCCTGGAGCTTTTCCGCCTCCAGCTTTCCTGTTGTAACTAGGCGCTCAAATTTCTTTAGCCTCAAAAAATGTCCTATAAATGTTGCTTGTCTTTTCCTAATTTTCTTCGTTAATGTACTTTTTGTGTTTGCCTCTTTCAAGACTGTCTCGTTTGCTTTCTTTGGTGTCCATGGAACTTTTAACATTCCGGAAAGTGGGGAACATAATTTACGAGGAAGGGCCTCGGCATCGTTGAGAACGTATCGTTACTATATCATCTCAGCACAGTAAAACTGTGGCAAATTTGGTGTCCCTTTTATTTCCTACACTCGTGGACATCTCGGTTCCACTCTCTCCTGCTGCTTTCTTGCTTGGGGGTAATTAACAATCACGTCTTCAATGTTTTGTGGGTTATGGGGGCTGGCGTGAATAACAAAGTCATGTCTGGCTCCACAACAAAGCGATTATTAGTAAAAGTAATGTTAGCTGATCTGTTGTTCTTCTTGCCCTAACTCTGGCCAAGTTGCTTCTTAGTTTCTTTCTTTTGTGTGCTCTTGACAAAGGCTAGCTGGCCAAATATTTTACGTTTGTCTTGTTTCGTTAACTGAATACACATTCTCGTCTTTTTTCGTGTGCCTGCAAGCGATTACAGTCATCCATTTGAAAGTTGTCAAACAAATACCGACACTTCTCATGGAGAATGACGTTTGCTCAAGATGGAATCAATACACTCCAACGATTTGACAAGTGTATCACCCTATTCTGCCAGTAGATATCTGGCTGACTCCTTGAGCTTGCACAGCTCTCTACGCGGTGGTAACTTTTGATCTGGAAAATGGAAAAAGAGGGGGCGGGTGTGACAAAACCAAGGAATGAGCAGCAAAAGGCCAACTTCTATGTTGCGGGTTGGGATAAAACTCGAGACGTTAGATCGAGTCTATCAAAGGAACCAACCTACTCGTGTTACGGGACGCTGGCGTAAGTGGGCACGTTCAATTTAAGTCTGGTTCCACAACTAAGCGATTACTGTCATCTCGTCCAAGCAGTCAGATCAATGCAGGTACTCCTCAATGCAATCTAGAGTCCTGCAAGTAGTGGAAATCGTGACCTTTTGGCAATTTGATACCGACAGGTCGTGTAAACAGATATTCTGGCACTGAGACTGCAATAATGCCTATCAATTTACATCAGTTCTTGAGTGTTATATAGAACCGATACTGTTTAACGATTGTGAGGCGTGGACGGTCAACATGCAAAGTCAGAACAAAATTGAGGCAACTGAAAAGTGGTTTCTAAGAAGAATTTTGAGAGTTCCATGGACAGCAAAGAAAAGAAACAAGACAGTCCTGAAGGAGGCAGACACAAGAAGATCATTAATAAAGAAGATTAGAAAAAGATAAGCAACATTTATAGACATTTTATAAGAAAAGGGGAATTAGAGCACCTGGTCACAACAGAAAGCTGGAGAGAAAGAGAACACCAGGTAGACCCAGGGAGAAAATATTGGACGGACTTGCAGGGTGGCTAAGGGAGAGGGGGTGGGAGATGTACTTGCATCGACAAAGGACAGTTTTTGTATGGAGGGACATGATCGCTAACGCCATGTGGCAGGGCACATGTGATGATGAGACTGCAATGGAATGAATTCAGGTTTGACAACGTGTTTAATAATGGAAAAAAATGAGCGGAATGGCAGAAATGCCACTCATGCTGGGCAAACAATGTAACAGACCTCAAGGCCTTCCCTAGTATCGGCCCCTCCTCCCTCCTCACAGCTCCATCGACTCCTTCCCGAAAACGATTGTATGCGACTGTAGCTACATAACCGTGATCATAATTCTTGTCATGTAACCCAAAGAAGGACAAGCACAGGGTGTAGCTGTCTTCAGAATATCAATTAACGAAAACATCTTCCTTTTACCCGTGAATAATTTGTAGTGTCATCTGCAGTAACGAAATCCTGATAAACAAAAGTGAAACCTGGCGAAGAGAACCTAATGAATAGTACATATACCCTGGAGACTTTAATATGGATTTATCACTACCAACGGTGAAATGAACACGCTTTGACAGCTTTACCACCCACAGACAAACGATGCGCAGCTCCCTGTCGTGCACTAACGAATGCTAGATCATGGTTCCTTGATTAAAGTCTCACTAGCCGACTGTTCCACAAAATGAAAGTAGACATAATTATTAACCTTTCATAGAAACACACTCCCTGGCTGCTCCTGGAAACATATATGCCAACACCATAACTACTTCTGTCTTACACTTATTGTTATTTTTGTTTAAAGCCCAGCAGACTGCGTACAGCCATTTCAGGGCTATAACCGTTTCAAAACATAAACAATACTTCAACATGAAAAAAAAAAAAAAAGGAAAAGAAAATCAAGTACACATATCAATGCATTTGCATATATAAACAAAGAAGATGCCCCTGGCGTTGACCACTCCGTCCAATTTATCACACAGGGAATTAAAAAAAACATACCTGAATACAAATTTAAACATAACTAAGGACACTAAAACATATGAAAACGGGCTTAAATTACCTAAAATTGCTTCCGCATATCTCATTTCCCTAGAGCCAAAAATGCACTTAACACATGTACCCAATTATCAATCCTCAGAGAAAGTATTAAGACTTTATCGAGCACATACAGGTGAATGAACCAGCAAGGCAAAAATGATTGGAAGAAATGACAGAAAGCAAAGGAAGAAGACAGAAACAAAGAGAGAGACAGAAAAGAGGAAATTCCTAGCACAGAATTTCCAGAAGTGGGATACTACTTATCCAGAAAGAGTCCCTGGCATCCCCATGGGAGGTGTCTTACACTTGAGTATCAACCTGTATTAAATTAAAAATGTCTGAGACCGTTCGGGACAACAGAACACTACACATTGTGAATCAATTGATAGCAAGTGGATTGGGAATTTGAAAAAAAAAAGTGGAAGGAATCACTGTGCTGGAAAAATTCCACACGTGCTCTACATAAATCTGCTAGTAATCATCTGGTAGATTCTTTAACGCACAATCATATGAACCGTCGAGATCTTGAAAAGGGAGGGAGTGACAGATGGGACGTAAGAAAAAGTTAGGCTGACGCCACCAGAACGATTGACTATTAAGACGAGCGGCGCGTAAGTTCCCATGATTGCGAAGAAACTGACTAGGTTTCTTGCACGAGCAAAATAACTACTGTCTTCTTTTAAATTTCTTCAGTTTCAGTTTCTCAAGATGACATCTCCGCGCTCGGAATGAATTCCATAAGCACTAACGTCACAGGTGTCACGTGTATGGTTATCAGGGCACAAGCCTTGAGCCGGCACAAACCCATAAGCTGGCCAGGTCCTGAGGCCCACCTAGACTGTGTTTAACCTAGCCTATATTTTATGCTGGTATTTTATATTTTAAATTTCTTATTAGTTGATGTCGGATTACGAACTGAACTGTTTTTCTTTCAACATGCTACATGTAAATTTGCAAGCAGAAGGTCCTGGGTTCGATTCACTCAGACACTTCCCACCCGGTGAATAAAGGGAGCAGATTTTCCCCATCTCCCGGCTACACACGTGTACAGTTCTATTTGTGCTTAAACCCTCTTTCGTGTGTCTGTGCACACACAACATAAAGTAGGCTCGTAACAGATCCTGTAAGTCATGTCGCTGTCAGCTGGCTTATGGAAATATGAAAACACTTCGCATGCAAGGCCAACGAAGACGGCGTATGCAGACTGTGTGGCAACTATGTCCTTGACAGTGTGAACAAACAACGCATCCCACAAAAAAACCAACAACAACAACAACATTAACAAACAAATAAACAAAACAAAACAAAACAAAAAACCCCACCCATAATGCTTAAAAGAAATAAAAAAAACTTCAAAAAAACAAAAACAAAAACAAAAAAAACAGAAAGGAAAAAAACAAAACAGGAAAAAGTAAATGAATTGATTCAAGCAAGTCACCTCCCCCTTCCCCATTCGAATCGAGAGAATCGTCCATTCTGCGATCTGAAAGCTCCTCTTTACGGCCTGTCAAGTGTAATGGTAACCGTAATAAGCCTGATCAGGAAGTATCTCTCTGTCGAAACAACTACAAAACTCGTTCTCTTCTTCATAATGTCTCGCATTGACTATTGCAATTCACTCCTGTCTGGTCTTCCTGCCTCCACCATTCACATCCTACAGCGCATTCAAAACAATGCTGTACGCCTTGTACTCAAAAAGAAAAAAGCTGACCACATATCTCCTCTCCTGGCACAACTTCACTGGCTCTCTGTATCAAAGCGCATACAGTACAAACTAGACAGCATGTGCTACAAAAGCCTCAATAACGCAGCCCCCGATTACCTGTCAAGCCTACTTGAGATCTATGTTCCCTCACGTACCCTCCGCTCTACCTCCGATCCTCTGACTGTTCGCTTTCCACGCACTAAGCTCAATACCTATGGTCCACGAGCCTTCTCTGTTTCTGGTCCAATCTCCTGGAACAATCTTCCTCTCTCAGTCCGTCAGCAACCTACTTTTGTCTCCTTCAAGTCCGCTCTCAAAACTCACCTTTTCTCCTCTGCATAAAATCCTAACCTACTCAACCCCCCCCCCCCCCCTGCAGCCTGTCTCCGCTCGGAGGGAATCACATTGTTATAATATATAATTGTGTATGGTGTGCTCTCTGTGGTTTTCCATTGCTTTTATTCTTGCTTTTATTGCTTTTATTCTTTCTCCCCATTTGTAGCCATGCGTGTTGTGTGTGTGTGTGTGTGTGTGTGTGTGTGTGTGCGTGCGTGCGTGCGTGCGTGCGCGTGCGTACGTGCGTGCGTGCGTGCGTGCGTGTGTGTCTGTTTCAGCGCTTAGATTTGATTTTATCAAGATTTTGCGCTATATAAATATTGTAATTAAAAAAAAAAAAGTGGCAGGGCGTTGCACCCCCCTTTTTTTTTCTTTTCTTTTTTTTTTTAAAGAAAATCTATAACAGAAAAAAAAACGTACAAATAAACAAAATTTAAACACACACACATGCACAACACACACCATTACACACACACACACACACACACACACACACACACACACACACACACACACACACGCACACACACACACACACACACACTAAAGTCAAGGTTAACTGAACACAAAACCAACACGAAGTGACGAAGATGGCAGAAAGAAGATATCCCCCCTCCCTCTCTTTCTCTTAGCACAAAAGAAGGTATGGGATTGACCTGACTCTGCATCAACACACACACAACAAGCACAACAACAGCCACAACAAGAATATCCTTTTCTCCCCTCGTCTTGAAATCAAAAAAAGGTACGAAACAGTTTCCATCCTCTCACTATAAGCGCACGAAAAATAAAAACAATAATATCCTTTTTCTCTCCGTGTCTTGAACCCAAACACACAAAAACTGATAAGGAACAAACTCTATTACAACATACAAACAAACAAACAGACAGACAGACACAATGTCCTTTTTTCCTACTCACGTCATAAGTACAAAAAGGTGGCTAGGGGTTAACAATCAGGACTTGACATGCTGCACGCTATGATACGGCGAACTAGCTGCACGGTACGATACGGTGAACTAGTACATCTAAATGGAGAAAACTTTACTCGTTTACAAGGAAAATCTTAAATCCGAGTTTGGTGTTTGTGTAAGAAGGTAACATCACATTCAGACAATTCCACACGCAATTCCATACACGTTCCACCCAAATCTACCAGAAGTTATCTGGTATACCCCTTCAACCTGCTCAAACTCTTTTGTGCTGCTAATGTCTTGAAATGGGAGAAGAGAGAGAGAAGGGGGGTGTGGAAGCTATGAAACACTAAGCAGCCACCACGAGAATAATTGAAGCGTTAGGATGGGCAACAAGCAGGCCAATTTTTACGAAGCAGACTGGGACAGATCTCAAAACATCAGATCTTGAGTCCAAGGCTCTAATAAAATTGTGCTCACACTGAGGGTAGATCCCACTACTGCTGCGATATCAGCATGGCACTCTAACAAACTGACCAAACTAACTGAATGACAAATCACAGACATCAGCATGGTACTCTAACAAACTAACCAAACTAATTGAATGACAAATCACAGACATCAGCATGGTACTCTAACAAACTGACCAAACTAACTGAACGACAAATCACAGACATCAGCATGGTACTCTAACAAACTGACCAAACTAACTGAACAAATCACAGACATCAGCATGGTACTCTAACAAACTGACCAAACTAACTGAACGACAAATCACAGACATCAGCATGGTACTCTAACAAACTGACCAAACTAACTGAACGACAAATCACAGACATCAGCATGGTACTCTAACAAACTGACCAAACTAACTGAACGACAAATCACAGACATCAGCATAGTACTCTAACAAACTGACCAAACTAACTGAACAAATCACAGACATCAGCATGGTACTCTAACAAACTGACCAAACTAACTGAACGACAAATCACAGACATCTGCATGGTACTCTAACAAACTGACCAAACTAATTGAATGACAAATCACAGACATCAGCATGGTACTCTAACAAACTGACCAAACTAACTGAACGACAAATCACAGACATCTGCATGGTACTCTAACAAACTGACCAAACTAACTGAACGACAAATCACAGACATCTGCATGGTACTCTAACAAACTGACCAAACTAATTGAATGACAAATCACAGACATCAGCATGGTACTCTAACAAACTGACCAAACTAACTGAACGACAAATCACAGACATCAGCATGGTACTCTAACAAACTGACCAAACTAACTGAACGACAAATCACAGACATCAGCATGGTACTCTAACAAACTGACCAAACTAACTGAACGACAAATCACAGACATCAGCATGGTACTCTAACAAACTGACCAAACTAACTGAACGACAAATCACAGACATCTGCATGGCACTCTAACAAACTGACCAAACTAACTGAATGACAAATCACAGACATCTTGCATTGGTCACTCTACAACGACCAACTGAACTAAAGACAGGTTAGTTCACACACTGATACTAAAGCAGTTAGTTCACCACACTGATACTAAGCAGTTAGTCACCACACTGATACTAAAGCAGTTTAGTTCACCACACTGATACTAAACTGTTAGTCACCACACTGATACTAAAGCAGGTTTAGTTCACCACACTGATACTAAAGCAGGTTTAGTTCACCACACTGATACTAAAGCAGGTTTAGTTCACCACACTGATACTAAAGCAGGTTTAGTTCACCACACTGATACTAAAGCAGGTTTAGTTCACCACACTGATACTAAAGCAGGTTTAGTTCACCACACTGATATTAAACAGTTTAGTCACACACGATATAAAGCAGGTTTAGTTCACCACACCGATATTAAACAGGTTTAGTGCACCACACTGATACTAAAGCAGATTTAGTTCACCACACTGATACTAAAGCAGGTTTAGTTCACCACATTGATACTAAAGCAGGTTTAGTTCACCACACTGATACTAAAGCGGTACTAAGCGGTTTTAGTTCAACGTAATGATATTAAGTGGTTTCAGTTCTCCGCACTGATACTAAAGAGGTTTTAGTTCAATGCACTGATACTAAAGCGATTTAGTTCAACGTACTGATACTAAAGCGGTTTCAGATTGCCGCACTGATACTAAAGTGTTTTAGCTTGCTGCACTGACACTATAACGGTTTTAGTTCAACGCACTGATACTACAGGGGTTTCAATTCGCCACACTGATACTACAGGGGTTTCAGATCGCCACACTGATATTAAAGGGGTTTCAGTTCACCACACTGATATTAAACGGGTTTCAGATCGCCACACTGATATTAAATGGGTTTCAGATCGCCACACTGATATTAAAGGGATTCAGGTCGCCACACCGATACTAGAGGGCTTTCAGATCGCCACACTGATATTAAAGGGGTTTCAGATCGCCACACTGATATCGCCACGCTGATATTGAAGGGGTTTCAGATCGCCAGACTGATATCGCCACACTGATATTAAAAGGGTTTCAGATCGCCACACTGATATCGCCACACTGATATTAAAGGGTTTCAGATCGCCACACTGATACTAAAGGGGTTTCAGATCGCCACACTGATATCGCCACACTGATACTAAAGCGGTTTCAGATCGCCGCATTGCTCTCACATCGAACAATGGCTTCAACAGCTCATCTGGTTAGACCTCCATGCTGACTCTCAGGCGGACCACAGGGTTCTTTAAAGATACATTTCACTACAATATAACCTTCGTTGTTTCAGCGACAGACAGATAGCGAGGACAGACACATAACACATGCAATAAGTAGGATCTCAAGACCTTGCCAGGGTCTAGGGCCTATACACAGGCTTACAGCATATACCATGGACCTTCTCCATCACATGGCGTCTGTGCTGTCAGTACATATGGAATTTACTATGGGGCATGGAGGCATTGCCTTAAGAAACTGAAGCTGAAACAATTCTGAGCGTGGAGATGCTATCCTGAGAAACTGAGATTAAAAACAAACAGGTGACGTGACAGTTTTCTATTTCTGTTTTGTTCACGAAGGATCACAGCGTGCTGATTGTTCCATGAACACGATACTATAACTGCTATGCGAAAATCACCCAAAGTAGTCATGGAAGTTACCATAAGCCTGTGTATAAACTGTACAGCACTGGCTCGGCCTTGGGATTCTACTACCGTAACGTGGACCACAACCCTAAACGCAGTGACAGAAGCAGCTGAAAAGAGTTCCACCTGGATCCGGTCAAGGAAGAACAAAAGTGAACCTCACAAGGCTTAAAACATTCCCTATATATACTGCTAATGTCCGATAGCTGCGCGGTTACAACAGACAAGGCCAACATCGCCTTGAGATGCCTGATCATACTGGAGACATTGGTTTAAACCAAGGAGAAGGGGGAAAAAAGTGAATGCAGAGGGGCACCCATGAGTCATGACCTGAATGCAGCCTTGACCCCGTAGAGAGTAAGGAGTTTAGGGCCGAACATTTGCTTGAAGGAGAGTTTCTCTACTGAGGACCTTCTGCTGTCCTGTTCTCCCATTGTTTCTTGCTATTATTGTCTGTTTTTACAGCATCATGATCTACACGCATTTTGTTTACGCATAATTTGAATTAACGCTAGTTCTGAGTATACTCAAGGACGCACTGCTGAGCCCTAACATTACAATGATCACCAGTTGCCGTAGGGTAGTAGTTAGCGCAACGGACTCGAATACCCATCAGTCCCTTACAAAAATCATTGAGGGATTTTTTTAGGCTCCAACCGGCTCCTACCCAGAGTTCAGTGTGCAATGGGCTCATTGGGAAGAATGGGACCACACAGTTGAGTCTCATCATTTAACGGATGCGTCACTGAGGGTGTTGATGAAATATTCTGATCAACACCGCAGGTGTCTGCATCTCTCAGGCCTGGTTGACGCCAGGATAGAGTATGATAGAAAGCGTATAGTACAGCCCTGTCACTCAGTGTCAATCCTAGATAGTACTCCATAACACCATGACGTAGAAAGAGGGACTAAGGAAAAAACCAAACAAACAATGGTCAGTATTTGTGCTGGCATGCTACAATCACAATGGCAGATCATGTGATCCTATCGCTTCAGGCAAGTACCCGAATAACATACACCGCACAAGCGCAGGACTAACAACAATGAATCTGATTTTTTTTTTAATGAAAGAAACTTTAATGTTAAACATCGGGACATTTTACTCAAGAACTGAAATAGAGGTGAGAAATTCGAACATGCCAGCGAAATGCTGAGGTTATCCCTTTGGAAACTAGAGGTCTGCACTTCTACAAAGAGCTTAGCCCCCTTCTCTATATCGGGACCAAGTGTTCTCGTTCTTTGACAGAAGGACTCGTGAATCTTTCTGACAAGAAAGTGATCGAGAAAGGGATGGGAAACCGAGCCCTTACATTAGAACCGGCTGAACGGGGCGGTCGGCAGGTTAAACAAGAAACGCTACACTCGGGGTTAATATCGCGCTGATCCAGGGGATTACAGGCCGACGTCTAAACGTTTCATTCGTTGACACAGACTCTCCAGTTTCCTGGGCTTTACCCACACGCGTCTCACGCACAGTATCAAGACACTGGATAAGGTAGTCACATTCGTTCCAGCGTTTACAGAAACAAATGACCATGTACCCGATTTAACGAAACACTGAAATTAACATACATACATATAGTTTTATTTATATGACAGCAGTCTGAAATAGCAGCACCGTTCGGAGAAGTAAACAACCGTGGGCCAGTCTTAAACTAATTAGTTGTGGCTATTTCTGTAGCATCAAACATCGCCAGGTCTAGATATTGCAAAACTACAGTACCATCAATTTGTCTAAACAAACAACAACAACAAAAAAACAAAAACAAAAAAAACCACACAAACAAAAAACATCTTTCTAATAGTATTCATTTTACTATTTTGATTCTACTAGGCAAGGGATGGCTCGTAACAAATTTAATTATGACTCTTGTGAACAAGACACAAATCTTGCTGTCTGGTTCAAAATGTTCTTTGTCCCTCTCTGAGAACACATCTGTAGCACTCTGATTCTGACACTGTGTGCCTAAATCTGGTGTCAAAGATCTTGGGGTCTGTGGTGATTCCATCATTTCCATGCACGAACAATTGTCACTGGTTTACAAGAAAAGAAGTTTTAATTTTTCAAGTAAATTTCCGTTTGGCTAGATGACGCTAAACTGCCAAATGTGAACAGCGAAAACTTCTATTGAAATATTTTCTCACGCTGCCACTGTTCACCTTCTCTCTACTGTTTGTCCTCAGTCGTCTTAATAAGTGCAACTCTTTCTTGGCAGGATTTCGAAGCTTGGAGTTGGCACTCTGTTCAAGACAGATTCATCAAACTGGGACAATTTCATAAGCGCTCCACTCAAATCTGCCGGCATCTATTTGACAGACTCCCTGAGCCTGATAAAATCCCTATGCACTGGCATGGTCTTGAAATCAGAATGGGGAAGGGGACAGGACCTATGAAACACAAAACTGACACTATCAGAATAATGGCAACATTAACATGGACAGTGAACAGATAAGTTTTTGTACTGCAGGCTGGGATCTCGAGATATCAGATCTACAAATCCACAGTCCCATCAAGCCTACTGGACTTTCTGCTGATGAACTATGAAGTCTCCAAATAGTTCACAATAATGATGTCAGACCAAGCATTATTTTGAAGTATTTGATTACGTGATAAAAAATTAAAGTGTGATGATATTACTCCATTCCACATCAAGCCACATTAGCTCCATGTTAAGAAGAAGAGTGGCAGAATGGTTCAGACATTCGTCTGTCAATAATTAAACCCGAAGTTCCCGGATTCATTCCCCGTAGAAACCTCAGCTTGTCAGGAAAATCGAACTGAACGTCTAGTCCTTCGGAAAGGGACGAAAAACGAGTTAGAACCGTGCGCCCTCTCAACCGCGCACGCTATACATCCAGTGGCAATTAATTCGCCCGGCTGCTCTGGTACAAAACATTACAGAGACAGGCTGATTTCCAAGGTCCCTCCCCTTGAAGACCAATTAGCCTTCTTGCCTGTCTGAAGTCTTGGTAAAATAAACATTGGGTGGCCCTGCACTGCAGCGACGCACTCTTAAGCGGGGGCGCTCTTAAAGGTGACAGCAGCTCGACTTCACATGATAAATGTATTTGACAAAAGAAATGAATATGAATATAAAATATGACCATGAAAACGAATATAAATATAAATATGAATATGAATATGAATATAATATGAATATGAATTGCACATCCAATGTTACACTGCCACGCTTGTCTTTAATTTCTCTGACTGCTTATCAACATTCTTTATGTCTATGGGGCAGTTCTCAAACTGCTCCTCAAAGTGTCTAAAGTAAATACATTCTCGAAATGCTCCTCAACATGCCTAAAGTAAACACAAAAACCTAAGACAAAAGACCGTTTAGTTACCAAGCTGCAGTCATCTGGAAATCTACATGTATTTCTACACAATCCGTGATGCCGCTTCTCATCCTGTTTAACCCGTTTACAAGACAGTTCATCTCATCTTGTCCACTTACTCAAAAGTAAAGAATACCCAATGACCTGTGATTAGGCTCTGTCAATTATGAGTTATGTACTCTGGGTTGTATATTGTGTTGTGGTGGTAGCGTGAGTGTGTTTGTGCACGTGCGGGTGGTGTGGCTCGCGCGTGCGCACGCGTGTGTGTGGTGTGTGTGTGTGGGGTGTGTGTGTGTGTGTGTGTGTGTGTGTGTGTGTGTGTGTGTGTGTGAGTGTGTGTGTGTGTACGTGAACTGGGCCCCACGATCAGCATGTTCTTCACACACGCGCACGCACACACAGATACACACAAACATAGGCATCCACACACTGTTAAAACACACACACACACACACACACACACACACACACACACACACACACACACACACACATACACACACACACGAATCCTACTCACCAACAGAGAAACAGATTTAAATTGATAAAAAAAAAGATGGCAGTAACAAGAAGATAATACCAAAATGATTATGATAAGACAATATTAACAAAATGATAATAACAAGACGACAATAAAAAGATGATCAGAACAAGACCACAATAACAACATAATAATAACAAAGTAATAGGCAATAATGATAAGATGGCGGCAACAACACGATATTAACAAGACGATAATAAAAGATGACAATAACAAGACGACAGCAAGAAGACGATAACAAGATGATAATGACTCGATGAAAACGAAAAGACAATAACAAGATGACGATAAAAAGATAATGAAAAGAGGAAAATAATATACAACACGATGAGAATAACAAGATAATAAAAATAGGATAATAATATGACGATAATTTCAAGACGATGATCCCCGCCTCCCTACTCTCAGTACAATAATAACAAAAGAGACAGAAATCAGCACAAAAGACAAGTCGAACATAGTTATGGTTCAGCAATTAGCATTTTCTTTCATACAGGCGCAAAAATGAAATGAATCTTATTTTCCAACGGCAATGATCATATTAATTATGATAACAATGACAATTATGATCATACTTAATATGTTTTCAACGCTGAAGTTAGATAGCAAAAAGCCATTTTTCAAACTTGCGATTGCTAGCGCGCTGTGTTTTCGCGCTTTCACAAACCAGCCAATGACAAGACTTATAGGGTCTTTAACGTACGACGATGGTTGAAGCAATAGCAGGTTTGGATGCATGCTGACCTGGGAAATTGAAAAACTCAGCAATCTTTAGCCACGAGGCGTAAGCGCATAGGCGGATCAAAAGCGGATTCTTCTGCTTAAAAGTTCCACGTTGACCCACTTGACAACCGCATCTCTCGATACAGATGTCAGCAAACAGGCTGGCCTACATATCTGCTATTTCTTCATTTATTTGTATTACAACAATGTTAGCAAACAGGCTGGCCTACATATCTGCTATTTCTTCAATTATTTGTATTACAACAATGTTAGCAAACAGGCCGAGTTATATATCTGTTACTTCTAATTTATTTGTATTACAGCAACGTCAGCAAACAGGGTGGCCTACATATCTGCTATTTCTTCATTTATTTGTATTACAACAATGTTAGCAAACAGGGTGGCCTACATATCTGCTATTTCTCATTTATTTGTATTACAACAATGTTAGCAAACAGGCCGACTCACATTTGTATTACAACAATGTGACATAATAGGCCGACTTACATATCTGCTGTTTCTGATTTATTTACATAACAACATTGTTAGAAAACAGGCCGCCTTACATATCTATCAATTGTAATCTATTTGAATTAAAAAAATGTTAGCAAACAGGCCGACTCACTTATCTGCGATTTCTAATTTATTTGTATTACAACAATGTTAGAAAACAGGCCGACCTACCTATCTGCTATTTCTAATTTATTCGTATTACAACAATGTTAGAAAACAGGCCGACCTACCTATCTGCTATTTCTAATTTATTCGTATTACAACAATGTTAGAACACAGGCCGACCTACCTATCTGCTATTTCTAATCTATTCGTATTACAACAAAGTTAGAAAACAGGCCGACCTATCTGCTATTTCTATTTATTCGTATTACAACAATGTTAGAAAAGAGGCCGACCTATCTGCTATTTCTATTTATTCGTATTACAACAATGTTAGAAAACAGGCCGACCTATCTGCTATTTCTATTTATTCGTATTACAACAATGTTAGAAAACAGGCCGACCTACCTATCTGCTATTTCTAATTTATTTGTATTATAACAAGGTTACAAAAACAGGCCGATTTACATATCTGCTACTTCTAATTCATTTGTACCGGTATTACAACAACAGGAAGTAAGACAGACAATCAGACGGACAGACAGACAGACAAACAGACAAAGGCAATTAGACAGACAGACAAAATCAGACAGCAGACAGACAGAGATAGACAAAGGCAAATAGGCAGATAGACAATCAGACAGACAAAGGCAAACAGGCAGTCAGACAGACAGACTACTATACAGCAGATTGACAGACAGATAATGGCAAACAGGCAGACAGATAAAGGTAGGCATACAGATCAGTCGCCGTGGTGTAGTGGTTAACGCAACGGACTACCGACTGGAAGGTTGTGGGTTCGAATCCCCATAAGTCCCTTCAAAACTATATCATTGTGGGATTTTTCGGCTCTAACCGGCTCCTACCCAGGGTTGGGCGTGCTATGAGCTCATTGGGAAGACTGGGACCACTCAGTCGAGTCTCATCCACTTCACGGATGCGTCATTGAGGGTGTTGCTCAAATCTTTTGGCCAACAACGTAGGTGTCTGTATCTCTCGGGCCAGGCTGACGCCAGGATATATTTTGATAGTAAGCATAGAGTACAACCCTGTCAAGCAGTCTCAATCATAAATGGAACTCCATAGCATCATGATTATCATCCTCATCGCCATCATCATCATCGCATTGTAAAAAAAAAACCAAACTGTGCCAGTTTCTGTGGCCGGTAAGATGGCATAAAAAATGGGACGAAAACAGAAGATGAGTACAAAGGTAACCTCCCTGAGTGCAATGATCCTTAAAAAAAAGAAAGAAAAAAAAAAACGGAAAAAAAAAGAAGAAAAAAGCTTAAAGACACAACAGCAGTACAAGGAGACTCACACAGGGTCAGCATTGATGACGGTCCATCCCCCCAGGCACTGTTCCGGCTCCACGATCAGCATCCTCTTGCAGTCTTCCACCAGCTGCTTCAGGTTCTCCTCCTTCTCCTGCTGGTCGTCGTAGTCACCGTCTGTGGAGTCGCTCCCGTCTTCCGCCCCAGGCCCTCCCCCTTCTCCCTCAGAGGGCTCCCCGGGACGCAGGGTCAGCAGGTCGTGGGAGACGGGTTGTCCCAGGCTCAGATCTATGGCCGCTTGGCGGTAAGCGTCACGGAACCTCAGGTAGTACCTGGCAAAACACAGGACGCACGGTAATGAAGTTAAACATCAGAAGCCAGAAACACACGAAGATAGAATAAAAACGTGAGTTTTAATCCAGAAACACACGAAGATAGAATGAACACGTGTTTTAATCAACAAAACAAGACGCAATTTTTCGGCAAACAGGCTTTTATATCATCTTCATGACTGCTTTGCTGCATGGCGTTGGCGATCATGGCCCTCCATACGAATCTATCCTTTGCCGCTGCAAGTACATCTACCTTCTCTGTCCTCAGCCACTCCGCAAGACCGTCCAATATTTTCTGCCTGGGTCTATCAGGTGCTCCTTTTCCTTCCAGCTTTCTTGTTGTGACTTGGTACTCTTATTTTTCTTGCCGCATAGAATATCCTATAAATGTTGCTTGTCTTTTCCTAATCTTCTTCAATAGTGCTCTTTCTGTCTCCCTCCTTCAAAACGGTCTCGTTTGTTTTCTTTGCTGCCCATGGAACTCTTAAGGCTGCAACCATATTAACGCCCGACACGGACGGTCAGACCAGACCGTCTTCGGGCACAAAAGAATGCGCACCGGCTCTTTAGTAACGGAAGGTAACAAAAAACGGGTTGGGCTACCATACTGACGCCCGACGTCCTGTGTCGTCCCCGGTCAGACCGTCTCCGATAAAACATGTTCTATCGAAGACGGTCCGTGGGGCGAGATGGGAGGTAATTCTAATAATTTTATCTCTGCATAGTTGTGTCCCCTTTCCCGCCTCGATGACACTACACAGATTTCTTGGAATTCTCTACACAGCAGTTCTTGGAATTGGAAAACTCAACCAGATCGCCTCGAGGAAGAAGAAAGAAGAAAAGAAGATGGATGACGAAAAACTCATTCTTTTAGTTCAACAGCGATCAGCTATTTTTGACAAACGGGACAAGTTACATCACAACCGAGATTATATACTGAAACAGTGGGAAACTATTGCACAAGAAATGCAGTCTGACGGTTAGTATTTTACTTTCTTTGTTTTCATTTGTGCCAATAATAATAATAAACGAAAATAAAATCATAATAATTGTAATGGTGTTGGTGTTGGTGGTGGTGGTTGTTGTGTTGATGGATAATAACGATGATGACGACGACATTACATACGTGCATACTATGATATGATGATGATGATGATGATGATGATGATGATAATGATGCTGATTTTGATGATGATAGTGATGCTGCTGCTGCTGCTGCTGATGATGATAATACTACTACTACTAATAATAATAACAGTGATATCAATGTAATAATCTTTATTGTCCACTATTTCAAAGAATAACATTTGCAAAGATACTTCCATACTTCAATACACCATACATAGAATCTACAGTATTCTACAGGGACATTTTACATCAGTTACAAAACGTGACCTTAGAACAACAATGTTCTAACTGAAATTTTGGGGAAAAGTAATGTCTTGCTAATGCACTCACTCTATTATATATCATGTAAAAACATTTTACCTCGTGATCTAACTCATTGTTTTCCCAAATTGCAGATAGCACATTATGATCCATGGTCACGAAAAAATAAACAGTATGCTATCTCAATAATCAGTTATATCGTCATCAGCTCTGTTGTAATAAGTATGAGTGTTGGTAATAAATTGGCTCACTTACAGGTAATTAGCCACAGTGTTTATCCATACTGACAGAAATTTAAAGCAGAACATTGTTTTGCCATTGCAAGCTACCCGAGGATGTCATAAAATACTCCATAAAGGAATTCCTGACAGCTATTCCGTCACCTGCTGGTCTTCCGGTAGGTCGCGCTGTAGTGTCCATGGAGGGTGTGTCATCATTGAGAATGTCCGCTTCTTTCATCCGCTCAGGCTCTCGATTTAGAATAAAATTGTGCAAAATACATGCAGCCTTGACAATGTTTGTTGCAAACTCTTCTTGGACTTCCATCGGCTTTCGCAAAATTCTCCACATACTTGCCATCACACCGAATGCACATTCAATTTGTTTCCGTGCTCGGGATAATCTGTAATTGAATATGCGCTTTTCGTCTGTAAGATCCCTCCGTGGGAATGGTCTCATTAAATTTTTCATGAGGGGGAACGCCTCGTCGCCTACGAACACAAATGGGAGTTCTATTTCAGTATTGGGGATCTTTGTTGGCATAGGGAGATTCAATCTGTTTGTTTGTAAGAGTGTGTAAAAGGTAGAGGCTTGAAATATCCCTCCATCGCTGGCGCTCCCGTATGCACCCACATCAATTATAATAAACTTTGATTTGGAATCAGCCACAGCCATCAGCACTATCGAATGGTGTCCCTTGTAGTTAAAGTACTGAGATCCCGAGTGAAAGGGGGCTTTCAGTTGGCAATGCTTGCCGTCGATGGCCCCAATGCATAGTGGAAATTGCCACCGATCAGCAAATCCATCAGCTGCTTGTTTCCATAATTCTTCACATGGAACAGGCATTTCCTGTTCCTGCAGTTTCCTCCATATAATATCTATCGTTTCCTTTACAATAATCCGAACAGTCTCGAATCCCATTGAAAACGAAAGGCTAAAGATCGGAAGGAATCACCAGTTGCCAGGAATCTGAAAATAAAAAAAAAACATGCATTACTAAACATGAACGGAAAACGATTTCTGAGTTAACGTCTGCAAAATTTGCATTTATTTCAGTGAATACGTGCAAGAACAGATGGGGCCACCTCCGGGACTACTTCCTGAAAAAGCTCAGAGAAATGAAAACCTTCAAGTCGGGCCAGGCACCTTCAAACAAAAAGAAATGGCATCTGTATGACGCAATGTCATTGCTAGTGACTTTCTACGATCCAAGGGAAACCTCTGGAAATCTTCCCGAGACTGCTGCCGTCATCGATGACTCCTCACAATCACAGCCCTCACAACCACAAACTCCATCTCCATCTCCATCTACATCAACAAGGTCCGAATCTCCAACCCCACCACCAGCGCTGCCCCTCAAAAGAAATCCAAAGAGGAAACCTGTAAACACTTCGTCATGAGAGGTGGACGAGGAACTTCTGAAAACTCTTCGTGAACCAGAAGATAAAGATGAACTATGGGCACACAGCTTGTTGCCATCGATACACCGGCTGGGTCACCTAGAAAAAAATGGAGTTCCGCACAGAGGTGCAAAGCCTTCTCATTAAATATTTAAGGAGAGGTGAAAATGCCAGGCCAATAACATTTACAAGCCCAGGACCAGGACCCTGTGAAGAAGTCTCCAGTGACTATTACACCACCTACGCGAGCTATCAGAGTCACTGGCCACAAGAAATGAACCAATGAATACATTGTATCAAAGTGACTGCCACATAAATCATTCCTTTTAATTTACTTTTTGCTAGTGACCATTGAGCTTATTCCATTGCTCGTTTAGAATAATTCTGTTTCGTTCATTTCATTAGCTGACAATCATTATTACTTTAGTTTTGAACAATCGCTGAATTTTGAATAATAATTTCATTTTTCATTTTTGAGAATTAAAGTTGAAAAAAATTGCACTGTTAATATTTTGTCTTTCAAGGAAAATCATTCCATGTCAAAATGTTCAAAAACAGTTCATCTGTTCAGAGTGAGTTTGTGTAGCTGTGACATTATCACTAAATGTGTGGTTTGTAAAATTGTTGAATGATGGTGGTGCTGGTGGTGGTGCTGGTGGTGATGATGGTGGTGGTGGTTCTAGTAGGGGGTGATTCTGGTGGTGGTATTAGTAGTACGATGGTGATCATAGTGGTGGTGGTGATGATGATGATGATGATTATGATGATGATGATGATGATGATGATGGCAATAGTCACATGTTAGCTCACCTTAAGGTAACAGTAAGACGCTCAGCTGGTAAAATAGGCCGTTTGAAATTCGATGTTTCCTTCGTCAAGTCAGCTCTACATATCTCTAGCAGTTCATTGAAACTGCTGTGTTTCATGCGATAGTATTGTTGGAATTTTTCACTATCTTCCAACAACTGCGGAATCAAATGATGAAATTCACCTAGTGTATCACGCTTTCTTTGGATGGGATGCACTGAAAATCTTCTTGTCTTGGTTTTCCTTTGCCTTTGTCTGCGTCTCAAAAGCAACAACAACAACAATTTTCTTCTTCTACCACACGCCATATTTGCAAGACGGCGGTGTCTGACCGCCAAACTCCGGTGTTAATATGGTCGGCCGCACCCGACGGAAAACGGCGGGTCTGGTCTGACCGTCCGTGTCGGGCGTTAATATGGTACATTCTTCTTAGGAATCCACGTTTCAGCTGCCTCAATCTTGTTCTGACTTCGCGTGCAACTGGCCTTTAAGAACAAGTAAAAAGAACAGCAACAACAAAACAAACAAATAAACAAAAATAGTATCAGAACTCGAAACTGATATAACAAAACAAGACAGGCGCAAATTTTCGACCAGTTGGCCTTTGTCAGGCGTA
>CM060307.1:36345297-36377797 GCA_030674185.1 Monoplex corrugatus | reverse complement strand
ATTGGGTTTGTGGGATATGCTACGTGATAAGGACGTGTTTGGATGAGTTGAAAGGGAGTAGTCGTTGGCTGGTTGGAAAGTTAAAAGTCCACATCTTGTGTGCATATTGGGGGATAGAGGGAATGGAGGTATGCGCGCACATGTACATATGTGTGCACGAATGTGTGTGTTAATGAGTGCATGAATGCGTGTGTGTGTGTGCACGCGTGCATGCACACGAGTCTAACCGTGTGAGTGCTTTTAAAATTTTATATGCAAGCATACGTACAGGCAAGCGTTTGTCTATGTGCATGAAAGAGGTTCTGCGCATATCTGCAAGTTATTACACATGTGAATATCTGTGTGTGTACATGTGTGTGTGCCTCTGTATGTATGTATGTGTGTGTGTGTGTGTGTGTGTGTGTGTGTGTGTGTGTGTGTGTGTGTGTGTGTGTGCGTGCGCGCGCCTATGTGTGTGTGTATGTCGCTGAGATTGATTACCTCTGTGTGTGTGTGTGTGTGTGTGTGTGTGTGTGTGTGTGTGTGTGTGTGTATGTGTGTTGTGTGTGTGTGTGTGTGTGTGTGTGTGTGTGTGTGTGTGTGTGTGTGTGTGTGTGTGTGCTTGTGTGTTTGTGTGACGGTGAGCGTGTTCACCTGCGTCTCCATGACGATCCTGGCGATAGCAGTCTGGACCACGTTGGTTCGGTCCAGACAGTCGATACAGTTGACCCTGAACACACCGCTCTGCTCACAGATCATGCCCTTGTTGTCCACCCTGAAACATCATGTGACATGATGCAGTACAATATCAACACAACATACCATACCATACCACACCACACCACACCACAGCACAACACAACAACAAGACACCAAAACACAACACCACATCACTCCACAACAACACACCACAAGAAGACACCACAAGAAGACACCACACCACTCCACACCATGTCACACCACACCACCACACCACACCACACCACACCACACCACACCACACCACACCACACCACACCACAACACAACACAACAAGAACATCGACTCCGTTTGCTCCCATGTCATGCATTGCCCATGGTGTCCGCTTTACAATACGATACATGACGACACAACCGGACATGATGCAGGACGAAACAAAACGATCTTAATATGATACAATCCCACACAGTGTGATATGATAACAAACAATCCGATAAAAGGCGACGCGATTCTGTTTCGTTTTCAGTTTCAGTTTCTCAAGATGACGTTTCCGTGCTCAGAACGAATTCCATACGCACTAAATTCATAGGTGCCATGTGTATGGTGAACATGGCACCAGCCTTAAGCTTGCACATAAACCAACGAGCTGACCAACGTACTGCCTTGCAATCTAGAACGCGCGTGAAAGATTATACTACAGATTGAGAATCAAGATTCAAAATTTCTGTGCTTTATCCTTTCCAAAACAGTGAGGAAATTTGGTCTGCAGCCTTGTCAATGTCATATCATATTTTACACACACACACACACACACACACACACATACACACACACACACACACACACACACACACACACACACATACACACACATACACACACACACACACACACACACACACACGAACGCACGCAATACACACACACATGCACCCACACATACACATGCACACACACACATTCACACACAACAACAACAACAACAACACACATAAATACACACATACACACACATTCACGTGCAAAAAGACACACACACACACACACAAACGCACGCCAGCACTCGCGCGCGTACGCACAGCGATAATGTATGTGGGAAAGCAATATAAAAGTTTCCCATCGCAGTTAGTAATCAAAAACTTTCAACCCCTCCACCCTGACCCCCCGTACAGCATGCACAATCACCCTCTTGTACACATACGTCCACCCCTCCACCTCCCTCCCGAGCATGTTTAGCTGATCGGCACACAGGCTTACTGACAAAAAAGTCAAACCATCGCAAGATTCAAACGTCCCTTTCCACAGTCCACGATGTTAACCATCTGAGCTAGTGCGGATAAAGCCGAGGACTCCAGAGTTGATATCTCGAGTTCAATCCCAGCCCACAACATTAGAAAAATAAAAACTGGGTTGTTGCTGCCATCTCCATGTTTCCATCATTGAAGTGGTCATGTATGTGCGAAGTTAATATAAAAGTTTCCCATCAAACTTAGTAATACAAAACAACAACAACAACAAACAACAACGTCCCCCCCCCACCACCACCACCAAACCCCCACTTTCAATCCCTCCTGCCCAGCTCATGGGCTTATGCGCAGGCTTAAGGCTAGTGCCGTGATCACACACGGTAAATGTGACGTTAGCGCATATGGAATTTATTCTGAACGTGGAGGCATCATCTTGAGAAATTAAAACCGAAACTGAAATCCAGGTGGTGTCAGCTTAGTGTTTCACAGGTCGTGTCAACTGTTACTATTTCATATGTCCCTCTTCCACCCACCCTTTCCCCATTTCCAGACCTTGGCAGCGTATAATATTGTTTTGCACAGGTTCAGAGAGTCTGCCAGACAACTGCTGGCAAATCTGGGTGCACACACCACACACTGTTACACCACACCATGAAATATAGCGACAGTTTATGACACGATATGGAAAGACAGGACAATGCACTTATTCTAGAATCTCATTTTTAATTAATTGATTAATTAATTTATTCATCTGTCACAGTGGATTCACTTTGTGAAAATCAGGCTGCTCTGCCGGAAAAGAGTGCTTCCCCATCCATAATTTTTTCTTTTTTTTTTCTTTTGATCTATACGTGTCATCATCATCATCATCAGGTGCCCTGCCGCATGGTGTTGGCGACCATGGACTTCCAACCATCTCTATCTCTCGTTGCCCTCAGCATCTCCCCCACCCTCTTCATCCCCAGCCACCCTGCAAGTCCGTCCAGCATTCTCTCCCTGGGTCTACCTGGTGCTCTCTTTCCCTCCAGCTTTCCCGTTGTGACCAGGTGTTCCAAATCCCCTTCCTCATAAAATGGCCTATGAATGTTGCTTGTCTTTTCCTAATCTTCCTTATGAGTGATCTATTTGTGTCTGCCTCCATCAAGACTGTCTCGTTTGTTTTCTTTGCTGTCCATGGAACTCTCAACATTCTTCTGAGAAACCACATCTCGGCTGCCTCGATCCTGCTCTGACTTTGCTTGCTGACTGTCCACGCCTCGCATCCGTACAACAGTATTGGTTCTATATAACATTCAAGGACTCTCTTTCTGATGTTAATTGATAGGCATTTGTTGGTAAGAATGCTTGTCATCTTCTTGAATGCTGTTTTGGCTTGGCCGATTCTGCCAGCTATTTCCGATGTGCTTCTGCCGTCTGATGTAATGACCATTCCCAGGTATTTGAACTTATTAACCTGTGCCAGGGTTTGTGTCATTTGTTTTTATTTTGCAGGAGGGGATTTCATGTTTTTTACTGATCACCATGACTTCAGTCTTCCTGCTGTTTAGTTCCAATCCCTTACCTTTGCTTTCTGTTTCTAGTATATTCACAAGGTTTTGTAGGTCTCTTTCATTTTCTGCAATTAGCACGGTGTCATCTGCGTATCGAATGTTGTTTATCATTTTCCCTCCAACCTTTAATCCAGGGTCTTCTTCTAGGTTTCTCATGATGTTTTCGCTATATAGTGAAAACAGATCTGGTGACAAAACACAACCCTGTCTGACTCCTCTTTTGATTTTTTGAAAAGAGCTTATATTGTTTTCTATTCTCATTGCAGCTGTTTGTTCCCAGTACATATTCCTGATTATTCGTAGATCCTTTCCATCAACATTGAGTCTCTCCAGCTGGTTGATCAATTCATCATGTCGTACCCGATCGAAAGCCTTGGTATAGTCAATAAAGCATAAATACAAATCCTTATTCATCTCAATTGACCTCTCTATGATAGTTCTCAGGATGTATATGGCAGTAATAGTTCCTTTCCCCTCCACAAATCCACACTGTTCTTCTGCTATTTCTCTTTTGATTCTATTCCTTGTCCTCATCATGATTATTCTTAACAGGATTTTTGTTACATGACTCATCAAACTGATTGTGCGATGGAGTTCGCATTCTATAGCCCCTGTCTTCTTTGGAAGTGCAATGAAAATTGATTTTGACATATCTTTGGGGATTTTTCCAGTGTCATAAATTTCATTTAGGAGGACTGTTATTTTTTCTATGCCAAATTCCTCCAGGGCTTCAGTCATCTCTGTAGTAATGTTGTCTGGTCCTGGGGCTTTTCCTGGTTTCATCTTTTTCAGTGCTGCTCTAACTTCATCTTTCATTATGGGTGGTCCTTCAAAGTTCTTTTTTATAATGTGTTCTTCGTTTCTGTCATCCTCAAAAAGGTCTTTAATGTACTCTCCCCATCTGTCTAATATTTTGTCTTTTTCCATGATAAGCGTGCCATCTTTCGATTTTAAGCAACCAATTGATGTGCATGTATTTTTTCTGTGGACAATTTCTTCAATTCGTCTGTACATACCCTGAGGATCCATTTTGTGTCGTTCTTCTATCTCTTTGCATTTTGTGTTCAGCCAAACTTCCTTAGCTTTATTGCACCTATACCTGCTTTCTTTGTTTATCTTCCTGTAGATCTCCTCGTTTCTCTTTGCCTTCCTCCTTTCCTCCATCAGGCCCAAAATTTCATTAGTCATCCAACTCTTTTTTGCTTTTCTATTTGCCTTAGGGATTTCTTCACAAGCTTCATTTATAGAACTTCTCAACTTTGTCCATTGTTCCTCACTGTCACCAACGTCTTCCAGAGCACTGAATTTGTTTTGAACATGTACATTAAATTTTTGACGTATCATTTCATCTGACTTTAAGAGTCCAAGGTTTAGTTTGATGTTGCTTTTGGTCTGTTTCCTTTTCCTCAATTTCAGCCTAAACCTTCCCACTACCGGATTGTGGTCACTGTTGCAGTCTGCGCCTGGTAGTGTTTTTGCTGACAGTAAAAAATTTCTAAATCTTTTGTTGATCAGGATGTAGTCAATTTGATTTTTGGTATTATCTCCTGGACTCATCCTAGTCCATTTTCTTCTGTTAGGCTGCTCAAACCAGGTGTTTCCTACTATGAACTCATTCATCTGTGCCCATTCTACAAGCTTCCCCCCTCTTTCATTTTGTGCTTCTGCCTTTGTTTTTAGGATCTGGTCCTCTCTTTCCCAGAAATCGACAGCTGCTTCATGAGCTCATAGGCAGATGTACCTACCAACCACTTTATTCCAACCTCTATGGTGAGGACTTTGCCTGGGAAGCCGGATGTCTTCAACATGCTGGTTAGACTGGCAAACTTAACAGTTTGGTGAGCTTCCTCCATTCTGCTTTCATATGGCACAGTGAGTCCGATCAGAATCATTTGTTTTGATGCATGGGATTGGATTACAATATCTGGTCTCATACCGTTCTTGCAGAATCATTCGTTTTGATGTATGAGACTGGAGTACTATATCTTGCTGATGTTTTTCTGCTTTTTCCTTATTCATTTTTTCATCTATATGTTTATGCTTTTGTTTATTTATTTATGTTTCTATGTATTTATTCATTTATTTCTTTATGCTATTCTGGAAGATCTGCTGTGCACTCCAAGTCATCCGCTCCATCTAGCAGAACGCGCTTCCATGCCACGGATGTCACAGCTGTTCCAGACCACAGTTTACTGGTGTGTGGATTGTTGCCGGAGCTTCTTGTGGCGTGGTTTTTCACCAGGCAATACTAATCGCTTGGGCCTGTGCGATTTCTTTAAGCACTTCATCGTGTGTCGACGTGTACCTTCCTTCGGTGGGAGAAGAGTGGCAGAATGGTCCAGACTTTCGCCTGCCAATAACTAAACTCGAGGTTCCAGGGTTGGCTTCCCGTACAGGCCTCGACTTTTCTCCTCATTTTGATCGGAAAATCGAACTGAACGTCTAGTCCTTTGGAAGGGGACGAAAAACGAGTCGGACCCGTGTGCCTTCTGGCTGCGCACGCTATCCCATGGCAGTTGAAAATCGTGAAGAGCAGGGCACTGCCCGGCTGTCTTAGTAAAAAACACTGGAGAGATAGGTTGATTTCCCAGGTCCCACCCCTTATAGAGGCCTTTCTGAAGCCTTGGTGAAAAAACAACAACGCCAATATGAATTTGAAGCGAGGGAGAGGGGATGGGCGCCGCCCTTGTGGCGCTGGCCCTGGGAAAAATTGAGGTCTATGCCACCTCACTCCCCTACGACCCCAGGGTTATGGAACTATCTAGGTAGGACCTCAGGACCTGGCCAGCTCATGGGTTTATGTGCAGGCTTAAGGCTTGTCCCATGATCATTCTAAATCTTATCCATCACATGGCACCTGTAACGTTAGTGCATATACAATTCATTCCGAGCGCGGAGACGTCATCTTGAGAAACTGAAACTGAAAGTGAAATACCTTATATGAGGTCAGGACAAGTCTACACTTCGTTCTGCCCCGGCAGAGCGGGCACGAAAGATCATCCGATGTTCCCCCATTACACCACCTTATATATTAAGTACATAATAAAACACGTTCTATGGCGAGTCGAAAGCGCTACATCTAATGCCTTGAAACTTTATATTCATTTATGTGTAAGATATATCTCTTCACCTTTCTCCTTTCTCGCTCTCCCTGTCTGTCTCTTGCGCTCCACTGGATGACGAATCTCAAGAATGCATCTCTCTCTCTCTTGCTCACTCGCACACACACACACACGCACATACAAACACTCTGAGGCCACCAGGTAAAAATCTCTATCCAAGAAATGATAAAGTTGTAGGTTACAAGACACGGAACAAAGACAATACTTTTGCGCTCTCTCTCTCTCTCTTCCTGCCTCCTATCTTTATTATTCGTACCCCTTTTTCATATTTTGTTTTAAATCGACAGGAAGTGTGTGTGTGTGTGTGTGTGTGTGTGTGTGTGTGTGTGTGTGTGTGTGTGTGTGTGTGTGTGTGTGTGTGTGTGTGTGTGTGTGTGTGTGTGTGTATGTGTGTGTGTGTGTGCGTGTGTGTGTGTAAAACAAACATTTGTCATTTGTTAGCAAGATATTCTCAGGTGTTTATGGACAAATGTTTACATTTTTTGGGTCAAAGAAGTGGACCGCTAAAGAATCGCGAACGCTTCAGTCTGGTAGTTATGGGTCTAATGTCAAGGTCATAATGACCACACACACACACACACACACACACACACACACACACACACACAAGCCAAAAATCAGCACTTTTTGAGGAAGTGTCTCAACCTCTCTTTTTAAGAAACTTCTGGTAATATTTCAATTGTTTTCACTGTTACAACAGTCTAACCACTGTCCTCGTTTTACTTCAGGTTTCATTTTATCTAAAGCTTATTCAAGATCACAATGACCTTGGAGAGTACAAGGTCTGGATTTTTCGAAAAGAAAAACCACCTCTCTTGCACAAAAAGCGAATCTGTCAGAACAATAATGATAATAAAAGCTAATATTTTTAATGCGCCAAATCTTGATATACATATAAAACCAAAGCACGCACTGTCATCATTCATCAAAGCAGTCACTCACAATGACTAAAAACTCCGGGGCACAAAGCACACGCAAACCAGGAGGGGAAGGACAAGAGGGCAGTAGGACGAAAGGATGACCATCTCCTAATTTTATTAGGATCCTTCCTTTTTTCTCGTCACTTTGACCATCTTCTTGTTTTACTGTAGGATCCTTCCTTTTTTTCCTTTGCTACTTCTCATTTTTCTTTCCGCCCTTCAGCTGTACCTCAATGACAGGGACCCTGTAGTATCTGTGGCGTCTACACGGCTGGCTCATTTGATACTGGGGCTGTGGACCTAGGGTGGTCTGATGTCCGAGCTGAACATCACCACCCTAACCCACAACCATGTGGACGTGGGTGTGCCCGCAACACACACACCACACACACACATACACACACACACACACACACACACACACACCATACAAAAGCACACACATGCAAATAAACACAGACACAGACACACATGCTCACAACATAAAGACACAGATGCATACACACGCATGCACAAACACACACACGCTCACACAAACACACGCACACGCTCACACAAAACATAAATAACACGCGCAAACATACACACACACACACGCGCGCGCAAATAAACAAACAAACAAAAGACAAACACACACAAACACACAACACAAAAACAAAGATGCACGCACATGCATGCACAAACACACACACGCTCACACAAACTCAAATAACACACACAAACACACAGAGAAAGAGAGAGAGAGAGAGAGAGAGAGAGAGAGAGAGAGAGAGACAGAGACAGAGAGAGAGACAAAGACAGAGACAGAGACAGAGACAGAGACCCGGCCAGTTCACCGCCCATTATTAACACCACCAAAATATCTGATGGTGTCAGGTTAATCAAGTATTCAGGACCCACATACTGTCTTTGTGTAGCAGTCACTACGGTGATACCGCGCTGACACGAACCCAAAACCTACAGGTCCCTTCCTCCTTAAGTCCCAACACCTCCTCTTGCCCACAAAGGTTTGCATGCATTCCTGGACTCTTTCAGCAAGCGTGTTTCTACATGCCACTACAGCTCAAAGTAAGCCAGAGGCTGATAGGCCGATACCGTCAACATTAGACAATCATCTGCCTGTCGACTCTTGCCTGCAGACACCGATGTCAGAATCATCTGCTATTCTTCTTTTAGCTAGAGCAAAATGATACACATCTGTCATGGCCTATACACAACTAGGCGATGAACGAGCGATCGTCCTTTGATTTGGCTCGTCATAATGTTAGCCGAGTTGGCTGGTTTATGGTGCAGATGTTCATGGTATTCATATGCTCAATTACCTTTCTGCTCTATGTGTGTGTGTGTGTACGTGTGTGGTGTGTATATATATATGGTGTGTGTGTGTGTGTGTGTGTGTGTGTGTGTGTGTGTGTGTGTGTGCGTGTGTGTGTGGGGTGTGTGTGGAGGGTGCGCGCGTGCGGGTCCATTCTTGTATACACACACACATACACACACCCACACCCACACACACATATATATATATATATATATATATAATATATATATATAAATAAGAATTAAAAAAGAAAATTAAAAAGAAATCACAAATCAGCAGCTCGCTCAATTTGAGATAATAACTTGCATGTGTTAATTTGCATGTGTTAATTTGCATGTGTTCTTAGCTGCGGCGTTTTGTGGTTTGTGAAAGCGTTTGCTGTGGGAAACTTCAGGTTATAAATGCTAACGTTACAGAACACGCCGCATAGACAAGGCCCGACATCCGATCCGACGTTAAGAGAAGCGGATAAGCAGAGATGTTCTTTCTTTCTGTCGCACATTCAGAACACGTTTCATCTGGCGGCCCCATCTTCTGCAGTAGTCAGATCAGAGGTCGTCCCCTGTGACTGGTAACCCTGTAACCCAGTGCCACCTGCCGCATGTGGGGAGCACAGAACACTAAAACAACAGAAGGGACAAGCCCTCTTAGCGCGATCGAAAAACGCGTGCTGGTTGGCTCGGCTGGCCGCCATCTTGTTAATGCTGAGATTCGCTGTCGCGGCGAGCGATACACACACGCAGTGCGCTGCTCTCACATGGCTTGCCTCTGTTTACGTTTGTAACCTGACAGACTGTTTACGTATGTGTGTGTAAAAGGAGAGAGAGAGAGAAGAGAGGGGGGAGGGGACAGGGGTGGGGGGGGGGGGGAATTGCCGATGCATGGGTAGAAAACTATTGCATGATACTCATAGTCATACCCAAAAAAAAAAATTCTTACTTCTTTGAAAAGTGAAACTCTTCATTAGCCGTCGCACTATTATTTTCACCCAGTCACTGCTTCAGAAACATTGACCTGTCACTTAGTCAGTTAGTGTGTGTACTGGGACTGAGGGGGAGGATGTGTGTGTGTGTGTCTTACACTTCATACCATTAGTTTTTCTCTTTGTTATGTGTTGAGTCATCATTTTGTGTGTGCTTACTTCTGAATTTATGTTAGTATTGTTACACAAGCAATCAGTCGATCTTTTCAGGTTTAATGTCATTGTCAACAGCGAGGATTATTTAAAAGATGGTACCTTTAGACATTTGATTATAACATGCGCCACACACATGAGACAGAAGTCGTACACGACAAGTAAGAATGATTGAGTTTCACAATTTTTTTCTGTGAAATTACAAGTGTTCATCACTTCAGAGTTTTTGCCTGTCGTATACAACAACATAAAAATGAAGAACTCAGAATAAAAAAAAACAACAATAAAGTAATATAATACAGAATTCACACATGTAAAATTCATGATTTAAAATGTACTCACATGACTTGACAAAGACATGCCTGGACATCTTCCCAAAATGATCAGCCACAGCGGTGTATAATTCACAGTTAATCCAGCTCCAACAGCACTCATTCCAGGAATGTTCACATCTCAAGTGTCTTGTCAGCCACAGCGGTTTATAATACACAGTTAGTCTTCACACGTTAAGTTTCTCGTCATCCACAGAAATGTAGTAAAATATTCACTGTTGCATTAATGGCCCATGAGTGTTCACAGGTGTGTAATACACAATCAAATCTAAAATCCACAGATGAACTACATAATTGTTCACAAGTTCAGTTCCTTATCACAATATCAGCTACAGCAGTGTGTTATGTTCACAGTTAAATCCAGCTGAAATAGAGGTCTGTAAATGTTCACATGTTAAGTTTCTTGTCCTTGTTCAGTTCTGCACCTCTGACTTTTGACTTCAGTTGCTGATTGAACAGTTTCACTTCGTGGTAAATCCTGATGTTGCAATAAGCAGCAATAAGGCTTGCCAAACATTCACACTCACAATTCAGATCATCTGTTTGTGACTTGACAAAGCTGTTCAGAATAGTTTGCCTTGGGTTGGCTCTTGGCAATCCCTTTGATGTAGCTACTCTGAAGTGAAGTTCAAAGCATCTGAAAACCTGCAGCAGTGGCTCACTGACATGAACCAGGCATCCAAGTTTAAACTCTTTGAGTGACACAAGTGACACAAGTGAGGGAGTTTCTCCAGTTGCCTCATTTGCACTGATGGTGAACTTTTCCACACAGAGAGGACAGTCGTTTTTCTGCTTGAACTTCCTCACGACAGCACCAGCAATGTACTGAACAATGTCTGACTCGACGGGTGGCAGTTCCATCTCCAAGTCTGTGAAGGAAGAGGAAACCAAGTTGTTCTCACAACTGAAGGAGTTGGTTTCGATGGGGTCTGCATGATCAGCATTCTCTGCATCACATTCAACGTCTGCTGTGCATGGGTTGACAATGGGATGGTGTCCATGCTCACCATCAGGCTGGCAGTTGGCACCAGCACTGATTGTCTTGTCCAAGAGCTCTGATGTTGCAGAAGAACAAGACAGGCAACGAAGTGCATCGACATATGCTGGCAACGTCGGGTGGTCGTTGAAGCCATTGTAGCCACGTATTTGACTGTGAAGGTTCTCAACGTGATCCTGGTTACACTTTCTCAGGCACAAGTGTGTCAAGACCTCCTCCTCCATGATTAGCTTTTGGCTCAATCCCTTCATTGCCGAAAGCACTAGGAGCCACCCTTTGTGACTTGGAATGTTGCTGGCCAGTTTGTCATTCTTTGGGTTTGTGAAACACCAGCTTTCCACAAAGTTGGAAAAGGAAGCAAATCGAACCTGGTCACCCTCAAAATCACTCCTTGTGACCGGCTTCTTCCCGACTGGGGCGGAGAGGGAATGAGAGTCGACAAAATCCCACATGCTGTTCACCGTCTCCACAAAGCATGCTGTTTGAAGAGCAGCCTCGGACATCAACGACTTTGACACATACAATTTCAAGGCAGCAGTGACTGAGTGGGAAAATATCTGGCATGCCAAGATGACTTTCATCTTTTTCCCTCTGGGCAGGGTGAAGTGACACTCCTTCAGCTTGGGAGCAGCGCGAATTGACCCGCCAGATGTTTCAAGGGAGAAGAGTTCTTGGAGGTGACACCACTTTGCAATCATTCTTTCTCCATCCCAGCTGAAGGAGATGTATTTCGTCATGAAATTGTTCCTCAAGTTTTTGATGAGGTGTGGCGGATCTGGCATGACAAAGGACTGTGTAGTGCCATGAAACACATACGGTCGTTCCACACACACACCCATGTCTTTCATCCATTTCCATTGGCAGGATTCTTGGTCCATCACAATGGCATCAACATACAAACCAATCCCTGTGACGGCTCTGACGATTTCGGAAATGATGGCTGTCAAAGTAGGTGTTGCCAGGTTGTGCTTGGCAACAAAATACCCCAACACCTGCTTCCACTTCAGGGTCAGTCCCCTGATCATGACCAAAATTGCTTGGTCAGCGATTTCGTCACTCTGGTGATGCTCGCCGCAGTTGACAAAGCCGACCAGCTCGTCACGATGATGACTGTAGGTCAGGGCTTTGGTCACAGTCATTCCATCCAAGGAGAGTGTCACTCTTTTCTCATGTTCTTCAAGTGCTAATGTTCTCAAGCGCATCATTTCCACCAGACTCTGACACAGACCGACCCCAGTCAACACAGTTGAAAAGCGCCTCCTGAGTGTTCTTGGATGTGGAAGCATAAACCCAACGGAGCGGAGAACGGCATAAGCAGAAGTGCTCCTAAAGTACACAGCGAGACACAACTCCATAGCCTCTTTCTCGGTGTCCCAGTTGATCCACTTTTTCTTCCGCATCATGATCTTGAATAAAGCTGCTGGAACAACTGGCAGGTCTTTGAGGAAATTCTCCAGGATTGCTTCTTTCTTTGCACGAAGAGACGCTACTTGTACAGCATGGCGCTTTATAAGTCTGACCTTGGCTGCTTGTGCTGTTTTGCATTTCCTTTCAAGTTGTTTGTTTTGTTTCTTGAGGTCTTCTAAAGCACGTTTGGCCTGCTTCAGCTCTCGGGCCAACTTATCAGGATCTGGTTCGGACGCTTTCACCACGGGTCTAGTACTGTCTCTGTCACCATCACAATCATCACCATCACCTTCATGATATACAGAGCTGGAGGCAGTATCTTGTCGTCTCCTCTTTGGTACAGGCTCTCTGATCTTGGGCGGAGGTCGTCGACATTCCATGGATGGAGGAGGATTTGGGCAGCTGACAATGGTAGGCACGGCAGTCGGTAGCAGTCGAGAATGCTGAATGTCTGTAGGGCAGTTGAAAACTTTCTCATGAAAATGTACAGAGCACACCCTCTTCGACTTGATGTCAGCAATCTTGACGTCATCTCTCCTGATGTTGATGATCCACTTCTGGCACCTGAAACAAAATCAAAGTAAACATGAAATACATCCACAGTTGCCTCATAGCTCAGCTTGCCAACCACCACCAAGTATGTAGAATTTGTGATTAACCAAGCTCACCTAATCACAGTCAGTCTCAGTCTCAAAGTCACTCTTACCACACACAGACACACACACACACACGCACACACACACACACACACAAACACAACACACACACACACACACACACGCACGCACACACACGCACGCACGCACGCACACACACACACACACACACACACACACACACACATATATATATATTATATGCAAGGGATTATGTAGGTCAGGTTATCTAATGAAATATTGATAAAAAAAATATAAAGTTTCCATGCACATTTGCCTCCACATACATAACATAGGGTCTTACATGTGCAGTTCATGCACTGCATTTGTAAACAATGGGGCAGGCCGGTGTCGGTTGGCGGTGGCCTACACGTTGTCGGCGCACACTTTGTTTTGACAAGTCACACGTGTACACACACACTGGCACTCAACACAAGAAGACTGAAAATAATACCAACTTACCTCTCTCTGTCTGTCTCCGTATTTGGAAAATAGAAGAAGCGCACTGGCTTGCCTGTTCTTGGGTCAATACTTGTACGATTGTTGTTGCTGCAGTTGATCACACAACAGTAACACGCTCCGCGTTTGGTTACAGTACTGGTACTCGCCATGCTGCCTCAGTCAGCATTTTAAAAATGGCGCCCCGAACGTTTACGGAAATTGCCGGAACATACCGAGGAGGCGCTTGTCCCTTCTGTCTTATTTGTCTTCTGTGGTGGGGAGTGAACCCAACAAAACAAATCCTACCAGGCGACGGATGGGCTCCGCCAGACTTGGCTGGCCCAAGCTAGACACGCAGCACGAAAACCGCCCGGAAGAATCTGGTGAGCAGTTCTTTACAGCGACACTCCTATTGACTTTGCAGGGAGTTTAGGGAGAAGAAAAAGAAGAGGAAGAGGAAGAGGAAGAAGAGGAAGAAGAAGAAGAAGGAGAAGGAGAAGAAGAAGAAGGAGAAGAAGAAGAAGAAGAAGAAAAAGAAGAAGAAGAAGAAGGAGAAGAAGAAGAAGAAGAAGAAGAAGAAGAAGAAGAAGAAGAAGAAGAAGAAGAAGTAGAAGAAGGAGGAGAAGAAGAAGGAGGAGGAGGAGAGGAAGAAGAAGGAGAATAAGAAGAAGAAGGAAAAGAACAAGAAGAAGAAGAAGGAAAAGAACAAGAAGTAGAAGGAGAAAAAGAAGAAAAAGAACAAGAAGAAGAAGGAGAAGAAGAAGAAGAAGAAGGAAGAGAAGAAGAAGAAGAAGGGGAAGAAAAAGAAGAAGAAGGAGGAGGAGATCTGTACCACCCTTGTGTCACACTATCCCCACACCACCTATCTCGGCTGGCCAACATACCTCCAGACCCACATAAAGTGAAGTCACCATGAGAGTAGGATATGAAGGGCCACAAAATCTGAACATCTGTGACAAACTTTCACAATGCTATTTACAATAAGAAATGGGATGATAGTGATTATGACACAAGAAGATCACCGATAAAGAAGATTAGGAAATGACAAGCAACATTTATAGGCCATTTTACGAGGAAAGGTGAATTAGAGCACCTGGTCACAACAGGAAAGCTAGAGGGAAAGAGAGCACCAGGTAGACCCCGGGGAGAAAATATTGGACGGACTTGCAGGGTGGCTGAGAGCAGAGAGGGTGGAAGATGTGCTTGCGGCGACAAGGGATAGATGCATATGGAGGGCCATGATCGCCAACGCCATGCAGCAGAGCACATGATGATGATGATGAGTGATGATGCTGAGGACGTCTGTTTGAGACTGATGACTACGAGACAGGATTGCACTGTACGTTTACTTTCATAATATATCCGGGCAAAAACCTTGGGTCAGGAAAATTGAGCAACACCCTCACCAACGCATCCATACAATGGATAAGCTCGAATGAGTGATTCAGGCAATGTTGATGAACCACGAGTATCAGGCACTTTTCTTGATATAGAAGTCTGCCTGATACTTGTGTTTCATCAACATTGCCTGATACAGAAGTCTGATACTTGTGGTTCATCAACATTGCCTGATACAGAAGTCTGATACTTGTGGTTCATCAACATTGCCTGATACATAAGGGTGCCTGATACTTGTGGTTCATCAAAATTGCCCGATACAGAAGTCTGATACTTGTGGTTCATCAACACTGCCTGATACATAAGAGTGCCTGACATTTGTGGTTCATCAACATTGCCTGATACATAAGAGTGCCTGATACTTGTGATTCATCAAAATTGCCCGATACAGAAGTCTGATACTTGTGGTTAATCAACACTGCCCGATACAGAAGTCTGATACTTGTGGTTCATCAACATTGCCCGATACAGAAGTCTGATACTTATGGTTCATCAACACTGCCCGATACAGAAGTCTGATACTTGTGGTTCATCAACATTGCCCGATACAGAAGTCTGATACTTGTGGTTCATCAACATTGCCCGATACACAAGTCTGATACTTGTGGTTCATCAACACTGTCTGATACAGAAGTCTGTCTGATACTTATGGTTCATCAACATCGCCTGATACAGAAGTCTGTCTGATACTTATGGTTCATCAACATTGCCTGATACAGAAGTCTGATACTCGTGGTTCATCAATGTTGCCTGATACAGAAAAGTGCCCATATCAGGCAGTGTTGATGAACCACAAGCATCAGGCAGACATCTACATCAGGCAGTGTTGATGAACCACAAGTATCAGGCAGACTTCTCTATCAGGCAATGTTGATGAACCACAAGTATCAGACAGACTTCTGTATCAGGCAATGTTGATGAACCACAAGTATCAAACTTCTGTATCAGGCAATGTTGATAAACCACAAGTATCAGGCAGACTTCTGTATCAGGCAATGTTGATGAACCACAAGTATCAGGCAGACTTCTGTATCAGGCAATGTTAATGAACACAAGTATCAGACTTCTGTGTCAAGCAATGTTGATGAGCCACAAGTATCAGACGGACTTCTGTATCAGGCAGTGTTGATAAACCACGTGTATCAGGCAGACGTCTGTATCAGGCAGTGTGGATAAACCACAAGTATCAGACAGACTTCTGTATCAGGCAGTGTTGATGAACCACGTGTATCAGGAACTCTTCTGTATCAGGCAGTGTGGATAAACCTGTGTTAACAACAAGTTGCAAGGTAGACTGCTGAGTACGGGGCTGCCAGCGGGCTAGCCGCTTCTTGTAATAGAGCCATGGACTCAACACCTGATGTCTCGAATTCAAAAGCTCAGCCCACAACATAATCACCTGTTCACTGCCCATCCTAATTTTCCAATCAGTATTTTATGTCTTGTTTCTACCCTCCCTATCCTCCAATCTCCACTTCAAGACTTTGCCAGCACATAGGCTTTGCCCAAGCTCAAGAACCTTACCAGCACGCATGTTTTTTTGCACAAGCTCAAGGAGTCTGTCAGATAACAGATGGCAGATCTGGGTGGAACGCATACGGAAATGTCCGAGTCTGACGAATCTCTGCTGAGGAAACTCTAAGCTCCAAACTGTAGAGTAAGTGTATGTGGGCATGGGCGACTGGATTTCTAGAGGCCGGCATCTTGAACAAGTGAATAGCAAAAGGCAGCCCGGTAGTGGACAAACGCCTTTCTTGTTACCGTTCTGTTGACCCAACTCAAACCCAAAGCCAAGCAAGAAATGCACTGTGATCATTAGCAGCACATTCTTTTTTTTGTTTTTTGGGTGGTGGTGGTGGGGGGGGGGGGCGGATATTGTGTTTTCTGAGAGCTGTAAATCCTCCTGGAACAACTATTATGTCACTGACTCTGACTCAGTGTTGTGTGTATAAGGTTATGTTTGCAAGCTCCTACATGGGAGACCATCTTTTCTGTCGAGTGTGGGGATATTCTTGTATGGTCTTCAAACAGCCCAAGTGGTCGACTCGACTGCAAGTATAAGAACGGTCAATACACGCATTCAGGTACGCATTAATACAAGTACACATACTCACTTTCACATTCACGTTGGCAGGCATACATGCACACAGGCAGGTAAACACACACACACACTTTTAATTTCCAATTACAATACAGAAATCCCATGGCTTCGGCCCTCCAGCCTCAACAATTCAGTTGGTTTAGCATCGAGTTCACATGACAGTGGTTGTGGGTTATATCAAACTGTCCTTATTTTTTCTGTCCGTCTTAACAAAACTCTTGTTCTGATGGGGTCAGTGTAAGATTAGATAAGCCCCCTTTCTCCCACTCCCCTGGGATGGTTATCCCCGTCGGTCACATGTGGCTTCCTCCAGTCTGACCAGGCAATACGCAGATGCTAAAGACAGTGGTCTTTGCAACATGTTCTTTTGGCAAACAGGAATTTGGAAATTGTTCATCACACTCCGATAGTCCCACATGTGCTCCATCAAATGTGCTGGACTTTTGACAGATTTCTTGCACGATACCCAAGGCCTATGAACTTGAGAGGTCCTCAACCGAATGCAGGCGGGGGAGACGTGCAGTACGTTTCTATGCCACGGCTTTCTATGTTTTTTTTTCTCCTTCTTTTCAAATCGTTTTATCTATTTTTGCTGTTACGAAATTGTCCACTGGACAATGTTTAAAAGAGGGCAATCAACAGAATATCAACGGCACATATACTTGGTCGTTCCCGTGTTACAGAGCAGACAGTACGTGCAGACTGGTTGGTTCTTATGACAGAGCCCTGGACGCAAGGTCTGATATCTCCAGTTCAACCCCAACCTGCAACATTAAAAACTGGCCTGTTCGCTGCCCATCTTAATGTTTCCATCATGATGTTTGTGTCAGCTTAAATGTTTCAAAAGTCCCTCCCCCCCCCCTCCCCAATTTCAATACAATGCCAGCGCATAGGATTTTGCGCGGCTTAGGGAGTCTGCCAAATAATTGTTAGCAGATCTGGGTGGAGCACATATGGAACTGTCCGAGTGCGATGAATCCCGCTTGAACAAACTCCAAACTCCAAAGCAGAGAAATTAACAGATTACAGTACTGGCCATCCTGGTCATACTTACAGCCTCCTTAAGCGCTCATTCTGTGGCATTTCTAACACTGCAGTTGACCATATACCAGGGTCTTGTCTGGACACAAGCACAATCTAGATACGGCCGTTTGAAACGATACATGCTCCTTGTAAGTTCCGAATAGTAAACACCGCAACAAGTCACAGACCGTCCCAGCTGGAAAACGCACAGCTGACGGCTGGTTTCTCGCCATACAGATCTGGAATTGGTTCGCTTCACCAAAATCTGCCAGTACAGCAGACGCCTTCGGTCTGCAAAAAACACTCTGCGCTGATAAGGTCTTATAACGGGGAATGGAGGTGGGTGGGTGGGTAGGAGAGTACGGAACCGCTCAAACAGTAAGCTGACACCACCAGAAAGATGAGAGTTATATGATGGGCAGCAGCGAACAGGCCAGTTACAGGTTGGGATCGAACTCTACACATCAGACCTCGAGTCCACAGCAACAGAGCCAGCCACCCCAACTGTGATGATGGGGAAAGGATTCTTGCTTAGCTCCTGCGTGTCCACTTATATAACAGACACCTGATAGTACAGGGCAAACTGGCTGTCCATGATAACAGGCCAGGTATAAATGTGGGCGTATCAGCCGTCCGGCGAGGTCGAGAGGTCGTCGACTTTCCTGTTTGATGATGTACGATAGCACTTCGTGCCTCTCTTGACGAAAAAGAGCTTTCATAGACAACGAGATACGAGTCGACGGACTGACACCTCCTCCCCCCCCCCCCCCATTTTTCCTTTTACCCCCTTTCAACCTCACCGAGGTGAAACTACGCCCAGACGACCGTTATTATTTTTTTACTGCTCTGCTTTCATTTACATTTTAAAGAGCAGCCTGATTTCTTTTACACAATTTGAGATCTTTACTGTCTGATATGAAACCTTTTGAGCTGACAGCAAAAGGCCATTAAAATCGTATGTTGCAGGCGTCTAGTGTGTTGGCTAATGACTGTGTTTGTCACCTCTCTCTTTCAGCCCGCACCGGTGCTTAGCATTGCTGCTCGCAGCTCTGCGACAAGGACAGCACAGTGCGTAAGTCCCTCTCTGTCAATACATAGCTCCTCCATCTGCAAGCCCCACAAGTGCCGCCCCGTGGCGACACACGATAACTGAGCACCTCACGGATAAACCCCTCGAGGGACTCGGAGGAGGTGTAGCCCCAGATGTGCAGCACTCAGACTCACCGACGTGTGGACATGTCCGGGTGCCCACAAACTACAGCCCTAGCTACGGGTAAATAGCACCATTGTCTTGTGATTGTCTCGGGAGAGACCAAGGCTAAGGGCGTAAACCCTGACAGAAAATCACCACTGCCTTGTGGTTGTCGCGGGAGAGACCAAAGCTACGGCAGTAAACCGTACACAATCTGATTGAAGGCAACGGGAAACCACAATCGCATCTTGCCTAGAAAAAAGTCATGCACCAAAACACGAAAAGTTGCATTAACATCCGTAAGTATTGAGGAAGAAATTGACACTTTTTATGTAGAATTAAAGACAGCCAAGGCTTAATGTAAATCACAAGATGTTACAATTGTAATGAGAGATTTTAATGCTAAAGTTGGACCGGAAAAATAGAAGACATGGTCGGATTTATGGTCTGGGCACGCGAAATGAAAGGGGAGAGAAACTTACTGAGTGGGCACAAGTAAATGAATTCATTACAGGAAACACTTGGTTTCAACCAAAGAGAAAAAAATGGGCATGATGAATCCAAAAGACAGGACAAAAAACCAAACTGATTACATCCTGATAAATAAAAGTTTTAGAAATACTTTACTGATAGCAAAAACACTGCCAGACGTAGAGTGCAATAGTGACCATAACCCTGTACTGGGAAATTAGATTGAAACTAAAATGACGAAAACAAACCCAAAATAACATCAAACTAAATCTTGGACTCTGAAAGACAGATGAATCAACTGATGCAAAGTTTAGCGTATCTGTTCAAATCAAAATCAGTGCGCTGGAAAATGTTGGGAACAGTGAGGAACAATGGACAAATTTGAAAAACTCACACTATACAAAGACTGTGAAGAAACCCCTAGAGTAGAAAGAAAAGCAAAGAAAAACTGGATGACAAAAGAAACCTTAAGCTTGATGGATGAAAAGAGGAGGGTAAAGAGCAAAGATGACGAATACAAACAGATAGACAAGGAAGTCAAGAGTAAGTGCAATGATGTTAAGGAAGCCTGGCTAGAAACAAAGTGCAAAGATATAGAAGACTGACACAAAACAGAAACTAAGTTTATGTTTGTTCCCTGAAATAATGAAGAAACTGCTCATAGGAAAAAGACATGCATTTCAACTAATTGTTAAAAATCAAAAGATGTACGATTATTATGGAAAAAGACACAGTACTAGACAGATGGGGAAAGTACACTGAAGAATTTTTCGACAATAACAGAAAAGAGGAACACAATATTAGAAAGAACTTTGAGAAGAACTAGATCTACCAATAATGAAAGACGAAGTTAGAGCAGCAATGAAAAAGATGAAACATGGAAAAGCCCCAAACGAGACAATATCACACAGAAATATCGCACTATCAATATCACACCAGTTGAATTTAGTATTGAAAAAGTAACTCCTCCAAAATGAAATTTACGATACCGAAAAGTCTCCACAGATACATGTCATTTTTCATTGCACTTCAAAAAAAAAAAAAAAAAAAAAAAAAGCAAGGGCTACAGAATGCAAATTCCACCGTCAAATAATGTGACAAAGGTTCTAGTAAGAATAACCATAATGAGGACAAGGAATAGACTCAAACAAGAAATAGCAGAAGAATAATGCTGAAGGAAAGGAAATATTAATGCCATACATAACCGAAGAACTGTAAAAAACGATCAATTCAGTTGAATAAAACTTTTCATTTGCGTTCTGTTGATTATACCACGGCTTTTGACAGGGTAAGACACGAAGATTTTATTTTATGAGGAAAGAAGAATTGGAGCACCTGGTGACAATAGGAAAGCTGGAGGGAAAAAGAGCACCAGGTAGACCCAGGGAGAAATATCGGACGGACTTGCAGAGTGGCTAAAGACAGAGAGGGTGGAGGGATAAAAACAGATGGAAGGCCATGATCGCCAACGCCATGTGGCAAGGCACTTGATGATGATGATGAAGACACGAAGAGCTGATCAACCAACTGGACAAGCTTAATACTGATAGAAAAGATCTAAGGAATATGTATTGGGATCAAATAGCAGCAATGACAGTACAAAATGATATAAGCTCTTTTCAAAGAATCAAAAGAATAATAAAGAATATGTATTGGGAACAGCCAGCAGTAATCAGAGTACAAAATTACATAAATTCTTTTCAAAATATCAAAAGGGGTTAGACACGGATATGTTCTGTCTACAGATATATTTTCACTTTACAGCGAAACCCATCATGAAAAAATGCCCTAGGATAAAATGCGAAGGAAAATAATACACTATCATCGTTATGCAGAAGACACCGTTCTAACTGCAGAAAATGAAAAAAACAAGACCTACACAAACTTGCGAACACAACAGAAAATAGAAAGCAGAAGGGCTGGAGCCAAATAGCAAGAAGAAGAAAGTCGTGGTGATCAGTACAAAACAAGAAATCACCTCACGTAAAATAACAGCAATTGCCATTACACTGAGACACGTTGATTACTTTAAATATCAAGGAAGTCATCTCATCAGACAGCAGATGTACACTGGAAACATCCAGCAGAATCAGCCAAGCTTACGTAGCATTCCAGAAAATGAAAAGTGTTCTTGCCAACAAATGCCTATGAATTAACATCAGAAAAAGAACTTTTGAGTATTATAAAGAACAATTACTGTTGTACAGATGCCGAGCCTGGACAATCAACAAGTAAAACCAAAACAAGATCGAAGCAGCTCAAATGTGGTTTCTAAGGAGAATGTTATGAGTTCCATGGGCAGTAAAGAAAAGAAACGAGATAATCTTGATAGAAGCAAACACAAAAAGAACATTCATGAAGAAGATAAACAGAAAAGACAAGCAACATTTACAGGACATTTTATGAGGCAATAGAAGTTTGAGCACCTAGTCACAACAGGAAAGCCAGAGGGAAAAAAGCACTAAGGAGACCCCGGGAGCAGATACTAGACAGTTTTGCAGAGTGGGTGGGGAGAAGAAGGGTAGGAGGTATACATGCAGCCACAAAAGATAGATTCGTATGGAGGGCCATGATCGCCATGCGATAAGGCACATAATGATGATGATGCTGTTGCAGGCAGAGGCACTAAAAAATATCAGCTCTTCTCGCGATCTAACAAGGGTCCGTGCAATTCCAGCAATACGAATACGAGGGCTAATGTTCAATGTGCAGTAATGCCAACCTTGATCCATCCACCACTCAGCTGGGCGATTCAACGAAGGGTGATTGAGAATGGGGTTAATAACGGGGTGGGGAGAGAGGATGGTGATGGAGGTACTTCATTTCCTCTCGACGTTTTCATACGCACGTATCTGGCTGGAGCAGGATAAGTCAACTGCACAAGGCAGGGATGGCAGTTCATTTCTCTCCTATTCAAACAGAACTCTTTTTTTTTCTGGTTAAATCATGTCTTGGTAAAGTTTCCCCGGCAAGTTCTTTTCCACTTCCCCCAACCTCTCGCTTTGTTTATCATATCACTCTCCTCTTCTCTGTCACTTGTGTAGTCAAAATACTGCGATGTTCGGCGATATTTAAAGGTTACAAGAATTCATATTTAGTTTGAATATTTCATATTTCTTGTTATTTACATTTTATGTTACATATCTATATATATATACATATATACACACATATACTGGCAAGAAACTATGGGGAGACCTGGACAGCCGAAGGTCTTCAGAGGAGAAGCTTCCTCCACACAACAGTTTCGGCCCTGAACTCGTTATACACTCTACGGGGGCCGTCCTACATCCAGGTCATGACTGCTACATGACCTTCTGCTGTCGCCATTTTCCCTTCACTTGGGTTCGAATCCCTATCTCCAGGGCGGTCCGGTATCTCAGGGCCAAGTCACATTAACTATTACGAAATGCGGCAATAATTTTGTGTAAGCACATCTTATTTCTTGTTCATTATATCTGAATGAAGAGTGTGTGTGTTTGTGTGTGTGTGTGTGTGTGTGTGTGTGTGGTGTGTGTGTGTGCGTGCGTGCGTGTGTGTGTGTGTGTGTGTGCGTGTGTGTGTGTGTGTGCACGCGTGCGTGCGTGTGTATGAGTATGTATGAGTGTGTGTGTGTGTGAATGTGTGTGAGTGTGTGTGAGTGTGTGTGTGTGATGTGTGTGTGTGTGTGTGTGTGTGTGTGTGTGTGTGTGTGTGTGTGTGTGTGGTGTGTGTGTGTGTGTATGTGTGTGTGTGTGTGTGTGTGTGTGTGTGTGTGTGAGTGATATATTTGTGTATTTTTTGGTGTGGTCGTCCGTGTATGACGACCACATGTCTATTTTTCATTGTGAGATAATAAAGACAAATATACAGCATAATAAATCATTCTTGCATAGCGTTATTTTCCAAACTCATTTGAACTCGCAATGCATTACACACTATGACGTTTTCCAGTGGAGCACGGAGAACTCCAGCTGTCAAGCGAACAGACCACATTCCACTACATTGTTGCACGGCTTGCATCTGGGCGTGCATACCGTTTTCAGATATCTATAAGGCCAGCAACTGAAATAACTCACAGGATCTTTAACGTGCATATTTTAGTATTCGGCATGTGTATACACACGAATGGAAGTTTAGGCACTGGCAGGTTTGCACGCTTGTCCTGGAAGATCGGAAAAAAACTCAATTTTTTAACCATTTGACCCCCCGCACCCTGTCTATCAACTGTAAAAACTTAACTCTTTGCTCCCTCATCCTATCCACCAGCTTCCTGCAGGAAGCTTGTGAATAGGACGAGGGAGTCAAAGAGTTAAGTTTTTGCTTTGCTAGCATGGTTGACAATGCAGGAAGTTGGTGGACAGGATACGGGAGTCAAAGGGTTAATAAAAGAGACCTGAAAAAATCTCCACCCTTTACCCACAAGGCAGAGGCGTCCAAGCAGATCAAACCCGGGACCCCGGACGTCCGATGTTCAATCACCTGACTACCGCGTTGTCTTGACTTGCTGTCTCCTGGTGGTGTAGCGTGGCCATGAATGGCTATGCATGCTTATGATAATGAGCAATCTAGCCCTCTCTCTCTCTCTCTCTCTCTCTCTCTCTCTCTCTCTCTCCTCTCTCTCTCCCCTGTCTGTCTTTCTACTCGTAAAAACCAGTGTTCATTCAGTTGTCCTTTGTGATGGCCCCTCCTCTTAGTCTGTGACAGACAGCAGGTTTATGTAATGTACGACGTGGAGAAATGTCACGGCAAGGACAATACCAAAGTCTGTAGGATTATACCCTGCCACACTTCCTCACATTTTATGCCCACACTAAATCATCTCTCTCTCTCTCTCTCTCTCTCTTTCTCTCTCTCTTCTCTCTCTGTGATATAAAGCATCTGACGATGATGTTATGACGTGTAAACAGTGTAACTGTGCTACCAAAGGTGCAGTGCATTTCGTTTTAGGGTGTTTTGCTTTGGATGATCTAAGAAGACACCTTATTCCGCAAAAAATACTGGAACAATTCTACAAAGTTAACGCTATTTCTCTGAACAAGAAAATGCAGAAGTAAGGAAAATGTGGGCGATTCCTGTTTTTGGAATATCTCAAAGGATAGAGGCCGTTTCGTAGAGAAGTATCCATTTCGTTTTTGCTTCGTCATTTGGTTATGTGTTTGTTGCAAAATTGTTTCACTCACATTGATAAATAATGCTTAGGCGCTCAAAACATATTTTGTTAACTTTAATTCACATCCCTTCTTGACGGGCTATGGCCAAAATGAATAAAATCGTCTGAATCTTGAATCTGAATCACTGTGTCTCCGTCTCTCCTAAATATATCCGACATTTACAGTGTGATGGACACATGCGGTGAGCACACACCTCCACCCTTGAGAGAGGACACAGAATATTAAGTGAGAGGGGAATGGGGTGTGGTGTGTGGAGAGGAAATGGAAGTAAATGTATTACAATATCCTCTCGCCACCCATAATATCTCCCTCCCTCCCCTTTTCTGAATAAAAGGTCAAACTATTGTCTCATAACCGCAAAGGTCGTTGGGAAGCGAGATGGCAGGAACACAACGACTGTGGGATCAACTTTCTTAGGGCGGATCCCACCTCTCTCCTCCTTTGCCGCTTTACCCACAGACCTGTTTCCTGCCTGACCCACGCTGGACAGGGTCATGAACATATTATTGACTTACCCAAAGCTCAACAACCTACTGCCGTATCCCAAGGTCAACAGGACCAAGAATCTGTTCGCTTTAATTAATCTGAAGCTCAACTTGGCCAAAAGTCTGTTTATTCACCCGAAGCTCACATGGCGAAAAAGCTACCGCCATATCCGAAGCACAACTAGGCAAAGACTATTCACGTACTCAATGCTGAAGAGGCCACGCACATATTCACTTACTTAAAACACAAGAAGAATTATTCATTGATCTGTGCCTCAACAAGGCAAATAATTTTTTACATATTCTTTTAAGGATCATATCACTCAGGGAGGTCACCTTTGTGCTCACCCTTTTTTGTCCCATTTTCTACGTCACCTCAATGGCCATAGAAGCTGGAACAGTTTTTACAATGCCACGATGATGATGTCGATGAGGATGATAATCATGACACTATGGAGTTCCATCTAGGACTGAAGCTGCGTGACAGGGCTGTACTCTACGCTTACTATCATAATACATCCTGGCGTCAACCAAGCCCTAGAGATACAGACGCCTAAGGTGCTGGTCAGTAGATTTGAGCAACACCCTCAATGACTCATCCGTGAAGTGGATAAGACTCGGCTGTGTGGTCCCAGTCTTTCCAATGAGCCGGTAGCTCGCCTAACTCTGGGTAGGAGCCGGTCAGAGCCGAAAAAATCCCACAATGATTTTTGAAGGGACTGATGGGGATTCGAACCCACAACCTTTCAGTCAGCAGTTTGTTGCGTTAATCATTACACCACGGCGACGGGTGTACAAGGCAAAGAATTTCTTCACTTGCGTGAAATGTTCGACAGGGCCAGGAATCTAAACCTAAACCTTAACAGGGCCAAGAATATATTCACTTACCATCAGCTCAGAAGGGCCCAACCTTACAGACTGACCCCAAACAACAAGGTAAAGAACACTGACCTTTCCGAACGTCAACGGGGCCAGGAAACTACTGACCTTCCCAGAGCTCAACAGGGCCCAGAAACTATTGACTTTCCCAAAGCTCAACAGGCCAAGAACCTATTGACCTAAAAGCTGAACATGCCCAAGAACCTACTGGCCTTCCAAAAGCTCAACAGAGCCAGTAACCTACTGATCTTCCCGAAGCTCAACGGGGCCAGGAACTTATTGATCTTCCCAAAGCTCAACGCGGCCAGGAACCTACTGATTTCCCAAAGCTCACCGGGGCCAGGAACCTACTGATCTTCCCAAAGCTCAACAAGGCCAGGAATCTACTGATCTTCCCAAAGCTCACCGGGGCCAGGAACCTACTGATCTTCCCAAAGCTCAACAAGGCCAGGAACCTACTGATCTTCCCAAAGCTCACCGGGGCCAGGAACCTACTGATCTTCCCAAAGCTCAACAAGGCCAGGAACCTACTCATCTTCCCAAAGCTCAACAAGGCTTGAGCCCACAGTCGTTGTGTTCCGCCCTCAGAAAGTTGATCCCACAGTCGTTGTGTTCCTGCCATCTCGCTTCCCAACGACCTTTGCGGTTATGAGACAATAATTTGACCTTTTATTCAGAAAAGGGGAGGGAGGGAGATATTATGGTGGCGAGAGGATATCTTCCCGAAGCCCAACGGGGCCAGGAACCTACTGATCTTCCCAAAGCTCAACGGGGCTAAGACCCTATTCACATTCCCAAAACCCAACAGGACCAAAAACCTATTGATCTTCCCAAAGCTCCATAGGACCAAAAACCTATTGACCTTCCAAAAGCTTCAGAGCAACAAGAATCTATTGACCTTCCAAAAGCTTCAGAGCAACAAGAATCTATGACCTTCCAAAGCTTCAAGCAACAAGAATCTATTGAACCTTCTCGTAGCTGAACGGGCCAAGAACCTGTTGATCTTCACAAAGCTCAACACGACCAGAAGCCTCTTCACTCAGCCAAAAAATTCGACAAGGATACTTATTCACCCTAAGCCAAGAACATATTTATTACTGTGTACACTGATGGTCAAAAGCACGAAGTGTCTGCGGACTGCAACCTGTACAAACATCAGGGAAAGTAAGGACTCTACGCCACCCAAGCTTTTAGAGCTTGAACGGTACACAGCTATCGAAAGGGCAGAGGGTTGGCAATAACATATATACACGTTTTCTACGGCTCTATTTCCTTTGATGACAACACACACACACACACACACACACATACACACACACACACACACACACACACACACACACACACACACACACACACACACACGCACGCATGCACGCACACACACTCGCACAACACACACACAAATGTTTTATGGTGACATGAAAAAGATTAGTAGTCTGAGTACCCGCTAGGACGAAAAAATTCCAGGCCCTTCACACACTTTTTTGTGTGTGTTATCTTGGCTGGTGACTTGTGTACTACTCCTTCCCACGAGAGAATATATTTCGTGTGGAGCAGCACTAACACACCTGTAAGAGATCCATGCCAACATCATCATCATCATCATCATCAGGTGCCCTGCCGCATGGTGTTGGCGACCATGGACTTCCAACCATCTCTATCTCTCGTTGCCCCCAGCATCTCCCCCACCCCCCTCATCCCCAGCCACTCTGCAAGTCCGTCCAGCATTCTCTCCCTGGGTCTACCTGGTGCTCTCTTTCCCTCCAGCTTTCCCGTTGTGACCAGGTGCTCCAAATCCCCCTTCCTCATAAAATGGCTTATAAATATTGCTTGCCTTTTCCTAATCTTCCTTATGATGTATATGGCATTAATAGTTCCTTTCCCCTCCACAAATACACACTGTTCTTCTGCTATTTCTCTTTTGATTCTATTCCTTGTCCTCATCATGCCAACATGCGATTTGAAAACACACAAACAACAACACACACACACACACACACACACACACACACACACACACACACACACACACAGACAGAGAAGAAGACAGTAGACAGACAGACAGACAGACACACACACACACACACACACGCACGCAAGCACAACACAAACGCATTAAGAGCCATTTCGTCATATACGTCTGTCTGTCTGTCTGTCTCAAACTCCAGCTAACAAGTGTTGTTACTCTGATTTCCTTACGTACTATTTCTAAATTTTTATGTAATTCTTTTTCAGTATTTCTTAGTTCTAGGCAGATAGACAAGAGATTAGGAACGGCAAGTTTGAAAAAAACCACAAAAAACCCACAAAAAACAACACCACACTTTCAGCTTATAACACATACCGTTTGAAAATAAAGTCATTGTCACTGTCATTGTCTCTCAAGCGCACGCCCCCCCCCCCCCCCACACACTCCTGGTGGGATGAAGGGGGAAATAAGGAGGCAAGTGTAGAACAATCAAACGGCGGTGTCAACTGTAAGTGAAGGACCACCTCAGAAGGTTCACTACTGCAAGAACCTGACGACGAAAACCTCATGAACGTTCTTGCCACATTGGGCGGTTTCAGTGTCTGACCTGGGGACTGACGACACACCGGAGAGAGGAGAGAGAGAGAGAGAGAGAGAGAGAGAGAGAGAGAGAGAGAGAGAGAGAGAGAGAGAGAGAGAGAGAGAGAGAGAGAGAGAGAGAGAGAGAGAGAGAGTCGTTTAGATTATTTTCAAGACAAAAATGAAGGGGAAAGGTCGCCCTGACAGATTTTCTGTTATTTCCTTCCCCCCCCCCCCCCCCACATACAGGTGAAGTCAAGACAAGGTTAAAGAAGACATCGCGGACACTCACACCCCCAACGCCTTCTCCAAAGAGTCCTCTCCCCTCACCCTCCCTCTCAACTTCTTACAACAAATGGGAATTATGACCGCTAAATTCCATTGTCAGCACACTGGTGTCTTTCTCGTGCCATAGGAAAGTGTTGAAGGCGCCGGTGTTAGGGGGATTGTAGTTCCCCCATCTCGTTTTGAATACCCACGGGTTACCTAATTTCGTCTAAAAATACCCAACCATTCAACATCAATTTAGATTATGCACGTCTTATTTCTGGTATGTTTGTATCAGACAGAGAGAGACAGACAGACCGAGAGACAGACAAAGAGAGAAGAGAGAGAGAGAGAGAGTGAGAGAGAAGAAAGAGAGAGAGAGGACGAGACAGAGACAGACGACAGACAGACAAAACCGACGACAACGACGCCGACCGCGACGACGACGACCGACACAGACAGACAACGACAGACAGACAGACAGACAGACAGACAGAGACAGACTAAATCTGACAGGAAGGATGGCAGTCTGGTTGTGAAGAAAATATCATTGAAGATTTCACAGCAGTCTGCACAAGTCGGTGGTTTGTTGACGCCGATAAAGACGATGGGCAAGACCCTATCTGGTGTTGGTGAAGAACTGGAAGGTCATCTTGATCAGGGTCTCCATCTTTTCCGAAGGAGGACATTTCTATTGTTGCTGCAGTCTGCTTCTTGTCCTCACCACAAGATCTGCCTGCTCCTTTCCCCCAAATGCCACGGTGAGCAGGGATCCACTGCATAGTTAATGGCATGCTGCACCCTAGTTCTTTTAGTTCAAAGACACAGACACGTTTAATGGCAGATTTATGAAAAGTAGATCTGGTCTTGACAGGTGCGATAGTCGAGTGGACAAAACGTCGGACTTCTAAACGGAGGAGCTGGGTTCCATCCTCCCCAGGACAGATCCTGCCAGGTGTGGGTAAAGGGTGGAAAATTTTCAGATCTTCCAGGTCGACTTTTAAAAAAAAAACTTTTGTTTGTTTGTTCATCTTTTGCTTCACAACAAACAGACATCTAACACACAATGTAGCAACGAAAAATGACAAAACATTACACACATATGAAAGGAAAACGTTGACATATCAACTTCGTATAGCATACAGAATATACAACAACGAAAAACGACAAATCATTACACACATATGAAAAGACAATGTTGACGTATAAACTCCGCATAGCATACAGAATATACATAATGATATCTCTTATACACTGGAAGTTTAAAAATGAGCATCAAGATCTAAGCACATGTCAACATTATTTTTTACGAATTTGTTTCACAACTTATATCTTTTTGCTGAACGATAATCAAGCATCAACGACCAACGTGACAACAGAAATAATATCACTTTATACATATAAAACAAATATTGTTCACATAGAAACAACGTAAACTTACAAAACATATTAAGATTATATTCTAATCAATGAAGGTTTTATTGTGCACACCCAGATTCAAGAACATGTCGTGAAAAAACTCTTGTTCTCTACGGGGAGAACATTGGCATATAACTGTTCCAATGAACAAAATTTAAAAAAAAAGGAATTCTCCCACGTCGACTTGTGTGCAGACCTGTTAGTGCCAGTAACTGAGTATACGCATGCAGAACGCATGTAAAACATCCGTCAGTCATGCCGGTGTCTGGTGGCTTATGGAAACATGAAAACACCCAGCATGCACGCCTACCAAAGACGCAGTATGCATGCACACTGTGCAACAACATACCTCCTACACACGTGGTACACATACCTGCCAAAAAAGAGGACGCAAAATAATATAATAATAATGATAATAATAATAATGATAATAGTAATAATGATAATAATAGTAACAAGTAAAAAATAACAGTAATACTACCAATAATAATGATAATAATAAACAAATAAGTAAATGAATAAATAATAAATAAATAAACACATAGATAAACAAATGAATATATAAACTGTTATTTTTCTTTAAAGCCCAGCCGACTGGTTAGAGCCATATCAGGGCTATAACTATTACAAAACATACAAAACACTTCAACAGGAACAAAGGATAAGAAAATTAAGTACACAAATCAATAACCAAATAAATAAATAAATAAATAAATAAACAAACAAACAAACAAACAATAAATAATTAAGTAAAATTTAAAAAAAATTCCCGTCAGATTGTCAGCAGAAACTATTGGTTCTCTGAAGAAGTTCAGTCACGATGAAGGCATCTGTGGGTGATGAAAGGTAACTCTGATGAAATTCGACGTCTGACTGAGAAGCATAAAGCTGGGACACCAACAATAACACACCTAGGGAGTAAATCTGACGGGAGTAGGTAAGTTCTCGAACACTAAACCAAAGAAATGTTTATGGTACTATGAGAGTTACCGGTTTCTTCCCGGGTGGCATCTGTGTCAGTCATACCGGCAACCATACTTGTTAACAATACTTTTCTACTCTTTGCTGGACGATTAAGTCTTCATATCCTATTGCCTTGACTAGGGCATTTTCTGTCTCGGTTAAGGGCACGGAAAGTGAAACTGAAGGCGAATTGTTACCTTCAGGATGACTTCTTAGGCAATTAATTAATTTTGCCTATATCATCTTAACCTCTTCTATTTCATCTGCAGGTAACTGAGTCGGTATTCTTTTTCTCGCTTTCTTCTTTTTGTTTTGTAAGTGTTCTTTCTTCTTTTCTCTCGGATCCCTTTCAGTCCCCCCTCTTGCTCTTTACCTCTTCTTGTCCTTGTTTCAGTCATTATTCATCCGTTATTCCTATGATCATTTAGTTTCATGCAATCAACCATTCATTCGTTCATTCATTTATTCATTTTGTTGCCTATTACTTCTTTCTGTCATCTGATTCACTACCGTCAGGCCTAACCAACTGCATCAGGAAACAGACGAAGGGTTATCACACTGATACTACCACTTTTATCACAGTCTCCCTGCCTGTTGACCTGGTTCTGCGTAAAGGTCGATGCACTGACATTTTGTGCCGGCTGGTGGGCCTTTCGATAAAGCTATAGACTCAAGATCTCATCTCTCGAGTTTAATCCTACCCGGTAAAAAAACAACAACAACAAAACAAACAACAACAAAAACACACACAACAAACAAACAAACAAAAAACTGGCTTGCCCGCTTTGCCCATC
>CM060307.1:36337797-36340297 GCA_030674185.1 Monoplex corrugatus | reverse complement strand
TCGCGTCTACAATCCCTCTGACCACCAAGCTCTCCGGTAGCCTGAAGAAACCAGGAGAAAAAATACCGGCCACATTCATCGCTAGATTCGGCCATACCATGCAAACGGCAAAAGGAAGAAAAAGAACAGTCAAAATGTATCCGTTGCGTGTTCATGTAATTGATTGTCCTTTGCCATTTAAAACCCAAGAATCTCAGGGTCACCTTTGCCCTTTCAAACCCAGAGTCTCGGGGTCGCCTCTGTCCTTTGCCTTTTAAAACCCAAGAGTCTCGGGGTTATCTTTGTCTTTTGCCCTTTAAACCTCAGGAGCTTCTGGGTCATCTGTGTCCTTTGCCCTTAAAAACCCAAGAGTCTCGGGGTCACCCCTGATGACTCTTTGACAAGTCTCCGCCGTCTTGTTTCAGCATCACCAGCAGAGGAAGTTCAACACTGAATGTTCACTGACATTATCTGCCCGTCCTTTCCCCCGTCTGCCGTTTCTTCATTACTCGTTCTGGCATGGTGCTTCGCATGATGAATTTCTTGATGATCTCTCTTTTAAAATACTGGTAGACTGTTTCAAATCGGCGGGAGGGAAGAAAAAGGTAGACTGTCTTGAATTGATCGGATGGAGGTGTGTGTGTGTGTGTGTGTGTGTGTGTGTGTGTGTGTGTGTGTGTGTGTGTGTGTGTGTGTGTGCGTGCGTGCGTGCATGTGTGTGTGTGTTATATATATATATATATGTGTGTGTGTGTGTGTGTGACTGTTTCAAATCGACCGGAAGGAGGTGTGTGCGTACGTGTATGTGTATGTGTATGTGTGTGTGTTCGTGTGTGTGTATGTGTTCGCGCGTGTGTGTGTGTAAGTGAGAGAGAGAGAAAGAGAGAAAGAGTGTGTGTGTGTATGTGCGTGTATGTTCGTGTGTGTGTGTGTGTGTTCGCGTGTGTGTGTGTGTGTGTGTGTGTGTGTGTGTGTGTGTGTGTGTGTGTGTGTGTGTGTGTGTGTGTGTGTGTGTGTGTGTGTGACTGTTTCAAATCGACCAGAGGGAAGAAAAAGGCAGATTGTTTCAAATCGACCGGAAGGAGGTGTGTGCGTGCGTGTATACATGTATATATACATACATACATACATATATATATATATATATATATATATATATATATATATATATATAATATATATATATATTATATATATATGTATATAATTTATATGTATATGTATATATAGTTTGTATATAAATGTGTGAGTGCGTGTGTGTGTGTGTGTGTGTGTGTGTGTGTGTGTGTGTGTGTGTGTGTGTGTGTGTGTGTGTGAACTGACGAGCGTGCTTGAAATGGACTTTACATGCTTCTTTCTAGTCTTTTACATAAACAGGAGTACACCAGACAGACTTGGAGACTTACCAGCAGTATCTCATGTTCTTGATGATGTCCTTGATACCGTCGGTCAGAATGGACACGTTCTCAAATTTCATGCCTCGACTGTAACAGCAGCACAAAGCACAAGTCATGAAACGAACATCATCGTGAAAGCACTAACCTCACCTTATCACCCCCATTCCTGTTCCCCAAGCCCCTTCACATGCTCATCCCAGCCCTCCCTTCCACACACAAACACAAATGTGTGTGTACACACACACACCCACACACACACGCACGCACGCACACACACATACACACACACACACAGACACACACACATACAAACAAACAAAATAAAACACACCAGCAATTTAAGTACATACCTCGACATATCCCCTCAGCCCCAGCTCCTACTCGACAACAACCCCACAATTATCATTTGAACATGCACTGTATTAACTATATAACGCTGTTTTCACGTACATGCGCCCGCGTGTGCGTACAAACACAACACAACAAACACACATATATGCACACAAACTTGTTCTCTTTCTCTTTCACACACATACTTGCTCTCACGCACACAAGCGCACGTGTACACAGTACGCACATCCACATCCACACCCACACATACACACACACGGGCGCACACACACACCCACCCCACACGAACACACACACACACCACACCCACACGAACACACACACACACTCTTTCCTTAACTTTATACACGACGAACTGTCAATATGCACACACACACACGCTTTCCACCTCAAGTCCTCACTCCAATACAAACACAATTTCCCAAAGAACGAGAGACAGAAAAGGAGTGAGAGGTGGGAGAGAGGGCGGGAGGGAAGGAGGTAGATGGGGAGGAAAAGGAGGAGGAAGAGAGAAAGAGAGAGAGAAAGAGAGAGAGAGAGAGAGAAGAGAGAGAGAGAGAGAGAGAGAGAGAGAGAGAGAGAGAGAGAGAGAGAGAGAGACAACACATCATCTCATCCTATTAGTCATCATCATCACCGTGGTCATCAACATCATCATCACCGTTGTTTTTAGTATCATCATCAGCATCGACATCGTCATCATCGTCAAGACTGGCGTCATCGTCATTATCATCTCTCTCCACACACACGCTCACACGCGCGCGCGCGCACAC
>CM060307.1:36327797-36335297 GCA_030674185.1 Monoplex corrugatus | reverse complement strand
TTGAGAACAGAGAAGGTGTCTCGTCGCATTAAACGTACCATTTAAATAGGTTGTACTAGTCAAGTAGATAAGAACAAGGTTGCGCTACTTAAGTACACAAGAACAAGGTTATAACCATAAGTTCATAGTAAGTACATAAGAACAAGGTTATACCAGAGTCAAGTACACAAGAACAAGGTTATATCAAGTCAAGTGCATAAGAACAAGGTTGTGCCAGAGTCAAGTACACAAGAACAAGGTTATACCACAGTCAAGTACATAAGAACAAGGTTATACCACGTCAAGTACATAAGAACAAGGTTTACCACAGTCAAGTACATAAGAACAAGGTTATACCAGAGTCAAGTACATAAGAACAGTTGTGCCAGAGTCAAGTGCATAAAACCAAGTTGTAGCCAGAGTCAAGTGCATAAGAACAGGTTGTGCTACTCAAGTACACAAGAACAATGTTATACCATAGCCAAGTACATAAGAACAATGTTTCCAAGTCAAGTACATAAGAACAAGGTTATACCAAGTCAATACATAAGAACACGGTTGTGCCAAGTCAAGTACATAAGAACCATGGGTTTAGCCAGAGTCAAGTACATAAGAACAAGGTTGTGCTACTCAAGTACAAACAACAAGTTATACCACAGTCAAGTATATAAGAACAAGGGTTATACAGTCAAGTGCATAAGAACTATGTTGTACCAGAGTCAAGTCATAAGAACAGGTTGGCCAAGTCAAGTGCATAAGAACAAGTTGTGTACAATATATCAACCACAGTCAAGTACATAACAACCCAAAGTTGTCCAAGTCAAGTGCATAACAACAGTGTGCCAGAGTCAAGTGCATAAGAATCATGTTGTGCCTAATCGTTATGATTCCTGACAGAGCGGGAAGTGTTATTTGTGAGTGAATGAGTGAGTGAGTGAGTGAGTGTGTGTGTGTGTGTGTGTGTGTGTGTGTGTGTGTGTGTGTGTGTGTGTGTGTGTGTGTGTGTGTGTGTGTGTGTGTGTGTGCGCGCCGCGCGTGAATATCAGTTTTCGGTTAGTTCAAAGAACACACACAACACACACCACACCCCACACACACACACACACACACACACACACACACACACACACACACACACACACACACTCACTCACCACTCACACACACACACACAACACAACACACCACTCACACACACACAAACAACACACACACACACACACACAACACACACACCACACAACACAACAAGAAAAATTGTCACTAAATATAAATCAAGGTAACCCTAAATCGTCATTTCGATAACAGAGGTCAAAAGACAGAATGGTGATTTCCTGTACAGCAGCTTTCACCTGCCTGATAACGAACACAGAGCACATAATGAGCTGTTCTTGTTGTTCAATAATAATGCAATATGATTATGAGCCACACCGTCACGTCACAAACTGTTCTTGTTGTTCTCGCTGCATAATTCAGTATGAACCACAGGTACGTCATAAACTGTTCTTGTTGTTGCTCACTGCATAATGCAATCTGAACCACAGAGTACGTCATAAACTGTTCTTGTTGTTGCTCACTGCATAATGCAATCTGAACCACAGGGTACGTCATAAATGTTCTTTTGTTGCTCACGCATAATGCAATATGAACCACAGTACATCATAAACTGTTCTTAATGTTGTCATGCATAATGCAATATGAACCACACAGTACATCATAAACTGTCCTTAATGTTGTTCATACATAATGCAATATGAACCACAAGTACATCATAAACTGTTCCCTTTATGTTGTTCAATACATAATGCAATATGAACCAAACAGTACATCATAAGCTGTCCTTATGTTGTTCAATACATAATGCAATATGAACCAACGGTACATCATAAGCTGTCTTATGTTGTTCATACATAATGCAATATGAACCAAACAAAAGTCTTTTGTACAATCATATAACACGTCTCTAATGTTTTTCAATACATAATGCAATATGAACCACACAGTACATCATAAGCTGTCCTTAATGTTGTTCAATACATAATGCAATATGAACCACACAGTACATCATAAACTGTCCTTAATGTTGTTCAATACATAATGCAATATGAACCACACAGTACATCATAAAGCTGTCCTTAATGTTGTTCAATACATAATGCAATATGAACCACACAGTACATCATAAGCTGTCCTTAATGTTGTTCAATACATAATGCAATATGAACCACACAGTACATCATAAGCTGTCCTTAATGTTGTTCAATACATAATGCAATATGAACCACACAGTACATCATAAGCTGTCCTTAATGTTGTTCAATACAAATGCAATATGAACCACACAGTACATCATAAACTGCTCTTGTTTTTCAATACAAAATGCAATATGAACCACACAGTACATCATAAACTGTTTACTTTTTGTTCTACGTAATACAATATGAACCAACACAGTACATCATAAAGCTGTTCTATGTTGTTCTCACTACATAATGCAATATGAACCAACAGTACATCATAACTGTCCTTAATGTTGTTCAATACATAATGCAATATGAACCACACAGTACATCATAAGCTGTCCTTAATGTTGTCAATACATAATGCAATATGAACCACACAGTACATCATAAACTGCTTCTTTTTGTTCAATACAAAATGCAATATGAACCAACAGTACATCATAAGCTGTCCTTATTTTTGTAAGTAATATAATATGAACCAACAGTACATCATAAACTGTCTTGTGTTGCTGACGTAATACAATATGAACCACACAGTACATCATAAACTGTTCTTGTTGTTGCTGACATAATGCAATATGAACCACACAGTACATCATAAACTGTCTTGTTGTTGCTGACGTAATACAATATGAACCAAACAGTACATCATAAACTGTTCTTGTCGTTGCTCATTACCGCAGGCCCCAGTAGCTGTATTGGTTTGTGAGTCGGATTCACATGCTAATGGTTGTGGGTTCGAATCCCGGGGTGTGCTACATTAAAACTGGCCTTCTCACTGTCCCATCTTAACATCATTGTTGTTCTGGTGGTGTCAGTATAGGATTAGATAAGTCCCCCTTCATCCACTTCCCTGGGATGGTTATCCCCGTCGGTCATATCATATGAGGTGGGTGTCGACGTAAAAAAACTGAACCAAATCAATCAATCAAAAGCTCACTACATAATGCAATATGAACCACCGAGTACATCATACACTGTTCTTGTTCTGAATGGGAGAGAAGGATGTTATGACCTTATCGATATTTGTTACGAGATTTATCAGGGCACACACGTTTTGGCTTACTACCATGTCAGTGTCCGCTGGCTTGTGGAAACACGAAAACAGCCATCATGCACACTCCCGAAAACGAAGTATGACCACCTTAATGGTGGGATTAACATACAACACACACACACACACACACACACACACACACACACACACACACACACACACACACCACACACAAAGCGACCATGCACACCAGAGCCCATTCACATATTCGAATGCACGTGGACATAGCAGCCGACAGAGATTATTTATACATATAAAAGATAACAAACAAACAAACAAACAAAAAACAACCAAAAAAACCCCACAAACAAACAAAACAAAAAAACCCTGCTTTCCGGTGCTTTCCCTCCTTCTCTCTCTTTCTCACCCCCCAAAGTAACACACACACACACACACACACACACACACACACACACACACACACACACACACACACACACACACAACACATACCCCAACACCAGTACGCTGATGAAACAAAAGGAACACTGTGGCTGAAAGTGTTCTAAATCGTTTCACGGATGACCTGACAGCCAATACCTAGAGTGCGCAAGTACAACAGAAGAAGACGATGACCTCACTAGTAGGCCGTGAGCACGTGTTTCTGTGGGCAGCAACATGTTCAGCTTGGCTGTTGGAACGGTGCCCGCAGCTGTCTTGTGTTTCACAAGGAAGCACGTGTTTGCAGTCTTGAAGGACCTTTGCACTCAAAGTTACACTACTAGTGAGGCAATCGATGTACTTAGTAATGCCAGGGTCCTCTGCGCTATTCTTGTGGTTGCCATTTAGGGAGAGGATGGGTAGCATATAGGGAAAAGGCGGTCTCTTCTATCTTCTTTATTGCTGATTATGTCTATGGTTTTAGGTAAGGGGTAGTCTGTTCTATCTTGTTTGTACCTGATTATGACTATCGTTTCTATACTGTCTATTCAATCTTACGTAGCGCACGCGCACTCACACATCCGCGCGCACTCACACATCCGCGCGCACACACACACACACATACACACACACACACACACACACACACACACACACACACACGACAACGAAACATTGTCACACGCACGTACATACACATAAGCACTCGCACACACACACACACACACACACACACACACACACACACACACACACACACACACACACACACACAATTCCACACGACAATAGAGTATTGTCACAAGCACACCACAAACACACACACTCAATCGACAATCATCAAGCAGATGACAGAGGGTTATAAAAAAAAGAAAAAAAGAAGAGGAACAACGAGCTCACTCAATGTGAGATCCTGTCAAACGCTGCATAAGGACGCAAATGTTTGGCTTGAATTGCGGGTAAATCACACTCACTCTGTGGTATGTATGGCAGTCAATAAGCTTAACCCTTTGACTCCCACACTCTGTCCATCAGCATCCTGCATTATCAGCCATGCTACCAAAACAAAAACTTAACCCTTTGACTCCCTCACCCTATCCACCAGCTTCCCGCAGGGTTAAGTTTTTGCAGTTGGTGGACAGGGTGCGGGAGTCAAAGGGTTAACTCTGACAGGCCCACCACAAGGTTCTCGCGGATTGGCTAGCTCTTTTGATAAGAGCTGTAGACTTGAGATTTCATGGCTCCTGTTCAAAATCTCTGGGCTAGATTTAAAAAAACAAAACAAAAAAAAAACAAAAAACCCCATGCCTGTTTCCTGCCCCTTTTTAATCTTAAATCGAAATCCGAAACAAGTGTGATTGCCAGTTGGTCAAAAATTTGCGTCTGTCTTGTCTGACCTTGTCTGGTTGTATTAAATACGCGTTCTTATTCTTTTTTCGTACATTTTTTTCTGTTTCCATTCTGGTTGTGTCAAATTCTCGTATTCACAAATTCAAATTCACTTCTTTTTGTCAGAGCGGATTTATCATGTGACACTCGGGCTGCTCTCCCCGTTGCGAGTCCGTCGCCTCAGTCCAGGGCCACCTATTCTGATCAAGACTTCAGAGAAGCAAGAAGGCTAACTGGCCTTCAAGAGGAGGGACATGGGATATGAACCTAACCAAGATTTTTATATCAGGGCAGGCATTCCCCTCTCTTTTTTCATATTCACATTCATAGTCATTTCTTTTGTCACAGTGGATTTACCATGTGAAACTCAAGCTGCTCTCCCCTTTGAGAGCCGTCGCCGCCGGGCAGCGCCACAATTTGTTTACCAAGACATCAGAAGCGCAGGAAGGCTAACTGGCCTTCAAGAGGAGACACCTAGGAAATCAACCTTATCTCTCCAATGCCGTCTTCAAGAGGAGGGACCTGGGAAATCAACCTTATCTCTCCAATGCCGCCTTCAAGAGGAGGGACCTGGGAAATCAACCTTATCTCTCCAATGCCGTCTTCAAGAGGAGGGACCTGGGAAATCAACCTTATCTCTCCAATGCCGTCTTCAAGAGGAGGGACCTGGGAAATCAACCTTATCTTTCCAATGCCGTCTTCAAGAGGAGGGACCTGGGAAATCAACCTTATCTTTCCAATGCCGTCTTCAAGAGGAGGGACCTGGGAAATCAACCTTATCTCTCCAATGCCGTCTTCAAGAGAAGGGACCTGGGAAATCAATTTATCTCTCCAATGCCGTCTTCAAGAGGAGGGACCTGGGAAATCAACTTATATCTCCAATGCCGTCTTCAAGAGAAGGGACCTGGGAAATCAACCTTATCTCTCCAATGCCGTCTTCAAGAGGAGGGAACTGGGAAATCAACTTATAATCTCTAATGCCGTCTTCAAGAGGAGGGACCTGGGAAATCAACCTTATCTCTCCAATGCCGCCTTCAAGAGGAGGGACCTGGGAAATCAACCTTATCTCTCCAATGCCGTCTTCAAGAGGAGGGACCTGGGAAATCAACTTATATCTCCAATGCCGTCTTCAAGAGGAGGGACCTAGGAAATTAACTTATCTCTCCAATACGGCCTTCAAGAGGAGGGACCTGGGAAATCAACTTATCTCTCCAATGCAGCCTTCAAAATGAGGGACGTGGGAAATCAACCTTATCTCTCCAATGCCGTCTTCAAGAGGAGGAACCTGGGAAATCAACTTATCTCTCCAATGCCGTCTTCAAGAGGAGGGACCTGGGAAATCAACTTATCTCTCCAATGCGGCCTTCAAGAGGAGGGACCTGGGAAACCAACCTCTTTCTCCAATGCCGTCTTGAGGAGAAGGGTCCTGGGAAATCAACCTATCTCTCCAATACGGCCTTCAAGAAGAGGGACTTGGGAAATCAACCTATCTCTCCAATGCAGCCTTCAAGAAGAGGGACTTGGGAAATCAACCTCTCTCTCCAACATGGCCTTCAAGAAGAGGGACTTGGGAAATCAACCTATCTCTCCAACGCTTTACATCAGGGCAGGTAAGCATTTCAAGACCTTGCCACCGAATAAGTCAAAAGAATGCAATGAATTCTTCTTGAACAAACGCTGAACTCTTGTGGACATTTTCTTTTTAAAGGAGAACGGTGCCTTGCAGAGCTATGCCTGTTCTTGGATTAGATTATCGTTTGTCTGCATTCCTCTGAATCTTCTTTCGGTGCTTACACAAGTGTGCGCGCAAAACTACCCCTAACCCTACACTCTCGAGGCCTACGCTACATACACCTGACAACGCAACACACACACACACAACACACACACACACACACACACACACACACACACACACATATATATATATATATAAATATATGTATGTATGTATGTATGTATGTATGTATGTATGTATGTATGTATAAAAATACCTATCAGGTGCAGATATCAAAACGTGACATCAGCCAAATCATTTCTAGAGATGAAAGGAAGAAATCTGAGCGAGTCATTCATTATTGTCAAACTGTTTCGGGATAAAAGGGAGAAATACATCATGTAATCAGCTTATTGTCAAACACGATCTCTCTCATCGTTTTTATGCAAGACCAAAACATGGTAAATAAACTCATTTTGCTATATATATAAAATAAATCCTAAGATTAGAGCGAACAGTCCACATAGGGACATTTCCAGTCCAAGAGGTATAGGGACATTTCCAGTCCAAGAGGCATAGGGACATTACCAGTCCTAATGAACTAATGAAAATCATTTAAGGAAGAACAGCCTCAAGGGCAACAGTCCTAATGAGAATTATTCAATGGCCTGTTTGCTGCCCATCTTAAAATGTTTCCATCATTCTGGTGGTGTCAACTTAGTGTTTGATAGGTT
>CM060307.1:36317797-36320297 GCA_030674185.1 Monoplex corrugatus | reverse complement strand
AATCCTCTCTCTTTCTCTCTCTCCCCTCAGCTCTCATTGTTTCTCTCTTTCTCTCCCCCCCCCCCCCCCCGTCCATTTTTGACTATTACTAGTATCAGTGTTGCTGCTGTCGCCTGTATCAGTACCAAAATGGATTTTGGCGTCCATGCGTATAGACATATCAATATAAACTTTGAAAATCTTACGGGCTTTAGTGGGTTGGAATCACAGAGCAAACATCATCAGGAAAGACCGCATAGCACGGCTCGGAGAGAAACAAAAACTACAAGCAAGAATTATTGATAACTTTTGGCTCACACGCAATTCAGTACACTTTACCTTGACATTTATAAGGGGGAAAAGACAAAAGACGAAAGGTGACAGAGCGAAAGGTCACCTTTTGTGCAGTAATGGTCGAGCTGTCCCCGGCTCAACTCAAGGTTAATCAGGATTATGCCGGGCAAGCTTTGGTTTGTCTGTCTTACAGGATACATATGCTGGAAGTATACAGGACTGGAAACCATAGAAACACGAAAGAAGCAAACACACTGCACGACACTGCATCGCACCGCACTACACTTCGCACGCGCGCTCGCACACGCACACGCACACATACAAACACATAAATACATACCCTCTAGCATACATTAACACACACAGAGCTATGTTTTGTTTAATCTCACAATGCTAATATTTCTTAGTTTACGTCTATGTTTCATGTGTGCGTGCGAGAAAAATTAAATGAGAGAGAGGGGGGAGGGGGAGAGAGAAGGGAAGAAAAAGGGAGAGAGAGAGAGGTAGGGGAGAGAAAGATCGAGAGAGAGAGCGCGAGAGAGACAGAGAGAGAGAGAGAGAGAGACAGAGATAAGACAGAGACAGAGAGGAGAGAGAGAGAGAGAGAGAGGAGGAGAGAGAAGAGAGATTTGGTTTTTGATTTGACTTGGGAATTCATCGCACACGGACAATTCCACATGCGCTCCACCCAAACCTGCCATCTGGCAGATTCCCTTAGGGTGCGCAAAACCCTACGCAATGGCGATGTCATAAAATGGAGAGAGAGGGTGTGTGTGTGTGTGTGTGTGGAATGTGGGGCAGAGGGACTTAGGCCCTTTGACTCCCACACCCTATCCAATCGACTGCAAAAACTTAACCATTTGACTCCCTCACCCTATCCACTAGCTTCCTACAGGAAGCTGGTGGATAGAGTGAGAGAATCCAAGGGTTAAGCTTTTGCTTTGCCACAAAGGTTGGCAATGCAGGATGCAGGTGGACAGGGTGCGGGAGTCAAAGGGTTTATCTAAAGAAAATTTCATGGGCTGCGTTTTTCACGTTACAGTGAGTAGGTGGAGATGAGTGATCGCTGAAGAGTTGATTTTTCTGAGAAAACCTGAAAGGTCTTTTCACTTTTCGTGTTTACATTCCGACGTCAGTAGGAAGGATGATAGGGTGGCGTAATCCTGAGGCTCACCGCGTGGGGGAATGGTAAACAACTGAATCACGCTCCACGCGTTTGAGAGAGAGACATCCGTGTTCACAACGCATCCACTCAACACCCAGCTAATAGGGTCAACAGATTGAAAAAAGAAATCAGTAAAAGTATATATCCTCCAACAATTCACTGTTCTAAATACAGTATGCCTAATTCAAGTGGGTGAAATCTGTCTGTCTGTCTGTCTGCCTGCCTGCCTGTCTGTCTGTCTTGTCTGTCTGTCTGTCTGTCTGTCTGTCTCTCTCTCTCTCTCAGAGGAGGTATCCGACAAATCATATAAATCAAATCCTTGTTCACTGTTTACAAAATCTGAATGCAGAGGGTTTTACCATGTGGGGATGTTATCAGTGAGTTTTTGTCCATGATGTTTCGTCTTCACCGCGGTTTCAATGGAAGCTCTCTAAGTCTAATCCCTCATGAATGTTGTCAGTTCATATTACGAGTTCCACAGGAATCAATCTATTAGCTAAAGCGCTAAAATTGTCAACACTTTTGTACTGACATTTTTGAAACTGAAAAAAAAAAAAAAAAGAAAAAAAGAGAAACAGAACACATACACACGCGCACACACGCACCCACACATAAACACAGACACGCACGCACGCACACATACACATACACACACACACGCACACACACACGAAATTTTCTCTCTCAACCCTGACTTTTGACTGATGTCAATAAAAGTTAAACAGGTTAGTGTTAAAGAAAATTTGACTGAAGTTGTTTTGGTAACTGAGAAATTGAGAAATGAGCAATCTGATGATGTTGATCTCATGACCCTTGTGATTCTGACCAAGGTCCTCGATTTTATATCAAAATCAAAACTTTAAGAAGTCTATATGTAAACATTTTCACAGCAATGAGCCCATTAGATATTGGGATACTGATACGCTTGAACAGACAGACAGGCGCACACACACACACACACACACACACACACACACACAAAGTGAGGGGAGGGGAGAGAGAGAGAGAGGAGAGAGAGAGAGAGAGAGAGAGAGAGAGAGAGAGAGCGAGAGTGAGAGCAGT
>CM060307.1:36277797-36315297 GCA_030674185.1 Monoplex corrugatus | reverse complement strand
CACCATGCTACACAGCGACGAAACCGGAATGCAATGCAATGACAAGACACAACACGACGCGACACGACACAAGACAAGATACAACCACAACACAACCGCTTTTAAAATAAACGCAACCTAGACTCCATGAGACCCAGCCAGATAAACTACAACGCAATCTTAGTACAACACATGACACGACAAAATACAACCACAACACGACACCACTAAAAATAAACATAACCTAGACTCCATGAGACCCAGCCAGATAAACTACAACGCAATCTTAGTACAACACATGACACGACAAAATACAACCACAACACGACACCACTAAAAATAAACGTAACCTAGACTCCATGAGACCCAGCCAAAAAACTACAACGCAATCTTAGTACAACACAACACGACTTGACACGACAAAATACCACCACAACACGACACTACTAACATAAATGCAACACAGACTCCATAAGACCCAGCCAAATAAACTACAACGCAATCCTAGTACAATACAACACGATACAACTTTTATCAAGACGTCGGTGTGTAAGTAAAGCCAGACTTCATCCAACAGGCCATATACACTAGACAGCAACACAAAACAAGCCACAGAAACCAAACTGCAACAGAATTTACGACACACGACAAAACACATCTAACACAACAGTTAAAATGACGTCGAGCAAGATTCCGTGCCATCCATCCACGTAAACGCAGAGTAACGCAACGCAATAGGACAAATACAACACAATAAAGTATAATACAACACAAAACCGTGTAGAACAATGCAATACAAAACGATAGTACAACAGCCCTGACAACAGAGTAAGATGCTTTCAAGGCAGGGTAAACAAACCAACAAACGATAAACAAACAGCCATACATGTAAATACCCACTCGTACATTTGAACGAATGTTGGAGTTGAGGTCCACGAACCAAGTAAAAAACAATAAACAATCCAACAAACACACACACACACACACACACACACACACACACACACACACACACACACACACACACACACATCCCAACAATCGAACGATAAAACTGAACTAGCGATGTCGTCAAGACACACGGTGCAATCCTGCCCCATAAACACGAGATAGTAAATTAGATTTCTCTACTAAGTGTTGATATGAGTCATTGGTTTTAACACTTTTTTCCCTTTCCGTGTGTGAATTAATATGTGGGTGTTTAACTCTATGTGTATGTGCGAGTGTGTGTGTGTGTGTGTGTGTGTGTGTGTGTGTGTGTGTGTGTGTGTGTGTGTGTGTGTGTGTGTGTGTGTGTGTGTGTGTGTGTGTGTGTGTGTGAGAGGAGAGGAGAGAGAGAGAGAGAGAGACAGAGAGAGAAACACACAGGCACGAGTGTCAAAACTCCACCCAACTTCTTTCACAAACGGGGACAAAAGAGGCAGTTGTAGTAAAACTGGAGAAGCGAAACGAAAAGCAAATAATCAATCCTTGTGAGCCGAGGGAATGAAGCATGCGCGTCCACACACACGCACACGCACGCAAACACGCACGCACACACACACGCACACATACACAAACATGTACACAAACACATATGCCGATAGTAGTGAAATCAGTAGTGACAGTACTTGTGGTTATGGTGGTGAGATTGCCAGTAGCACCAGTGATGTTGGTGGCAGTACTTCTCCTTTTTGCTGAAATGGTTAATCTGTTCACTAGCTTGCTTTACATTTATATGCTTTTCGTTTGTTAGTTCGTGCATGTTTTTTTTTTTAATAAAAAAACATATTTTCGTTTTTTATGTTAACTAACACAAATGTGCTCACACACTACAGACAGGCAGACGCAGACACATACATTAAATGCTACAGACACATGCGTGCGCGCGCACACGCACCGACACACACACAGAGATACTAACATACGCCTGTGCATACACACAGACACAAACGCTTTTTAATCGTTTCTCTCTCTCTCTCTCTCTCTCACACACACACACACTCTTATACAAACATACAACACACACACACTCTCTCTTTCTCTTATACAAAGATACACACACACACACCACACACACACACACACACACACAACACACACTACAGCCAAAAAACACTCCAAACCACACCCCCACACCCCCCAGGACCAACTAGTGTTGACTCGCTGCTGACACTGTAGTGTACATGTTTTGACTTCTAAACATCAAACGTCTGATCGAAGCTATTTACTAACAGAGGGGCAATGGTAAGGAAATAGGATGGGATCTTAAATCCTGTTTACATCACACGAACCTACTCCGACCTTTTGTTTAATCTCTCTCTCTCTTTTACACACACACGCGCGCGCACGCACAGAGAGAGAGAGAGAGAGAGAGAGACAGATAGACAGAGAGAGAGAGAGAGAGAGAGAGAGAGAGAGAAGGACAGAATAAGACAGAGAAAGAGAGAGAGAGACAGAGAAGACAGACAGACAGTACAAGATAAATCTTATTTCAAGATTAAAAATAAACATGTGGTGCTCTTTTCTTTTTGCTGTTTTTGTGGTAGTGAGAAGCAGAAACAGACAGACAGACAGACAGACAGAGAGAGTTAGAGAGAGAGAAGAGACGACATGATAGAGAGAGAGAAAGTAGAGAGAGAGAAATCGACAGACTATACAGAGAGAAAGAGAGAGAGAGAGACGAGACAGACAGTCAGACAGTACAAGACTAAATCTTATTCAGTACAATAACATTGCTGGTTGTCTTTTTTCTTTTTGCTTTTTTTTGTGGTAGTAAAGCAAACGACAACAGACAGAGGGAGAGAGTAGGAGAGAGAATGAGAGTCTAGGGAGTAGAGAAGTGTGTGTGTGTGTGGGGTGTTTTATGACGTATATCGAGTGTGCACGTGTTTCACGCTGCCACTGCATCGGCACTCTTTACTGCATGTACGAATTAAAACTAATAATGAATAAATAAATATTATTTAAGTTACAATAAACGTGTGCGTCGCATAGCATTCGTTTCCCGCCACTTAGCTCTCCATGTGTGGCCTCGCCTTTAAGGCCACAGTCCCCTCCCCCTTACTCCATTTAACTAATATGAAGAACTATGTTAAATGAGCAAGCATAAGACTAAGCAGGAGTACAAATGACTACGACTACTAGCCCAGAGAACTGATCAATACGGGAAGTTGATGGGCGTGAGGACCTGTTACAAGGTGTAAATGAGAGGGCTTCTTTGATTGAATCGTCAATTTAAAAAAAAAAAAAAAAAAAAAAAAATAATAATAGATAAAAACAATACCAAAAAAACACATTCCCTGCACGTTTTCTACTCGACAGGTGTTCAGGGTCACAATGAGTTAGCAGACATTTCACGGGTATGCAATGACATTCAACAACGGCGTTAACCTTGCTCTCCTACCACTTTTCTTGATGGCAGTCATTGCGTCATCTCGCGTCCATCATGCCCTTGTCAAATGGCGTGTGATCATGGCCTTCATAGAACCCTCTTTTTCGCTGCCAGTACATCTCCCACCCTCTTTGTCTTCGTCATCCGCAAGTTGTTAGTGTCTTTCCCTGATTACCTGGGAACGATAGCTTCATACGATCTTCTTTTTTCGCTGCAACTAATCTCCACCCTCTTTGTCTTCGTCATCGAAGTCTGTCTAGTGTCTTCTCCTGGATCTACCTGTGAATCGATCATGGGCTTCCATACGAATCTATCTTTTCTGCTGCAACTAACATTCCCACCCTTTTGTCTTCGTTCCTCCGCAAATCTGTCTAGTATCTTCCTTGGATCTATCTGGGGCTCCTTTCCCTCCAGCTTTCTCGTTGTGACTAGGTGCTCAAATTTCTTGCTCATAAAAGTCCTGATAAATGTTGTCTTTCTTAATCCCTTATTAATGTTATTTCGTGTTGCCGATTCAAGACGTCGTTTGTTTCTTTGCTGTCATGGAACGCTTCACATTCCTCTCAGAACCTAACTTCACCAGCCACATCTTGTTCTGACTTTGCGTGTGACTGCCCGTCATTTTTGGTAAGCAGAACTTGCTCAATTCACTCTTCACTCTGTCCATCGCCTAGGAGTCACCTTTCCCAGCTCCTAAGCTAGCAGATTGGCGAGAGAGTCAAAGGTGAAGTTTTTATAGTGATGGATAGTGTTGGGGAGTGTCAGGGTTAAGTTTTTCTTGAGCTGGTGGGTAATGGTCATATGAAAGGTCGAATTTTTTGTTGCAGCTAATGGATATGTGAGGTGAAAGACCAACGTGTTCGTAGCTGTAGATAGGGTGAGGAGTGAAATATTAAGGATTGTTTTTCAGCTAGTGAACGGTGTGTGGATTAACAACTAAAGATTACGGTTCTGCACCTGGTGGATTAGGCAGGGGTGTGAAAAATACAATTTTGCAGTGATGGATAGGTGAGGGAGTGAAAAGATTACGTTTTGGACGCTGGTGGATAAGCGAGAAGTGAAGATTTACGATTCTGCAGTAGTAGTAGGGTTAGAAGAGAATTATTAGGGATTACGTTTCTGCAGCTGGTCGATAAGGTGAGGGAGTAAAATGGTTAATGTAAACAAGCTGTGCAAAGTCAGACGTTTAAGAAAATATCGTACACAAAAGCTTAGCATAACACTAGTCGTTTAAGAAAACATCACACACAAAGCGATTCCATTCTTTTTTTCATAATAATACGTGCGCATGAAAATATCATACATAGAAACATTGGCAAGTAGGCGCCCGCGCGCACACACACACGCACACACACACACACAAAGACATAAGCATGCACACACACTTTATATGTCTATGTATCCATCTGTTTACACGTGTATATGCCTGCGCGCGCGCACACACGCACGCACACACACACACACACACACAGAGATGAAGATCTGGTAATCAACATTAAAACTGGGGGTGGGAAGGGAGGGTTTGGACAAATTCTTTTCACAATAACGATGACAAGCAGTAACAACAGACACACAGACGAATTTCAGCTTGCTTTCTCCCGTACGCAAGGGTTGAATCCAGTATCAATTCTCAGACGAGATTCCCCAAACCGACGCCGCCGTAACTGTATGTCTAAGATACACAACACAGTGGCTCTTTTCATAATCCAAACATGTTCTTGCTCTTGTTGTGTACTGACGCCCAAGCGTGATCACGATTAGGGACTGTCTTGAATAATCCAATCAGTAATGTCGTTTATAAGCGACGGAAACTTTTCGAATCTCTAGCAAACGACAGACTGTCATTTTACCGGACTGGTTTCTCATTGGTGAATTCTGACACCGCCAAAAACTAGAAGTGATACCGGAAGTAGCGTTTCGCTCCTATTTTTTTTTTTATTTGCCGGTTTTAATTTTTCTTTTCTAGGCTTAATGTTGCGCGCCAATAGGAGTTAAGTATTTGAACTTCAATTTCTGTTCAAAACTAAGGCTGAGAATATTATTTTGTACGAAAAATTATTACTAAACTATATTCAGCTGTACCTGGCCAGACTTCTAAACTGAAGAGTGATAAGGGCAGACAATTTAATAACTGCTCCCAAACCCAAAGTCGGTGAAAATTTAAGTATCGGTCGCAACATAGTACACCCTTTTGTACTTTAATTTAACAAGTTTATTACAATGTATGGATTGTGTGTGTGTATGTGTGTGTGTGTGCGTGTGTGAGTGTGTGTGTGTGTGTGTGTGTGTGTGTGTGTGTGTGTGTGTTGCGTGTGGTGTGTGTGTGTGTGTGCGTGCGTGCGTGTGCGTGCGTATGCGTGCGTATGTGTGCGTGTGTATGCGTGCGATAAACTGACGGCTGCAGTCTGTTCAAGAGATAGTGATCAAACTGGAACAATTCTTTATGTGCTCTACTGAACTGAAGCAGCGATTATTCCGCAGATTCTTGAGCCTGCCTAAAACCCAAGGCGCTGAGAAGATCTTGAAATAGAGAGAAAAGAGAGAGGGAGAGGAGAGAGAGAGAGAGAGAGAGAGAGAGAGAGAGATGGAGAGAGAGAGAGCGAGAGAGAGACAGGCAGACAGCCACACAGAGAGGTGGGGGGGGGGGAGATGAAGGGACCTATGAAACAGTAAGCTGACTCCACTAGAATAATAGAAACATTAAGACGGACAGCGAACAGGCCTGACTCTGACATCTGACATCGACGTCAATGTTTGTGCTTGGTCTTAATGAGATACTGTTGCCATTGACTTGTTTTTCTTTACAGTTTGCCCCTAAGCAACTTTTAGGTATCTTTTAGTCTGTTCCACATCGCATTGCCTGAAGGGCTGTGAAAATATCTTTACACGTTTTGACACACACGCACACGTACGCACACACACACACGCACGCACGCGCACGCGCGCGCGCGCGCACCCCCCCCCCCCCAAGATAAACTACTGGTTGAATACGGAAGAGTACAGCCTGTTTGAAGAACGTGTGAACTTCTCCCTAAAGGAAGATTTACCTTTTTTTCTAGGGGTCATCACGAAGGTGAACGCCCGTCTATTCATGTATTCTTTAACTTGCCAGGGGAGAAAGATACATATTTTGCCCAAGCTACTAACATCCACAGAGGAACACTGGCTGTCCCTGTGACTACAGCATCCCTCAAAGACACCAGAGGTGCACAATGTAGAAATACATGATTGAACAAACAATACACAATGTTAGAAATAAAGCAAAAAATATGATCTAATTAACAATACGTACAGCAACACATGATCTAACAAACAATACACAATGTTAGAAATAAGGCAAGAAACATGATCTAACAAACTATACACAATGTTAGAAATAAAGCAAGAAACATGATCTAACAAACAATACACAATGTTAGAAATAAAGCAAGAAACGTGATCTAACAAACAATACACAATGTTAGAAATAAACCAAGAAACATGATCTAACAAACAATACACAATGTTAGAAATAAAGCAAGAAACATGATCTAACTAACAATACACAATGTTAGAAATAAACCAAGAAACATGATCTAACAAACAATACACAATGTTAGAAATAAACCAAGAAATATGATCTAACAAACAATACACAATGTTAGAAATAAAGCAATAAACATGAGTTATGATCTAACCAACAATACGTATAGCAACAGATATGATCTAAAAACAATACACAATGTTAGAAATAAAGCAAGAAACATGATCTAACTAACAATACACAATGTTAGAAATAAACCAAGAAACATGATCTAACAAACAATACACAATGTTAGAAATAAACCAAGAAATATGATCTAACAAACAATACACAATGTTAGAAATAAAGCAATAAACATGAGTTATGATCTAACCAACAATACGTATAGCAACAGATATGATCTAAAAACAATACACAATGTTAGAAATAAAGCAAGAAACATGATCTAACTAACAATACACAATGTTAGAAATAAACCAAGAAACATGATCTAACAAACAATACACAATGTTAGAAATAAACCAAGAAACATGATCTAACTAACAATACACAATGTTAGAAATAAAGCAATAAACATGAGTTATGATCTAACCAACAATACGTATAGCAACAGATATGATCTAAAAACAATACACAATGTTAGAAATAAGGTAAAGAATATGATCCAACTAATAATACATAATAATATAGAAACAAACACGATCTAACAAACAATGCACAGTGTTCGAAATAAAGCAAATAACATGATCCAAATTCTAACAAACAATACAAACGTTAGAAATAAAGCAACAAACATAAGCTAAGGAACATCATACACAGCAATAACCACGATCGAGCGAACAATACACGATGTTAAGAACCCCCCCCCCCTCCCCCACGTGATTTAACGAACAAAACACAAAGTTAAAAACACAACAACAAACATAATCTAATGAAAACTATACCGACAGTCCAATACATGTACATTTTAAAGGGGTAAAAACCCAACCAATCCTCTTGAGTTGTGGTGGGCAAAGGTGGACACAAAGAAACGTGGTCCATTAAAGAATACATTATTCAAAGATATCTGAATAATTATTCATGAAAGAAAATCAAAGCAAATCAGAACATAATCTGTCGGTCACACGAAGGACACATGAGGCTAAACACTGCTGGTGTACAAATACTTAAAGGGGACAGGGGTGGGAAGGTAGGTGACGAAAACCGGTTGATAAGAGTGAGGCAGTTAAAAAAGTTAAAGGACTGGGAGTAAAAGAAGCCAACACTAGATTTTGGCAGGGTCACTTTTAAATGGTGGATGTTTTGGAAAACGTTCAGGAGGGATTATATCAACGCATTTAAGGCACTTCCAGATCTTATGTGCTTCACACAGGTTGGCTTAGGCAGTCAGCTAGCAAAGGGCTCTGGATTAGTTTAATTAGTTAAGGTGTCGGGTTCAATCCCAGCCCCCAAAATGATATAATGGTCGGGTCGTCTTAACGTGGTAATCATTCTGGTAGTCTTGGCCTAGTTCCTGATATATAATTTAGACTGACTAATGCCAGCCATTCTGGTGGTGTCATTGTAGTTTTGGCATAGAATTTAGATTGTATAGTGCCTACAGTTCTGGTGACATCAGCCTAGTTTTCGGTACGGGTTTTAGATCCTGTTCCCATATATCTTCTCACTTTCAATACATGATCTCGCCAGAGCTCCAAGTGTTTGCTTGGCTTTTCGGGCTCTTCTCTTTGTTTACTAGTATGTGTGTGCCTGTGCTAAAGTGTGTGTGTGTGTGTGTGTGTGTGTGTGTGTGTGTGTGTGTGTGTGTGTGTGTGTGTGTGTGTGTGTGTGTGTGTATGTGTGTGTGTGTGTAAGTATGAGAGAGTGAGTGTATGTATGAGAGTGTGAGTGTGTGTGTGTGTGTGTGTGTATGAGAGAGAGACAGAGAGAGAGAGAGAGAGAGAGAGAGAGAGAGAGAGAGAGAGGAGGGAGTGTGGTGTGTGTGTGTGTGTGTGACACGCACACACACAGAGACAGACAGACACACTCACACACACACACACACACACACACACACACACACACACACACACACACACACACACACACACACCACACACTCTCTCTCTCTCTCTCATACACACAGACGCACAGACACATAGTTTTTGGAACTTGAAAACACCTTTTTATTCAAGGATATTAGCATTCTTATTATGGAGCGGATATGTCTTACAGCTTTATTATATAGGCTTTATTAGGACACTTACACATTGTTTATTGTGAAGGTCACCAACTCCTACACAAACCAGAAACTTGTGGGTGGGGGGGGGGGGGCGGGGGAGGAGGAGGGGAAAGTAAGATGTAACACTGTGTCAGTTTGCACAATTCTTTTCATAGGTCATCCGTTTTGTCAAACGCCTGTGTCAACAACATACTAACCTGCTGTGTCATCTGTAAGCTTTAAAGCATAAAATATAAACACTGCCAAATCTCTGAAATGTTTTGATGGCTATACTTTCGGGGAAGGGGGGGGGGGAGAATGGAGACAAAAGTGGGAGGGGAGGGAGAGAGAGAGAGAGAGAGAGAGAGAGAGAGAGAGAGGGAGGGGAGAGAGAGAGAGAGAGAGAGGGACACAGAGAGAGAGAAAGAGAGGGAGGGAGCGACAGACAGAGAGAGAGAGAGAGAGAGAGAGAGAGAGAGAGACAGACAGACAGACAGACCGAGAGAGAGAGAGAGACAGACAGACAGAGAGACAGACAGACAGAGAGACAGACAGACAGAGAGACAAAGACAGACAGACAGCGAGAGAGAGAGAGACAGAGAAAGAAAGACAGAGACATAGAGACAAAGACATACAGAGAGAGACAAAGACATACAGAGAGAGACAAAGACAGAGAGAGAGAGACAAAGACAGAGAGAGAGAGAGAGAAAGAGAGAAAGAAAGAGAGAGAGAGAGGGGGGGATGCGTACACGAAACACATAAGACAGCGTGCGTCTTTTGGTAAGTTCGGGCGTATGCAAAGCTAATACAATCACCTGAAGTTAAGTAAAATAGAGTTCACAAGTGTAGGAACTTGTGACAGTAAATGCCACAGGCCTTGGAAAGCCCCCTTATTCCAAGTGAACGGGTCTTCTGGGTTCACTCTTATCGTACACCTACACAACGTGGTGCTCGACAACAGCTCGACAGAGGAAAGAGCAAAGAGTCTTGCCTGTGCCAAGAACAAAGGGTGTTTGTCCTCTTAGAAAACTGTACATTCATAATAGCAAAAAAGCATTCAACCAAACATCGTTGCTTTTATAGGATACCTTACCGCAAAACACCAGATTGAAAAACCTAATGTAAAACTGAAGTGGAACTGGCATACTTTCAGAGAAAATATCCGCCATATATTTGTCCTTAGTTTCAGAAGAATTTGTTATGACTCCTCCTTTTTTGATGGCATGAATACATGCTTTGTGTATGGCCTATCTGTGTAAGTTTATGTATTCATCTTAGATCTTATTGTTGACAGTGACCGAACTTCATATCTTTGATTCACATCATTCTGCTTTGTAAAAATAGTTTGTTTTTGTATTTTGCTAAGAATAAACAAAAACAAATAAGAAATAAAAGTCTTGTCTGTGGCCAGAGTAGAGTCTTGTCTGTGGTTAGAGCAGAGTCTTGCATGTGGCCTGTGCAAAGAATTTTGTCTGTGGCCAGTGCAAAGAATCTTGTCTGTGGCCAGTGCAAAGAATCTTGTCTGTGGCCAGTGCAAATAGTCTTGTCTGTGGCCAGTGCAAAGCCATGTTTGTAGCCAGAGCAGAGTCATGTCAGTGACCAATGCAGTTCTCTTTGAGGTCAGAGCGTAGACTCTTGTGTGTAACAATAGTAAAGAGTCATGTATGTGACCAATGCACATCTTCTCTGTGATAAGAGCACAGACTCTTTTGTGTGGCGAGACTGAAGAGTCTTGCCTGTGACCAATGCAGTCTTCTCTGTGATCAGAGCACAGACTCTTCTGTGTGGCGAGACTGAAGAGTCTTGCCTGTGACCAATGCAGTCTTCTCTGTGATCAGAGCACAGACTCTTCTGTGTGGCGAGACTGAAGAGTCTTGCCTGTGACCAATGCAGTCTTCTCTGTGATCAGAGCACAGACTCTTCTGTGTGGCGAGACTGAAGAGTCTTGCCTGTGACCAATGCAGTCTTCTCTGTGATCAGAGCACAGACTCTTCTGTGTGGCGAGACTGAAGAGTCTTGCCTGTGACCAATGCAGTCTTCTCTGTGATCAGAGCACAGACTCTTCTGTGTGGCGAGACTGAAGAGTCTTGCCTGTGACCAATGCAGTCTTCTCTGTGATCAGAGCACAGACTCTTCTGTGTGGCGAGACTGAAGAGTCTTGCCTGTGACCAATGCAGTCTTCTCTGTGATCAGAGCACAGACTCTTGTGTGTAACCAGAGAAACGGAGTCTTGTCTGTGGCTAGAGCTAACGAATCTTGCCCATGGCCAGAGTAAAAGAATCTTCTTGATTGTGGCCAAACTAAGAGAGTCTTGTCTGTCGCCTGTGCAGTCTTGAGTGTGGCCTGAACAAAGAGTCTTGTGTGTGGTCACAGCAAAGAGTCATGTATGTGGCCAAAGCAAACAGCAACGAGTCTTGTGCATGGCAAGAGCAAAGTCTTGTGCGTAGTCAGATTAAAGAGTCTTGTTTTTGCCAAGACCAAATGGATTTGTCTTTGGCAACAGTCTCTTCTGGGTTTTTTTCCTTCTATTGTTGTGTTTTCATTTCGTGTAATCTTGCAAGTGGAGATATACATTTTACTGTAATGCTGCGTACGCTGTTTCACTCACAGACCGATAACCAAGCTCGTACAGAAGTATACAACCCACACAACCATACCCATATGGCATATGCGCAGGCTTACAGAAAGAGAGAGAGAGAGAGAGAGAGAGGGGAGAGAGAGAGAGAGACAGACAGACAGACAGACAGACAGATAGACAGAACAAAAAGGACAGCTAAATGAAATTCACTTACGTTTAATATTCAGAATAGTTTTGCTTTTAAACCTGATAGATCTGGTATCAGGGTATCTATCTAAGAAATTAGCTTATTAATATTTGGGTAACTTTAAAAGAAATTAGCTTATTAATATCTGGGTATCTATCAAAGAACTTAGCTTATTAATATCTGGGTATCTATCAAAGAAATTAGCTTATTTAAATATCCGTTTTTTTTCCTCCGCATTGAAATCGTGCTTGTACGAGCGTAAATGGACTGTTACTGGATTTTACGTGGTCGTAAGCTTGTGTATGTTTAAGTGAACTCAGACGATTGGTATCATTAGCTTTAGTTAAACGTGAGGAGCACCCTGAGATAATTGCTATGGCAGGCCAAACTACACGCGGTGTCGGACCCTGAGATAATCATTATGGCAGGCCTGACGTACAACCCGGCTGTATCGGTATCACAGGCTCAAGGTGGCAAGACAACGTGACGCTGACCTCTTGCAAACTCACTACAACTAACTGTACACACAATAGTGTGAGACTGACATTCCACAGAGGGGCAGCAAACACACGGCGCCACTGGCGTGACTTATCATTCCATAACAAGCTAGACTCCTCGAGTTTGGAATTTCGAGTCTGTTCGACAGGGATTCATCGCACTCTGTCAACTCCATAGGCGCTCCACCCATATCTGCCAGCAACTATCTGGTAGATTCCCTTAGCCCGCACAAAACTGTTCGCCGGTATGCCTTGAAATGGAGAAGAAGGAGGTTGCGGGAGGGATCTAAAAATCACTTAAGTAACGAACAAGTCAGTTTTCAATGTTGCGGGCTGCCACTGTACTCCAGATATCAGATCTCGATTCCACAGCTCTATCAAAAGAACCAACCTTTATACATTCATATAGATACATAAAAGAAAACCTGCCAGCTTTGGGTGTATTGGCTATATCAAACCGGCATACCCTGCCTATTGATATCAAATTTTAATGTTCACACACACACACACACACACACACACACACACACACACACACACACACACACACACACACACACACACACACACACCACACACACACACACGCACACATTCAAGCGCACACGTGCACATATAAAACAATATGATCAAGCCACACTAACAATCTTTTTATCCAAAAATTATTACAGAAAACCGAGATATTGTACTTTTAATGATTACTTGTGACCCCTGAATGAGCTTCGTATGACATAAAATAAAATCTCTTGACGTGAAGCAAGGACACTCTGGCAGATTGCCACAGCCATGAAAACAGAATGAAAATGTTGTCAGAAGTTCCAGGGAAAGCGCCGTTCAAACAACTCCTTTAAAAAAATTACTGATTTTAGACACTGTTGTTATCCCTGGGACATTGACCTTGGCGTCATGGCTCCCCAAACCTATGCATTCATGACGCCTCAACGTCCCACACCTTTGACCCAAGTTTGGTAAAATCCATCACACACACAGACACACATGCACACACACACAGCACATACACACAAAACTACATGCACGCGCGCGCGCACACACACGCGCGCGCACACACACACACATCTCCCATCGATATGAAACAATCCTTCTTATTTCATGGAAGACATAAAACCAAAACCAAAAAAGCATAATATGAAGACAGTAACTGAATACAAATTTTCTAGAAAATCAAAGAAACAACTGAATTAATGACATATGCAGATGATCATTGAAGACGATTTCTTTAGAAATCGAGATTTATATATTCCATAAATAATTTTTGAACGTAATGTGAACGATCATGATTCTTTAATCAAAACAACATAATTCGTGCACTCTCTCTCTCTCTCTCCCCTTCTCTCCCTCTTTCCTACATTTCGACCTTTGGCTTTGTTTTTGGAATAAAATGACAATAAAATGGTATTATTACATTCACATTGCAGAATTCAGTTTGCTTCCCTTAATTCATCGCATACAATCACGTGAGACACGAATATACACAAAAACGCAATACCACATACTCGCAAGCACGCGCGCCACACACCGGCACGCGAACACACACACACACAGGTACGCGAACACACACTCACGCATATATATTGTTAACATCAAATATACAAACATGCACGTACGTACATACATACATTACATTACATACATGCATACATACATACATACATATATGCATACAGACAGACATACACATACATACATACATCAATGAAATACAAATGCCTTTGAATCCTGCCAATATCATACAACTAAAATCTACCGTTTTAAATAGAATAAAATACTTTTTTTTTAACCCTTTGTTAATCAGTTCACTTCTTCACTCTGTCCTCCAGCTTTCTGCAACTATAGCCATGACAGCAGAGCAAAAATGTAACCCTGTCACGTCTTCACCTTATCCACCAGCTTCCTGCAAGTTGGTGGACAGAGTGAGGGAGTGAAAGGGTTAAACTATTGCTACAGTGAATAGAGCGAGGGGGGTGAAATGGTTAACTGTTTGCAGCTAGTGAATAGAGGGGAGGGAGTGAAGTGTTCGTAGCTGGTGGATAGGATGAAGGTGTGAAATGGGTTTAAAAAAGCTACACGAAGTAGGCAATTTCTCAATGACAACAAAGCAGTTTGCTGATCGAGCAGAGATCATGAAAATGGCAGTGCGTGTAAGCGGCTGGTGGGTGAGAGGGTAAGGTGGGGGCAGGGGGGAGGGGGAAGGTTGGACCAGTTATTGGGTGACACAACCCTTCTGCCCGTTCCCATGTCGTCTGCCCCTTCATACACACACTTTCAACTAAATCGACAAAAGGTATGCAAGCTGTAGTTTGGGGGCTTATTCTCAAGCTGCGCAGCTCTTTTGGACTGTTGTCAAATCAATTTTGCTCGTTACAATGAAATCGCCTTTAACTCTTTTCATTCCCTCACCCTATCCACGAAACCCTTTTACTCTCTAACCTTATCGAAGGAAAGCTTTACCCGCGAAATCCTTTTACTCTCTAACCCCATTCACCAAAATCATATTACTATCTAGCCTGATCTACCCAAATCCTTTCATTCTCTCACCCTGCCCATCAAAATCCTTTCACTCTCCCACCCTATCCACCTAAACCTTTCAATCTCACGCCCTGTCCAACCAAATCTTTCAACCTCACACCGTATTCATCCAAACCTTTCAATCTCTCACCCTATCCAACCAAATTTTCGACCTCACACCCTGTCCAACCAAATCTTTCAATCTCTCACCCTCTCCACCCAAACCCCGTCATTTTCTACCTCTATCCGCCAACACCCTGTCATTCTCTCACCCTATGCACTAACACCCTGTCATTCTCTCACCCTATGCACTAACACCCTGTCATTCTCTCACCTTATGCACTAATACCCTGTCATTCTCTCACCCTATGCATTAACACCCTGTCATTCTCTCACCCTATGCACTAACACCCTGTCATTCTCTCACCTTATGCACTAATACCTTGTTATTCTCTCACCCTATGCACTAACACCCTGTCATTCTCTCACCCTATGCACTAAAACCCTGTCATTCTCTCATCCTATGCACTAACACCCTGTCATTCTCTCACCCTATGCACTAACACCCTGTCATTCTTTCACCCTATGCATTAACACCCTGTCATTCTCTCACCCTATGCACTAACACCCTGTCATTCTCTCACCCTATGCACTAATACCCTGTCATTCTCTCACCCTATGCTCTAATACCCTGTCATTCTCTCACCCTATGCTCTAATACCCTGTCATTCTCTCACCCTATGCTCTAATACCCTGTCATTCTCTCACCTATGCACTAATACCCTGTCATTCTCTTACCCTATGCACTAATACCCTGTCATTCTCTCACCTTATGCACTAATCACCCTGTCATTCTCTCACCTTATGCACTAACACCCTGTCATTCTCTCACCCTATGCACTAACACCCTGTCATTCTCTCACCTTATGCACTAACACCCTGTCATTCTCTCTACCCTATGCACTAATACCCTGTCATTCTCTCACCTTATGCACTAACACCCTGTCATTCTCTCACCTTATGCATAACACCCTGTCATTCTCTCACCTATGCATTAACACCCTGTCATTCTCTCACCTATGCACTAACACCCTGTCATTCTCTCACCCTATGCACTAATACCCTGTCATTCTCTCACTCACCCTATTGCACTAATACCCTTGTCATTCTCTCACCCTATGCACTAATACCCTGTCATTCTCTCACCCTATGCACTAATACCCTGTCATTCTCTCACCCTATGCACTAACACCCTGTCATTCTCTCACCTTATGCACTAACACCTGTCATTCTCTCACCTTATGCATTAACACCCTGTCATTCTCTCACCTATGCACTAATACCCTGTCATTCTCTCACCTATGCACTAATACCCTGTCATTCTCTCACCCTTATGCACTAACACCCTGTCATTCTCTCACCCTATGCACTAACACCCTTCATTCTCTCACCCTATGCACTAACACCCTGTCATTCTCTCACCCTATGCATTTAACACCCTGTCATTCTCTCACCCTATGCACTAACACCCTGTCATTCTCTCACCCTATGCACTAACACCCTGTCATTCTCTCACCCTATGCACTAACACCCTGTCATTCTCTCACCCTATGCATTAACACCCTGTCATTCTCTCACCCTATGCATTAACACCCTGTCATTCTCTCACCCTATGCACTTAACACCCTGTCATTCTCTCACCCTTATGCATAACACCCTGTCATTCTCTCACCTATGCATTAACACCCTGTCATTCTCTCACCCTATGCACTAACACCCTGTCATTCTCTCACCCTATGCATTAACACCCTGTCATTCTCTCACCCTATGCATTAACACCCTGTCATTCTCTCACCCTATGCCTTAATACCCTGTCATTCTCTCACCCTATGCTCTAATACCCTGTCATTCTCTCACCCTATGCTCTAATACCCTGTCATTCTCTCACCCTATGCTCTAATACCCTGTCATTCTCTCACCCTATGCTCTAATACCCTGTCATTCTCTCACCCTATGCTCTAAACCCTGTCATTCTCTTCCCTATGCACTAATACCCTGTCATTCTCTACCCTATGCACTAATACCCTGTCATTCTCTCACCTCCAAACTTATGCCTACTACACACCCCTCTCAATCTCTCACCCTATGCACTAACACCCTGTCATTCTCTCACCTTATGCACTAACACCCTGTCATTCTCTCACCCTATGCACTAATACCCTGTCATTCTCTCACCTTATGCACTAATACCCTGTCATTCTCTCACCTTATGCACTAACACCCTCTCATTCTCTCACCCTATGCATTAACACCCTGTCATTCTCTCACCCTATGCACTAACACCCTGTCATTCTCTCACCCTATGCACTAACACCCTGTCATTCTCTCACCCTATGCACTAATACCCTGTCATTCTCTCACCCTATGCACTAATACCCTGTCATTCTCTCACCCTATGCACTAATACCCTGTCATTCTCTCACCCTATGCACTAATACCCTGTCATTCTCTCACCCTATGCACTAATACCCTGTCATTCTCTCACCTTATGCACTAACACCCTGTCATTCTCTCACCTTATGCATTAACACCCTGTCATTCTCTCACCCTATGCATTAACACCCTGTCATTCTCTCACCCTATGCACTAACACCCGGTCATTCTCTCACCCTATGCACCAACACCCTGTCATTCTCTCACCCTATACACTAATACCCTGTCATTCTCTCACCCTATGCACTAATACCCTGTCATTCTCTCACCCTATGCACTAATACCCTGTCATTCTCTCACCCTATGCACTAATACCCTGTCATTCTCTCACCCTATGCACTAATACCCTGTCTTTCTCTCACCCTTTCATTATCTCCAAGCCCATCCTATCCACCAGTCTCAGTTTGAATTTCAGTTTCTCAAGATGACGCATCCGCGCTCGGAACGAATTCCATAAGCACTAACGTCACAGGTGCTATGTGTACGGCGGTCATGGCACAAGCCTTAAGCCTGCACATAATAAACTCATGAGCTGGCCAGGTCCTGGGGCCCTACCTAGACTGTTTTATCTAATCTATATATCTCTATTTTATGCTGGTATTTTATCAGCCTACCACTGGAATAATCTTAGTTACATGTAAATAACTTGTGTGTTTATATTTTACCTTCAAAAAAGGAACACACACACACACACACACACACACACACACACACACACACAACCGTCTAATATCACTTATAGTGAAAAGACGTTAAATCAAAGAACGAACGAACAACACACACAACACACACACACACACACACACACACACACACACACACACCACACACACACACACACTATATATATATATATATATATATATATATATAAAGTAAATAAATGAAGGCCTGAATCACAACACAACTAGCTATTCTGTATAAACTCGTATCGCATTATAGAACCCCCCCCCCCCCCCCCCAAGTCAATGCCCAAATGCTCTCAGCTGTCTATCAACTAGGTGAAGACAATATTTTCTGAATCATAGATAGGTATGTAAATAAGTGAGTAAGTTAAGTAAGTAAGTAAGTAAGTATATGTATGTAAGTAAGTAAGTAAGTAAGTAAGCGAATAAGAAGTAGCATGTAGATAAGTAAACAGGTAAGAGATGAAAACAACATAACCGAAAACCCTGTCATTCTCTCACCCTATCCACCAAAGCGTTCTCACACTCTCTCCCCTGTCCAGAAAACAGGTGGACAGAGCCAGGGAAAGAAAGGATTGAGCAGGAAGCCGGTGGTAGAATTGGTGGGCATTAGTAGCTTGGTTGAGCACTGGATTCACGGGCTAAAAACTGAGATTTACAATTCCGTGATATACTACCTTTATACTGGCTTTCTCACTGTCAGTCTTAATCTAGATATCTAAACGTAATTGTGGTGGTGTCAGTATAGGATTACATAAGGTCCCCATTCCCTGGGCCAGGTATGTCCGTCAGCAATTTGATCAAAAGTAGTTGCTGATGTAAAACTAAACGAAAGTCTCAATCAAGCAGGTAGTTGCTGGTGAATAGGATGACGAAGGGAAAGGGTTAAGGGCCGCATGAGGCCAGGTAAATTTGCTGAATGCACGTAGCCTACTTGTGTGGGAAAGTCACATACATTCACATCCGTACACAACCTGTCACATTGTTAGTGGCCGGGTATATATATCTTATTCTAGTCATATCCATATCTATACACAGAGATATGTATGTATGTATTTATGTATCTACACACAAACACACACATCTATCTACTCTATCTGTCTGTCTGTCTGTCTGTCTATCTATACACACACACATGCATCTCTTCCTCCCCCCCTCTCTCTCTCTCTGTATGAATGTGTGTATATATATGCGTGTGTATGTATATATATGTGTATATATATGTATATAAATTATGTATATGTACACACCCATACACAGATAGACAAACAGACATAGAGATAAACAGACAGACACAGATAGATAGACAGACAGACAGACAGACAAACAAACAAACAAACATACATTTTGTTCCGATTTTTCCCCAGTAATTTACGACTTGCCATTCGGCCATTCACTCTGGCACATCCTGGCGATTATGCCCGATTCAGTCTGGAGCTAGAGGCTCTGAATGGGTTCAAAGAGTTTGCGCTTAAACATTGATTGGCATGGTTCTAAAATGGTGGCACATTGACAGTCCTGATATGACCGACTGGGCTCTAAGCAACACGACCCTCCATTGGGGGTGCCGGGGGCTCTTTCAGTATCAATAGTATCCCCACCTTCTGGAAATTCTGAGCTAGAAATTTCCTCTTTTCTGTCACTCTCTTTGTTTCAGCCTTGTTCCTTTGTTTTCTGTCATTTCTTCCTATCATTTTCTGTGTTGCTGGTTCTTAGGATTGATAATTGGGTGCATGTATTAAGTGCATTTTTGGCGCTAAGGAGGTGAGATATGCGGAAGCATTTTTAGGTAACTTATGCAAGTTTTTATTTATGTTTTGGTGTCCTTAGGTATGGTTAAATTGGTATTCAGTTTTTTTTTAAATGCCCATGTGCGTGCGATAAATTGTGATCAAAGCCGTGGGCATGTCCTTAGATTATGTGCGCGAATGCATTGATATGTGTACTTAATTTTTCTTCTTTTTTTTCCCTGTTGAAGTTTTGTATATTTTAAAGTGGATAGAGCCCTGATATGGCTCTGCGCAGTCGGTTGGGCTTTAAACAACAATAATAAAAAGCAACACGAATGAAATTGAACTGAGCTCTACTCCTAAGTCTGCTCTCGCCTCATCCCTGCCCCCTCCCCTTTTGGTTAATCCCAAAAGCAAGTTAAGATGTGTGTGTCAACTGATGGGGGTGGGGGTACAGGGAGTAATACGCGCTGCGCTCAATAGTTTGATCAGTAAATGTGTACGAGCTATTTGAATAGCGAAGTCGGAATAAATTCCGATGTACAGAAAAGACATGAGGTGAAAAGGAAACCATAATATTTACTAGAACAGGCACAGAGACAAGAAAGGGGAAGGGGGTGAGGAGAGAGAGAGAGAGAGAGAGAGAGAGAGAGGTGGAGGAGAGGGAGGAAAAGCTATTTGAGGAAAGAGGCACAGAGAGGGGGGGGGGGTGGATGCGAAAGCATAATATGAGAGAGAGAGAGAGAGAGAGAGAGAGAGAGCGCAGAGAGAGAGAGCCGAGATAGCAGGCAGAGAGAGAGAGAGAGAGAGAGAGAGGCAGACGGAGGGGCAGAGAGAGAGAGAGAGAGAGAGAGAGAGAGACAGAGAGAGAGAGAGACAGAGACAGAGACATAAGACAGAGAAAGACAGAGACAGAGAGAGAGAGGAGGAGGAGGAGGCGAGGAAGAGGGGGGAGGAGGAAGTGTGTGAAAAACGAATGAAGATTTAGCAAATCACCATGCCCTCCACGTGGTGCCGGGTTTTATTCGACTGATCAGCCCCCAAGCCAAACCGAGCGATGCTATCGATCTGCCGGTGACCCAGTGGAGACCTGGCTGGCCTACAGGCAGAACTCCCGCCTTTCACTCTTACTGCTTGGGTTCAAGTCTTGATTCAGGAGAAAGACTTTTAAGCGCTCGCCTTCCATCCACTCCACCCAGCTGTGGATGGGGAACCTGACCCTCTTCAGGGTTAGGGAAGTGGTGGTGGTCTTTGATTTAATGTCTATTCACTAAAGTTAGGGAAGTGTATGTGTATATGTGTGCGGCTTGGGACAGGAGATGGACACTGTCCTCGATGCGCTGGACCACGTGATGAAGTGAGGCCTTTACTACCACCTCTCTCCCTTAGGACCTCAGGGTTAAGGGAACTGGCTTCATACTTCACCAGTCTATGGCAGTCTTGTAAGTGGATTGATCAGCCCCAAGTGAAACCATCGCCATTGCTTATCGATCTGTCTGTGGCCCAGGAAGAAAACACGACAGGTCTGCCCGAACCCTGCTGTGTCGATTATGGAACACTTTATCACTTGTCACTTTAGCTGTAGCAGCAGCCGTGTTAGAAAGAGACACTTAATGTTTTAATCTGTATAAACTTGAAGAAACCGGAGAAAGGGGAAAGAGCTCGTAGTGGGGCGACAGGGGGAGAGAGTGAGGAAGGGTGGGAGGCAGACACAGAGAGAGAAAGAGAGAGGGAGAGAAACAGAGAGAGAGAGACAGACAGAGACAGCGACAGAGAGATGAAATACAATGAAAATAGAATTAACTGACCTTTATTTTCCAGTCGAACAGATATTATCACATAGGCCAATTTGAAGAAAAAAGTGACTTCAGAAAGGAAACCAACACACACGCTCACAGAAATACAGGGAGAGAAAGAAAGAAAGAAAGAAGGGGGACGAGGGAGGGGAGGGAGAGGAAGAGAGAGAAATACAGAGAGAGAGAGAGAGAGAGAGAGAGAGAGAGAGAGAGAGAGAGAGAGAGAGAGAGAAAGTGTGTGTGTGTGTGTGTGTGTTTTGTTTCTAAAATCACCTTTCTAGCGGATGTCTAATGTCATATCTCAGTGACTAAATATGTGACTCGGAAAAGTACATAAAGAAGCAACTAACCAATCCACCAACCAACAAACTAGTCAACCCGCTAACCACCAAACTGACTGGCCAACCGAACAAGCCAAACCACCAAACCAACGAACCACCACCCAGCAAAGCGATCAACTATCACGGCGACTAGTTATTAAAAACCTCTCCACCTGACCACCCACACACCTAGGCTTCATTTTCGTTTTCTCGTTATCATTATTACCGTAACCATTATACCTGAATTTATTCCATTATTGATAATCACCAACTCTTCACCCACGGCAAAACGTGGCAGCGTTCTACGTCCTCATTTCGACCTTGACGGTGATCTCAAGTCTGGCACTTCGCTGTAAATGTTAGCCAATCACTGCCGCAGGAAAGAGCAGGATTGAGGAAATATCATGTCACATAGGCCGCCTCCGCTTCCCCTCTATCCCCTGTACTGTTCCGCTGCCGCTCCATCCCAGTGACAGACTCGTTCATCCTTACAATTTACTGACGTCGGCAAGTGTTCTGAGCGTACATATACTACCTTATACCTTTCTTCTTAGACCCATATACAATACAGTTCAGTCCAGTACAATGCGACATGGTATAATAAATACAATGCAATAGTATAACACAATGCTACGCAGTACAGTGCATTACAATGTAATATTGTGCAGTAAATACAATACAATACAATATGATACTATATAATACAATGTAATGCAGTACAGTACATTACAATAAAAATCAATAAATACAACCTAGTGAAAGAAAATGCATCTCAATGCAATACAGTATACTGTAATGCAATAAATATCATTCACAACAATACAATGGGAGTACATCATTTCTTTATCAACCAAATTGGGATAAAATAAACTACGGAAAGCAAGCAACAGACTTCCGATGAATTTACTCATAAAGGTCAAAGCCTCTTAGAAGGGAGTTCCATTCAAACACGAAATCGCACAATCATATGAACTACGTAGTAAATGCATTTCTAGTTCTAGATACTTTGTACAAATACATTGTACAAATACATAGCAAACTGTTTTACTGTTCTTTCATTGGCTTGTGGAATTAGTAAAGAGTTAAAGCAAAGAAGGGTTTCTACAACAATTTGCTGGAGGAGTTGTTCTCAAGCCGGAGAGAGAGAAAGAGAGAGAGAGAGAGAGAGAGAGGGAGGAGAGAGAGAGGAGGGGAGAGAGAGAGAGAGAGCGGAGAGAGAAGGATTGGGGAGAAGGGATGGCTAGGGTAGGGTTACGAAGGTTGGGAGAGGACGCAGTCAGTCTGTGAAAATGACAAGCCTCAGGTATAAATCACAAGCGACTGAGGAGAAAAGGTCAGCCGGCGAATGCGCATGCGTCATGCGTACGGCACTTGTGACACAACTTTTCGGTCTCTGGGGACAGTTCCAAGCAGTGACAAAGTACACAAGCCAGACACGTATGAAGTAAACCGAACCCGCCCTTTACATTGCTTAAAAAACTCAAACAAAAAGAACCCAACACTGAGAATCAAAAACGGATACAATCACTCGAACAGTTAAAAAAAAAAAAAACCTTCGGAAATGCAGGTATCTATCAGAACACAAGAAATGTAAAACCATGTAAATGGAACTTTTAAAATTTTTTTTTAAAGGAAAGTCAGAGCGAAAATCAACGACTGAAAAATGGCAACAGAACGTTACAGACAGGACGTAACCGTTTAAGATCGCATTTCTGTAATTCCACAAACGTTTTGTGGGAAGGAAAACCGAAGGCCGTCGTAACACAGACACATTTATAAAATTTAAGATCTGAAAATGAAGTCGTTTCTGTCGGAGTATTGGATCGGTTACCGTTCTTGCTGCGGACTGCACGTGAACAAATCAGCAGTGAGGAATAATAAAGACTTGAAAGAGGTCACAAGAAGCTGAGGTTAAGGAAATAACAACTCTCCCTTCCCTATCCCAACCCCTCCTTAACATCAGCTCACCCTCTCCACATCCTTAATCCTTTTGTTCCCTGACAGTATCCATTGTCTTTAACCCTGTCATCCCCTTATCCTTATCCGTGGATTTTAACTTTTCTCTCCCTCGCACTACCCATGATCCTTAACCTTTAATAACAACAACATCAACAACAACAATAACAATAACAACAACAACACCAACAAGAAGAAGAACAACAACAAGAAGAAGAACAACAACAAGAAGAAGAACATGAAAGAGAACAACAACAGGAAGAAGAACAAAAAGAAGAACAACAAAAAGAACAAGTGGAACAAGAACAAGACCAACAATAACAACAACACTTGTATAGCGCAAACATTCAGTGTCACAAATTGCTCTTGCACTTTACGTAGATTAAGGGAAAAAAAAACAACTTTCACTCCTTCATCATATCTGTGGCCCTTAGGGGTCATGGATACGATAGAGGAATGAAATGTTAAGGGCCATGGATAAGGTGAGAGACTGAAATATTAAGAGTCATGAATAGTGTGAGGGAGTGATCATGAATAGCGTGAGAGTGAAAGTTCTAAGGGCCATGGATAGGGTGAGGAGGGCGTGAAAGGTCAGTGTTATGGTCTCAGTGAGGGTGTGAAAGGTTATAGGTCGATGAATAGAATAGGAAATGAAGGTTAAGAGTCATGGATAGGATGAGGGGGGTGAAAGTTAAGGATATAGCGTGAGGGAATGAAAGGTTACACATCACGAAAAAGGCGAGTGAAAGGTTATGGGTCATGAATAGGATGAGTGACTGAGAGGTCAAGAGCCATGGGTAAGGTGAAAGAGTGAAGGTTAAGGTTCAAGGATAGGGCGAAAAATTGAAAGACCCAGAACCAGGGATAAATTAAAGGGAGTGAAAAAGTTAAGGGTCATGGATGGGGTGGGGCAGTGAAAAGGCTAGGGTCGCCGATAAGTGTGAGGAAGCAAAGGGTGAAGAGTCTTGTCTGGAGTGATAGGATCAAGGAGTACAAGGTTAAGGTTTTCATGGATAAGGTGATAGGGTCAGGAAGAGAAAGGTTAATTTAATTTAATCTTTCACTCACTCGTGCTATCCATGGCCTTCAACCTCTCATTTCCTCAACCCATCCAAGGCCCTTGACCTTCATTCCCTCAACCTGTCATTCCCTTACCCTATCCATGACCCTTAACCTTCCGCTCCTTTACCCTATCCATTAACATTTAACTTTTCATTACCTCACCCTATCCAAGGCCCTTAACCTTTCAATACCTCACCGTATCCAAGGACCTTATTATTTCCCTCCCTCACCCAGGAAGCTATTGGATACGTTGAGGCAGTGAAAAGGGTTAAGGAACACAAGATATTTGTCGTGGGTTAACCCCCTCCCCCATCTCTACCCCACCTCTGTTTCGTTCCCCCATTCCCACCCGCCACATCAGGCTAGATATTTGTCATGGCAGCGGGTCGTGAGACAGTCAAAGTCAAGCAAGGACAGCAGTGCCATCCATCTGTCAGCCGGCACTACTAACTCGCTATGTTCCGCCAGATGGATGGGCTGCCATGTTTTAACACCGGAAACTTCGGATAAGATGGCGCACAGAGACGGGTTGCGAATGTTTGTCACATCTGTTTTCTTTCAGTTTCTTTTCTTTTGTGTGTGTGTGTGTGTGTGTGTGTTTGTGTGTTGTGTGTGTGTGTGTGTGTGTGTGTGTGTGTGTGTGTGTGTGTTGTGTGTGTGTGTGTGTGTGTGTGTGTGTGTGTGTGTGTGTGTGTGTGTGTGTGTGTGTTGTGTGTGTGTGTGTGTTTGTGTTGTGGTGTGTGTGTGACTGAGACAGAGACAGAGCGACGGGAGAGACAGAGAGGAGACAGAGTGACAGAGAAGAGAGACGGAGAGAGGAGAGAGAGAGAGAGAGAGAGAGAGAGAGAGAGAGAGAGAGAGAGAGAGAGAGAGAGAGAGAGAGAGAGAGAGAGAGAGAGAGAGAGAGAGAGAGAGGTTAACCTATTTATCTTGTCAGAATTCCCTTCTTTTGGTTTTGTTTATAACGCACCGTCTTTTATTTTGTGCCAGTTTGAATGGATGGGTCACAGCCCAGGTAACGGTAACGACCATAATACAAGCCAGTCCATTCACCCGGAAACTGAAAACTGTTTCACCGGAAACCATAAGTGGTTTGCCTCCCACAACAGAAATAATTTCGCTTGGAAACCATCCATCATTTCACTATGTTAACCCTTTAACTCTTGAAAGTTGGTAGATAGAAACAGGACAGGAACTGATCCATATCGTGAGAACAGGAAGGTGGTGGATAGGGTGAGGACAAGAAGCTGGTGGATAGGGTGAGGACAGGAAGCTGGTGGATAGTATGAGGACAAGAAGTTGATGGATATGGTGAGGACAGGAAGTTGGTGGATAGGGTGAGGACAGGAAGTTGTGGAAAGTATGAAGACAAGAAGCTGGTGGATAGGATGAGGACAAGTTGATGGATAGGGTGAGGACAGGAAGCTGGTGGATAGGGTGAGGACAGGAAGCTGGTGGATAGGGTGAGGACGGGAAGTTGGTGATAGTATGAAGACAAGAAGCTGGTGGATAGGATGAGGACAAGAAGTTGGATAGAGTGAGGACAGGAAACTGGTGGATAGGGTGAGGACAGGAAGGTGATGGATAGGGTGAGGACAGGATGAGGACAGGAAGGTGGTGGATAGGGTGAGGGCAGGAAGTTGGTGGATAGGGTGAGGACAGGAACTTAGTGGATAGGGTGAGGACAGGAAGGTGGTAGACAGGGTAAGGACAGGAAGGTTGTGGGTAGGGTGAGGACAGGAAGGTGATGGACTGGTGAATAGAATGAAGATAAGAAGCTGGTGGATAGGATGAGGACAGGATGCTGACGGATAGGGTGACAGCAAGAAGTTGGCGGACAGAGTGATGGAGTCAAATGGTTAGTTCAGAATCCTTAGGGCCGGTTTACACAATAAAACTGTCGCACTGTTGCCAGCAGCGCGTTTCTAAGAGGTGTGACAATTGCAGCGTGCTGTTTTTGTTAGTGGGCGTTCTTTTGTTGAATATCAACAGCTCTTCTGCCACTGTCTAGAACGAGAAGCTATTAGGTTCTGTCACGTTTTACTGGTTGCAACATTTATCCTGTGGTCCAGATTAAATAAACATCTTTGTGCTTTTGCATCATGACGACTAATTATTGAAATAGATGTCAACAGCATTTTTTTTTGTCGTCAGAAAACACTGCATTTTCACTTTCACATCATTTGTTCAATGCCATCACTCCGGTGTTGCCACAAATATTCCATGCTTCCTTTAGTGGTTACCAAACAAAAGCGAACTGTTTATTGAGAGATCGACGAGTACAAAATGAAAACCGTGTATTAAGTCATTTCAGTCGATAACTTTTTCAACACAAAAGCTTCTAACGCCTCAAATGTATCATTTACAACAGCCTGAAGATATTTTACATGGTGAAGAGCAGACAGCGGTTTTGTAGAAACCTGGAAAGCCGTGCCAGTGTCTCAAGTGTTCATACCCCCCGACCGTAAAACAGTAAGACTGAGTTAACTCTTTAACTTCCCTAACCTACCCACTAACTTCTTGTAGGGTATGGCCATGGAGAGAAAGCGCTGAGCGAGTGTCTTAACTGAGAGAGTGGTTCTTTTTTATTTCTTTTTCCCTGCTGGAGTATTCTGCATAAAGCTCGTCTATCACTAAGATGACAACTAAGAACGTGTGAGAGTGACAGGGGATTTACTCCGACCTTCTTCCCGTCTGCTCCTGTGCGTTGCTCCAAACGACCTGTTTTACACAACAGGACGGAAAAAGGAGAGGGAGAGAGAAAGATGAGTAATCTTCTACAAACAATTAGCTAAATATTGCAAAGATGATCTTGAAGAAGATGAGGTAAGTTTAGGAAACGGGCAAATGAAAGTGCAGGCAGGCAGGTTTTCCTTTCCTTTTCGTTCTTCGTGCGGTGTATCCTACCTCGGAAAATTTCATATGCATTATCGCTGCAAATGCCACCTAACAAAACAGGATCCAGAGTAATCGTGGCATTATCCATAAGTCTCTGTATAACACTGAGTTATAATTTTGAACTCAGTGGTGCATAAGCCCGCGTGCCGGCAAGGTCTTGGGGGCTCTGCCTAACCTATGTTTCAGTGTCAGTATCTCGAGATGGCGTGTCCACGCTCGGAATGAATTCCTGTCTGATATGGCGCCACATATACCATGTATTACAGATAATATGGCATAAACCATTAGCCTGTAAATAAAAACCCCACGCGCTGCCAAGGTCTGCGCCCCAGTAGCTCAGTTGGTTGAGCGTCGGATTCACATGCTAATGGTTGTGGGTTGGAATCCCGGGGTGTGCTGTATTCGAACTGGCCTTATCACTGTCCCATCTTTACATCATAGTTGTTCTGGTGGTGTCAGTATAGGATTAGATAAGTCCCCCTTCCCCCACTTCCCTGGAATGATTATTCCCGACGGCCATATCACCTGAGGTGGGTGTCGACTTAGAAAAAAAGGTCCTAAGGTCTTACTGGGCTGGTTATGTCACCTGGTTTGAGCATCATCCGGCTAAAGCGGAGGTACTGGTTTTAACCCTACCATTATGTGGGCCAAAGTTGTTTATTTTTTTCTAACTTTATAGGTTCAACATACTATAGTCTTTTCTTAGTGTACGTCGGCCAGTAAGTTAGCAGGTAGTCGGTAGTTTTACATCTATAGCAGAATGGCGTCTGTCTTTTGCTTCGAAAACCCCGACAGAAGTCTATGGTTTAGTGTAAGGAGCAAGGTTTTTAAAGCTTAACCCCTGACCTACTCTAACCCTAACCCTCCACTTCTTTCCATTTCCAAGCAGAAGACTACATTCTGCTACTATTCCACACCTTTTAAAATTCGATAACGTTTAGTTGCTGGAGGTTGAAATACCCTACTTCCCCAGCGAAGGTGATGATGGAAATGAAGGAAGAAGCTCAAACTGGAAACATGCCGGTGAATCAACTGGTACAAGGATACAGAGAGAGAGAGAGAGAGAGAGGAGAGAGAGAGAGAGAGAGAGAGAGAGAGAGAGAGGAGAGAGAGAGAGAGAGGAGAGAGAGAGAGAGAGAATGACAATGACAATGACGCTTTATTTTTCAACGGTAAAAGCTATTGGCTAGAAGCCATTTTTCAAACTTGCCGTTGCTATTCTATACACATGACATTTGTTTACAGTAACAAGTACAGCTTAAGGAAAATACATGTTGAATACTAAAATTAAGATAACATTACAATGAAATCAAGAAACGTACACAGTCAGCACTTAGAGATAGATAGATAGATAGATAGATAGAGAGAGAGAGAGAGAAAGAGAGAGAGAGGTAGATAGTATAGATAGATAGATAGATAGACAGATGAGCAGGTAGATAAGTAAATAAAGAAAGAAAGATAATGTTGATAGTGATAATAATAAAAATAAGACGAAGAAGAGGAAGAAGAAGGAAGAGGAGGAGGAGGAGGAGGAGAGGAAAACACAGTAAACAAAATAGTAATAAGATAAAACAAAATAAAATGAAATCGAGGGAGAAGAAACATTACATGTGAAAAAATTACAGAAGATAAATCAAGCGTCAAATAGACTAATGTTCTTACAATTAAATCAAAGAAGATGAAATCAATTTGAAATCAGAGAGAGAGAGAGAGAGGAGAGAGAGAGAGAGAGAGAGAGAGGAGAGAGAGAGGAGAGAGAGAGAGAGAGAATACCTTTGGAAAAAAGAAAACGTACCCCCCCCCCACACACACACACACGTGCTACCACGACTCGTACAAAACAAATGTTCTTAATTTCATATTCTGCAGAACCTCACTACCGCTTTTGTTTTCAAAATCAAAATCAAGTGGACAAGGGGTCAAACGGGTCATACGTAACCAGATCTTACGGCAAAATATACATATACCTACTCACAAACACGTATCCCCCCATCCCAGCTATGAATTATTTTAGACAGAGAGAGAGAGAGAGAGAGAGAGAGAGAGAGGAGAGAGAGAGAGAGAGAGAGAGAGAGAAGAGAAAAGAGCAGACAGACAAGAGCAGAGACAGAGAGACAAAGAGAGAGAAGAGAGGCAGAGAGAGAGAGAGAGAGAGAGAGAGAGAGAGAGAGAGAGAGAGAGAGAGAGAGAGAGAGAGAGAGAGAGATTTATACCGGACGCTCTCAGTGTCAACCCAAAGCCCGGCGGAACAAGACAGGGAAGTTAGAAGATAAGATGTAAACTGCTTTGCCATTGGCCACTTCACTGATACGAATGGCGCACATTTTCTTCACATGACACAGTGTCTGTCATCTTTGTTTCCTGTCACATTCATTTCCAGGCCACCTTTCCCATCAACATATATGTGGGGGGGGGGGGGATGGGTGGGGGGGGGGGAGGGAACGGCGATTCACATTAACTCCTGTGTCTGTGTCTAAGTCCCTTTGTGTCATACGTAGTTATTTTCGTTCTAACTTTACAAAAATGAAGCCGTAATTATGTTTAAGTCTAGGCATTTTTGAAGCAGAACAGTGTGCCTATACACAATGTCTTACGGAAAACATTTTATCCCCATCCCAATCATCTTGCTTTAAATAAACACGAAAAGAAATTCACACTGGAAGATATTCATGTCTGTTGAAAGTTTGTCCAAAAATATTTCTCCACGGTGAATGCTGCTTCCCATTTCATTCAGTTTTGTCACCAGCAGAATTAAAAAGCATTATAGCCTACCAAAATGACATGCTACCTGTTCCTGTCTTACATTGCTTAAAAACGCTGTTATCCTGTCTTATAAATGTTTGTAAAATCTTGTTATGTTCAAATTCATCAATAAACAATCTGCACGTTATGCCAAGCCCTTCATACAAGCAGGCAAAACACATGATCAACCATGGTGTGAGGTTGTGGAGGCCACAGAAGGAAAGGCACCATAGATCACTATCCACGAAGTGCAGACCCGCTGCCTTCCTAACCAATGGGGAAGTATAATAATTGTGTAAAACCTTAAGTGTTGAAAACAGGCCAATGACCCTGTTGATAAAATCAGGACTATAGGAAAGCTTTTGGTGCATTATCATATACTGTTAGTGTTTTTTCCTTGAGTTAAGCTATCTTTGTGTGATTTTTTTGTTACAATCAGCTGTATTATGATAAGAATCGATAATACACTTTTTAAATCTTGGGCCGGCCATGCATGACAACGAGCCAGATGTTTGACTTTGGATATAATGCAATGGATACAACCAAATGGATTCAATCAACTGTCCATTTTTCCGAGATGGAATGGATGACAGACACCTACACTCTGTTACACCCGTGCGGTATTACAGTCTGTGACGGAGTCACGTACCACTGTGGGCTCAGTCGAAGTGCAGTCAGAGTGATTATGTGTCTGTGGGTCGACACTTTCACTTAATCTCAACCATGCACGGCGTCTTAGTGTCACAGTCACACACGGTTGTCGGAAGTCTTTCTCGTTCTCCAAGGTCATCCCAACGTTTGACACGCCGTCATCCACAGCTGACAAATAATCTTACTGCCATTAACAGTGTTTTTTCTTCACTCCTTTCTGCTAGCTCTGGTTTTTGTCATTATATTGATACACTTTGATAATCTAACTAGACCGCATGCATGACCCGTCTTTCTTCTGCTACGTCATCCCCGTGTCAAACATGTAAACGTTTCGTTTGATAAAAGTGGGAACACTCTCTCTATATATATATCTTTCACACACACACACACACACACACACACACACACACACACACACACACACACACACACGCACACGCAGCACACACACCACACTTCGACAACGTGTGTGACTGTGACACTAAGACGCCGTGCATGGTGAGATTAGGTGAAGTGTCGACCACAGACACACACACACACAAACAAAATCTCTCTCGCTCTCCTTACAGACCGATCTCTTGCTTGGAGACACACATACACAACACACAATGAATACACACACACACGAATGTTCACGCGCAGACTGCATGAGAGAGAGACAGAGATAGGGAGGGGGGGGGGGAGAAAAGAGAGAGAGAGAGAGAGAGAGAGAGACAGACAGACAGACAGACAGACAGACAGACAGGGAAAAAGAGATAGAATGGCAATGGCAATGACATTTCATTTTCAAACAGTCGAAATTATCAGCTAAAAGCAATCTTCCAAACTTGCCCTTGCAAATCTACATATCTTGCCTAGAACTTGAAATACAAAAGAAATACATTAATAAATGAATGTTGTAAGATTGCAAATAAGGAAATCAAAGAAACCCAGCATGTGCTGTCATTTGAAAAAGATGGGAAAGAGGCAGGCAAAAAAGTGTGTGTTGTGGATGGGTGGAAGCGTAACAGAGAGAGCGAGAGAGAGAGAGAGAGAGAGAGAGAGAGAGAGAGAGAGAGAGAGAGAGAGCGAGCGAGAGCGAGAGAGAGAGAGAGAAAGAGAGAAAGAGCGAGAGAGAGAGAGATAGAGATAGAGAGACAAGACAGATAGAGATAGAGAGAGACAGATAGAGATAGATATAGATAGATAGATAGATAGAGAGAGAGAGAGAGAGAGAGAAAAGAGAGAGAGAGAGAGAGAGAGGGGGGGGGGTGTCTGTATTTCTGCACTACTGATAGTGGAGGCAACGCCTTGACCAAACAAGATACCAAACGAGGACAGAGATACGCAGGGCTCTGCCACCAGGTCACACACCTGCCCTATCTGCTGACCTCTGTCCTGCCCATCAAACCATTGAGTCCACACACATACAGCGAGAGAGAGACAGAGATAGAGAGACAGAGAGAGAGAGGAGAGAGGAGAGAGAGAGGAGAGAGAGAGAGAGAGAGAGAGAGAGGAGAGAGAGAGAGAGAGAGAGAGAGAGAGAGAGCACAATTTTGTGACAACACGCTCAATGCCTGGAATTTTATCATGGCTCGACCAAGACTATTTGCACTGTTTCACGAAATCTGGGACAAACCAAACAATACACAGTCCAAACATTTGCATGATTTGCAATTGTATTTTGTAATCTACCATGTTGTTATTGTTGATCACAATGGATTTACCGTATGAAATTCGGGCCAATCTTCCCGGGAAGAGCGCACCGCCGTGGTGCAGTGCCATACCTTTTTTGTCTGTATGGCTTGTGTTTCTGTTCATGCTAAGAAAGCGGATTTTCGCCACAGGATTTTGCTAGGGACAATTCCTTTGTTACCGTGGGATCTTTGACGTGTGGAATCTGCATTTATCGTCTTATGAAATACCAGTATATAGACAACCACTACCACTTAAAAATCTAGTGGAAGAACTTGGGGTTTCTCGCGTCCCAGGCAGGTGTTTTAACTATTAAGCCACGCACTATTAAGACAATTTCTGGTTAATTTGGGTTCAAATCATAGGCATTTTTCTCCTTCCTTTTTCCACTACCTCTGAAGTGGTGGTGGAAGTGCAAATGCAAGTCTTTCAGATGGTACAACAAACTGAGACCCTGTGTGCCTTACGCACTTAGCTACGTTAAAGATCCTACGACAATAGAGAAATTGTTCCTGGCAAAGTTCTGTGGAAGATCCACTTTCATATGCACAGAGAAATTCACACATACAGAATTTTTTAAAATTGGCTCTGCACTGCTGCGCTCTCAGCCTAAATGACACCTGATAAATACATACAGACCGTTACAAATGTGAAATAAATTGAAATAAATTCAAATTCAACGCCCTCCCCTAACAAATCCATACAATGGGGAAAATATAACTTTCCTAACATGCCCACATAATGGAGAAAAACATATCTTTCCTAGCACGTCCACGTTATGGGGATAGGGGGGAACACATCTTCCATATCACTCACATATAATGGGAAAAACTCATCTTCTCTAACACACCCACATAATCGGGAAAAAAACCCACATCTTTCCTTACATGCCCACACAATCGGAAAGAAACCATCTTTCCCAACACTTCCACGTATTGGGGACGGGGATGGGGGGGGGGGGGGGGGAACACATCTTCCCTATCACTCACATATAGCGGGAAAAACATCTCCCCTAACACACCCACACCTCTCTTTACACGCTTATCATCATCATCATCATCATATCATCATCATCATCATCATGTACCTTGCCACATGGCGTTGGAGATCGTGGCCCTCCTTATGCATCTATCCCTTGTCGCCGCAAGCACGTCTTCCACCCTCTCTGTCCTCAGCCACCCTGTATAGCCGTCCAATATTTTCTCCCTGGGTCTACCTGGTGCTCTCTTTCCCTCCAGCTTTCTTGTTGTGACCAGGTACTCTAATTCTCCTTTCCTCATGAAATGGCCTCAGATAGTTGCCTGTCTTTTCCTAATCTTCCTTATCAATGATCTTCTTGTGTCTGCCTCCATCAGGACTGTCTCGTTTGTTTTCTCTGCTGTCCATGGAACTCTCAACATTCTTAGAAACCACATTTTGGCTGCCTCAATCTCGTTCTGGCTTTGCGTGTTGACTGTCCTCGCCTCATAACAGTATCGGTTCTATACAACATAGAAGAACACTCTTCCTTATGTTAATTCATAGGCATTTGTTCAGAAGAATGATTTTCATCTTCTTGAATGCTGTTTTGGCTCCTTATACGTCCACACCATCGAAACAAAAATCTCTCCTAGCACTCCCACACAATGGGAACACACATCTCCCTTAACACGCCCATGATACAATGGGAACACACATCTCCCTTAACACGCCCATGATACAATGGGAACACACATCTCCCTTAACACGCCCATGATACAATGGAAAAACACATCTCCCTTAACACGCCCATGATACAATGGGAACACACATCTCCCTTAACACGCCCATGATACAATGGAACACACTTCTCCCTTAACACGGCCCATGATACAATGGAAAACACTCTCCTTAACACGCCATATCAATGGGAAACGACATCTCCTTAACGGCCCTATGATACAATCGGGAAACAACATCTCCCTAACTCCTATACAATGGGAACACACATCTCCCTTAACACGCCCATGATACAATGGGAACACACATCTCCCTAACACGCCCATGATACAATGGGAACACACATCTCCCTTAACACGCCCATGATACAATGGGAACACACATCTCCCTAACACGCCCATGATACAATGGGAACACACATCTCCCTAACACGCCCATGATACAATGGGAACACACATCTCCCATAACACGCCCATGATACAATGGGAAACACACATCTCCCTTAACACGCCCATGATACAATGGGAACACACATCTCCCTTAACACGCCCATGATACAATGGGAACACACATCTCCCTTAACACGCCCATGATACAATGGGAACACACATCTCCCTTAACACGCCCATGATACAATGGGAACACACATCTCCCTTAACACGCCCATGATACAATGGGAAACACATCTCCCTTAACACGCCCATGATACAATGGGAACACACATCTCCCTTAACACGCCCATGATACAATGGGAACACACATCTCCCTTAACACGCCCATGATACAATGGAAACACACATCTCCCTTAACACGCCCATGATACAATGGAAACACACATCTCCCTTAACACGCCCATGATACAATGGGAACACACATCTCCCTTAACACGCCCATGATACAATGGAAACACATCTCCCTTAACACGCCCATGATACAATGGGAACACACATCTCCCTTAACACGCCCATGATACAATGGGAACACACATCTCCCTTAACACGCCCATGATACAATGGAAACACACATCTCCCTTAACACGCCCATGATACAATGGAAACACACATCTCCCTTAACACGCCCATGATACAATGGGAACACACATCTCCCTTAACACGCCCATGATACAATGGAAAAACAAAGACACATCTTCCCAAACTCGCCCACATAACGGGAAAACGCAAATCTCATAGAGACTAATAAGCCAGCCTTCAAAATAATGTGAAGTATTTCATAATTATCAGACGTCTGGTGGACCTAATGTACCATGTGATGTGTTGCAGATCTCGGCTGGGCGGCCTCATGGACGTACGAAGGAGACAAAGGTATGTTGATTGTATCGTTTGTTCTGTTCCAAAGGTACATATAACATTCATGACCATCCACGTGTTCCTCCCACTCTCAGCGTGTCTGTGTCAGTCTCTCTGTATGCCTGTCTGTCTCTGCCTTTCTGTCTGCCTGCTTGTCTATGTCTGTCTGCCTGTCTGTATGTCTGTCTCTCATCTTTGTGTGGGTGATACTTTCATCATCATCATCAGGTGCCCTGCCGCATGGCGTTGGCGACCATGGACTTCCAACCATCTCTATCTCTCGTTGCATCCAGCATCTCCCCCACCCTCTTCATCCCCAGCCACTCTGCAAGTCCGTCCAGCATTCTCTCCCTGGGTCTACCCGGTGCTCTCTTTCCCTCCAGCTTTCCCGTTGTGACCAGGTGCTCCAAATCCCCCTTCCTCATAAAATGGCCTATAAATGTTGCTTGTCTTTTCCTAATCTTCCTTATCAGTGATCGACTTGTGTCTGCCTCCATCAAGACTGTCTCGTTTGTTTTCTTTGCTGTCCATGGTACTCTCAACATTCTTCTGAGAAACCACATCTCGGCTGCCTCAATCCTGCTCTGGCTTTGCTTGCTGACGGTCCACGTCTCGCATCCGTACAACAGTATTGGTTCTATATAACACTCAAGGACTCTCTTTCTGATGTTAATTGATAGGCATTTGTTGGTAAGAATGCTTGTCATCTTCTTGAATGCTGTTTTGGCTTGACCGATTCTGCCAACTATTTCCGATGTGCATCTGCCGTCTGATGAAATGACCGTTCCCAGGTATTTGAACTTATTAACCTGTGTCAAGGTTGTGCCATTTGCTGTTATTTTAAAAGACATTAAATCATCAAACTCAAACTGTGTCCACCTCGCAGTGAGAGAGACAGAGAGAGAGAGAGAGAGAGAGAGAGAGAGAGAGAGAGAGAGACAGACAGACAGACAGAGACAGAGAGAGAGAGATGAGAGAGAAGAGAGAGAAAAGAGAGAGAGAAGAGGAGAGAGAGAGGAAGAGAGATTGAGAGGTTAAGAGAGAGAGAGAGAGAGAAGAGACAGAGACAGAGGGAGGGGGAAGGGAGGGAGGGACAGCTAGATAGAGTAAAAACAATAATAATAATATGAACAGACGTAGACAATAAAAGAAGTGTGAATGAATTTTGTTCAACACTGATGATACAATGGAAATAACTTACCCACTCCCTAAAAGTAAATTATTACATAAACAGATACATAAGTATTCAAAATACTTATCAATAACAAAATATCCACAGGTCCTCTGTACTGGCACGAGCTGTTCCCCCAGGCGTGTTCAGGCAAGTACCAGTCGCCCATTGACATCAAGACGGAGGAGACCATGTACAACTCCAATCTGAGGGATTTCGCCATCTGGTATGACCCTCCACTACCCGGCTCTGCCATGACCGTTCTCAACAACGGTCACACCGGTAAGGACTGCACATAGCCAGTGGCGGAGGGGGGAGGGGAGAGGGGGCGCGGATGGGAGGGAGGGAAGGAGGGAGAGGAGAGAAGGGGAGAGGGAGGGAGATAGAGGATGCAAGCGAGACAGCAATCTAAAAGGCTGACAGAGATAAAGGCGGAAAGAGAGACAGACGGAA